>CM055117.1:1123672757-1124272757 GCA_029206835.1 Rana muscosa
AAACACAGTGCCTGGTATTGGCGGGAATCCATGTTGGATCCCGTTCAATGCAGTGTCACGTCGCCTTCTCGCTATTGCAGCGAGCGCGAGATGTCGGCACCCTGTCGCCGAGATGTCGGCACTCTATCACCGAGATGTCGGTACCCTATCGCCGAGAATCTCTGCGATGGGTTCGCAATGGATATACAATGTCGGCGGCACCTACTGTAAGTTTGGGTTTCACAGACTCCAAGTAGGATTTTAGAAACCTCTGGGATCAAAGCTGGATGGAGTCACTCATCTCTATGGGCTTAGTCACCTCTAAACCAACTGAGAAATTGAAAGACCCGATAACGACTCACCCACCCACAATCCCATCACATCTCAATACAACACCAACCATGGGTTGTTCTGTTTATTGGCGTCGTACCAAAGACCCCTCATTGTCTACATGTATTTCATGGTTTGGGGATCTTGAGGTTCTTCAGTGGTCCTGGAATTGGTCATCTCTACCAAAATATTGGAGGTTCTTTGTCCAGTCTGATGAAATAATTGTATGAAATGTGATGATAAGGAGAGAAAAAATAGAATTCTGTCTGGAAGGAACACATAGGAAGGAAGAAAACCTCCCGGTGAAGGCCGGATCTCCCCAGCCTGTCTATGTGACTCTTATGGGATCCACATCTTAATTATAATGAGATGATCTGACCACCATGCGGGTCCCCAGAAGATCACACAAGCTTTATAATCACAGACCGCGTCTAGTAACGCCGAGTCTTCCTGACCGGACCACATTCTGAACATTTCCTATGTACCAGTATTAGAAATGATACTTCTATGGACACTTTACATGGAAAAACAATCTTTCTTTTGTATTAGCCAAAATTGTAACTTTTTTTCATAACCTGAATATATTTTTATAAAGGGCAGAGAATTGTTTAGCAAAGAAACTTATAAATACGGCCGATTTACATAGAAAAATAATTTCCACATTGTATCTTTTTTTCTTCATAGATGGGAACTTTATTTGGCAACTTTGTTTTCTTTTTTTTTCTTTTTCTTTTCAATATGTTTATTAATTTTGTTGTATAGAAAAAAAAATACAAACAGGCTTTTCTTCTTTCTTTTTCTTTTTCTTTTCTTTTTTTTCTTTTTCTTTTTTTAATACCTTGAAGATAAGTCTTATAATAGGCAGAGAAATGAACCATAATGCAAAAATACAGTTTTAGTTTCTCTAATGTGTGACACATGTTCCATGACTAATACCATTCCAAATATTTTCACATTTTTTTTCCTGTTTATTCTTAAAAATGGGGGCAAACATTTGGTAAGTTTTGATTAACATGTTGTTGCTGTATGGCTGAAAAACAAGGATTAAAAAAATAACAATAATTCAAGATTTCTCGTCATTTGGCAGGACGGTGTTTTGAGTTGAATAATTCACAGATGATTAAAAAAACAAAAAAAAATAAAGAATAATTGACTTAACGTTAAAATTACACTCTAATCAGTGGCGGTGCGTCCATAGTGGCGCAGGAGCGCCGCCCCCTCTCGCTCCTGCATCCATCACTCACGTCAACGTCACTCACGTCAACAATACATAGGTTCATGCATTGCATGAACCTATGTATTGTCGCCGGCGCCGCTGCCGCCCACTATTCAGATGGCCGGCCCCCCTGGTGAGCGCCGGCCATCTGAATAACAGCGGCTGGTTGGTTTTTGGAAGTACCTATCAGAGCCAGTGGCTCTGATAGGCTATCCCGATTACAGCCTGTGGGCTCTAATCGGCTTCCAAATAGTTAACCAGGGGACGCACATGGCGTGCGTTCCTTGGTTAACACTGACACGCGTCTCAGCCAATTAGGTTCACTGGATCTGGTTACCGGTAACCTGATTGGCTGAAGCGACATCGAGGGCGGGAGAAGGCATTGAGGAAGCGTGGAGAGGAGGGTGGTGATGCTGACCCGAGGAAGGTAAGTGCCGGGCTGGGGACAAACTGGCTGTATTTGGGGGGAAACTGGCAGAATTTTAGGGACAAACTATCGGCGTTTAGGACAAACTGGCGGCATTTAGGGGGGGACTGGCTGTATTTGGGGAGAAACTGGCTGCATTTGGGGGGAAACTGGCTGTATTTGGGGGGAAACTGGCTGCATTTGGGGGGAAACTGGCTGTATTTGGGGACAAACTGGCTGCATTTGAAGGGAAACTGGTTGCATTTGAGGGGGCAAACTGGTGGCGTTTGATGGGCACAGTGGCTGCGTTCAATGGGCACAGTGGTGGCAATTGATGTTTTTTTTTCTCAGTTTGTTTGCGCCCCCCAAAAAATTCTGAGCACCAGCCGCCACTGACTCTAATGTCCCATCCCCCCACAGTCACACACTATTATTATTATTATACATTTACATAGCTCTGACATATACTGCAGTGCTGTACAGAAATCACAGAGCCAGTCACATCAGTCTCTGGCCTTGAGGGATTGCCCAGGCCCTGTTATGAGGGAGGGTCTGTGTTTGCTCAATCTAGAGAGAATCCCTTTAAAGTTTTGGGATTTGGCCTGGTGCTCGTTTCATGGCAGACTCTATGTGTAGGGCAACGTGAAGCATCGCTCTGTGGAGAACCGTGGTTGTCCAAGAGCAGAGTGTGGTGGGATGGACGAGAGAATGGACCATTTCTTGCTTCAGTGCCCCTTCAATGTAGAAGTCTATAAGTGGGTGGGTGGGGCTCTGGGTATGCCTTTCCTTTTCCGGCTTGAGTTATGCAGAGTGGTCATACGGGGCCTTTGAGACACATCGGGATTTAGATTTTGAGACACTTTTTCTAGTTAGCTTAGTAGTCCGTTTCTTCACATGGAATGCACAGTGTCGAGTTTCAATTCGGAAAAAAGTACTTCCTGTCGAGGTGGTGATGCACGGCATTCTGGGTGAGGTTGGGAAGATTCGGGGTCTTGAGAAGGACAGGTGGCGGCCGGGGGCCTGGACAAAGGTGTGGTGGAATGTCAGGTCTCCGTAGCTGCTGTCTGTCAGTCTCTGGGTGTGTGGCTTTCTTTCTGTCCTTTCACGTCCCCATGATTTTTATATAAGATTGGATTTTTGAAAAAAGGCCGCATGCATGGGTTACATGAGTAATCGTTTTTTAGCCTGAGGGTGTGTTTAGGTGGAGGCTTTGTTTAGGTTGGTATATTTATGTTTTTGCTATGCTGATGTAAGGTATTTTTATTTATATATATTAATAATAAACAAATAATGTACACTCTAATGTCCCCTCCCCCACAGTCACACACTATTATTATTATACATTTATATAGCTCTGACATATATCACAGTGCTGTACAGTGACATCAAAAACAGATGGAAGAACTGAGATGATTATTTTTAGGCCCAGAATATTACTAATAAATATGAACCTCTTTTTTTATACGTGTTTTGTCTTCTGCAGAATAGGAATTTTTCTCGGTGAAGATAAATCCTTTAAGTGTTTCCTGATGTTGTTACTCTGATAACATTAGAAGAGGACATCTTGGACCAGCACACAATAGAGTCATGGCGTTTGGTGGTGATAATCTGAGCTCCTCTTATTTTATCCTGATTGGAATTCCTGGTCTGGAAGATGTCCAGGTCTGGATTTCATTACCGATCTTCTTCATGTACCTGATAACCTGGTTGGCCAATATTAGTGTCCTGCTTACCATTAAAAAGGAGGAGAGCCTCCACCAGCCCATGTACATCTTCGTTTCCATGTTGTTGTTATCAGACCTTGTCCAATCCAATGCTGCCCTTCCCAAAATGCTCCTGCTCTTCTGGTTCAACCTCCAAGGGATCTCCTTTGAGGGTTGCCTGGTTCAGATGTTCTTCATCCATTCCTCCGCCATCATGGCCTCCACTGTCATCTTGGCTATGGCCTTTGATCGCTATGTTGCCATATGCCAACCACTGAGATATTCCACCATCTTGACCAACCTATTGGTTGCAAAAATTGGAGTCTTGGCGGTCATGAGAGGAACTCTTTTGGTATTTCCACTTCCTTTGCTGGTCAAGAGGTTGCCATTTTGCCGGAGCCATGTGATTAATCATACTTATTGTGAACACATGACCGTGGCTAAGCTGTCCTGTGCAGACATCAGAGTTAATGTTGTGTACGGGTTGGCAGTCACTCTGCTTGTAGTTGGAGTAGATGTCATGGGCATTACCGTGTCATATGTAATCATTGTAACCGCCGTCTTCAACCTCCCATCCCGAGAGGCCAGACACAAAGTCGGGAGTACATGCGTCAGCCATGTTTGTGTCATACTTTTGTCTTACATCCCGCCAGTTTTCTCCTCTGTCATTCAAAGGGTTGGGCAACACACAGCTTCTTCCACCCAAATTATCCTGTCTATCCTATACCTGATAATTCCTCCAATGCTGAACCCAATAATATATGGAATAAGAACCAAAGAGATCCAGAAGAACGTTCTAAAATTATACTGTCCACAGAAGTTTCGGTAATTTTGGACATATTTTACTGAACTTACTGAACCCGCACTGCAAAGAACATGCCGATAAATATGGCAAACGGCCACCTTTTTTTGGCTGAGAAGAATCAGGACTTTGAATTTGAGGGTTACAGAATAAACCAAATAAAGCATTTTCAGAGAACAAACCCTATCTGCCGTATAGCGGTACCCCAGCAGATACGGGGACTTCCTCACGGGTAAATTATTCCAGGTGTCTAAAGGAATCTCCTTCTTTTATAAATACTGCAACCAGAATTTCTTAGACCAAAAAATGTGAACGCCATGCTAGGATGGGAAATGGAATTGGATCAAATGTTTCCCTTAGCGCAATGGTTGCAGGTTAACAGTAGCGATGTTCGAGTCGAACGTAAGTTCGGCTCGAACATCGGGTGTTCGCCGAATAGTGAACAATTTGGGGTGGTCGCGGCAAATTCGAAAGCCTTTAAAAGTCTATGTATGGTATTGTCAAAAAAAGTGTTTGGGGACCCGGGTCCTGCCCCAGGGGACATGTATCAATGCAAAAAAAAGTTTTAAAAACTGACGTTTTTTCGGGAGCAGTGATTTTAATAATGCTTAAAGTGAAGCAATAAAGTGAAATATTCCTTTAAATTTCGTACCTGGGGAGTGTCTATAGTATGCCTGTAAATAGCGCATGTTTCCCGTGTTTAGAACTGTCCCTGCACAAAATGACATTTCTAAAGGAAAAAAAGTAATTTAAAATTACTCGCGGCTATAATGAATTGTCGAGTCCCGGCAATACAGATAAAAGTCATTGAAAAAAATGGCGTAGGGGCCCCCCTCAAGGATTCAGGTCTGGTATGGATTTTAAGCGGAACCCCGCGCCAAAATTAAAAAACTCACTCGCGGCTATAATGAATTGTCGGATCCCGGCAATACATAGAAAAAAAAGCGCGGGGGTTCCCCCAAATTCAACTACCAGGCCCTTCAGGTCTGGAATGGATATTAAGGGGAACCCTGCCACAAATTAAAATAAAAAAATTCCCCCAAATATCCATACGAGGCCCTTCAGGTCTGGTATGGATTTTAAGGGGAACTCCACCCTAAATAAAAAAAAAATGGCGTAGAGTACCCCCAAATGGCGTAGAGTACCCCCAAAAATCCATACCAGACCCTTATACGAGCACGCAACCTGGCAGGCCGCAGGAAAAGAGGGGGGACGAGAGATAACTTGCATATTAACCTTTAAAATTAGCACTTTTGATTTTTCACATTCGTGTCCCATAGACTTTAACGGTGTTCGAACAAATTTTTGCCTGTTTGCATTTTCTGCTGCGAACCGAACCGGGGGGGGGGGGGTGTTCGGCTCATCCCTAGTTAACAGTAGATCATCAGCATGCACAGAACACTGGGATAACTCTCAAACAATATTTCATAGATGACTTCATGAGACTTCAAAAAAAATTCAACCAGAGTTCCTTATGGGAGGACTGTAACCAAATAGGCAAGCTACAGCATATCCTACAGGAATGTGATATTCTCCAGATGTTTTCTCCTCCCTTATCTCTCATTACAGGACTACAAATTCCTCTTACAGCCTCATTAGTGATTCACAGCATAGGGTTGGAGTCCTTCCCCCCCCCCCCCCCCCCCAGCCACTACAGTAGAACTGTGGTGGTACATATTAGACATGTGCAATTCGTTTTGTTCCAAATTTGTTTTTTACAGAATTTCGACCAATTCATTCATTTGGATACATATCCGAATTAACGAAAACCCGTTCAACAAATTTTTCATAAATTTCATAAATTTTTCGTAAAATCGAAAAGTCGTAAATTCCTAAATTTGTAAATTAGAAAATTCCTAAATTCGTAACTTTGAAAATTCCTAAATTCAAAAATTACAAAATTCCTAAATTAGTAAATTCGTAAATTTGAAAATTTGTAAATTCGAAAATTTGAAAATTCGTAACATCGTAAATTAGAAAATTTGGAAATTCGAAAATCAGAAATAATAATTAACTAATAATAACTTAACTCTTAAATTTTAGGTATTGGAATTTCCTTTCAAATTTGGCTGTTAGTGAACGTAACAAATATGAATCTATCCAAAGCCACAAATTATCCGAAATAACGAATGCCGTATCCAAACGAATGGAAAATAAACCATCAATAATAATAAATAACAATATTAATAATAAAAACGTTTTATTATTATTATAATTTATTAATAATTTGTTCCTTTCGATTCGTTTAGATGCGGCATTCGTTATTTCGGATAATTCATAACTTCAGATAAATTTGTATTCCTTACGTTCACTAACAGCCAAATTTGAAAGGAAATTCCAATACCTATCATTTAATAGTTAGTTATTATTAGTTAGTTAGTTATTCTTTCGAATTTTGGAGATTTTCTTTCTTATTTTCAAATTTTCTAATTTACGATTTGTCTAATTTACAAATGTTGGAAATTACGAATTTACAAATGTAAAAATTTACAAATTTACAAATTTACGAATTGCGTTTATAACGAATGACCCGAAAAAACAAAAAACAAACAAAAACAAATTAAACTAAAACGAAAACGCAGTGCACATGTCTAGTACATATGAAACTTTTTTGTTTATACTTCAGCTGTCAGCAATGGTACAAAGCATCAAATAGTTATTTACAAATAAAATAAATGTATTTTTTTTATTTATTTTTTTTAGATTTTTTCATGTGAAACAAGTAAATATATGTTAAAGGTGTGAAAATATTGTCAGGCAAATGGCCGTAGAACTGACAATGTTACCAGCACACATCGTGGCCACATCTGGCGAACTCCCATGCGCGAACCGACGTGAACCGACGCGCACAGACGCGATATCTCACTGGCCTATATAAACCTGCTGCTGAGACTGTTGGATTATCGTCAGCTTCCCGGTGTTCCCGGTGCTTCTGTGTGTCCTGATCTTTGACCTCCCATTACCGACCCGGCTTGCCTTGACCTGCTTATCCTGATCTTCTTGCTTGTACCCAGGGCTTGTACCCTGACTTCGCTCCTGCTCGCTCCTGCTGTGTTTGACCTCGGCTTGGCTTACCGATTCTGCTACTGACTGATCTTACAGGGTATGACCCCTGGCCTGGCTCCTGGTTCTGCTTCTGGTCTGTCCAATGGGCAAGTATGTCTGGTACTATCCGAGCACACCTGCCCTACAGTGCATCCAGCTTGTTTCAGCTACCTCGTGGTGATCGGCACTTCAGACCTCAGCAACCGGCAAACCGTGCTTCTTTGAGCACTGCCTTCCCTGTACCACCTTCAGGGGTGCACTGTGGTTACCTGCCCCTCTCAGCACCTCGGCCACCCACCTGATTCATGACAAATATTAACGAACAAAGCAAACAAAAAAAAGTTTTAATTATTAATAGTTTATAAAATAGAAGTGATTTTTTTTTTTTATAAAGAAGGTGAATAAGGAGTTCATTAAAGCTGATTAGAGTTATAAGGGGTTAAACAGAGTAAAAAACTAAAATATATATATATATATATATATATTATTTTACTTGTTAGGTTTCTTTAAACTGACTTAATCTGCAGATGACATCACTTTGATCTGTAGATGAATAAACAGAAAGGTACAAAATGAAACAATGTTTCTTTTTATCTTTTTGTTGTTGATAAACATTGCCAGGAAGCTTTTTTTTTTCCCGCATCTCCAATTGCCGGGACTTCCTTTACGCTTCAACAGGGGAATCCCGTTGACAGCGGAATGAGTCATCGGTTGTTAAGGATATGGCGGCTCCGTTCCTTAACCACTAGCTTACCGGGCGCTTTTACCCCCTTCTTGCCCAGGCTTATTTTCAGCTTTCAGCGCTGTCACACTTTGAATGACAATTGTGCGGTCATGTGACACTGTAACCATATGACACTTTTTATCATTTTCTTTCACACAAATAGAGCTTTCTTTTGGCGGTATTTATTCACCTCTGGAGGTTTTTATTTTTTCCTAAACTAACAAAAATAGACCGAAAATTTTGAAAAAAAAACAAACAAAAAGTTTTTTTACATTTTGTTATAAAATTTAGCAAAAAGGTAATTTTTCTCCTTCACCGATGGGCACTGATGATACGGCACTCATTGGCGGCACTGATAGGCGACACTAATGGGTACTGATTAGGAGTAATGATGGGTACTGATAGGTGGCACTGGTGGGCACTGATAGGCGACACTAATGGGCACTGATTAGCAGATTGGCCTGGGCAGGAAGGGGTATAAGTGCTCCCCCCGTCCCGTTGTTTGGCGCCATTCCATGAGCGTGATGTGACATATCGTAAAGTGTGACATGTTTGGTATCTATTTGCTTGGCGTGACATTACCTTTCATATTTTACGGAAAAAATGGGATATACAGGGCCTTGAAAAAGTATTCATACCCCTTGAAATTTCCCACATGTTGTCATGTAAAAACCAAAAATGTAAATGTATTTTATTGGGATTTTATGTGATGGACCAACACAAAGTGTCACATAATTGTGAAGTGGAAGGAAAATTATACAAATAAATATACAAATAAATGTGAAAAGTATTTGTATTCAGCCCCCTTTACTCTGATAACTACAATCTAGAGGAACCAATTGCCTTCAGAAGTCACCTAATTAGTAAACAGAGTCCTCCTGTGTGTCATTGTATCTCAGTATAAATACAGCTGTTCTGTGAAGCCCTCAGAGGTTTGTTAGAGAACCTTAGTGAACAAACAGCATCATGAAGGCCAAGGAACACACCAGACAGGCCAGGGATAAAGTTGTGGAGAAGTATAAAGCAGGGTTAGGTTATAATAAAATCTCCCAAGCTTTGAACATCTCACGGAGCTCTGTTCAATCCATCATCGGAAAATGGAAAGATTATGGCACAACTGCAAACCTACCAACACATGGCCGTCCACCTAAACTGACCGGGCTGGGCAAGGAGAGCATTCATCAGAGAAGCAGCCAAGAGGTCCATGGTAACTCTGGAGGAGCTGCAGAGATCCACAGCTCAGGGGGGAGAATCTGTCCACAGGACAACTATTAGTCGTGCTTCTCCACAAATCTGCCCTTTATGGAAGAGTGACAAGAAGAAAGACATTGGTGAAAGAAAGTCATAAGAAGTCCTGTTTGTAGTTTGTGAGAAGCCATGTGGGGGACACAGCAATCATGTGGGGGACACAGCAATCATGTGGGGGACACAGCAAACATGTGGAGGACACAGCAATCATGTGGGGGACACGGCAAACATGTGGAAGAAGGTGCTCTGGTCACATGAGACCAAAATTGAACTTTTTGGCCTAAAAGCAAAACGCTATGTGGGGGAAAAATAACACTGCACATCCCCCTGAACACACCATCCCCACTGTGAAACATGGTGGTGGCAGCATCATGTGGTGGGAATGCTTTTCTTCAGCAGGGACAGGGAAGCTGGTCAGAGTTGATGGGAAGATGGATGGAGACAAATACAGGACAATCTTAGAAGAAAACCTCTACAAAAGACTGGGGCGGAGGTTCACCTTCCAGCAGGACAATGACCCTAAAGTACAGCCAGAGCTACAATGGAATGGTTTAGATCAAAGCATATTCATGTGTTAGAATAGCCCAGTCACAGTCCAGACCTAAATCCCATTGAGAATCTGTGGCAAGACTTTAAAATTGCTGTTCGCAGATGTAAAAATGCAGTAAAATAACGCATGTGGAAACAAATGTGCAAATGTTCAATTCATTAAGAATTGTGTAATAAATAACTACTGCGGTAAAGTTTCGATAACGCGGCAATTTATCGCATTGAGCTGCCGCTGCGTCATTAACAACAGATACCTCATCAGCTGTCAGTGGGTTCCCTGCTGACAGCTAAATGTAAATAAAACATGCATCCCCAGCATGCTCCTGGCCGATGATGTCACAAGGGGGCGGGGCCATTTGGTGATGTCACCGGGTGACTCTTCCCCATAGCTATTTAAGAACTGTCAGACGGAGGAGCAGGCAATCAGCAGAGTTTTTTATTTTCTTCTCTTTTAGGTGACGGGTGTCATAATTGACGATGGATCCACTTCAGGGGACATTTTTTCTTACATTTCCTAATAAAGAAATTGTTTTTATTTTTTTTTAACTCTTTTAGATTCCAATAAGTCCCTCGCCCACCACCCAGGGTGTTGGGGAAGAGGCCCTTGTCCTCATCAACATGGGGAAAAAGGTGCTTTGGGGTGGTGGGGCAGAGTCCCTCCTGCCCCAAAGTACCCCCCCAATGTCGAGGGCATGTGGCCTGATATGGTTCAGAAGGGGGGCGCTTGCTCGTCCCCTCCATTTCCTCGGTGCTCAGATAAGAGTCTGGTATGAATTTTGGGGGGGACCCCATGCCGTTTTTGAACAAAGAACCACCAATATTTTGGTAGAGATGACTAATTCCAGGACCACTGAAGAACCTCAAGATCCCAAAACATGAAATAAATGTACACAAGAGGTCAATTCACTAACGTTTACCGCAAGGTCATGTGACTCATTTGCATAAATTATCGCATTCGGTAAAAAAAAATCCAAGTTACGAAAAAAAAAAATAACGATTATGCGGTATTTATTGCAAAATGAAAAATGTGCGGTAAATATCACCCCCCCCCCCAAAAAAAATGAAGTAATCTCTTAATTCCAATTCACAAAGGGAACAGAAAGAAAAAAAAAAACATTCAATATTTATCACCAGGGTTTTTCTGGAGGTATCACATGCAGTTTTTGTCTGAAACAGCATGTTTTTTTTTTTTCATCATTTTTAATTGCTGGCATGTTTTCTTTACATTCAGCTGACAGCGGGAAACCCGCTGACAGCTGATGAGTCAGCCGTTGTTAAGGAAGTGGCGGCCGGCTTCCCAGCCCGCTCCTTAGCAACCAACTATTGGGGAGACCCCCCATGCTGTTTCTGACAAATACTGCATGTGATACCTCCAGAAAAACCCTGGTGATAAATATTGAATGTTTTTTTTCTTTCTATTCTCTTTGTGAATTGGAAGTAAGAGATTACCGCATTTTTTTTTTTTTTGGTGATACTTACTGCACATTTTTCATTTTGCAGTAAATACCGCATAATCGTCATTTTTTTTTTTTTGTAAATTGGATTTTTCTTTACCGCATGCGATAATTTATACAAATGAGTCACGTGACCTTGTTATTGCATGCGGTAAAAGTCAGTGAATTGACCCCATTGTGTACATACCGTATATACTCGAGTATAAGCCGACCCGAATATAAGCCGAGGCACCTTATTTTACCACAAAAACTGGGAAAACGTATTAACTTCGAGTATAAGCCTAGGGTAGGAAATGCAGCAGCTACTGTAAGTGGAAAAGAGGGTCAACAATGCCCATTGCAGCCTCACTGTGCTCATTGCATGCCTCACTGTGCCCATTGCAGCCTCACTGTGCCCATTGCATGCCTCACTGTGCCCATTGCAGCCTCACTGTGCCCATTGCACGCCTCACTGTGCCCATTGCAGCCTCACTGTGCCCATTGCACGCCTCACTGTGCCCATTGCAGCCTTGCTGTGCCCATTACAGCCTCACTGTGCCCATTGCAGCCTTACTGTGCCCATTACAGCCTTACTGTGCCCATTGCCTGCCTCACTGTGCCCATTGCAGCCTCACTGTGCCCATTGCAGCCTCACTGTGCCAATTGCATGCCTCACTGTGTCCATAGCAGCCTCACTGTGCCCATTGCACGCCTCACTGTGCCCATTTCAACCTCACTGTGCCCATTTCATGCCTCACTGTGCCCATTGCAGCCTCACTGTGCCCATTGCACGCCTCACTGTGCCCATTGCATGCCTTACTGTGCCCATTGCAGCCTCACTGTGCCGATCTGCATACCTGATCAGCCTGTGTCATGCAGTCAGACGGCGGCCCTCCAGTGTAAAAAAGCCACGCCTCCTCCTCGTCCTCGTCTGTGATGGCGGAACTCTAAGTTTCCCAGCAGTGAGTCAGTGTTCAGTGTTCCGCCTATCCGTGGGACGAGGACGAGAGGACGTCCGTGATAGGCGGAACACTGAACACTGACTCACTGCTGGCAAACTGAGTGTTCCTCTATCACGGACAAAGAGGGGGGCGTGGATTTTTTATACTGGAGAGCCGCTGTCTGACTGCATGACATGGGCTGATCAGGTATGAAGATGGACAGACTCGAGTATAAGCCCAGGAGGGCATTTTCAGCAAAAAAAAAAAAGTGCTGAAAAACTCGGCTTATACTCGAGTATATATGGTATATTTCATGGTTTGGGATCTTGAGGTTCTTCAGTGGTCCTGGAATTGGTCATCTCTACCAAAATATTGGAGGTTCTTTGTCCAGTTTGATGAAATAATTGTATGAAATGTGATGATTAGTGATGAGCCGAACACCCCCGGGTTCGGTTCGCACCAGAACCCGCGAACGGACCGAAAGTTCGTACGAACATTAGAACCCTATTAAATACAATGGATGCGAACGTTCAAATTCTAAAGTGCTAATTATAACAACTATTATGCATGTTATTGTCCTAAAAAGGGTTTGGGAACCCGGGTTCTGCACCAGGGGACATGTATCAATGCAAAAAGAAGTTTTAAAAACGGTCGTTTTTCGGGAGCAGTCATTTTAATGATGCATAAAGTGAAAAAAAAAAAGTCAAATATTCCTTTAAATATCGTACCTGGGGGGTGTCTAAAGTATGCCTGTGAAGTGCCACGTGTTTCCCGTGTTTAGAACTGTCCCTGCACAAAATGACACTTCTAAAGGAAAAAAAAGCCATTTAAAACTGCTTGCGGCTTTAATGTAATGTCTGGTCCCGGTAATATGGATGAAATTCTTTAAGAAAAATGGCATAGCTACCCCATGACCCCCCCCCTACCCCAGCCCATTACCAGCCCCTTTGGGTCTTGTATGGATATTAAGGGGAACCCCGCACATAAAATAAAAAAGGCCCTATATACTCTGAACAGCCCTATACAGGCGGTGCATACAAGACAGGGACTGTAGGTTTGTTCTTATGTAGAGTCTGTTTGTAATTTTGAACAGGTACATTGTTGAAGTGTAGCTCCAGACCAAAAATCTATTTTTAAACTTTTTGGAAAACATAGGTAAGGGTTATCACCCCTGTAACATTTGTTTTGCTGTCTGTGCCCCTGTTCAGAACATTTCACCTCACTTTCCGTCCCAATGACAACTGTTTTTGAAATGTGGTCTTTTTCTTGAAACAAGGATTGCTGATAAAGCATCAGTACAGAGGAGACACCTTTCTCCCATATTTATTCTTACAGGAGAGAATTTTCCTTCCTAGTGGTAGATTTCCTCTCACTTCCTGTTGTCTTCTTGCGTTTGCAAGTAGGAGTCGTTTGTAAGTTGGATGTTTGAAAGTAGGGACCTGCTGTATATACTCTGCAGAAATAGGCCCCTTAGTTGTTGGTGTTGGCACAACACTGTAAGCACTCACAGTTACTCTTGGTTGGTGCTGGAACGCCCTGCTGTCAACTATTATATCAGGAATTTTAATTACATATAATTGTTGAACAGTGGTAGTAAAAATTGGGCCTTTGATGGTGGTGCTGGTGCCACAACACTGTAAGCCCTGACAGTTACTCTTGGTGGGTGCAGCAATGGGCCCTGCTGTGAATTATTAGATCAAGAATTGTAATTACATGCCCCTGTTGAACAGGGGCTGAAAAATTGGGCCTTAGGCACTGGTGGCACAACACTGCAACCCCTCACAGATACTGTACTTGGAGCACAGCAATGAGCCCTGTTGCAAAGTATTGCTTCAAAAATTGTAATGACACGCCCCTGTTAAACAGGGGCTGAAAAATTGGGCCTTAGGCACTGGTGGCACAACACTGCAACTCCTCACAGATACTGTACTTGGAGCACAGCAATGAGCCCTGTTGCAAAGTATTGCTTCAAAAATTGTAATGACACGCCCCTGTTAAACAGGGGCTGAAAAATTGGGCCTTAGGCACTGGTGGCACAACACTGCAACTCCTCACAGATACTGTACTTGGAGCACAGCAATGAGCCCTGTTGCAAAGTATTGCTTCAAAAATTGTAATTACACGCCCCTGTTAAACAGGGGCTGAAAAATTGGGCGTTAGGCACTGGTGGCGGCACCCATAAACAAAAATGATCTTACAAGCTATCATCATCAATCGTATCATTGAGGACTCGGAGGAGGAGGATAGCCAGTCAACATAACAGCACAGGCACTCAGCATCAGCATCAGTCTTGAAGGGATGTGACATGTTAAAATCAATTAGTCTGTTATATCAGCATCAGGTGTGTGGTAGCTGGTGGTGATCCAAGACTGGTTCATCTTGATGAAAGTCAGTCGATCAACCGAGTCGGTGGACAGGCGCACCCTGTGATCCGTGACAAATCCTCCAGCAGCACTGAATGTGCGTTCCGAAAGAACGCTGGATGCAGGACAGGCCAGTAGCTCAATTGCATACTGTGCAAGCTCTGGCCAGTGATCCATCCTCAAGACCCAGTAAGCCAGAGGATTTTCGGTGGGGAAGGTGTCCAAGTCTGACCTTGCCCCTAGATATTCCTGCACCATGTTTATCAGACGCTGGCGATGGTTGCTGGAACCGATCATACTTTGGGGCTGCGGACTAAAGAATTGTCTGAACGCATCGGTCAGACGGCCACCTTCCCCACCGCTCCTTCTTTGACTGGCCGAAGCCTCAGCAACTCGTTGTCCAGGACCAGGAGTTTGCAACCTCCCAGTCTCTGGGAACGCGTTGCACAGACCTTTCTGCAAGGCCTCCCGGAGTTGTCTCATCCTCTGCTCCCTCTGCGACGGTAACATAAGGTCCGCAACCTTACCCTTGTACCGTGGATCAAGGAGAGTGGCCAGCCAGTAATGGTCCCTCTCCTTGATCCGAAGAATACGAGGATCCTTCCGCAGACTTTGCAGGATCAGGGAGGCCATGCAGCGTAGGTTTGCTGAGGCATTCGCTCCGGAGTCCTCTGGGTCACTAAGGACGACATGATCCGCAGCCACCTCCTCCCAGCCACGTACAAGTCCACTGGCTTCTTGGGACTGTAAATCATCCCTAAAAGACTGCTGCTGATGATGCTGAGTGCCAGCCTCCACCTCCATGCTGACACAATCCTCCTCCTCCTCCTCCTCCTCCTCCTCCTCTTCCTGTGCGATGGGTGGGACAGAAGGAACACTGTCTGGGTAAAGGGGGCCTTGAGAGGCAAGGAAGTCCTCCTCTTCCTGCCTCTGTTCTGCCTCAAGTGCCCTGTCCATTATTCCACGCAGCGTGTGCTCCAACAGGTGGACAAGAGGTACAGTGTCACTGATGCATGCACTGTCACTGCTCACCATCCTCGTGGCCTCCTCAAATGGTGCCAGGACAGTGCATGCATCCCTGATCATGCCCCACTGGCGTGGAGAAAAAAAACCAAGCTCCCCTGACCCTGTCCTGGTGCCGTAGTCGCACAGGTACTCATTGATGGCCCTCTGCTGCGTGTGCAGCCGCTGCAGCATGGCCAACGTTGAGTTCCACCTGGTGGGCATGTCACATATAAGGCGGTTCTTGGGCAGGTTCAACTCCTTTTGCAGCTCAGCCAGGCGAGCACTGGCATTATAAGATCTGCGGAAATGCACACAGACTTTCCTGGCCTGCCTCAGGACATCCTGTAAGCCCGGGTACCTGCCCAAGAAGCGCTGCACCACCAGGTTAAGGACGTGAGCCACACAGGGCACATGGGTCAGTTGTCCCTGTCGGAGGGCGGAGAGGAGGTTGGTGCCATTGTCGCAAACCACCATTCCTGGCTTAAGCTGGCGTGGCGTCAACCACCTCTTGGCCTGGCCCTGCAGAGCAGACAGGACCTCTGCCCCAGTGTGGCTTCTGTCCCCCAAACACACCAGCGCAAGCACGGCATGGCATCTTTTTGCCTGCGTACTTGCGTAGCCCCGTGAACGGCTACGGAGCACCGCTGGTTCATAGGACAAACCACAGGAAGAGGCCATGGAGGAAGAAGAAGAGGAGGGGGTGGAGGAGAGAGGTGTGTCACAACCAGTAGTAGCATTTTGGAGGCGTGGCGGTGGAACAACCTCCAACACTACTGCACCTTGTCCTGCATCCTTCCCAGCTGCCAAAAGAGTGACCCAATGGGCCGTGAAAGAAAGGTAACGTCCCTGTCCATGCCTGCTGGACCATGAGTCAGCGGTAATATGCACCTTACCGCTGACCGCCCTGTCCAGCGAGGCCAAGACATTGCCTTCCACATGCCGGTAGAGAGCCGGAATAGCCTTCCGTGAGAAAAAGTGGCGTTTGGGAACCTGCCACTGAGGAACCGCACATTGCACAAACTCACGGAAGGGGGCCGAGTCTACCAACTGAAAAGGCAGCAGTTGAAGCGCTAGCAATTTAGCCAAGCTAGCATTCAACCGCTGGGCATGTGGATGGCTGGGAGTGAACTTCTTTCGACGGTCCAGCAGCTGGGGCAGGGAAATTTGCCTGCTAGAATCGGACGTCGGTGTACTGCTAGCAGAGTGGCCGCAAGTACTTGGCTGTGACACACCTAATTCTACACCTTCATTCCTCTCAGTGCATGTTTCAGAGAGGACTGAAGTTATAGTGGGGTTGGAGATCCCAGCTGATGCGGTGCAAGGAGAGGTCCGCTTTGTTCTTTGGTGTGGGTCTTTGAGGTAGGCTTGCCAACGAGCTGCATGGCAGGTCAACATATGTCTGGTCAGGCATGTGGTACCCAAGCGGCTGATGTTTTGGCCACGCGATATACGCTTGAGACATATGTTGCAAACAGCAGCTGTGCGATCTGATGCACTAGCCTCAAAAAAGGCCCACACCAAAGAACTTTTTGAATGACGGGCAGAGGCAGCGCCCTGCACAGGCGGAGCTCTGCGGTGTGATTCCGTCGGTGTACTGCCCTTACGCTGGCCACCAAAGGGCATCCTGCCTCGTTGGAGATGTGCCTCCTCCTCATCCTCCTCCTCCTCCTCTCTCCTATTAGGCACCCACGTGGAGTCAGTGACCTCATCATCCCCTCCCTCCTCATCACTGGAGCCAATCTGGCAGTATGCTGCAGCTGCTGGAACATGACTGCCAGATTGGTGTCCTTCTTGAGCATCCCCTCTGTCTGCTCTCACGCTACTGCCTTCCTCTAGCTGGGTTTCATCATCAGACCCTTCGAAACGCTGGGCATCCTCCTGGAGCATGTACCCAACACTGTGCTGAAACAGTTCGGGGGACTCCTCAGGAGGAGGACATGGTGGGTCTAGGGAAGGAGTGACTGATGATTTGTCTGACATTGATACCAGGGAAGACGACGCTTTGGCAGCTGCTTTTCCAGTACCCTGAGCCTGGGTGAGAGAGGATGAGGAGGAGGAGGAGGGCTTGGTCATCCACTCTACCAAGTCTTCGGCATGATGTGGCTCAACATGTCCAGCTGCCGAAAAGAAGGACAAGCGTGTCCCATGGCCATGTGCTGATGACAATGCACCGCGTCCACGACCAGCACTGTTGCCCCCAGACACAGAGCCTGCTTGCCCTCTTTTATTGCCTCCTGACTGTCTGCCTCTCCTTGTTTGCCTTCCAGACATTCTAATAGATGGCCTGCAGGGAGATGGGAAAAAAGCAATAAGGGCTACCTTCAGGTGTCCTTCTCTGTCCCTTGAAACAAGGACTTTCACAGTGAAAGAAACTGACACTCTCCCTACCTACAGTTTTCTGTCCCTAGAAAAAATATTTTTTTTAAGCACAATATAGCACAAGGACAATTCACTCACTGTCCTTACAGGTCCCTGGAAACAAGGACTTGCAGAGTGAAAGAAAAAAAACACTCTCCCTACCTACAGTTTTCTGTCCCTAGAAAAAAGGTTTTTTTTAATCACAATATAGCACAAGGACAATTCACTCACTGTCCTTACAGGTCCCTGGAAACAAGGACTTGCAGAGTGAAAGAAAAAAAACACTCTCCCTACCTACAGTTTTCTGTCCCTAGAAAAAATGTTTTTTTTAATCACAATATAGCACAAGGACAATTCACTCACTGTCCTTACAGGTCCCTGGAAACAAGGACTTGCAGAGTGAAAGAAAAAAAACACTCTCCCTACCTACAGTTTTCTGTCCCTAGAAAAAATGTTTTTTTTAATCACAATATAGCACAAGGACAATTCACTCACTGTCCTTACAGGTCCCTGGAAACAAGGACTTGCAGAGTGAAAGAAAAAAAACACTCTCCCTACCTACAGTTTTCTGTCCCTAGAAAAAATGTTTTTTTTAATCACAATATAGCACAAGGACAATTCACTCACTGTCCTTACAGGTCCCTGGAAACAAGGACTTGCAGAGTGAAAGAAAAAAAACACTCTCCCTACCTACAGTTTTCTGTCCCTAGAAAAAATGTTTTTTTTAATCACAATATAGCACAAGGACAATTCACTCACTGTCCTTACGGGTCCCTGGAAACAAGGACTTGCAGAGTGAAAGAAAAAAAACACTCTCCCTACCTACAGTTTTCTGTCCCTAGAAAAAATGTTTTTTTTAATCACAATATAGCACAAGGACAATTCACTCACTGTCCTTACAGGTCCCTGGAAACAAGGACTTGCAGAGTGAAATAAACTGACACTCTCCCTACCTACAGTTTTCTGTCCCTAGAATTAATGTTTTTTTTTAAGCACAATATAGCACAAGGACAATTCACTCACTATCCTTACAGGTCCCTGGAAACAAGGACTTGCAGAGTGAAAGAAAAAAAACACTCTCCCTACCTACAGTTTTCTGTCCATAGAAAAAATGTTTTTTTTAATCACAATATAGCACAAGGACAATTCACTCACTGTCCTTACAGGTCCCTGGAAACAAGGACTTGCAGAGTGAAATAAACTGACACTCTCCCTACCTACAGTTTTCTGTCCCTAGAATAAATGTTTTTTTTAAGCACAATATAGCACAAGGACAATTCACTCACTGTCCTTACAGGTCCCTGGAAACAAGGACTTGCAGAGTGAAAGAAAAAAAACACTCTCCCTACCTACAGTTTTCTGTCCCTAGAAAAAATGTTTTTTTTAATCACAATATAGCACAAGGACAATTCACTCACTGTCCTTACAGGTCCCTGGAAACAAGGACTTGCAGAGTGAAATAAACTGACACTCTCCCTACCTACAGTTTTCTGTCCCTAGAATAAATGTTTTTTTTAAGCACAATATAGCACAAGGACAATTCACTCACTGTCCTTACAGGTCCCTGGAAACAAGGACTTGCAGAGTGAAAGAAAAAAAACACTCTCCCTACCTACAGTTTTCTGTCCCTAGAAAAAATGTTTTTTTTAATCACAATATAGCACAAGGACAATTCACTCACTGTCCTTACAGGTCCCTGGAAACAAGGACTTGCAGAGTGAAATAAACTGACACTCTCCCTACCTACAGTTTTCTGTCCCTAGAATAAATGTTTTTTTAAGCACAATATAGCACAAGGACAATTCACTCACTGTCCTTACAGGTCCCTGGAAACAAGGACTTGCAGAGTGAAAGAAAAAAAACACTCTCCCTACCTACAGTTTTCTGTCCCTAGAAAAAATGTTTTTTTTAATCACAATATAGCACAAGGACAATTCACTCACTGTCCTTCCAGGTCCCTGGAAACAAGGACTTGCAGAGTGAAATAAACTGACACTCTCCCTACCTACAGTTTTCTGTCCCTAGAATAAATGTTTTTTTTAAGCACAATATAGCACAAGGACAATTCACTCACTGTCCTTACAGGTCCCTGGAAACAAGGACTTGCAGAGTGAAAGAAAAAAAACACTCTCCCTACCTACAGTTTTCTGTCCCTAGAAAAAATGTTTTTTTAAATCACAATATAGCACAAGGACAATTCACTCACTGTCCTTACAGGTCCCTGGAAACAAGGACTTGCAGAGTGAAATAAACTGACACTCTCCCTACCTACAGTTTTCTGTCCCTAGAATAAATGTTTTTTTTAAGCACAATATAGCACAAGGACAATTCACTCACTGTCCTTACAGGTCCCTGGAAACAAGGACTTGCAGAGTGAAAGAAAAAAAACACTCTCCCTACCTACAGTTTTCTGTCCCTAGAAAAAATGTTTTTTTTAATCACAATATAGCACAAGGACAATTCACTCACTGTCCTTACAGGTCCCTGGAAACAAGGACTTGCAGAGTGAAATAAACTGACACTCTCCCTACCTACAGTTTTCTGTCCCTAGAATAAATGTTTTTTTTAAGCACAATATAGCACAAGGACAATTCACTCACTGTCCTTACAGGTCCCTGGAAACAAGGACTTGCAGAGTGAAAGAAAAAAAACACTCTCCCTACCTACAGTTTTCTGTCCCTAGAAAAAATGTTTTTTTTAATCACAATATAGCACAAGGACAATTCACTCACTGTCCTTCCAGGTCCCTGGAAACAAGGACTTGCAGAGTGAAATAAACTGACACTCTCCCTACCTACAGTTTTCTGTCCCTAGAATAAATGTTTTTTTTAAGCACAATATAGCACAAGGACAATTCACTCACTGTCCTTACAGGTCCCTGGAAACAAGGACTTGCAGAGTGAAAGAAAAAAAACACTCTCCCTACCTACAGTTTTCTGTCCCTAGAAAAAATGTTTTTTTTAATCACAATATAGCACAAGGACAATTCACTCACTGTCCTTACAGGTCCCTGGAAACAAGGACTTGCAGAGTGAAATAAACTGACACTCTCCCTACCTACAGTTTTCTGTCCCTAGAATAAATGTTTTTTTTAAGCACAATATAGCACAAGGACAATTCACTCACTGTCCTTACAGGTCCCTGGAAACAAGGACTTGCAGAGTGAAAGAAAAAAAACACTCTCCCTACCTACAGTTTTCTGTCCCTAGAAAAAATGTTTTTTTTAATCACAATATAGCACAAAGACAATTCACTCACTGTCCTTCCAGGTCCCTGGAAACAAGGACTTGCAGAGTGAAATAAACTGTCACTCTCCCTACCTACAGTTTTCTGTCCCTAGAATAAATGTTTTTTTAAGCACAATATAGCACAAGGACAATTCACTCACTGTCCTTCCAGGTCCCTGGAAACAAGGACTTGCAGAGTGAAAGAAACTGACACTGTCCCTACCTACAGTTTTCTGTCCCTAGAATAAATGTTTTTTTTAAGCACACTATAGCACAAGCACAAAACACACTGACACTCTCCCTACCTATCCTTCTCTTTCCCTAAACTAAAGGAATCCAGGTTAAGCAAGAAAGAAATAACAGTCACTGTCCCTGCCTATGCTGCTCTATCCCTGCTCCGGAACACACTACACTAGGCCGCCGTGCTGGCGGCCTTTTATAGTGTGGGGCGTGTACTAAACACCCTCAGCAATAATTGGCCACAGGCATCCTGCCTGTGGCCAATCATTGCTCTCCTCGCTGCCGGCGCTGTGATTGGCCAAGCATGCGGGGTCACAGTGCATGCTTGGCCAATCACAGCGCCTGGATGACACTGCGATGGCGTAGTGCATTGTGGGCCGTTCGCGTCACTCGAATTTGGCGCGAACGGCCCAAATCGTTCGATCTTCGTCGAACGATCGAACAGCCGATGTTCGAGTCGAACGTATGTTCGACTCGAACACGAAGCTCATCCCTAGTGATGATAAGGAGAGAAAAAATAGAATTCTGTCTGGAAGGAACACATAGGAAGGAAGAAAACCTCCCGGTGAAGGCCGGATCTCCCCAGCCTGTCTATGTGACATCTTATTTATAATGAGATGATCTGACCACCATGCGGGTCCCCAGAAGATCACACAAGCTTTATAATCACAGACAGCGTCTAGTAACGCCGAGTCTTCCTGACCGGACCACATTCTGAACATTTCCTATGTACCAGTATTAGAAATGATATTTCTCTGGCCACTTTACATGGATTTTTTTTTTTCACATTGTTTCTTTTTTTTCAGCATAAATTGGAATTTATTTGGTAACTTTTTTTTTTTTTTTTTCATTATGTTCGTAAATTTTGTTGTATAGAGAATATTTAAAAAAAATGTTTTCCTTTTTTTTTAATACTCTGAATTTATGTTTTATTACAGGCAGAGAAATGAACCACAATGAGGAAAAAAATGCATTTTTCTTTTCTTTAATGTGTGACACATTTTGCATGACTAATACTATTTAAAATATTTTCACTTATTTTGTCCAATTTATTCTTAAAAAAAAAATATTCAAGATTTGTAGGCATTTGGCAGGACTGTTCTTTGATTAACAAAAAATAAAACAATGAATCATTGACTAAACATTAATCGTCTCCTTCCATGAAAATGATAATCTATTATTGAATCTAATAAAACACAATATCTCACTTATTTATTTATTTTTCACATTATTATATGTCACATCAGTCTCTGCAACGGAGGAGCTTACACTCTAATGTCCAGTAAAAAGCCTCAGGGATCTTAACACGTTGAGCTTCCGCCCTCTGAGCCTGAGAATGCTTCGGCAGTGGCAAGTGAGGAATTTAAGTCTCTCCCTTGGAAGGCCCTGGAGAGGAGGGTTGTTGAATCTGCCTTTTGACGAGCCACTGGCCTTGAGCCTGGCCCTCTTTCCATGGCAGACTCTATTTAAAAGGCAACTTGAAGCATCACTCTGTGGAAAACTCGGCATGTATAAGAGTACAGTGTGGTGGGGTGGAGGTGACGATGGACCATTCCTTGCTTCAGTGCCCCTTCAATATATAAGTCTATAAGCAGGTGGCTGAGGCTCTGGGCATCCCTCTCCTTTCCTGCTTGAATTATGCGGAGTGGGCATATGGGGCTTTTCAGACTCATCAGGATTTTGGTTTTGAGGCACTTTTTCAGTTAGCTTAGTGATTTGCAACTTCACGTGGAATGCACAGTGTCAGTCCTTCCTGTCGAGGTGGTGGTGCACAACATTCTGGGTGAGGTTGGGAAGATTCAGGGTTTTAGAGAAGAACAGGTGGCGGCCGGGGGCCTGGACAAAGGCGTGAAGGAATGTCAGGTCCCCATAACTGCTGTCTCTCAGTCTCTGGCTGTGTGATTTTTTTTCTTTCTGTCCTTTCACGTCCCCTAGATTTTTATGTCAGATCTTTGAAAAAAGGCTGCATGCATGGGTTAAATGTGTAATCGTTCCTTAGCCTGAGGGTGTGTTTAGATGGAGGTTAGGGCTTTGTTGAGGAGCATCACGATGATAACAATAACAATATTATTATAAAATATGTCTTGGTTTATATATTTAGTTTTGTTTATGTTTTTAAAAATCCATTTTCTGTCCCTATGCTGAAGTAAGCTATTTTTGTTTATTTATATACTATGTACGGTATATATATATATATATATATATATATATATATATATGTAGCGACCTGCTCCTGATGATCAGGCACTATGTTAAATTTACTGGGTGTCTGAGCTGGTAGTTGGGCTCAGACTTTGTAATGATGAAGGCTAAATCAGCCTCTGTTCCAGCTATGGCTGCGTTTGGAAGGACTTCCCACTGTTCGCCTGTAGGTGGCGTTACCACCCCAGGCCAATGTTGGAACACAAGCAGGCCAAAGTTAATTGGGTATTTTTCCCCGGGAACAGCTCAGAGGGAGTGGTCTCCCTGCTGAGCATGCTAGGGAAGGGTACTTAAGGGGCAGATGCCATTTTCTCCTGGGATCTTCGCCTCATGGACCTCCTGGCTTGGGGTATGTGATATTGGAATTTCAGCCGCGGAGCCATGTTGGCCCGAGGCTGCATCTCTGCCCGGTAGGCCCAGTTGTCCTGACTGGGGCCTACACTTTGAAGGTGATCCTGTGCTGTCTGTCCTGCGGGAGGAAGCCACTCAATGGAGAAAACCAGGGGAGGACCTGTCCCGGAGAGGACCAAGCGGAAGGCTGGTATCTTGAGGAAGGCCTGGTGACACTATTGGAGGATGCACCGTAGCTAATGTTACCTTACAGTGTGCTGTGTTGGCTTAAAGGCTCTTAAACTGTAAGGCTGGATATATGGGTACTAAAATCCTGTGGCAGATGATCATTGAACGGTTCATCTTAATCGTCCTAAAGGTCTGTGGCAGAGACTGTTATTTCTTTATTCATTCGAGGATCATCCCGGCTGCTAGGTCAAGTGAGAGGGGCCTATCCGGGTGAGCAATACCCACTTGAAGGAGAGCGGTGAGTGTGACTTTGGAAGTTGAGAAGTTTCCCCCAGTGATCTGCTGTGTGTGCCTGACCCTTCCCCCGACCCTCCATCCCTCTACCTATGCAAGTTGTTTAGAAATAAAGCCTGACGGAAAGGATTCATAACTTGTGTGAACATTGAACTTTCTATAGACTCTCGTCCCCTAGACAACGAACAGTGAGGTAACGTGCAAGGCCCAAATTTAAACCAGAAGTTCCTACGGGGTGTGCTACATATATATATATATATATATATATATATATATATGTACAGGGTGTTCCCCTTTAATGCAGAGAGACAAGAAGTTCCAGGTGAGAGGTGAGTCGGGAGGAAGTAGAGAAGAGACATTACTGGAAGTGAAAGCAGAGGAGAGAGACTACATTACCCAGAACCCCATTCGGCAATGTTTCCACCCCAGAGACTCATGGGAGGGGTTACAAAAGAAGGAGGCGAGGCTGGGCTCGGCCTCTTTGGGACACGAGACTTCAGTGACTGATCCTCCTGTGCGGATGTGCCGGAGTGTAAGGCCTGAAGCCTGAGGCCTTGCGCAGCACCAAAGAGCCTTCCACCCCACTGCGAGCCTGGGTGGCATCTGACTTCGCTTATCCACAGCCTTAGTTGGATCGGGGACCTGATCGCTGCAGATACAGTCGGTGGAAGTCCCGGACGGGTGAGCGAGCGTATGCTCAGACCATATACTGTGATTGCTGATGTGCCTACAGACTGCCGTGGCCCACCACAGTTTATATTTGATACACTCACTGAGGGTCCATAGCAGAACTGAGAGAGAGGATCTTCAGTGAAGTGTTTGTTCTTATTGCAATTTCCCTATTGGATTACAGATGGTATTCTATTAATGTGCACCACCTTTAAAGAATTGCCGGTGAAGAAACCATCATCCCCTATAGACTGAGTTGTAGTTATCTGAGCCAGGCCTGGCCAGCTAGTTAGTTCATTTGGTTACTGCGTCACAGGACGCCTAGTTAACGGTCGCCCACACGGCGCACCTTTTCTGTTCATTTTAAATGCATAGTGTGTTATTGCTGCAGGGCTCTGCAATTTATTATCTGTGAACCGTTACCACTGTTAACTTTTCTTACCAAAAGCTTAAAGTAAATTTGATACCCTTTTCATTATTGTCTTGGTGTCTGGGTTTACTCATACAGTATAAGAATATATATATATTGCTGCCAATACTAACTGTGCCAGTAGGGGATTGAGTACATTGCTGGGGGTTGGCGGAGCTGTTTTCAGGGCCCAAACTAAATCTGCGGCCCTCTTAAGTGAAGGTATCGCTACATATTTATATAACAACCAGAAGAATAGGTATGCATGCAGGTCACCCAGGCAGGTGACATGGGCTCACCCGTGGTGCAGAGTCTAAGCAGTAACTAGTATTCCCCAGAGTTCCTGATCATGGAGATGGGTTTTGCTGCATGTTAGTACCAGGTCATGGTCCTCAGGATTGCCCCACCAGGAGGTAAGAAATCCTGGGGCCCCATTAGCAGGTAGAGGGCAAGCAGAAGCGTAGTCAATAAACAAACCAAAGGTCGGTAACAGGTGGTTGCAGGTTGGGATCAAGCAGAAGCATAGTCGAGTCACAAGTCAAAGGTCGTTAATGAGTGGGTGCGAAGATATGAATGACAGCAGAAGTGGCAAGACCGAGATAGCTAGAGAGAGAACAATAATCTGGCAAACAGGAAGTGCAAAGGAAGTTAATGGGAGGAGCAAAGAGCTCAAGGTCCATGAGAAACAAGGTGAAAGGCAAGTGTCATTCAAGGAATTGTCCAGGTAGCTGTTCAGCATTCCAGGTGGCTCAGTAGGAAGAGACATCACCAGACACCATGGAGGTTGCAGGTTCAGCCTGGGTCCTGATAGTTAATGTCCTGTACCATCTGGGGAATAGCTTGAAGTTTGTTTCCTGAATTCAAGTGCATATGGAGGATTTTGGGGTGAAATAAAGAAGTTTTCATTTCTGTTGAGGGGAAAAGATTAAATTTAAGTCCTATTCCTGTTTAGCCAGGAGGGGAAGGAAGTTTGTGTTCCAGTAGCTGGGAGATGATAAGAGTACAAATTAGAGAGAGTATTTATGAGTGAAGCCCTGTAAACACGGGCGGGAATCCCGTCGGAAAACAAAACGTCTGTTTTCTCGACGGGATTCCTGGCAAGCTTGTCTTGCCAAGCCCTGTGTACTGACGGCCATTCAAAAGAACCACCGTTCTTTTGAATGGCAAGAACGCGGTGACATCATCGACTACGACGAGCCGGCGCTCGTCACATTCGATGCCATCGTCGCCATCTTGCTACACCCTACACTACCCTTGTATGCTACCGCGCATGCGTCAAAGTCTTATCGAGCATGCGTGGGTTTACCTTGGACAGGTAAGCATACAGACGACCGGTTTTCTCGGCAGGAAACACTCTGCTGAGAGTCCCGACGAGATAGATAGAGAGCAAGTTCTCTATTTTTCTCGTCGAGATTCCAGGCAGTTTTCCCGATGAGAAACCATACACACGAACGGTTTTCTCTGCAAAAAGCTCTCCCAGCAGTTTTCTTGCCGAGAAAAACGGTCGTGTGTACGAGGCCTGAGACTCTTTTCACACATAGACTCCTGTAGGCAGTGAATAGTCTTATAAGGTCTCAAGGGATAGTGAGAATAAAATGGCACAGTTGTGAGGCCCTCAATGCATCTAGGCGTCATGAGTAGTGATGAGCCGAACACCCCCGGGTTCGGTTCGCACCAGAACCCGCGAACGGACCGAAAGTTCGAACGAACATTAGAACCCTATTAAATACAATGGATGCGAACGTTCGAATTCTAAAGTGCTAATTATAACAACTATTATGCATGTTATTGTCCTAAAAAGGGTTTGGGAACCCGGGTTCTGCACCAGGGGACATGTATCAATGCAAAAAGAAGTTTTAAAAACGGTCGTTTTTCGGGAGCAGTCATTTTAATGATGCATAAAGTGAAAAAAAAAAAGTCAAATATTCCTTTAAATATCGTACCTGGGGGGTGTCTAAAGTATGCCTGTGAAGTGCCACGTGTTTCCCGTGTTTAGAACTGTCCCTGCACAAAATGACACTTCTAAAGGAAAAAAAAGCCATTTAAAACTGCTTGCGGCTTTAATGTAATGTCTGGTCCCGGTAATATGGATGAAATTCTTTAAGAAAAATGGCATAGCTACCCCATGACCCCCCCCCCTACCCCAGCCCATTACCAGCCCCTTTGGGTCTTGTATGGATATTAAGGGGAACCCCGCACATAAAATAAAAAAGGCCCTATATACTCTGAACAGCCCTATACAGGCGGTGCATACAAGACAGGGACTGTAGGTTTGTTCTTATGTAGAATCTGTTTGTAATTTTGAACAGGTACATTGTTGAAGTGTAGCTCCAGACCAAAAATCTATTTTTAAACTTTTTGGAAAACATAGGTAAGGGTTATCACCCCTGTAACATTTGTTTTGCTGTCTGTGCCCCTGTTCAGAACATTTCACCTCACTTTCCGTCCCAATGACAACTGTTTTTGAAATGTGGTGTTTTTCTTGAAACAAGGATTGCTGATAAAGCATCAGTACAGAGGAGACACCTTTCTCCCATATTTATTCTTACAGGAGAGAATTTTCCTTCCTAGTGGTAGATTTCCTCTCACTTCCTGTTGTCTTCTTGCGTTTGCAAGTAGGAGTCGTTTGTAAGTTGGATGTTTGAAAGTAGGGACCTGCCGTATATACTCTGCAGAAATAGGCCCCTTAGTTGTTGGTGTTGGCACAACACTGTAAGCACTCACAGTTACTCTTGGTTGGTGCTGGAACGCCCTGCTGTCAACTATTATATCAGGAATTTTAATTACATATAATTGTTGAACAGTGGTAGTAAAAATTGGGCCTTTGATGGTGGTGCTGGTGCCACAACACTGTAAGCCCTGACAGTTACTCTTGGTGGGTGCAGCAATGGGCCCTGCTGTGAATTATTAGATCAAGAATTGTAATTACATGCCCCTGTTGAACAGGGGCTGAAAAATTGGGCCTTAGGCACTGGTGGCACAACACTGCAACCCCTCACAGATACTGTACTTGGAGCACAGCAATGAGCCCTGTTGCAAAGTATTGCTTCAAAAATTGTAATGACACGCCCCTGTTAAACAGGGGCTGAAAAATTGGGCCTTAGGCACTGGTGGCACAACACTGCAACTCCTCACAGATACTGTACTTGGAGCACAGCAATGAGCCCTGTTGCAAAGTATTGCTTCAAAAATTGTAATTACACGCCCCTGTTAAACAGGGGCTGAAAAATTGGGCGTTAGGCACTGGTGGCGGCACCCATAAACAAAAATGATCTTACAAGCTATCATCATCAATCGTATCATTGAGGACTCGGAGGAGGAGGATAGCCAGTCAACATAACAGCACAGGCACTCAGCATCAGCATCAGTCTTGAAGGGATGTGACATGTTAAAATCAATTAGTCTGTTATATCAGCATCAGGTGTGTGGTAGCTGGTGGTGATCCAAGACTGGTTCATCTTGATGAAAGTCAGTCGATCAACCGAGTCGGTGGACAGGCGCACCCTGTGATCCGTGACAAATCCTCCAGCAGCACTGAATGTGCGTTCCGAAAGAACGCTGGATGCAGGACAGGCCAGTAGCTCAATTGCATACTGTGCAAGCTCTGGCCAGTGATCCATCCTCAAGACCCAGTAAGCCAGAGGATTTTCGGTGGGGAAGGTGTCCAAGTCTGACCTTGCCCCTAGATATTCCTGCACCATGTTTATCAGACGCTGGCGATGGTTGCTGGAACCGATCATACTTTGGGGCTGCGGACTAAAGAATTGTCTGAACGCATCGGTCAGACGGCCACCTTCCCCACCGCTCCTTCTTTGACTGGCCGAAGCCTCAGCAACTCGTTGTCCAGGACCAGGAGTTTGCAACCTCCCAGTCTCTGGGAACGCGTTGCACAGACCTTTCTGCAAGGCCTCCCGGAGTTGTCTCATCCTCTGCTCCCTCTGCGACGGTAACATAAGGTCCGCAACCTTACCCTTGTACCGTGGATCAAGGAGAGTGGCCAGCCAGTAATGGTCCCTCTCCTTGATCCGAAGAATACGAGGATCCTTCCGCAGACTTTGCAGGATCAGGGAGGCCATGCAGCGTAGGTTTGCTGAGGCATTCGCTCCGGAGTCCTCTGGGTCACTAAGGACGACATGATCCGCAGCCACCTCCTCCCAGCCACGTACAAGTCCACTGGTTTCTTGGGACTGTAAATCATCCCTAAAAGACTGCTGCTGATGATGCTGAGTGCCAGCCTCCACCTCCATGCTGACACAATCCTCCTCCTCCTCCTCCTCCTCCTCCTCCTCTTCCTGTGCGATGGGTGGGACAGAAGGAACACTGTCTGGGTAAAGGGGGCCTTGAGAGGCAAGGAAGTCCTCCTCTTCCTGCCTCTGTTCTGCCTCAAGTGCCCTGTCCATTATTCCACGCAGCGTGTGCTCCAACAGGTGGACAAGAGGTACAGTGTCACTGATGCATGCACTGTCACTGCTCACCATCCTCGTGGCCTCCTCAAATGGTGCCAGGACAGTGCATGCATCCCTGATCATGCCCCACTGGCGTGGAGAAAAAAAACCAAGCTCCCCTGACCCTGTCCTGGTGCCGTAGTCGCACAGGTACTCATTGATGGCCCTCTGCTGCGTGTGCAGCCGCTGCAGCATGGCCAACGTTGAGTTCCACCTGGTGGGCATGTCACATATAAGGCGGTTCTTGGGCAGGTTCAACTCCTTTTGCAGCTCAGCCAGGCGAGCACTGGCATTATAAGATCTGCGGAAATGCACACAGACTTTCCTGGCCTGCCTCAGGACATCCTGTAAGCCCGGGTACCTGCCCAAGAAGCGCTGCACCACCAGGTTAAGGACGTGAGCCACACAGGGCACATGGGTCAGTTGTCCCTGTCGGAGGGCGGAGAGGAGGTTGGTGCCATTGTCGCAAACCACCATTCCTGGCTTAAGCTGGCGTGGCGTCAACCACCTCTCGGCCTGGCCCTGCAGAGCAGACAGGACCTCTGCCCCAGTGTGGCTTCTGTCCCCCAAACACACCAGCGCAAGCACGGCATGGCATCTTTTTGCCTGCGTACTTGCGTAGCCCCGTGAACGGCTACGGAGCACCGCTGGTTCATAGGACAAACCACAGGAAGAGGCCATGGAGGAAGAAGAAGAGGAGGGGGTGGAGGAGAGAGGTGTGTCACAACCAGTAGTAGCATTTTGGAGGCGTGGCGGTGGGACAACCTCCAACACTACTGCACCTTGTCCTGAATCCTTCCCAGCTGCCAAAAGAGTGACCCAATGGGCCGTGAAAGAAAGGTAACGTCCCTGTCCATGCCTGCTGGACCATGAGTCAGCGGTAATATGCACCTTACCGCTGACCGCCCTGTCCAGCGAGGCCAAGACATTGCCTTCCACATGCCGGTAGAGAGCCGGAATAGCCTTCCGTGAGAAAAAGTGGCGTTTGGGAACCTGCCACTGAGGAACCGCACATTGCACAAACTCACGGAAGGGGGCCGAGTCTACCAACTGAAAAGGCAGCAGTTGAAGCGCTAGCAATTTAGCCAAGCTAGCATTCAACCGCTGGGCATGTGGATGGCTGGGAGTGAACTTCTTTCGACGGTCCAGCAGCTGGGGCAGGGAAATTTGCCTGCTAGAATCGGACGTCGGTGTACTGCTAGCAGAGTGGGCGCAAGTACTTGGCTGTGACACACCTAATTCTACACCTTCATTCCTCTCAGTGCATGTTTCAGAGAGGACTGAAGTTATAGTGGGGTTGGAGATCCCAGCTGATGCGGTGCAAGGAGAGGTCCGCTTTGTTCTTTGGTGTGGGTCTTTGAGGTAGGCTTGCCAACGAGCTGCATGGCAGGTCAACATATGTCTGGTCAGGCATGTGGTACCCAAGCGGCTGATGTTTTGGCCACGCGATATACGCTTGAGACATATGTTGCAAACAGCAGCTGTGCGATCTGATGCACTAGCCTCAAAAAAGGCCCACACCAAAGAACTTTTTGAATGACGGGCAGAGGCAGCGCCCTGCACAGGCGGAGCTCTGCGGTGTGATTCCGTCGGTGTACTGCCCTTACGCTGGCCACCAAAGGGCATCCTGCCTCGTTGGAGATGTGCCTCCTCCTCATCCTCCTCCTCCTCCTCTCTCCTATTAGGCACCCACGTGGAGTCAGTGACCTCATCATCCCCTCCCTCCTCATCACTGGAGCCAATCTGGCAGTATGCTGCAGCTGCTGGAACATGACTGCCAGATTGGTGTCCTTCTTGAGCATCCCCTCTGTCTGCTCTCACGCTACTGCATTCCTCTAGCTGGGTTTCATCATCAGACCCTTCGAAACGCTGGGCATCCTCCTGGAGCATGTACCCAACACTGTGCTGAAACAGTTCGGGGGACTCCTCAGGAGGAGGACATGGTGGGTCTAGGGAAGGAGTGACTGATGATTTGTCTGACATTGATACCAGGGAAGACGACGCTTTGGCAGCTGCTTTTCCAGTACCCTGAGCCTGGGTGAGAGAGGATGAGGAGGAGGAGGAGGGCTTGGTCATCCACTCTACCAAGTCTTCGGCATGATGTGGCTCAACATGTCCAGCTGCCGAAAAGAAGGACAAGCGTGTCCCATGGCCATGTGCTGATGACAATGCACCGCGACCAGCACTGTTGCCCCCAGACACAGAGCCTGCTTGCCCTCTTTTATTGCCTCCTGACTGTCTGCCTCTCCTTGTTTGCCTTCCAGACATTCTAATAGATGGCCTGCAGGGAGATGGGAAAAAAGCAATAAGGGCTACCTTCAGGTGTCCTTCTCTGTCCCTTGAAACAAGGACTTTCACAGTGAAAGAAACTGACACTCTCCCTACCTACAGTTTTCTGTCCCTAGAAAAAATATTTTTTTTAAGCACAATATAGCACAAGGACAATTCACTCACTGTCCTTACAGGTCCCTGGAAACAAGGACTTGCAGAGTGAAATAAACTGACACTCTCCCTACCTACAGTTTTCTGTCCCTAGAATAAATGTTTTTTTTAAGCACAATATAGCACAAGGACAATTCACTCACTGTCCTTACAGGTCCCTGGAAACAAGGACTTGCAGAGTGAAAGAAAAAAAACACTCTCCCTACCTACAGTTTTCTGTCCCTAGAAAAAATGTTTTTTTTAATCACAATATAGCACAAGGACAATTCACTCACTGTCCTTACAGGTCCCTGGAAACAAGGACTTGCAGAGTGAAAGAAAAAAAACACTCTCCCTACCTACAGTTTTCTGTCCCTAGAAAAAATGTTTTTTTTAATCACAATATAGCACAAGGACAATTCACTCACTGTCCTTACAGGTCCCTGGAAACAAGGACTTGCAGAGTGAAATAAACTGACACTCTCCCTACCTACAGTTTTCTGTCCCTAGAAAAAATGTTTTTTTTAAGCACAATATAGCACAAGGACAATTCACTCACTGTCCTTACAGGTCCCTGGAAACAAGGACTTGCAGAGTGAAAGAAAAAAAACACTCTCCCTACCTACAGTTTTCTGTCCCTAGAAAAAATGTTTTTTTTAATCACAATATAGCACAAGAACAATTCACTCACTGTCCTTACAGGTCCCTGGAAACAAGGACTTGCAGAGTGAAAGAAAAAAAACACTCTCCCTACCTACAGTTTTCTGTCCCTAGAAAAAATGTTTTTTTTAATCACAATATAGCACAAGGACAATTCACTCACTGTCCTTACAGGTCCCTGGAAACAAGGACTTGCAGAGTGAAAGAAAAAAAACACTCTCCCTACCTACAGTTTTCTGTCCCTAGAAAAAATGTTTTTTTTAATCACAATATAGCACAAGGACAATTCACTCACTGTCCTTCCAGGTCCCTGGAAACAAGGACTTGCAGAGTGAAATAAACTGACACTCTCCCTACCTACAGTTTTCTGTCCCTAGAATAAATGTTTTTTTTAAGCACAATATAGCACAAGGACAATTCACTCACTGTCCTTACAGGTCCCTGGAAACAAGGACTTGCAGAGTGAAAGAAAAAAAACACTCTCCCTACCTACAGTTTTCTGTCCCTAGAATAAATGTTTTTTTTAAGCACAATATAGCACAAGGACAATTCACTCACTGTCCTTACAGGTCCCTGGAAACAAGGACTTGCAGAGTGAAAGAAAAAAAACACTCTTCCTACCTACAGTTTTCTGTCCCTAGAATAAATGTTTTTTTTAAGCACAATATAGCACAAGGACAATTCACTCACTGTCCTTCCAGGTCCCTGGAAACAAGGACTTGCAGAGTGAAATAAACTGACACTCTCCCTACCTACAGTTTTCTGTCCCTAGAATAAATGTTTTTTTTAAGCACAATATAGCACAAGGACAATTCACTCACTGTCCTTACAGGTCCCTGGAAACAAGGACTTGCAGAGTGAAAGAAAAAAAACACTCTCCCTACCTACAGTTTTCTGTCCCTAGAAAAAATGTTTTTTTTAATCACAATATAGCACAAGGACAATTCACTCACTGTCCTTACAGGTCCCTGGAAACAAGGACTTGCAGAGTGAAAGAAAAAGACACTCTCCCTACCTACAGTTTTCTGTCCCTAGAATAAATGTTTTTTTTAAGCACAATATAGCACAAGGACAATTCACTCACTGTCCTTACAGGTCCCTGGAAACAAGGACTTGCAGAGTGAAAGAAAAAAAACACTCTCCCTACCTACAGTTTTCTGTCCCTAGAAAAAATGTTTTTTTTAATCACAATATAGCACAAGGACAATTCACTCACTGTCCTTACAGGTCCCTGGAAACAAGGACTTGCAGAGTGAAATAAACTGACACTCTCCCTACCTACAGTTTTCTGTCCCTAGAATAAATGTTTTTTTTAAGCACAATATAGCACAAGGACAATTCACTCACTGTCCTTAGAGGTCCCTGGAAACAAGGACTTGCAGAGTGAAAGAAAAAAAACACTCTCCCTACCTACAGTTTTCTGTCCCTAGAAAAAATGTTTTTTTTTAAGCACAATATAGCACAAGGACAATTCACTCACTGTCCTTCCAGGTCCCTGGAAACAAGGACTTGCAGAGTGAAAGAAAAAAAACACTCTCCCTACCTACAGTTTTCTGTCCCTAGAAAAAATGTTTTTTTTTAAGCACAATATAGCACAAGGACAATTCACTCACTGTCCTTCCAGGTCCCTGGAAACAAGGACTTGCAGAGTGAAAGAAAAAAAACACTCTCCCTACCTACAGTTTTCTGTCCCTAGAAAAAATGTTTTTTTTAAGCACAATATAGCACAAGGACAATTCACTCACTGTCCTTACAGGTCCCTGGAAACAAGGACTTGCAGAGTGAAAGAAAAAAAACACTCTCCCTACCTACAGTTTTCTGTCCCTAGAAAAAATGTTTTTTTTAATCACAATATAGCACAAGGACAATTCACTCACTGTCCTTACAGGTCCCTGGAAACAAGGACTTGCAGAGTGAAATAAACTGACACTCTCCCTACCTACAGTTTTCTGTCCCTAGAATAAATGTTTTTTTAAGCACAATATAGCACAAGGACAATTCACTCACTGTCCTTACAGGTCCCTGGAAACAAGGACTTGCAGAGTGAAAGAAAAAAAAACACTCTCCCTACCTACAGTTTTCTGTCCCTAGAAAAAATGTTTTTTTTAATCACAATATAGCACAAGGACAATTCACTCACTGTCCTTACAGGTCCCTGGAAACAAGGACTTGCAGAGTGAAATAAACTGACACTCTCCCTACCTACAGTTTTCTGTCCCTAGAATAAATGTTTTTTTTAAGCACAATATAGCACAAGGACAATTCACTCACTGTCCTTAGAGGTCCCTGGAAACAAGGACTTGCAGAGTGAAAGAAAAAAAACACTCTCCCTACCTACAGTTTTCTGTCCCTAGAAAAAATGTTTTTTTTTAAGCACAATATAGCACAAGGACAATTCACTCACTGTCCTTCCAGGTCCCTGGAAACAAGGACTTGCAGAGTGAAAGAAAAAAAACACTCTCCCTACCTACAGTTTTCTGTCCCTAGAAAAAATGTTTTTTTTAAGCACAATATAGCACAAGGACAATTCACTCACTGTCCTTCCAGGTCCCTGGAAACAAGGACTTGCAGAGTGAAAGAAAAAAAACACTCTCCCTACCTACAGTTTTCTGTCCCTAGAAAAAATGTTTTTTTTAATCACAATATAGCACAAGGACAATTCACTCACTGTCCTTACAGGTCCCTGGAAACAAGGACTTGCAGAGTGAAAGAAACTGACACTCTCCCTACCTACAGTTTTCTGTCCCTAGAATAAATGTTTTTTTAAGCACAATATAGCACAAGGACAATTCACTCACTGTCCTTCCAGGTCCCTGGAAACAAGGACTTGCAGAGTGAAAGAAACTGACACTGTCCCTACCTACAGTTTTCTGTCCCTAGAATAAATGTTTTTTTTAAGCACACTATAGCACAAGCACAAAACACACTGACACTCTCCCTACCTATCCTTCTCTTTCCCTAAACTAAAGGAATCCAGGTTAAGCAAGAAAGAAATAACAGTCACTGTCCCTGCCTATGCTGCTCTATCCCTGCTCCGGAACACACTACACTAGGCCGCCGTGCTGGCGGCCTTTTATAGTGTGGGGCGTGTACTAAACACCCTCAGCAATAATTGGCCACAGGCATCCTGCCTGTGGCCAATCATTGCTCTCCTCGCTGCCGGCGCTGTGATTGGCCAAGCATGCGGGGTCACAGTGCATGCTTGGCCAATCACAGCGCCTGGATGACACTGCGATGGCGTAGTGCATTGTGGGCCGTTCGCGTCACTCGAATTTGGCGCGAACGGCCCAAATCGTTCGATCTTCGTCGAACGATCGAACAGCCGATGTTCGAGTCGAACGTATGTTCGACTCGAACACGAAGCTCATCCCTAGTCATGAGCCATCAACCCTCATGAGCACATTAAGGGAGGTCCATAGATCATTTGTGATGTAAAATGAAAGGTTTGGAAGACATTTCCATGCATGAGTTGATGAAAGCGACTTGAGCCTATGCCATCGGGAAAGGCAGGATTACCCAGGACTGGGTAGAGAGGAGATGGAGCTGGAGAGAGTTTATACTTTGAGCAGGCCCAATGGTTGGAAGTATTTTGAGAAGTGAAGGTATGTGTTGGGTACAAAATGGAAGGTGATGGAGGGGGAAATGCATCAATGTTTTTTCCATGGCGATCCAAGTTTTCAAACCTTTATATCTGTGCCAGTCTAATGCCGCGTACACACGACCGTTTTTAATGTCATTGAAAAAAATGAAGTTTTTCTCGATGTGATTCTTCTCAAGCCTGCCTTGCCAACACACTATCGTGAAAAAAAATGCTAGAGAAAAGCGCGGTGACGTACAACACGTACTGTACGACGGCACTATAAAGGGGAAGTTCCATTCGGATGGCGCCACCCTTTGGGCTGCTTTTGCTGATCTCGTGTTAGTAAAGTTTGGTGAGAGACGATTCACGCTTTTCAGCCTCAGCTCTTCAGTCCGTTACAGCGTGACGAATGTGTGATCTCCATTATGAACGCTAGTTTTACCAGAACGAGCGCTCCCGTCTCATAACTTGCTTCTGAGCATGCACGTTTTTTTTCATGTCGTTAAAGCCTACACACGGCCGTTTTTCACGACGAGAAAAACAAGAAAAAATAGAGCATGTTCCAAATTTTTAATGCCCATTTTTCACGTCGCGAAAAATGCTCTGGAGCCCACACACGATCGTTTTTAATGACCAAATAAAAAAATTGCATTTTTCTCATCATGAAAAACGGTCGTGTGTACGCGGCATAACAGTCTGATTAGTTGCCATGATATTTTAGGATATCGTAGAAGGCCAAACCACCACAAATCCTTGGGGAGAGAGAGTATCACAATTATGGTTTTGGTTGGTCTTTGAACCTATAGAAATATTACTAATATTTTTGTAACCTCCTTTTCATATTTGTTTTGTCTTCAGTAGAACAAGTATTTTTATCTCTGTGAAGAGAAATCCTTAAAGTGTTTCCTGATTTTGTCACACTGAGAAGCGGATGTCTTGGATCAGCTAACAATAAAGTCATGGCATCTGGTGGTAATAATCTGAGCTCCTCCTATTTCATCCTGATTGGAATTCCTGGTCTGGAAGATGTCCAGGTCTGGATTTAATTTCCGATCTTCTTCATGTACCTGATAACCTTGTTGGCCAATATTAGTGTCCTGCTTACTATTAAAAAGGAGGAGAGCCTCCACCAGCCCATGTACCTCTTCCTTTCCATGTTGCTGTTATCGGACCTTGTCCAATCCAATGCTGCCCTTCCCAAGATGCTCCTGCTCTTCTGGTTCAACCTCCGAGAGATCTCCTTTGAGGGTTGCCTGGTTCAGATGTTCTTCATCTATTCCTTCTCTATCATGGCCTCCTCAGTCGTCTTGGCTATGGCCTTTGATCGCTATGTTGCCATTTGCCAACCACTGAGATATTCCACCACCTTGACCAACCCATTGATTGCAAAAATTGGAGTCCTGGCGGTCTTGAGAGGAACTCTTTTGATATTTTCACTTCCTTTTCTGGTTAGGAGGTTGTTATTTTGCAAGAGCCATGTGATTAATCATGCTTATTGTGAACACATGGCCGTGGCTAAACTGTCCTGTGCAGATATCAGAATTAATGTTGTGTACGGGTTAGCAGTCGCTCTGCTTGTAGTTGGAGTAGATATCATGGGCATTACCGTGTCATATGTAATGATTGTAACTGCCGTCTTCAACCTCCTATCCCGAGAGGCCAGACACAAAGTCGGGAGTACATGTGTCAGCCATGTTTGTGTCATACTTCTGTCTTATATCCCGGCACTTTTCTCCTTTGTCATCCAAAGGTATGGGGGGCACACAGCTTCTTCCACCCAAATTATCCTGTCTATCCTATACCTGATAATTCCTCCAATGCTGAACCCAATAATATATGGAATAAGAACCAAAGAGATCCAGAAGAACGTTTTAAAATTATACTCCACAAAAGTCTAGATTTCGGTAATTTTGGACATATTTTGCACGACTCACTGAACCCGCACTGAAAAGGACGGTCACATGCAGATAAATATGTCAACCAATCACCTTCAATTGTCTGATCCTTTTTAAATAGTCTGAATATAAAAAAATTGGGGTTAGGTATGTTAGTGACGGTATTGTTGCCTACATGATCCGCCTTATCAATAGACTCAGGTATGTGGTTATATGGCCTCTGATTTTCAACCAAAAAATCTTTCTTATGTCATGGCCCTAAGTGGATTACCATTCTCCATGAAGAACCTGTAATCCAAGAGAAAGGAAATATGACTTTTGGATTTATTGTAAGAAGTGTTCAAGATCTGTATTTTGTATTGGTTGTTTTTTATATACTACTCTCTTTACTTTCCTGGTTGTACAATCAAACTCTTTATTAAAGTGGTTGTAAACCCTCCCCCGGAAGTTACACCTACAGGTCAGGCCTCGTACACACGACCGGTTTTCTCGGCAAGAAACCATCAAGAAAACTGCTGGCAGAGCTTTCTGCCGAGAAAACCGGTCGTGTGTATGTTTTTTCGTTAAGAAAACTGCCAGGAATCTCGTCGAGAAAAATAGAGAACCTGCTCTCTATTTTCTCATTGGGATTCTCGTCGGTCTGTTTCCCGACGAGAAAACTGTGTGTGTGTGTATGCGGCAACAAGCTTACCTGTCCTCCGGTAAGCCCGTGCACGCTTAATGAGACTTCAACGCATATGTAGGGTGAAGTAAGATGGCGGTGACGGCATTGATTGTGACGAGCGCATGCTCGTCGTAGTCGATGACGTCACCGCGTTCGTGCCATTCAAAAGAACGGCGGTTCTTTTGAATCGTACGTGTGTACACTTGGCCGGCAAGAAAGCTTCCCAGGAATCTCGTCAGGAAAACCAACGTGTTTTTTCCTGACGAGAATCTTGGCCGCGTGTACTAGGCTTCAGCCTAGATTAAGGCTTACCTGTAGGTGTTTGCAATATCTCCTGAACCTACATGGTTTAGGAGATATTTGCCAAAACGTATACACCGTTGTCGTAGACAACGGCGCAGGCACAGTGAGAATCCCATTGCTAAAAACCGGCAAAGCCGGATTTGACAGCTCCCGCACGCATGCGCGGAGTGACGTCTTCGCCGCTCCGGCCAATCACAGCGCCGGAGCGGCGATACCCAGGTATCTGTGGAGAGATGTCTGCGGCCGGAGGGGGAGACAAGGACGGCTTCGGGGACTTTGTTCTAAGGTAAGTAATGCATAATGAGCTAGTATGCTAGTCATACTAGCTCATTATGGCTTTGTCTTGCAGGTGGGTTTTAAAAAAAGAAATAAAAATTCTGCGTTTACAACCACTTTAATAACCTGTTACAGTAACAGAAAAGTCTGAGGAGAGGAGGAGAAGAGATGTCTATGAAGGTTCTAATCTATCCAGGTCACGGTATATCTAGAAAATGGTTCTTCACATACAACTAGACTTGTTCTGTAATGTTGAAGACGTTTTGTAGTTTCTCCAAGCCACTTTTTTATCTTCAATCATACCCCAGAATATACCCCAACATTTATATCCACACAGATAGCACAGACACCTTCATCCAATCGCCATGAGATGTGCCAAGGCAGGAGGAAGGAGGTCCTGATTCTTCTATATAGATCTTTATATCACTAGAGGGGTCACCGGCAGGAGGAAGGAGGTCCTGATTCCTCTATATAGATCTTTATATCACTAGAGGGATCACCAGCAGGAGGAAGGAGGTCCTGATTCTTCTATATAGATCTTTATATCACTAGAGGGGTCACCGGCAGGAGGAAGGAGGTCCTGATTCCTCTATATAGATCTTTATATCACTAGAGGGATCACCAGCAGGGGGAAGGAGGTCCTGATTCCTCTATATAGATCTTTATATCACTAGAGGGGTCCCCAGCAGGAGGAAGGAGGTCCTGATTCTTCTATATAGATCTCTATATCACTAGAGGGGTCACCAGCAGGGGGAAGGAGGTCCTGATTCCTCTATATACATCTTTATATCACTAGAGGGGTCACCGGCAGGAGGAAGGAGGTCCTGATTCCTCTATATAGATCTTTATATCACTAGAGGGGTCACCAGCAGGGGGAAGGAGGTCCTGATTCCTCTATATAGATCTTTATATCACTAGAGGGATCACCAGCAGGAGGAAGGAGGTCCTGATTCCTCTATATAGATCTTTATATCACTAGAGGGGTCACCAGCAGGGGGAAGGAGGTCCTGATTCCTCTATATACATCTTTATATCACTAGAGGGGTCACCGGCAGGAGGAAGGAGGTCCTGATTCCTCTATATAGATCTTTATATCACTAGAGGGGTCACCGGCAGGAGGAAGGAGGTCCTGATTCCTCTATATAGATCTTTATATCACTAGAGGGGTCACCAGCAGGAGGAAGGGGGTCCTGATTCCTCTATATAGATCTTTATATCACTAGAGGGATCACCAGCAGGAGGAAGGAGGTCCTGATTCCTCTATATAGATCTTTATATCACTAGAGGGGTCACCATCAGGAGGAAGGAGGTCCTGATTCCTCTATATAGATCTTTATATCCCTAGAGGGGTCACCAGCAGGGGGAAGGAGGTCCTGATTCCTCTATATAGATCTTTATATCACTAGAGGGGTCACCGGCAGGAGGAAGGAGGTCCTGATTCCTCTATATAGAGCTTTATATCACTAAAGGGGTCACCAGCAGGAGGAAGGGGGTCCTGATTCCTCTATATAGATCTTTATATCACTAGACGGATCACCAGCAGGAGGAAGGAGGTCCTGATTCCTCTATATAGATCTTTATATCACTAGAGGGGTCTTCATCAGGAGGAAGGAGGTCCTGATTCCTCTATATAGATCTTTATATCACTAGAGGGATCACCAGCAGGAGGAAGGAGGTCCTGATTCCTCTATATAGATCTTTATATCACTAGAGGGATCACCAGCAGGAGGAAGGAGGTCCTGATTCCTCTATATAGATCTTTATATCACTAGAGGGGTCACCAGCAGGAGGAAGGAGGTCCTGATTCCTCTATATAGATCTATATATCACTAGAGGGATCACCAGCAGGAGGAAGGACCTCATTTAGAATACTGTGTCCAGTTCTGGAGACCTCACTTACAAAAATATATATATATACGAGTCCAGAAGGGGATAACAAAAATGGTGAAAGCATATCTAGTGGATGGAAATAAGGGGGCAGCGGGATTTTTCTTTGTACCAGCAGCAACGACATTACACCAATTAAGAAATTAAAAACCTATCATTTTTATTTTATTCTATTTTATTTTATGTATTTCTTTTATTTCCATCCAATAGATTCATGTTTGAGGAATCGGATGCAGGTACTATAATACTGGATTCATACCACTTGTCTCTTGTACAAATGGTGAAAGGTCTAAAGGATAAGACATATCAGGAACCTCTAAATACTTGAAGGGGGTCAGTGAGGTTCAGGAGGGCAGGATCTTCAATATGAAGCCAAGATCAAGAACACGGGGACATGACCCCAAACCAACATCGAGGAAAGTTCAAAACTAATCTTAAGCCTCGTACACACGGTCGGACTTCAAACAAACTTTTCAGTGGATTTTTGTCCGAAGGGAGTTGGCCGGGCACCCCCATAGCACACACACGGCAGGACTTTTCTGCAAACTTTCCCAACATCACGTGGTTTTTCTGCTCTTTTCTGCTCTTTACCGCCACCCTTTGGTCAACTTCTGCTATTGTTGGTTGATTATAACCTTGGTTCTGGGCATGCGTATTTGTACTTCGGACAAAAGTCCGATGGATTTCTGTACACACGGTCGGACTTTGCACCATCGGACTTTTGTTGCCGAAAAGTTTGTCCGTTTGCAGAGCGAACTTTTGTCCGATGAAAAGCGAAAACGTTTGTCCGATGGAGCGTACACATGGTCGGATTTTTTTGAAAACTTGCTCATTTTGAAGTTTGTTGGGAAAATGTCCTACCGTGTGTACGGGCCTTTAGAACGTATTCTTTTACTGAAAGGGTAGTTGATGCTTGGAATAGACTTCCAGCAGAGGTAATCAGTCAACAATAAGATGATTCAATCATGATTGGGACAAACATAGATCTATACTCAGACAAAATAGTTAACAAAAAAAATTAAAAACAAAATGGGACAAACTCGATGGACCACTTGGTCTTTTTTTTTTTTTTTGCCATCACTCTTCTACTATATGTTCCTATGAGAGTTCCCTTGACTTCCTGTCTTGTGAAATGTTATCAGCAGGGCAGGAAGTGAGGAGAAATCTCTCTAATGAAGGACTTATTATATACAACTCAGTGTAGAGATGGTGGGAACCCATCATAATGGGCACAGCAGGTGTTCAGAGCTGGGAACTCGGCACAGAGATGATGGGAACCCCTGATATAGGGGACAGCGATGGTGGAGCGCCAGGAACTCAAATCTATAAACCATCAGCTACATATAGGTCAATGTTTGGCAATATGTGTAAAGAAATTTCCAGATAGCTCAAGCTGGGGTTAAAATACTCCTTTAGTAAATATGTCACTGTGTCCAGTAAGTTCTATTTTACGGACTGTGAGAGGAGGAGATTGTAAGCTGCCGTCCTGATCTCCTTGGTCTTCACACCATAGATGATGGGGTTCAGTGCAGGTGGGACCAGAAGGTAGAGGCTCGATAAGATGACGTGGATATACGGTTCTATGTGCCCCACCCTGTGAGTGAGAAAAGAGAAAAGGCCCAGGGTATAGAACATAATGATAGTGGAGATATGGGATGAGCATGTGCCGAAGGCTTTCCTTTTGTCAGTTTGAGAGGAAAGCTTCAACACTGTCCTCAGTATCAGGATGTAGGACATAGCAATGACAGAGACATCAAACACAATACACAACAAGACAACAGTCAACCCATAGGCACTATTAATAGTAGTGTCAGCACAAGCCAACTTCACCACTGCCATATGGTCACAGTAAGAGTGAGAAATATGGTGGGTCTGGCAGAATGGCAGTCTACTGGCCATAAGTGGACATGGTGTTACGATCGCTGTTCCTCTTATAATGAGAGCTATGGTAATCTTTAATATCAAGCTATTGGTCAGCGTGGTCGTGTAATGAAGAGGGTTGCAGATAGCCACATATCTGTCCAAGGCCATGGCCATGAGAACTCCAGATTCCATGGAGGTGAAACAATGGATGAAGAACATCTGTACAAGGCAGAACAAGAAGGTGATCTCCTGGTCATTCATCCAGAAGATGGCCAACATTTTCAAGACAATGGAGCTAGAAAGGACCACATCGGTGAGAGACAAAGTAGAGAGGAAATAGTACATGGGACTATGTAGACGCCGTTGGGATACAATGAGGATCAATATAAAACCGTTTCCAAGAATCGCCATGATATACATAATGAAGACTGGGATTGATAACGATGTATGAGCCGACTCAAATCCCGGGAGGCCTTCCAGGAAAAACACACTGGGGTAGAAGATTGAGAGATTTGCAAGCAACATGGCTAAAATTGGGATTTTTGGAAAAGTCTTACCTGTGAATGTATAAAAATAATTAGTAATAAGCTCATAAAGATATACCATTTTACAATTTTACCTTTTTACAATTTAAAATTCTTTATTCCTCACACCCTGCCTGAATTTATGAACTGCTAGGGCACAAAATGATTTCCATTGAGATGGGATTTGCTCAGAAATAAACTTCTATTGCCGTCGGCAAACAATCTTTGGTGCCCAAAGCAATACAGCAATGCTAGGTGCATTAGGAAGAACATTTTCGTATCTCTCTTGTCCCGGCGTACTAAATGTTTTACAATTTGCAAAATAAGCTTATTTAAAAAAAAAAAAACTGCTGACATGGAAAAAAAAATAAGAGTGGTACACAAGTATATAGGGAAAAATCAAGTCCTCCTCTGCCTCATCATTCTCCAGTCTATGACCAGTCCTCCTCTGCCTCTCCATTCTCCAGTCTATGACCAGTCCTCCTCTGCGTCTCCATTTTCCAGTCTATGACCAGTCCTCCTCTGCCTCTCCATTCTCCAGTCTATGACCAGTCCTCCTCTGCGTCTCCATTCTCCAGTCTACGACCAGTCCCCCTCTGCCTCTCCATTCTCCAGTCTATGACCAGTCCTCCTCTGCGTCTCTATTCTCCAGTCTATGAACAGTCCTCCTCTGCCTCTCCATTCTCCAGTCTATGACCAGTCCTCCTCTGCCTCACCATTCTCCAGTCTATGACCAGTCCTCCTCTGCCTCCCCATTCTCCAGTCTATGGCTATGACCAGTTCCCCTCTGCGTCTCCATACTCCAGTCTATGACCAGTCCTAATCTGCCTCCCAAATCTCCAGTCTATGACCAGTCCTCCTCTGCCTCCCCATTCTCCAGTCTATAACCAGTCCCCCTCTGCTTCTCCATTCTCCAGTCTATGACCAGTCCCCCTCTGCCTCTCCATTCTCCAGTCTATGACCAGTCCCCCTCTGCTTCTCCATTCTCCAGTCTATGACCAGTCCCCCTCTGCCTCTCCATTCTCCAGTCTATGACCAGTCCCCCTCTGCTTCTCCATTCTCCAGTCTATGACCAGTCCCCCTCTGCCTCTCCATTCTCCAGTCTATGACCAGTCCCCCTCTGCCTCCCCATTCTCCAGTCTATGACCAGTCCCCCTCTGCCTCACCATACTTAAGTCTATGACCAGTCCCCCTCTGCCTCCCCATTCTCCAGTCTATGACCAGTACCCCTCTGCGTCTCCATTCTCCAGTTGATGACCAGTCCCCCTTTGCCTCTCCATTCTCCAGTCTATGTCCAGTCCCCCTCTTCCTCACCAATCTCCAGTCTATGACAAGTCCTCCTCTGTCTATCCATACTCCAGTCTATGACCAGTCCTCCTCTACCTCATTCTCCAGTCTATGACCAGTCCTCCTCTGCCTCTCCATTCTCCAGTCTATGACCAGTCCTCCTCTGTCTCTCCATTCTCCAGTCTATGACCAGTCCTCCTTTGCCTCTCCATTCTCCAGTCTATGACCAGTCATCCTCTGCCTCCCAAATCTCCAGTCTATGACCACTCCCCCTCTGAGTGTCCATTCTGCAGTCTATGACCAGTCATCCTCTGCGTCTCCATTCTCCAGTCTATGACCAGTCCCCCTCTGCCTCACCAATCTCCAGTCTATGACCAGTCCCCCTCAGCCTCTCCATTCTCCAGTCTATGACCGGTCCTCCTCTGCCTCTCTATTCTCCAGTCTATGACCAGTCCTCCTCTGGCTCTCCATTCTCCAGTCTATGACCAGTCCCCCTCTGCCTCTCCATTCTCCAGTCTATGACCAGTCCCGCTCAGCCTCTCCATTCTCCAGTTCATGACCAGTCCTCCTTTGCGTCTCCATTCTCCAGTCTATAACCAGTCCCCCACTGCCTCACCATTCTCCAGTCTATGACCAGTCCTCCTCTGCCTCTCCATTCTCCAGTCTATGACCAGTCCTCCTCTGTCTCTCCATTCTCCAGTCTATGACCAGTCCTCCTTTGCCTCTCCATTCTCCAGTCTATGACCAGTCATCCTCTGCCTCCAAAATCTCCAGTCTATGACCAGTCTTCCTCTGCCTCCCAAATCTCCAGTCTATAACCAGTCCCCTCTGCCTCACCATTCTCCAGTCTATGACCAGTCCTCCTCTGCCTCTCCATTCTCCAGTCTATGACCAGTCCTTCTCTGCCTCTCCATTCTCCAGTCTATGACCAGTCCTCCTCTTCCTCTCCATTCTCCAGTCTATGACCAGTCCTCCTTTGCCTCTACATTCTCGAGTCTTAGACCAGTCCCCCTCTGCCTCTCCATTCTCCAGTCTACGACCAGTCCCCCTCTGCCTCCCAAATCTCCAGTCTATGACCAGTCCTCCTCTGTCTCTCCATTCTACAGTCTATGAACAGTCCCCCTCTGCGTCTCCATTCTCCAGTCTATGACCAGTCCTCCTCTGTCTCTCCATTCTCAAGTCTATGACCAGTCCTCCTCTGCCTCTCCATTCTCCAGTCTATGACCAGTCCCCCTCTGCCTCCCCATTCTCCAGTCTATGACCAGTCCTCCTCTGCGTCTCCATTCTCCAGTCTATGACCAGTCCTCCTCTGCCTCTCCATTCTCCAGTCTATGACCAGTTCCCCTCTGCCTCTCCATTCTCCAGTCTATGACCAGTTACCCTCTGCATCTCCATTCTCCAGTCTATGACCAGTCCTCCTCTGTCTCTCCATTCTCCAGTCTATGACCAGTCCTCCTCTACCTCTCCATTCTCCAGTCTATGACCAGTCCTCCTCCTTCCTCTCCATTCTCCAGTCTATGACCAGTTCCCCTCTGCCTCTCAAATCTCCAGTCTATAACCAGTCCTCCTCTGCCTCTCCATTCTCCAGTCTATGACCAGTCACCCTCTACCTCTCCATTCTCCAGTCAATGACCAGTCCCCCTCTGCCTCCCCATTCTCCAGTCTATGACCAGTCCCCCTCTGCCTCTCCATTCTTCAGTCTATGACCAGTCCTCCTCTGTCTCTCCATTCTCCAGTCTATGACCAGTCCCCCTCGGACACTCCATTCTCCATTCTCCAGTTTATGACCAGTCCTCTTCTGCGTCTCCATTCTCCAGTCTATGACCAGTCCCCCTCTGCCTCCCCATTCTCCAGTCTATGACCAGTCACCCTCTACCTCTCCATTCTCCAGTCAATGACCAGTCCCCCTCTGCCTCCCCATTCTCCAGTCTATGACCAGTCCCCCTCTGCCTCTCCATTCTTCAGTCTATGACCAGTCCTCCTCTGCTTCTTCATTCTCCAGTCTATGACCAGTCCTCCTCTGCCTCTCTATTCTCCAGTCTATGACCAGTCCTCCCCTGCCTCCCCATTCTCCAGTCTATGACCTGTCTCCCTCTGCCTCTCCATTCTTCAGTCTATGACCAGTCCTCCTCTGCCTCTCCATTCTTCAGTCTATGACCAGTCCTCCTCTGCCTCTCCATTCTCCAGTCTATGACCAGTCCTCCTCTGCCTCCAAAATCTCCAGTCTAAGACCAGTCTTCCTCTGCCTCCCAAATCTCCAGTCTATGACCAATCCTCCTCTGCCTCTCCATTCTCCAGTCTATGACCAGTCCCCCTCTGCCTCCCCATTTTCCAGTCTATGACCAGTCCCCTTCTGCCTCTCCATTCTCCAGTCTATGACCAGTCCCCTTCTGCCTCTCCATTCTCCAGTCTATGACCAGTCCCCCTCTGCCTCCCAAATCTCCAGTCTATGACCAGTCCCCCTCTGCCTCTCCATTCTCCAGTCCATTACCAGTCCTCCTCTGCGTCTCCATTCTCCAGTCTATGACCAGTCCTCCTCTGCGTCTCCATTCTCCAGTCTATGACCAGTCCTCCTCTGCGTCTCCATTCTCCAGTCTATGACTAGTCCCCCTCGGCCTCTCCATTCTCCAGTTTATGACCAGTCCTCTTCTGCGTCTCCATTCTCCAGTCTATGACCAGTCCCCCTCTGCCTCCCCATTCTCCAGTCTATGACCAGTCCTCCTCTGTCTCTCCATTCTCCAGTCTATGACCAGTCCTCCTCTGCCTCTCCATTCTCCAGTCAATGACCAGTCCCCCTCTGCCTCCCCCATTCTCCAGTCTATGACCAGTCCCCCTCTGCCTCTCCATTCTTCATTCTATGACCAGTCCTCTTCTGCTTCTCCATTCTCCAGTCAATGACCAGTCCCCCTCTGCCTCCCCATTCTCCAGTCTATGACCAGTCAGCCTCTGCCTCTCTATTCTCCAGTCAATGACCAGTCCTCCTCTGTCTCTCCATTCTCCAGTCTATGACCAGTCCCCCTCTGCCTCTCCATTCTTCAGTCTATGACCAGTCCTCCTCTGCGTCTCTCTTCTCCAGTCTATGACCAGTCCTCCTCTGCCTCTCTATTCTCCAGTCTATGACCAGTCCTCCCCTGCCTCCCCATTCTCCAGTCTATGACCAGTCCCCCTCTGCCTCTCCATTCTTCAGTCTATGACCAGTCCTCCTCTGCCTCTCCATTCTTCAGTCTATGACCAGTCCTCCTCTGCTTCTTCATTCTCCAGTCTATGACCAGTCCTCCTCTGCCTCTCTATTCTCCAGTCTATGACCAGTCCTCCCCTGCCTCCCCATTCTCCAGTCTATGACCTGTCTCCCTCTGCCTCTCCATTCTTCAGTCTATGACCAGTCCTCCTCTGCCTCTCCATTCTTCAGTCTATGACCAGTCCTCCTCTGCCTCTCCATTCTCCAGTCTATGACCAGTCCTCCTCTGCCTCCAAAATCTCCAGTCTAAGACCAGTCTTCCTCTGCCTCCCAAATCTCCAGTCTATGACCAATCCTCCCCTGCCTCTCCATTCTCCAGTCTATGACCAGTCCCCCTCTGCCTCCCCATTTTCCAGTCTATGACCAGTCCCCTTCTGCCTCTCCATTCTCCAGTCTATGACCAGTCCCCTTCTGCCTCTCCATTCTCCAGTCTATGACCAGTCCTCCTCTGCCTCCCAAATCTCCAGTCTATGACCAGTCCCCCTCTGCCTCTCCATTCTCCAGTCCATTACCAGTCCTCCTCTGCGTCTCCATTCTCCAGTCTATGACCAGTCCTCCTCTGCGTCTCCATTCTCCAGTCTATGACCAGTCGTCCTCTGCGTCTCCATTCTCCAGTCTATGACTAGTCCCCCTCGGCCTCTCCATTCTCCAGTTTATGACCAGTCCTCTTCTGCGTCTCCATTCTCCAGTCTATGACCAGTCCCCCTCTGCCTCCCCATTCTCCAGTCTATGACCAGTCCTCCTCTGTCTCTCCATTCTCCAGTCTATGACCAGTCCTCCTCTGCCTCTCCATTCTCCAGTCAATGACCAGTCCCCCTCTGCCTCCCCCATTCTCCAGTCTATGACCAGTCCCCCTCTGCCTCTCCATTCTTCATTCTATGACCAGTCCTCTTCTGCTTCTCCATTCTCCAGTCAATGACCAGTCCCCCTCTGCCTCCCCATTCTCCAGTCTATGACCAGTCAGCCTCTGCCTCTCTATTCTCCAGTCAATGACCAGTCCTCCTCTGTCTCTCCATTCTCCAGTCTATGACCAGTCCCCCTCTGCCTCTCCATTCTTCAGTCTATGACCAGTCCTCCTCTGCGTCTCTCTTCTCCAGTCTATGACCAGTCCTCCTCTGCCTCTCTATTCTCCAGTCTATGACCAGTCCTCCCCTGCCTCCCCATTCTCCAGTCTATGACCAGTCCCCCTCTGCCTCTCCATTCTTCAGTCTATGACCAGTCCTCCTCTGCCTCTCCATTCTTCAGTCTATGACCAGTCCTCCTCTGCCTCTCCATTCTCCAGTCTATGACCAGTCCCCCTCTGCCGCTCCATTCTCCAGTCTATGACCAGTCACCCTCTGCTTCTCCATTCTCCAGTCTATGACCAGTCCCCCTCTGCCTCTCCATTCTCCAGTCTATGACCAGTCCCCCTCTGCCTCCCCATTCTCCAGTCTATGACCAGTCCCCCTCTGCCTCCCCATTCTCCAGTCTATGACCAGTCCCCCTCTGCCTCACCATACTTAAGTCTATGACCAGTCCCCCTCTGCCTCCCCATTCTCCAGTCTATGACCAGTCCCCCTCTGCGTCTCCATTCTCCAGTTGATGGCTAGTCCCCCTTTGCCTCTCCATTCTCCAGTCTATGTCCAGTCCTGCTCTGCCTCTCCATTCTCCAGTCTATAACCAGTCCCCCTCTGCCTCACCAATCTCCAGTCTATGACAAGTCCTCCTCTGTCTCTCCATACTCCAGTCTATGACCAGTCCTCCTCTACCTCTCCATTCTCCAGTCTATGACCAGTCCTCCTCTGCCTCTCCATTCTCCAGTCTATGACCAGTCCTCCTCTGCCTCTCCATTCTCCAGTCTATGACCAGTCCTCCTCTGTCTCTCCATTCTCCAGTCTATGACCAGTCCTCCTTTGCCTCTCCATTCTCCAGTCTATGACCAGTCATCCTCTGCCTCCCAAATCTCCAGTCTATGACCAGTCCCCCTCTGCGTGTCCATTCTGCAGTCTATGACCAGTCATCCACTGCGTCTCCATTCTCCAGTCTATGACCAGTCACCCTCTGCCTCACCAAACTCCAGTCTATGACCAGTCCTCCTCTGCCACCCCATTCTCCAGTCTATGACCAGTCCTCCTCTGTGTCTCCATTCTCCAGTCTATGACCAGTCCTCCTCTACCTCTCCATTCTCCAGACTATAACCAGTCCCCCTCTGCCTCTCCATTCTCCAGTCTATGACCAGTCCTCCTCTTCGTCTCCATTCTCCAGTCTATGACCAGTCCTCCTCTACCTCTCCATTCTCCAGTCTATGACCAGTCCCCCTCTGCCTCTCCATTCTCCAGTCTATGACCAGTCCTCCTCTGCATCTCCATTCTCCAGTCTATGACCAGTCCTCCTCTGGCTCTCCATTCTCCAGTCTATGACCAGTCCCCCTCTGCCTCTCCTTTCTCCAGTCTATGACCAGTCCCGCTCAGCCTCTCCATTCTCCAGTTCATGACCAGTCCTCCTTTGCGTCTCCATTCTCCAGTCTATAACCAGTCCCCCACTGCCTCACCATTCTCCAGTCTATGACCAGTCCTCCTCTGCCTCTCCATTCTCCAGTCTATGACCAGTCCTCCTCTGTCTCTCCATTCTCCAGTCTATGACCAGTCCTCCTTTGCCTCTCCATTCTCCAGTCTATGACCAGTCATCCTCTGCCTCCAAAATCTCCAGTCTATGACCAGTCTTCCTCTGCCTCCCAAATCTCCAGTCTATAACCAGTCCCCTCTGCCTCACCATTCTCCAGTCTATGACCAGTCCTCCTCTGCCTCTCCATTCTCCAGTCTATGACCAGTCCTCCTCTGCCTCTCCATTCTCCAGTCTATGACCGGTCCTCCTCTTCCTCTCCATTCTCCAGTCTATGACCAGTCCTCCTTTGCCTCTACATTCTCGAGTCTTAGACCAGTCCCCCTCTGCCTCTCCATTCTCCAGTCTATGACCAGTCCCCCTCTGCCTCCCAAATCTCCAGTCTATGACCAGTCCTCCTCTGTCTCTCCATTCTACAGTCTATGAACAGTCCCCCTCTGCGTCTCCATTCTCCAGTCTATGACCAGTCCTCCTCTGTCCCTTCATTCTCCAGTCTATGACCAGTCCTCCTCTGCCTCTCCATTCTCCAGTCTATGACCAGTCCCCCTCTGCCTCCCCATTCTCCAGTCTATGACCAGTCCTCCTCTGCATCTCCATTCTCCAGTCTATGACCAGTCCTCCTCTGCCTCTCCATTCTCCAGTCTATGACCAGTCCTCTTCTGCCTCTCCATTCTCCAGTCTATGACCAGTCCTCCTCTACCTCTCCATTCTTCAGTCTATGACCAGTCTTCCTTTGCCTCCCAAATCTCCAGTCTATGACCAGTCCCCCTCTGCCTCCCCATTCTCCAGTCTATGACCAGTCCTCCTCTGTGTCTCCTTTCTCCAGTCTATGACCAGTTTCCCTCTGCCTCTCCATTCTCCAGTCTATGACCAGTCCTCCTCTGCCTCTCCATTCTCCAGTCTATGACCAGTACTCCTCTACCTCTCCATTCTCCAGTAGGGATGAGCTCGGTGTTCGAGTCGAACATACGTTCGACTCGAACATCGGCTGTTCGATCGTTCGCCGAACAACGAACGATTTGGGCCGTTCGCGCCTAATTCGTGGCCCACAATGCACTACGCCATCGCAGTGTCATCCAGACGCTGTGATTGGCCAAGCATGCACTGTGACCCCGCATGCCTGGCCAATCACAGCGCCGGCAGCGAGGAGAGCAATGATTGGCCACAGGCAGGATGCCTGTGGCCAATTATTGCTGAGGGTGTTTAGTACACGCCCCACACTATAAAAGGCCGCCAGCACGGCGGCCTAGTGTAGTGTGTTCCGGAGCAGGGAAAGAGAAGCATAGGCAGGGACAGTGACATTTTTTTTTCTTGCTTAACCTGGATTCCTTTAGTTTAGGGAAAGAGAAGGATAGGTAGGGAGAGTGTCAGTGTGTTTTACTCGCTAATCCTTGTTTGTAGGGACAGGGAAGGACAGTGAGGGAAATTCTCCTTGTGCTATACTGTGCTAAAGCATTCATCATCAACCATCTTTAAAAAAACTTTTTTTATAGGGACAGAAAACTATAGGTAGGGAGAGTGTCAGTGTGTTTTACTGTGCTAATCCTTGTTTGTAGGGACAGGGAAGGACAGTGAGGGAAATTCTCCTTGTGCTATACTGTGCTAAAGCATTCATCATCAACCATCTTTAGAAAAACATTTTTTATAGGGACAGAAAACTATAGGTAGGGAGAGTGTCAGTGTGTTTTACTGTGCTAATCCTTGTTTGTAGGGACAGGGAAGGACAGTGAGGGAAATTCTCCTTGTGCTATACTGTGCTAAAGCATTCATCATCAACCATCTTTAAAAAAACATTTTTTATAGGGACAGAAAACTATAGGTAGGGAGAGTGTCAGTGTGTTTTACTGTGCTAATCCTTGTTTGTAAGGACAGGGAAGGACAGTGAGGGAAATTCTCCTTGTGCTATACTGTGCTAAAGCATTCATCATCAACCATCTTTAAAAAAACATTTTTTATAGGGACAGAAAACTATAGGTAGGGAGAGTGTCAGTGTGTTTTACTGTGCTAATCCTTGTTTGTAGGGACAGGGAAGGACAGTGAGGGAAATTCTCCTTGTGCTATACTGTGCTAAAGCATTCATCATCAACCATCTTTAAAAAAACATTTTTTATAGGGACAGAAAACTATAGGTAGGGAGAGTGTCAGTGTGTTTTACTGTGCTAATCCTTGTTTGTAGGGACAGGGAAGGACAGTGAGGGAAATTCTCCTTGTGCTATACTGTGCTAAAGCATTCATCATCAACCATCTTTAACCACTTCAGCCCTGGAAGAATTTACCCCCTTCCTGACCAGAGCACTTTTTGCGATGCAGCACTGCGTCGCTTTAACTGACAATTGCGCGGTCGTGCGACGTTGAACCTAACCAAAATTGACGTCCTTTTTCCCCCACAAATAGAGCTTTCTTTTGGTGGTATTTGATCACCTCTGCGGTTTTTATTTTTTGTGCTATAAACAAAAGAAGAGCGACATATTTGAAAAAAATGCAATATTTTTTACTTTTTGATTTAATAAATATCACAATTTTTTTTTTTTTAAAACAATTTTTTTTCTAAGTTTAGACCGATACGTATTCTACATATTTTTGGTAATTTTTTTTTGCAATAAGCGTATATTGATTGGTTTGCGCAAAAGTTATAGCGTCTACATAATAGGGGATAGATTTATGGCATTTTTATTTTTTTTATTTTTTTTTACTAGTAATAGCGGCGATCTGCGATTTTTATTGTGACCGTGACATTGCGGCAGACACATCGGACACTATTGGCGCGTTTTTGGGACCATTCACATTTATACAGCGATTAGTGCTATAAAACTGCACTAATTACTGTGTAAATGTGACTGGCAGGGAAAGGGTTAACACTAGGGGGCGATCAAGGGGTTAATATGTTCCCTATTGAGTGATTGTAACTGTAGGGGGAGGGGACTCACAAGGGGAGGAGACCGATCTGTGTTCCTCTGTACTGGGAACACACATCGGTCTCCTCACCTCTGTCAGGAGGTGGATCTGTGTGTTTACACACACAGATCCACACTTCTGCCATGATCGTGGGCAATCGCGGGTGCCCAGCGGACATCGCGACCGCCGGGCACACTCACCGGGTCACGAGCGTTGCCGCGGGTGCGCGCGTGCGCCGCCGGCGGCGCGCGCGCGCCCCATAGACGGCCGGGAAAAAAGGACGTCATATGACGTCCGCCCGGAGGGAGGGAGGGTTCCTGCCGGCGTCATATGTCTATGACCCGGTAGGAAGTGGTTAAAAAAACATTTTTTATAGGGACAGAAAACTATAGGTAGGGAGAGTGTCAGTGTGTTTTACTGTGCTAATCCTTGTTTGTAGGGACAGGGAAGGACAGTGAGGGAAATTCTCCTTGTGCTATACTGTGCTAAAGCATTCATCATCAACCATCTTTAAAAAAACATTTTTTATAGGGACAGAAAACTATAGGTAGGGAGAGTGTCAGTTTCTTTCACTGTGATAATCCTTGTTTCTAGGGACAGGGAAGGACAGTGAGGGAAATTCTCCGTGTGCTATACTGTGCTAAAGCATTCATCATCAACCATCTTTAAAAAAACATTTTTTATAGGGACAGAAAACTATAGGTAGGGAGAGTGTCAGTGTGTTTTACTGTGCTAATCCTTGTTTGTAGGGACAGGGAAGGACAGTGAGGGAAATTCTCCTTGTGCTATACTGTGCTAAAGCATTCATCATCAACCATCTTTAAAAAAACATTTTTTATAGGGACAGAAAACTATAGGTAGGGAGAGTGTCAGTGTGTTTTACTGTGCTAATCCTTGTTTGTAGGGACAGGGAAGGACAGTGAGGGAAATTCTCCTTGTGCTATACTGTGCTAAAGCATTCCTCATCAACCATCTTTGAAATCCTTGTTTTTTGGACAGTCAGGGAAATTGTCATTGTGCTATTCTGTGCGAAAGCAATCATCCTCAACCATATTTAGAAATCCTTAAGTAAAGGGACAGAGAAGGACACCTGAAGGTAGCCCTTATTGCTTTTTTCCCATCTCCCTGCAGGCCATCCATTAGAATGTCTGGAAGGCAAACAAGGAGAGGCAGACAGTCAGGAGGCAATAAAAGAGGGCAAGCAGGCTCTGTGTCTGGGGGCAACAGTGCTGGTCGTGGACGCGGTGCATTGTCATCAGCACATGGCCATGGGACACGCTTGTCCTTCTTTTCGGCAGCTGGACATGTTGAGCCACATCATGCCGAAGACTTGGTAGAGTGGATGACCAAGCCCTCCTCCTCCTCCTCATCCTCTCTCACCCAGGCTCAGGGTACTGGAAAAGCAGCTGCCAAAGCGTCCTCTTCCCTGGTATCAATGTCAGACTCATCATCAGTCACTCCTTCCCTAGACCTACCATGTCCTCCTCCTGAGGAGTCCCCCGAACTGTTTCAGCACAGTGTTGGGTACATGCTCCAGGAGGATGCCCAGCGTTTCGAAGGGTCTGATGATGAAACCCAGCTAGAGGAAGGCAGTAGCGTGAGAGCAGACAGAGGGGATGCTCAAGAAGGACACCAATCTGGCAGTCATGTTCCAGCAGCTGCAGCATACTGCCAGATTGGCTCCAGTGATGAGGAGGGAGGTGATGATGAGGTCACTGACTCCACGTGGGTGCCTAATAGGAGAGAGGAGGAGGAGGAGGATGAGGAGGAGGCACATCTCCAACGAGGCAGGATGCCCTTTGGTGGCCAGCGTAAGGGCAGTACACCAACGGAATCACACCGCAGAGCTCCGCCTGTGCAGGGCGCTGCCTCTGCCCATCATTCAAAAAGTTCTTTGGTGTGGGCCTTTTTTGAGGCTAGTGCATCAGATCGCACAGCTGCTGTTTGCAACATATGTCTCAAGCGTATATTGCGTGGCCAAAACATCAGCCGCTTGGGTACCACATGCCTGACCAGACATATGTTGACCTGCCATGCAGCTCGTTGGCAAGCCTACCTCAAAGACCCACACCAAAGAACAAAGCGGACCTCTCCTTGCACCGCATCAGCTGGGATCTCCAACCCCACTATAACTTCAGTCCTCTCTGAAACATGCACTGAGAGGAATGAAGGTGTAGAATTAGGTGTGTCACAGCCAAGTACTTGCGGCCACTCTGCTAGCAGTACACCAACGTCCGATTCTAGCAGGCAAATTTCCCTGCCCCAGCTGCTGGACCGTCGAAAGAAGTTCACTCCCAGCCATCCACATGCCCAGCGGTTGAATGCTAGCTTGGCTAAATTGCTAGCGCTTCAACTGCTGCCTTTTCAGTTGGTAGACTCGGCCCCCTTCCGTGAGTTTGTGCAATGTGCGGTTCCTCAGTGGCAGGTTCCCAAACGCCACTTTTTCTCACGGAAGGCTATTCCGGCTCTCTACCGGCATGTGGAAGGCAATGTCTTGGCCTCGCTGGACAGGGCGGTCAGCGGTAAGGTGCATATTACCGCTGACTCATGGTCCAGCAGGCATGGACAGGGACGTTACCTTTCTTTCACGGCCCATTGGGTCACTCTTTTGGCAGCTGGGAAGGATGCAGGACAAGGTGCAGTAGTGTTGGAGGTTGTTCCACCGCCACGCCTCCAAAATGCTACTACTGGTTGTGACACACCTCTCTCCTCCACCCCCTCCTCTTCTTCTTCCTCCATGGCCTCTTCCTGTGGTTTGTCCTATGAACCAGCGGTGCTCCGTAGCCGTTCACGGGGCTACGCAAGTACGCAGGCAAAAAGATGCCATGCCGTGCTTGCGCTGGTGTGTTTGGGGGACAGAAGCCACACTGGGGCAGAGGTCCTGTCTGCTCTGCAGGGCCAGGCCGAGAGGTGGTTGACGCCACGCCAGCTTAAGCCAGGAATGGTGGTTTGCGACAATGGCACCAACCTCCTCTCCGCCCTCCGACAGGGACAACTGACCCATGTGCCCTGTGTGGCTCACGTCCTTAACCTGGTGGTGCAGCGGTTCTTGGGCAGGTACCCGGGCTTACAGGATGTCCTGAGGCAGGCCAGGAAAGTCTGTGTGCATTTCCGCAGATCTTATAATGCCAGTGCTCGCCTGGCTGAGCTGCAAAAGGAGTTGAACCTGCCCAAGAACCGCCTTATATGTGACATGCCCACCAGGTGGAACTCAACGTTGGCCATGCTGCAGCGGCTGCACACGCAGCAGAGGGCCATCAATGAGTACCTGTGCGACTACGGCACCAGGACAGGGTCAGGGGAGCTTGGTTTTTTTTCTCCACGCCAGTGGGGCATGATCAGGGATGCATGCACTGTCCTGGCACCATTTGAGGAGGCCACGAGGATGGTGAGCAGTGACAGTGCATGCATCAGTGACACTGTACCTCTTGTCCACCTGTTGGAGCACACGCTGCGTGGAATAATGGACAGGGCACTTGAGGCAGAACAGAGGCAGGAAGAGGAGGACTTCCTTGCCTCTCAAGGCCCCCTTTACCCAGACAGTGTTCCTTCTGTCCCACCCATCGCACAGGAAGAGGAGGAGGAGGAGGAGGAGGAGGAGGAGGAGGAGGATTGTGTCAGCATGGAGGTGGAGGCTGGCACTCAGCATCATCAGCAGCAGTCTTTTAGGGATGATTTACAGTCCCAAGAAACCAGTGGACTTGTACGTGGCTGGGAGGAGGTGGCTGCGGATCATGTCGTCCTTAGTGACCCAGAGGACTCCGGAGCGAATGCCTCAGCAAACCTACGCTGCATGGCCTCCCTGATCCTGCAAAGTCTGCGGAAGGATCCTCGTATTCTTCGGATCAAGGAGAGGGACCATTACTGGCTGGCCACTCTCCTTGATCCACGGTACAAGGGTAAGGTTGCGGACCTTATGTTACCGTCGCAGAGGGAGCAGAGGATGAGACAACTCCGGGAGGCCTTGCAGAAAGGTCTGTGCAACGCGTTCCCAGAGACTGGGAGGTTACAAACTCCTGGTCCTGGACAACGAGTTGCTGAGGCTTCGGCCAGTCAAAGAAGGAGCGGTGGGGAAGGTGGCCGTCTGACCGATGCGTTCAGACAATTCTTTAGTCCGCAGCCCCAAAGTATGATCGGTTCCAGCAACCATCGCCAGCGTCTGATAAACATGGTGCAGGAATATCTAGGGGCAAGGTCAGACTTGGACACCTTCCCCACCGAAAATCCTCTGGCTTACTGGGTCTTGAGGATGGATCACTGGCCAGAGCTTGCACAGTATGCAATTGAGCTACTGGCCTGTCCTGCATCCAGCGTTCTTTCGGAACGCACATTCAGTGCTGCTGGAGGATTTGTCACGGATCACAGGGTGCGCCTGTCCACCGACTCGGTTGATCGACTGACTTTCATCAAGATGAACCAGTCTTGGATCACCACCAGCTACCACACACCTGATGCTGATATAACAGACTAATTGATTTTAACATGTCACATCCCTTCAAGACTGATGCTGATGCTGAGTGCCTGTGCTGTTATGTTGACTGGCTATCCTCCTCCTCTGAGTCCTCAATGATACGATTGATGATGATAGCTTGGAAGATCATTTTTGTTTATGGGTGCCGCCACCAGTGGCTAAGGCCCAATTTTTCAGCCCCTGTTTTACAGGGGCGTGTCATTACAATTTTTGAAGCAATACTTTGCAACAGGGCTCATTGCTGTGCTCCAAGTACAGTATCTGTGAGGGGTTGTAGTGTTGTGCCACCAGTGCCTAAGGCCCAATTTTTCAGCCCCTGTTCAACAGGGGCATGCAATTACAATTCTTGATCTAATAATTCACAGCAGGGTCCATTGCTGCACCCACCAAGAGTAACTCTGAGGGCTTACAGTCTTGTGGCAACGCCACCACCACCACCACCACGAAAGGCCCAATTTTTCAGCCCCTGTTCAAAAGGGGCATGTAATTACAATTCTTGATCTAATAATTCACAGCAGGGCCCATTGCTGCACCCACCAAGAGTAACTGTCAGGGCTTACAGTGTTGTGGCACCAGCACCACCATCAAAGCCCCAATTTTTACTACCACTGTTCAACAATTATATGTAATTAAAATTCCTGATATAATAGTTGACAGCAGGGCGTTCCAGCACCAACCAAGAGTAACTGAGTGCTTACAGTGTTGTGCCAACACCAACAACTAAGGGGCCTATTTCTGCAGAGTATATACGGCAGGTCCCTACTTTCAAACATCCAACTTACAAACGACTCCTACTTGCAAACGAAAGAAGACAACAGGAAGTGAGAGGAAATCTACCCCTAGAAAGGAAAATTCTCTCCTGTAAGAATAAATATGGGAGAAAGGGGTCTCATCTGTACTGATGCTTTATCAGCAATCCTTGTTTCAAGAAAAACACCACATTTCAAAAACAGTTGTCATTGGGACGGAAAGTGAGGTGAAATGTTCTGAACAGGGGCACAGACAGCAAAACAAATGTTACAGGGGTGATAACCCTTACCTATGTTTCCCAAAAAGTTTAAAAATAGATTTTTGGGCTGGAGCTACACTTCAACAATGTACCTGTTCAAAATTACAAACAGATTCTACATAAGAACAAACCTACAGTCCCTGTCTTGTATGCACCGCCTGTATACGGCTGTTCAGAGTATATAGGGCCTTTTTTATTTTATGTGCGGGGTTCCCCTTAATATCCATACAAGACCCAAAGGGGCTGGTAATGGGCTGGGGTAGGGGGGGGGGTCATGGGGTAGCTATGCCATTTTTCTTAAAGAATTTCATCCATATTACCGGGACCAGACATTACATTAAAGCCGCAAGCAGTTTTAAATGGCTTTTTTTTCCTTTAGAAGTGTCATTTTGTGCAGGGACAGTTCTAAACACGGGAAACACGTGGCACTTCACAGGCATACTTTAGACACCCCCCAGGTACGATATTTAAAGGAATATTTGACTTTTTTTTTTTCACTTTATGCATCATTAAAATGACTGCTCCCGAAAAACGACCGTTTTTAAAACTTCTTTTTGCATTGATACATGTCCCCTGGTGCACAACCCGGGTTCCCAAACCCTATTTATGACAATAACATGCATAATAGTTGTTATAATTAGCACTTTAGAATTCGAACGTTCGCATCCATTGTATTTAATAGGGTTCTAATGTTCGTTCGAACTTTCGGTCCGTTCGCGGGTTCTGGTGCGAACCGAACCCGGGGGTGTTCGGCTCATCACTAGTCTTGAGGATGGATCACTGGCCAGAGCTTGCACAGTATGCAATTGAGCTACTGGCCTGTCCTGCATCCAGCGTTCTTTCGGAACGCACATTCAGTGCTGCTGGAGGATTTGTCACGGATCACAGGGTGCGCCTGTCCACCGACTCGGTTGATCGACTGACTTTCATCAAGATGAACCAGTCTTGGATCACCACCAGCTACCACACACCTGATACTGATATAACAGACTAATTGATTTTAACATGTCACATCCCTTCAAGACTGATGCTGATGCTGAGTGCCTGTGCTGTTATGTTGACTGGCTATCCTCCTCCTCCGAGTCCTCAATGATACGATTGATGATGATAGCTTGGAAGATCATTTTTGTTTATGGGTGCCGCCACCAGTGGCTAAGGCCCAATTTTTCAGCCCCTGTTTAACAGGGGCGTGTAATTACAATTTTTGAAGCAATACTTTGCAACAGGGCTCATTGCTGTGCTCCAAGTACAGTATCTGTGAGGGGTTGGAGTGTTGTGCCACCAGTGCCTAAGGCCCAATTTTTCAGCCCCTGTTTAACAGGGGCGTGTCATTACAATTTTTGAAGCAATACTTTGCAACAGGGCTCATTGCTGTGCTCCAAGTACAGTATCTGTGAGGGGTTGGAGTGTTGTGCCACCAGTGCCTAAGGCCCAATTTTTCAGCCCCTGTTTAACAGGGGCGTGTCATTACAATTTTTGAAGCAATACTTTGCAACAGGGCTCATTGCTGTGCTCCAAGTACAGTATCTGTGAGGGGTTGCAGTGTTGTGCCACCAGTGCCTAAGGCCCAATTTTTCAGCCCCTGTTCAACAGGGGCATGCAATTACAATTCTTGATCTAATAATTCACAGCAGGGCCCATTGCTGCACCCACCAAGAGTAACTCTGAGGGCTTACAGTGTTGTGGCAACGCCACCACCACCACCACCACGAAAGGCCCAATTTTTCAGCCCCTGTTCAAAAGGGGCATGTAATTACAATTCTTGATCTAATAATTCACAGCAGGGCCCATTCCTGCACCCACCAAGAGTAACTCTGAGGGCTTACAGTGTTGTGGCAACACCACCACCACCACCAACACCACGAAAGGCCCAATTTTTCAGCCCCTGTTCAACAGGGGCATGCAATTACAATTCTTGATCTAATAATTCACAGCAGGGCCCATTGCTGCACCCACCAAGAGTAACTGTCAGGGCTTACAGTGTTGTGGCACCAGCACCACCATCAAAGGCCCAATTTTTACTACCACTGTTCAACAATTATATGTAATTACAATTCCTGATATAATAGTTGACAGCAGGGCGTTCCAGCACCAACCAAGAGTAACTGTGAGTGCTTACAGTGTTGTGCCAACACCAACAACTAAGGGGCCTATTTCTGCAGAGTATATACGGCAGGTCCCTACTTTCAAACATCCAACTTACAAACGACTCCTACTTGCAAACGCAAGAAGACAACAGGAAGTGAGAGGAAATCTACCCCTAGGAAGGAAAATTCTCTCCTGTAAGAATTAATATGGGAGAAAGGTGTCTCCTCTGTACTGATGCTTTATCACCAATCCTTGTTTCAAGAAAAACACCACATTTCAAAAACAGTTGTCATTGGGACGGAAAGTGAGGTGAAATGTTCTGAACAGGGGCACAGACAGCAAAACAAATGTTACAGGGGTGATAACCCTTACCTATGTTTTCCAAAAAGTTTAAAAATAGATTTTTGGGCTGGAGCTACACTTAAACAATGTACCTGTTCAAAATTACAAACAGATTCTACATAAGAACAAACCTACAGTCCCTGTCTTGTATGCACCGCCTGTATACGGCTGTTCAGAGTATATAGGGCCTTTTTTATTTTGTGTGCGGTGTTCCCCTTAATATCCATACAAGACCCAAAGGGGCTGGTAATGGGCTGGGGTAGGGGGGGGGTCATGGGGTAGCTATGCCATTTTTCTTAAAGATTTTCATCCATATTACCGGGACCAGACATTACATTAAAGCCGCAAGCAGTTTTAAATGGCTTTTTTTTCCTTTAGAAGTGTCATTTTGTGCAGGGACAGTTCTAAACACGGGAAACACGTGGCACTTCACAGGCATACTTTAGACACCCCCAAGGTACGATATTTAAAGGAATATTTGACTTTTTTTTTTTCACTTTATGCATCATTAAAATGACTGCTCCCGAAAAACGACCGTTTTTAAAACTTCTTTTTGCATTGATACATGTCCCCTGGTGCAGAACCCGGGTTCCCAAACCCTTTTTAGGACAATAACATGCATAATAGTCGTTATAATTAGCACTTTAGAATTCGAACGTTCGCATCCATTGTATTTAATAGGGTTCTAATGTTCGTACGAACTTTCGGTCCGTTCGCGGGTTCTGGTGCGAACCGAACCCGGGGGTGTTCGGCTCATCACTATTCTCCAGTCTATGACCAGTCTTCCTTTGCCTCCCAAATCTCCAGTCTATGACCAGTCCTCCTCTGCCTCCCCATTCTCCAGTCTATGACCAGTCCTCCTCCTTCCTCTCCATTCTCCAGTCTATGACTAGTTCCCCTCTGCATCTCAAATCTCCAGTCTATAACCAGTCCTCCTCTGCCTCTCCATTCTCCAGTCTATGACCAGTCACCCTCTACCTCTCCATTCTCCAGTCAATGACCAGTCCCCCTCTGCCTCCCCATTCTCCAGTCTATGACCAGTCCCCCTCTGCCTCTCCATTCTTCAGTCTATGACCAGTCCTCCTCTGTCTCTCTATTCTCCATTCTATGACCAGTCCCCCTCGGCCACTCCATTCTCCAGTTTATGACCAGTCCTCTTCTGCGTCTCCATTTTCCAGTCTATGACCAGTCCCCCTCTGCCTCCCCATTCTCCAGTCTATGAACAGTCACCCTCTACCTCTCCATTCTCCAGTCAATGACCAGTCCCCCTCTCCCTCCCCATTCTCCAGTCTATGACCAGTCCCCCTCTGCCTCTCCATTCTTCAGTCTATGACCAGTCCTCCTCTGTCTCTCCATTCTCCAGTCTATGACCAGTCCCACTCTGCCTCCCCATTCTCCAGTCTATGACCAGTCCTCCTCTGCGTCTCCATTCTCCAGTCTATGACCAGACCCCCTCTGCCTCTTTATTCTCCAGTCTATGACCAGTCCCCCTCTGCCTCTCCATTCTCCAGTCTATGACCAGTCCTCCTCTGCCTCTCTATTCTTTAGTCTATGACCAGTCCTCCTCTGCCTCTCCATTCTTCAGTCTATGACCAGTCCTCCTCTGCCTCTCCATTCTCCAGTCTATGACCAGTCCTCCTCTGCCACCAAAATCTCCAGTCTATGACCAGTCTTCCTCTGCCTCCCAAATCTCCAGTCTATGACCAATCCTCCTCTGCCTCTCCATTCTCCAGTCTATGACCAGGCCCCTCTGCCTCCCCATCTTCCAGTCTATGACCAGTCCCCTTCTGCCTCTCCATTCTCCAGTCTATGACCAGTCCCCTTCTGCCTCTCCATTCTCCAGTCTATGACCAGTCCTCCTCTGCCTCCCAAATCTCCAGTCTATGACCAGTCCCCCTCTGCCTCTCCATTCTCCAGTCCATGACCAGTCCTCCTCTGCGTCTCCATTCTCCAGTCTATGACCAGTCCTCCTCTGCGTCTCCATTCTCCAGTCTATGACCAGTCCACCTCTGCGTCTCCATTCTCCAGTCTATGACTAGTCCTCCTCGGCCTCTCCATTCTCCAGTTTATGACCAGTCCTCTTCTGCGTCTCCATTCTCCAGTCTATGACCAGTCCCCCTCTGCCTCCCCATTCTCCAGTCTATGACCAGTCCTCCTCTGTCTCTCCATTCTCCAGTCTATGAACAGTCCTCCTCTGCCTCTCCATTCTCCAGTCAATGACCAGTCCCCCTCTGCCTCCCCCATTCTCCAGTCTATGACCAGTCCCCCTCTGCCTCTCCATTCTTCAGTCTATGACCAGTCCTCTTCTGCTTCTCCATTCTCCAGTCAATGACCAGTCCCCCTCTGCCTCCCCATTCTCCAGTCTATGACCAGTCAGCCTCTGCTTCTCCATTCTCCAGTCTATGACCAGTCCCCATCTGCCTCTCCATTCTCCAGTCAATGACCAGTCCTCCTCTGTCTCTCCATTCTCCAGTCTATGACCAGTCCCCCTCTGCTTCTCCATTCTCCAGTCTATGACCAGTCCCCCTCTGCCTCTCCATTCTCCAGTCTATGACCAGTCCCCCTCTTCCTCTCCATTCTCCAGTCTATGACCAGTCCTCCTCTGCCTCTCTATTCTCCAGTCTATGACCAGTACTCCCCTGTCTCCCCATTCTCCAGTCTATGACCAGTCCCCCTCTGCCTCTCCATTCTTCAGTCTATGACCAGTCCTCCTCTGCCTCTCCATTCTTCAGTCTATGACCAGTCCTCCTCTGCCTCTCCATTCTCCAGTCTATGACCAGTCCCCCTCTGCCTCTCCATTCTCCAGTCTATGACCAGTCCTCCTCTGCCTCTCCATTCTTTAGTCTATGACCAGTCCCCCTCTGCCTCTCCATTCTCCAGTCTATGACCAGTCCCCCTCTGCCTCTCCATTCTCCAGTCTATGACCAGTCCTCCTCTGCCTCTCCATTCTCCAGTCTATGACCAGTCCCCCTCTGCCTCTCCATTCTCCAGTCTATGACCAGTCCCCCTCTTCCTCTCCATTCTCCAGTCTATGACCAGTCCTCCTCTGCCTCTCTATTCTCCAGTCTATGACCAGTACTCCCCTGTCTCCCCATTCTCCAGTCTATGACCAGTCCCCCTCTGCCTCTCCATTCTTCAGTCTATGACCAGTCCTCCTCTGCCTCTCCATTCTTCAGTCTATGACCAGTCCTCCTCTGCCTCTCCATTCTCCAGTCTATGACCAGTCCCCCTCTGCCTCTCCATTCTCCAGTCTATGACCAGTCCTCCTCTGCCTCTCCATTCTCCAGTCTATGACCAGTCCCCCTCTGCCTCTCCATTCTCCAGTCTATGACCAGTCCCCCTCTGCCTCTCCATTCTCCAGTCTATGACCAGTCCTCCTCTGCCTCTCCATTCTCCAGTCTATGACCAGTCCCCCTCTGCCTCTCCATTCTCCAGTCTATGACCAGTCCTCCTCTGCGTCTCCATTCTCCAGTCTATAACCAGTCCTCCTCTGTCTCTCCATTCTCCAGTCTATGATCAGTCCTCCTCTGTCTCTCCATTCTCCAGTCTATAAACAGTCCCCCTCTGCCTCTCCATTCTCCAGTCTATGACCAGTCCCCCTCTGCCTCTCCATTCTCCAGACTATGACCAGTCCCCCTCTGCCTCTCCATTCTCCAGTCTATGACCAGTCCCCCTCTGGCTCTCCATTCTCCAGTCTATAACCAGTCCGCCTCTGCCTCACCATTCTCCAGTCTATGACCAGTCCTCATCTGCCTCTCCGTTCTCCAGTCTATGACCTGTCCCCCCCTGCCTCTCCATTCTCCAGTCTATGACCAGTTGTCCTCTGCGTCTCCATTCTCCAGTCTATGACCAGTCCTCCTCTGCCTCACCATTCTCCAGTCTATGACCAGTCCTCCTCTGCCTCACCATTCTCCAGTTTATGACCAGTCCCCCTCTGCGTCTCCATTCTCCAGTCTATGACCAGTCCCCCTCTGTCTCTCCATTCTCCAGTCTATGACCGGTCCCCCTCTGCCTCCCCATTCTCCAATCAATGACCAGTCCTCCTCTGCCTCTCCATTCTCCAGTCTATGACCAGTCACCCTCTGTCTCTCCATTCTCTAGTCAATGACCAGTCCCCCTCTGCCTCCCCATTCTCCAGTCTATGACCAGTCCCCCTCTGCCTCTCCATTCTCCAGTCTATGACCAGTCCTCCTCTGCCTCTCTATTCTCCAGTCTATGACCAGTCCTCCCCTGCCTCCCCATTCTCCAGTCTATGACCAGTCCCCCTCTGCCTCTCCATTCTTCAGTCTCTGACCAGTCCCCCTCTGTGTCTCCATTCTCCAGTCTATGACCAGTCCTCCCCTGCCTCCCCATTCTCCAGTCTATGACCAGTCCCCCTCTGCCTCTCCATTCTCCAGTCTATGACCAGTTCCCCTCTGCCTCTCCATTCTCCAGTCTATGACCAGTCCTCCTCTGTCTCTCCATTCTCCAGTCTATGACCAGTCCTTCTCTGCCTCTCCATTCTCCAGTCTATGACCAGTCCTCCTCTACCTCTCCATACTCCAGTCTATGACCAGTCTTCCTTTGCCTCCCAAATCTCCAGTCTATGACCAGTCCCCCTCTGCCTCACCATTCTCCAGTCTATGACCAGTCCTCCTCTGCCTCACCATTCTCCAGTCTATGACCAGTCCTCCTCTGCCTCTCCATTCTCCAGTCAATGACCAGTCCTCCTCTACCTCTCCATTCTCCAGTCTATAACCAGTCCCCCTCTGCCTCTCCATTCTCCAGTCTATAACCAGTCCCCCTCTGCCTCACCATTCTCCAGTCTATGACCAGTCCTCCTCTGCCTCCCCATTCTCCAGTCTATGGCTATGACCAGTTCCCCTCTGCGTCTCCATTCTCCAGTCTATGTGACCAGTCCTAATCTGCCTCCCAAATCTCCAGTCTATGACCAGTCCTCCTCTGCCTCCCCATTCTCCAGTCTATAACCAGTCCCCCTCTGCTTCTCCATTCTCCAGTCTATGACCAGTCCCCCTCTGCCTCTCCATTCTCCAGTCTATGACCAGTCCCCCTCTGCTTCTCCATTCTCCAGTCTATGACCAGTCCCCCTCTGCCTCTCCATTCTCCAGTCTATGACCAGTCACCCTCTGCCTCCTTATTCTCCAGTCTATGACCAGTCCCCCTCTGCCTCCCCATTCTCCAGTCTATGACCAGTCCCCCTCTGCCTCACCATACTTAAGTCTATGACCAGTCCCCCTCTGCCTCCCCATTCTCCAGTCTATGACCAGTCCCCCTTTGCCTCTCCATTCTCCAGTCTATGTCCAGTCCTCCTCTGCCTCTCCATTCTCCAGTCTATAACCAGTCCCCCTCTGCCTCACCAATCTCCAGTCTATGACAAGTCCTCCTCTGTCTCTCCATACTCCAGTCTATGACCAGTCCTCCTCTACCTCATTCTCCAGTCTATGACCAGTCCTCCTCTGCCTCTCCATTCTCCAGTCTATGACCAGTCCTCCTCTGTCTCTCCATTCTCCAGTCTATGACCAGTCCTCCTTTGCCTCTCCATTCTCCAGTCTATGACCAGTCATCCTCTGCCTCCCAAATCTCCAGTCTATGACCAGTCCCCCTCTGCGTGTCCATTCTGCAGTCTATGACCAGTCATCCTCTGCGTCTCCATTCTCCAGTCTTTGACCAGTCCCCCTCTGCCTCACCAATCTCCAGTCTATGACCAGTAGGGATGAGCTTAGTGTTCGAGTCGAACATACGTTCGACTCGAACATCGGCTGTTCGATCGTTCGACGAAGATCGAACGATTTGGGCCGTTCGCGCCAAATTCGAGTGACGCGAACGGCCCACAATGCACTACGCCATCGCAGTGTCATCCAGGCGCTGTGATTGGCCAAGCATGCACTGTGACCCCGCATGCTTGGCCAATCACAGCGCCGGCAGCGAGGAGAGCAATGATTGGCCACAGGCAGGATGCCTGTGGCCAATTATTGCTGAGGGTGTTTAGTACACGCCCCACACTATAAAAGGCCGCCAGCACGGCGGCCTAGTGTAGTGTGTTCCGGAGCAGGGATAGAGCAGCATAGGCAGGGACAGTGACTGTTATTTCTTTCTTGCTTAACCTGGATTCCTTTAGTTTAGGGAAAGAGAAGGATAGGTAGGGAGAGTGTCAGTGTGTTTTGTGCTTGTGCTATAGTGTGCTTAAAAAAAACATTTATTCTAGGGACAGAAAACTGTAGGTAGGGACAGTGTCAGTTTCTTTCACTCTGCAAGTCCTTGTTTCCAGGGACCTGGAAGGACAGTGAGTGAATTGTCCTTGTGCTATATTGTGCTTAAAAAAACATTTATTCTAGGGACAGAAAACTGTAGGTAGGGAGAGTGTCAGTTTCTTTCACTCTGCAAGTCCTTGTTTCCAGGGACCTGGAAGGACAGTGAGTGAATTGTCCTTGTGCTATATTGTGCTTAAAAAAAACATTTATTCTAGGGACAGAAAACTGTAGGTAGGGAGAGTGTCAGTTTATTTCACTCTGCAAGTCCTTGTTTCCAGGGACCTGGAAGGACAGTGACTGAATTGTCCTTGTGCTATATTGTGATTAAAAAAAACATTTATTCTAGGGACAGAAAACTGTAGGTAGGGAGAGTGTCAGTTTATTTCACTCTGCAAGTCCTTGTTTCCAGGGACCTGGAAGGACAGTGACTGAATTGTCCTTGTGCTATATTGTGATTAAAAAAAACATTTATTCTAGGGACAGAAAACTGTAGGTAGGGAGAGTGTCAGTTTATTTCACTCTGCAAGTCCTTGTTTCCAGGGACCTGGAAGGACAGTGACTGAATTGTCCTTGTGCTATATTGTGATTAAAAAAAACATTTATTCTAGGGACAGAAAACTGTAGGTAGGGAGAGTGTCAGTTTATTTCACTCTGCAAGTCCTTGTTTCCAGGGACCTGGAAGGACAGTGACTGAATTGTCCTTGTGCTATATTGTGATTAAAAAAAACATTTATTCTAGGGACAGAAAACTGTAGGTAGGGAGAGTGTCAGTTTATTTCACTCTGCAAGTCCTTGTTTCCAGGGACCTGGAAGGACAGTGACTGAATTGTCCTTGTGCTATATTGTGATTAAAAAAAACATTTATTCTAGGGACAGAAAACTGTAGGTAGGGAGAGTGTCAGTTTATTTCACTCTGCAAGTCCTTGTTTCCAGGGACCTGGAAGGACAGTGACTGAATTGTCCTTGTGCTATATTGTGATTAAAAAAAACATTTATTCTAGGGACAGAAAACTGTAGGTAGGGAGAGTGTCAGTTTATTTCACTCTGCAAGTCCTTGTTTCCAGGGACCTGGAAGGACAGTGACTGAATTGTCCTTGTGCTATATTGTGATTAAAAAAAACATTTATTCTAGGGACAGAAAACTGTAGGTAGGGAGAGTGTCAGTTTATTTCACTCTGCAAGTCCTTGTTTCCAGGGACCTGGAAGGACAGTGACTGAATTGTCCTTGTGCTATATTGTGATTAAAAAAAACATTTATTCTAGGGACAGAAAACTGTAGGTAGGGAGAGTGTCAGTTTATTTCACTCTGCAAGTCCTTGTTTCCAGGGACCTGGAAGGACAGTGAGTGAATTGTCCTTGTGTTATATTGTGATTAAAAAAAAAATTTTTTCTAGGGACAGAAAACTGTAGGTAGGGAGAGTGTTTTTTTTCTTTCACTCTGCAAGTCCTTGTTTCCAGGGACCTGTAAGGACAGTGAGTGAATTGTCCTTGTGCTATATTGTGCTTAAAAAAAACATTTATTCTAGGGACAGAAAACTGTAGGTAGGGAGAGTGTCAGTTTATTTCACTCTGCAAGTCCTTGTTTCCAGGGACCTGGAAGGACAGTGAGTGAATTGTCCTTGTGTTATATTGTGATTAAAAAAATCATTTTTTCTAGGGACAGAAAACTGTAGGTAGGGAGAGTGTTTTTTTTCTTTCACTCTGCAAGTCCTTGTTTCCAGGGACCTGTAAGGACAGTGAGTGAATTGTCCTTGTGCTATATTGTGCTTAAAAAAAACATTTATTCTAGGGACAGAAAACTGTAGGTAGGGAGAGTGTCAGTTTATTTCACTCTGCAAGTCCTTGTTTCCAGGGACCTGGAAGGACAGTGAGTGAATTGTCCTTGTGTTATATTGTGATTAAAAAAAACATTTTTTCTAGGGACAGAAAACTGTAGGTAGGGAGAGTGTTTTTTTTCTTTCACTCTGCAAGTCCTTGTTTCCAGGGACCTGTAAGGACAGTGAGTGAATTGTCCTTGTGCTATATTGTGCTTAAAAAAAACATTTATTCTAGGGACAGAAAACTGTAGGTAGGGAGAGTGTCAGTTTATTTCACTCTGCAAGTCCTTGTTTCCAGGGACCTGGAAGGACAGTGACTGAATTGTCCTTGTGTTATATTGTGATTAAAAAAAACATTTTTTCTAGGGACAGAAAACTGTAGGTAGGGAGAGTGTTTTTTTTCTTTCACTCTGCAAGTCCTTGTTTCCAGGGACCTGTAAGGACAGTGAGTGAATTGTCCTTGTGCTATATTGTGCTTAAAAAAAACATTTATTCTAGGGACAGAAAACTGTAGGTAGGGAGAGTGTCAGTTTATTTCACTCTGCAAGTCCTTGTTTCCAGGGACCTGGAAGGACAGTGACTGAATTGTCCTTGTGCTATATTGTGATTAAAAAAAACATTTATTCTAGGGACAGAAAACTGTAGGTAGGGAGAGTGTCAGTTTATTTCACTCTGCAAGTCCTTGTTTCCAGGGACCTGGAAGGACAGTGACTGAATTGTCCTTGTGCTATATTGTGATTAAAAAAAACATTTATTCTAGGGACAGAAAACTGTAGGTAGGGAGAGTGTCAGTTTATTTCACTCTGCAAGTCCTTGTTTCCAGGGACCTGGAAGGACAGTGACTGAATTGTCCTTGTGCTATATTGTGATTAAAAAAAACATTTATTCTAGGGACAGAAAACTGTAGGTAGGGAGAGTGTCAGTTTATTTCACTCTGCAAGTCCTTGTTTCCAGGGACCTGGAAGGACAGTGAGTGAATTGTCCTTGTGTTATATTGTGATTAAAAAAAACATTTTTTCTAGGGACAGAAAACTGTAGGTAGGGAGAGTGTTTTTTTTCTTTCACTCTGCAAGTCCTTGTTTCCAGGGACCTGTAAGGACAGTGAGTGAATTGTCCTTGTGCTATATTGTGTTTAAAAAAAACATTTATTCTAGGGACAGAAAACTGTAGGTAGGGAGAGTGTCAGTTTATTTCACTCTGCAAGTCCTTGTTTCCAGGGACCTGGAAGGACAGTGAGTGAATTGTCCTTGTGTTATATTGTGATTAAAAAAAACTTTTTTTCTAGGGACAGAAAACTGTAGGTAGGGAGAGTGTTTTTTTTCTTTCACTCTGCAAGTCCTTGTTTCCAGGGACCTGTAAGGACAGTGAGTGAATTGTCCTTGTGCTATATTGTGCTTAAAAAAAACATTTATTCTAGGGACAGAAAACTGTAGGTAGGGAGAGTGTCAGTTTATTTCACTCTGCAAGTCCTTGTTTCCAGGGACCTGGAAGGACAGTGACTGAATTGTCCTTGTGCTATATTGTGATTAAAAAAAACATTTATTCTAGGGACAGAAAACTGTAGGTAGGGAGAGTGTCAGTTTATTTCACTCTGCAAGTCCTTGTTTCAAGGGACAGAGAAGGACACCTGAAGGTAGCCCTTATTGCTTTTTTCCCATCTCCCTGCAGGCCATCTATTAGAATGTCTGGAAGGCAAACAAGGAGAGGCAGACAGTCAGGAGGCAATAAAAGAGGGCAAGCAGGCTCTGTGTCTGGGGGCAACAGTGCTGGTCGTGGACGCGGTGCATTGTCATCAGCACATGGCCATGGGACACGCTTGTCCTTCTTTTCGGCAGCTGGACATGTTGAGCCACATCATGCCGAAGACTTGGTAGAGTGGATGACCAAGCCCTCCTCCTCCTCCTCATCCTCTCTCACCCAGGCTCAGGGTACTGGAAAAGCAGCTGCCAAAGCGTCGTCTTCCCTGGTATCAATGTCAGACAAATCATCAGTCACTCCTTCCCTAGACCCACCATGTCCTCCTCCTGAGGAGTCCCCCGAACTGTTTCAGCACAGTGTTGGGTACATGCTCCAGGAGGATGCCCAGCGTTTCGAAGGGTCTGATGATGAAACCCAGCTAGAGGAAGGCAGTAGCGTGAGAGCAGACAGAGGGGATGCTCAAGAAGGACACCAATCTGGCAGTCATGTTCCAGCAGCTGCAGCATACTGCCAGATTGGCTCCAGTGATGAGGAGGGAGGGGATGATGAGGTCACTGACTCCACGTGGGTGCCTAATAGGAGAGAGGAGGAGGAGGAGGATGAGGAGGAGGCACATCTCCAACGAGGCAGGATGCCCTTTGGTGGCCAGCGTAAGGGCAGTACACCGACGGAATCACACCGCAGAGCTCCGCCTGTGCAGGGCGCTGCCTCTGCCCGTCATTCAAAAAGTTCTTTGGTGTGGGCCTTTTTTGAGGCTAGTGCATCAGATCGCACAGCTGCTGTTTGCAACATATGTCTCAAGCGTATATCGCGTGGCCAAAACATCAGCCGCTTGGGTACCACATGCCTGACCAGACATATGTTGACCTGCCATGCAGCTCGTTGGCAAGCCTACCTCAAAGACCCACACCAAAGAACAAAGCGGACCTCTCCTTGCACCGCATCAGCTGGGATCTCCAACCCCACTATAACTTCAGTCCTCTCTGAAACATGCACTGAGAGGAATGAAGGTGTAGAATTAGGTGTGTCACAGCCAAGTACTTGCGCCCACTCTGCTAGCAGTACACCGACGTCCGATTCTAGCAGGCAAATTTCCCTGCCCCAGCTGCTGGACCGTCGAAAGAAGTTCACTCCCAGCCATCCACATGCCCAGCGGTTGAATGCTAGCTTGGCTAAATTGCTAGCGCTTCAACTGCTGCCTTTTCAGTTGGTAGACTCGGCCCCCTTCCGTGAGTTTGTGCAATGTGCAGTTCCTCAGTGGCAGGTTCCCAAACGCCACTTTTTCTCACGGAAGGCTATTCCGGCTCTCTACCGGCATGTGGAAGGCAATGTCTTGGCCTCGCTGGACAGGGCGGTCAGCGGTAAGGTGCATATTACCGCTGACTCATGGTCCAGCAGGCATGGACAGGGACGTTACCTTTCTTTCACGGCCCATTGGGTCACTCTTTTGGCAGCTGGGAAGGATTCAGGACAAGGTGCAGTAGTGTTGGAGGTTGTCCCACCGCCACGCCTCCAAAATGCTACTACTGGTTGTGACACACCTCTCTCCTCCACCCCCTCCTCTTCTTCTTCCTCCATGGCCTCTTCCTGTGGTTTGTCCTATGAACCAGCGGTGCTCCGTAGCCGTTCACGGGGCTACGCAAGTACGCAGGCAAAAAGATGCCATGCCGTGCTTGCGCTGGTGTGTTTGGGGGACAGAAGCCACACTGGGGCAGAGGTCCTGTCTGCTCTGCAGGGCCAGGCCGAGAGGTGGTTGACGCCACGCCAGCTTAAGCCAGGAATGGTGGTTTGCGACAATGGCACCAACCTCCTCTCCGCCCTCCGACAGGGACAACTGACCCATGTGCCCTGTGTGGCTCACGTCCTTAACCTGGTGGTGCAGCGGTTCTTGGGCAGGTACCCGGGCTTACAGGATGTCCTGAGGCAGGCCAGGAAAGTCTGTGTGCATTTCCGCAGATCTTATAATGCCAGTGCTCGCCTGGCTGAGCTGCAAAAGGAGTTGAACCTGCCCAAGAACCGCCTTATATGTGACATGCCCACCAGGTGGAACTCAACGTTGGCCATGCTGCAGCGGCTGCACACGCAGCAGAGGGCCATCAATGAGTACCTGTGCGACTACGGCACCAGGACAGGGTCAGGGGAGCTTGGTTTTTTTTCTCCACGCCAGTGGGGCATGATCAGGGATGCATGCACTGTCCTGGCACCATTTGAGGAGGCCACGAGGATGGTGAGCAGTGACAGTGCATGCATCAGTGACACTGTACCTCTTGTCCACCTGTTGGAGCACACGCTGCGTGGAATAATGGACAGGGCACTTGAGGCAGAACAGAGGCAGGAAGAGGAGGACTTCCTTGCCTCTCAAGGCCCCCTTTACCCAGACAGTGTTCCTTCTGTCCCACCCATCGCACAGGAAGAGGAGGAGGAGGAGGAGGAGGAGGAGGAGGAGGAGGATTGTGTCAGCATGGAGGTGGAGGCTGGCACTCAGCATCATCAGCAGCAGTCTTTTAGGGATGATTTACAGTCCCAAGAAACCAGTGGACTTGTACGTGGCTGGGAGGAGGTGGCTGCGGATCATGTCGTCCTTAGTGACCCAGAGGACTCCGGAGCGAATGCCTCAGCAAACCTACGCTGCATGGCCTCCCTGATCCTGCAAAGTCTGCGGAAGGATCCTCGTATTCTTCAGATCAAGGAGAGGGACCATTACTGGCTGGCCACTCTCCTTGATCCACGGTACAAGGGTAAGGTTGCGGACCTTATGTTACCGTCGCAGAGGGAGCAGAGGATGAGACAACTCCGGGAGGCCTTGCAGAAAGGTCTGTGCAACGCGTTCCCAGAGACTGGGAGGTTGCAAACTCCTGGTCCTGGACAACGAGTTGCTGAGGCTTCGGCCAGTCAAAGAAGGAGCGGTGGGGAAGGTGGCCGTCTGACCGATGCGTTCAGACAATTCTTTAGTCCGCAGCCCCAAAGTATGATCGGTTCCAGCAACCATCGCCAGCGTCTGATAAACATGGTGCAGGAATATCTAGGGGCAAGGTCAGACTTGGACACCTTCCCCACCGAAAATCCTCTGGCTTACTGGGTCTTGAGGATGGATCACTGGCCAGAGCTTGCACAGTATGCAATTGAGCTACTGGCCTGTCCTGCATCCAGCGTTCTTTCGGAACGCACATTCAGTGCTGCTGGAGGATTTGTCACGGATCACAGGGTGCGCCTGTCCACCGACTCGGTTGATCGACTGACTTTCATCAAGATGAACCAGTCTTGGATCACCACCAGCTACCACACACCTGATGCTGATATAACAGACTAATTGATTTTAACATGTCACATCCCTTCAAGACTGATGCTGATGCTGAGTGCCTGTGCTGTTATGTTGACTGGCTATCCTCCTCCTCCGAGTCCTCAATGATACGATTGATGATGATAGCTTGTAAGATCATTTTTGTTTATGGGTGCCGCCACCAGTGCCTAACGCCCAATTTTTCAGCCCCTGTTTAACAGGGGCGTGTAATTACAATTTTTGAAGCAATACTTTGCAACAGGGCTCATTGCTGTGCTCCAAGTACAGTATCTGTGAGGAGTTGCAGTGTTGTGCCACCAGTGCCTAACGCCCAATTTTTCAGCCCCTGTTTAACAGGGGCGTGTAATTACAATTTTTGAAGCAATACTTTGCAACAGGGCTCATTGCTGTGCTCCAAGTACAGTATCTGTGAGGAGTTGCAGTGTTGTGCCACCAGTGCCTAAGGCCCAATTTTTCAGCCCCTGTTTAACAGGGGCGTGTCATTACAATTTTTGAAGCAATACTTTGCAACAGGGCTCATTGGTGTGCTCCAAGTACAGTATCTGTGAGGAGTTGCAGTGTTGTGCCACCAGTGCCTAAGGCCCAATTTTTCAGCCCCTGTTTAACAGGGGCGTGTCATTACAATTTTTGAAGCAATACTTTGCAACAGGGCTCATTGCTGTGCTCCAAGTACAGTTGCTGTGAGGGGTTGCAGTGTTGTGCCACCAGTGCCTAAGGCCCAATTTTTCAGCCCCTGTTCAACAGGGGCATGTAATTACAATTCTTGATCTAATAATTCACAGCAGGGCCCATTGCTGCACCCACCAAGAGTAACTGTCAGGGCTTACAGTGTTGTGGCACCAGCACCACCATCAAAGGCCCAATTTTTACTACCACTGTTCAACAATTATATGTAATTAAAATTCCTGATATAATAGTTGACAGCAGGGCGTTCCAGCACCAACCAAGAGTAACTGTGAGTGCTTACAGTGTTGTGCCAACACCAACAACTAAGGGGCCTATTTCTGCAGAGTATATACGGCAGGTCCCTACTTTCAAACATCCAACTTACAAACGACTCCTACTTGCAAACGCAAGAAGACAACAGGAAGTGAGAGGAAATCTACCACTAGGAAGGAAAATTCTCTCCTGTAAGAATAAATATGGGAGAAAGGTGTCTCCTCTGTACTGATGCTTTATCAGCAATCCTTGTTTCAAGAAAAACACCACATTTCAAAAACAGTTGTCATTGGGACGGAAAGTGAGGTGAAATGTTCTGAACAGGGGCACAGACAGCAAAACAAATGTTACAGGGGTGATAACCCTTACCTATGTTTCCCAAAAAGTTTAAAAATAGATTTTTGGTCTGGAGCTACACTTCAACAATGTACCTGTTCAAAATTACAAACAGACTCTACATAAGAACAAACCTACAGTCCCTGTCTTGTATGCACCGCCTGTATAGGGCTGTTCAGAGTATATAGGGCCTTTTTTATTTTATGTGCGGGGTTCCCCTTAATATCCATACAAGACCCAAAGGGGCTGGTAATGGGCTGGGGTGGGGGGGGGGGGGGTCATGGGGTAGCTATGCCATTTTTCTTAAAGAATTTCATCCATATTACCGGGACCAGACATTACATTAAAGCCGCAAGCAGTTTTAAATGGCTTTTTTTTCCTTTAGAAGTGTCATTTTGTGCAGGGACAGTTCTAAACACGGGAAACACGTGGCACTTCACAGGCATACTTTAGACACCCCCCAGGTACGATATTTAAAGGAATATTTGACTTTTTTTTTTTCACTTTATGCATCATTAAAATGACTGCTCCCGAAAAACGACCGTTTTTAAAACTTCTTTTTGCATTGATACATGTCCCCTGGTGCAGAACCCGGGTTCCCAAACCCTTTTTAGGACAATAACATGCATAATAGTTGTTATAATTAGCACTTTAGAATTCGAACGTTCGCATCCATTGTATTTAATAGGGTTCTAATGTTCGTTCGAACTTTCGGTCCGTTCGCGGGTTCTGGTGCGAACCGAACCCGGGGGTGTTCGGCTCATCACTAATGACCAGTCCTCCTCTGCCACCCCATTCTCCAGTCTATGACCAGTCCTCCTCTGTGTCTCCATTCTCCAGTCTATGACCAGTCCTCCTCTACCTCTCCATTCTCCAGACTATAACCAGTCCCCCTCTGCCTCTCCATTCTCCAGTCTATGACCAGTCCTTCACTGCGTCTCCATTCTCCAGTCTATGACCAGTCCTCCTCTACCTCTCCATTCTCCAGTCTATGACCAGTCCCCCTCTGCCTCTCCATTCTCCAGTCTATGACCAGTCCTCCTCTGCGTCTCCATTCTCCTGTCTATGACCAGTCCTCCTCTGGCTCTCCATTCTCCAGTCTATGACCAGTCCCCCTCTGCCTCTCCATTCTCCAGTCTATGACCAGTCCCGCTCAGCCTCTCCATTCTCCAGTTCATGACCAGTCCTCCTTTGCGTCTCCATTCTCCAGTCTATAACCAGTCCCCCACTGCCTCACCATTCTCCAGTCTATGACCAGTAGACTTGTGCACAACGGAAAGATTCGTTCCGTTTCGGTTCGTTTCTTTCCGGTCCTGTTGATTCGTAATCATTCGTAATTTTGCTAGACAGGATTTTTCGTGTTCGGACTCATTCGTATTTTTGCAAGCGACATTTTTCGTTGAATTTTTAGTTGATTTATAATTCGTACTTTCCGTAGAGTACGTTGTTTTTCGTTGATTCTGGACACAACTCCTACTTTCGTAACTTTTTTTGGGCTCGTTGATTCGTAATTTTCCGTGTCTCTCTCACAACGACGCTGCCTATTATGCCTAATGTGCTTCGAATGGATTTGTACTTTTCTAAATACATAGCGGTTATTTGTAACGATTCGAAATCTCGTATTTTACTTTCGTTTTTTACATGTGGCTATAGGCTCCGCCCCTGTACACCATTTTGAGAGGGTTCAGCACGGTGAGGGAGAAGCAGAGAGCAGAGCAGAGTGAGTGTTATTGTGCTTCGAATGGATTCGAAATCTCGTATTTTACTTTCGTTTTTTCATGCGGCTATAGCCTCCGCCCCCTGTACACCATTTTGAGAGGGAGTTCAGCATGGTGAGGGAGAAGCAGAGAGCAGAGTGAGTGTTATTGTGCTTCGAATGGATTCGTACATTCGTAACTTTTTTCATAACGAATTATGCCGAAGACCTTCGGGCATTCGCTATTTTGCGGTATAATTTATTTCGGATTCGGTTTTATTCGTAATTGCTCTGTTCGGAAATTCGAATGCTTCCGAATGTCCGAAAGTTGCTAAATTCGGACGAAATTCGATTCGTTACGAAACGAATTGCACAAGCCTAATGACCAGTCCTCCTCTGCCTCTCCATTCTCCAGTCTATGACCAGTCCTCCTCTGTCTCTCCATTCTCCAGTCTATGACCAGTCCTCCTTTGCCTCTCCATTTTCCAGTCTATGACCAGTCATCCTCTGCCTCCAAAATCTCCAGTCTATGACCAGTCTTCCTCTGCCTCCCAAATCTCCAGTCTATAACCAGTCCCCTCTGCCTCACCATTCTCCAGTCTATGACCAGTCCTCCTCTGCCTCTCCATTCTCCAGTCTATGACCAGTCCTCCTCTGCCTCTCCATTCTCCAGTCTATGACCAGTCCTCCTCTTCCTCTCCATTCTCCAGTCTATGACCAGTCCTCCTTTGCCTCTACATTCTCGAGTCTTAGATCAGTCCCCCTCTGCCTCTCCATTCTCCAGTCTATGACCAGTCCCCCTCTGCCTCCCAAATCTCCAGTCTATGACCAGTCCTCCTCTGTCTCTCCATTCTACAGTCTTTGAACAGTCCCCCTCTGCCTCTCCATTCTCCAGTCTATGATCATCCCCCCTCTGCGTCTCCATTCTCCAGTCTATGACCAGTCCCCCTCTGCCTCTCCATTCTCCAGTCTATAACCAGTCCCCCTCTGCCTCACCATTCTCCAGTCTATGACCAGTCCTCATCTGCCTCTCCAATCTCCAGTCTATGACCTGTCCCCCCTGCCTCTCCATTCTCCAGTCTATGACCAGTTGTCCTCTGCGTCTCCAGTCTCCAGTCTCTGACCAGTCCTCCTCTGCCTCACCATTCTCCAGTCTATGACCAGTCCTCCTCTGCCTCACCATTCTCCAGTTTATGACCAGTCCCCCTCTGCGTCTCCATTCTCCAGTCAATGACCAGTCCTCCTCTGCCTCTCCATTCTCCAGTCTATGACCAGTCACCCTCTGTCTCTCCATTCTCTAGTCAATGACCAGTCCCCCTCTGCCTCCCCATTCTCCAGTCTATGACCAGTCCCCCTCTGCCTCTCCATTCTCCAGTCTATGACCAGTCCTCCTCTGCCTCTCTATTCTCCAGTCTATGACCAGTCCTCCCCTGCCTCCCCATTCTCCAGTCTATGACCAGTCCCCCTCTGCCTCTCCATTCTTCAGTCTCTGACCAGTCCCCCTCTGCGTCTCCATTCTCCAGTCTATGACGAGTCCTCCCCTGCCTCCCCATTCTCCAGTCTATGACCAGTCCCCCTCTGCCTCTCCATTCTTCAGTCTATGACCAGTGCCCCTCTGCGTCTCCATTCTCCAGTCTATGACCAGTCATCCTCTGCCTCCCCATTCTCCAGTCTATGACCAGTCCCGCTCTGCCTCCCCATTCTCCAGTCTATGACCAGTCCTCCTCTGCTCTTTATATGAACTAAAGATTTCTGACCTTCCAAATCATTCAAAGAATATTGACCCTTCTGACCTACTGATTTCGGCATACGTGTCACTGCTATGAGACACCACAGAGCTGGAGACACAGTTAAGCCGGAGACACAGTGAGTAACACTACCTGTGATTAGAGTTGCCATTAAAAGTCCCCACTACAGTTCAGAGGTCAGCAGATGACCTTGATCAAGAGCACCTAAGTTGGCTGATCAGAACTCTCCCCCACCCCCCCCAGCACTACCACTCATCCCCCCACCTCCACCGAGGAGTAAGAGAAGGAATAAAAAGAGAATACCTGGAAGGGAGAGTTAAAGAGGGGGAGGAACAAAGAAGAAGGGAAAGAATAAGTGAACAAGAAAGAAGGCTAGAGAGATGGATGGGGGGTGGGGACAAGAAATTTGTATAGAGAGAGATAAAAGGGAAAGAAAGGAGAACAAAGAGTGGTACATCCCAAAATGTACCATAAGGGGTTTTAATACTGTACGAGTGGAAGGGACTCGGGGAGCACTAAATGTCTGTGGGTTAGGGGTGCAAATTTCTTGTCCTGCCTTGGGTGCCGACAGCAAATTTTACTGTTAGGGGTCCCCACAACTTGAGAAATTTTATCAAGGGGTCCCGGCACTAGAAAGGTTGAAAACCACTGAACTAAAGAGTACCGACCTTCCATATCATCTAAAGAATACAGACCTTCCATATCAACTAAAGAATACCGACCTTCCATATCAACTAAAGAATACCGACCTTCCATATCATCTAAAGAATACTGACCTTCCATATCATCTAAAGAATACCGACCTTCCATATCATCTAAAGAATACTGACCTTCCATATCATCTAAAGAATACTGACCTTCCATATCATCTAAAGAATAATGACCTTCCATATCAACTAAAGAATACTGACCTTCCATATCATCTAAAGAATACCGACCTTCCATATCAACCAAAGAATACTGACCTTCCATATCAACTAAAGAATACTGACCTTCCATATAAACCAAAGAATACTGACCTTCCATATCAACTAAAGAATACTGACCTTCCATATCAACTAAAGAATACTGACCTTCCATATCAACTAAAGAATACTGACCTTCCATATCAACTAAAGAATACTGACCTTCCATATCAACTAAAGAATACTGACCTTCCATATCAACTAAAGAATACTGACCTTCCATATCAACTAAAGAATACCGACCTTCCATATCAACTAAAGAATACCGACCTTCCATATCAACTAAAGAATACTGACCTTCCATATCAACTAAAGAATACTGACCTTCCATATCATCTACAGAATACTGACCTTCCATATCATCTAAAGAATACCGACCTTCCATATCATCTACAGAATACTGACCTTCCATATCATCTAAAGAATACCGACCTTCCATATCATCTACAGAATACTGACCTTCCATATCAACTAAAGAATACCGACCTTCCATATCAACTAAAGAATACCGACCTTCCATATCATCTACAGAATACTGACCTTCCATATCATCTAAAGAATACTGACCTTCCATATCATCTACAGAATACTGACCTTCCATATCATCTAAAGAATACCGACCTTCCATATCATCTACAGAATACTGACCTTCCATATCAACTAAAGAATACCGACCTTCCATATCAACTAAAGAATACTGACCTTCCATATCAACTAAAGAATACCGACCTTCCATATCAACTAAAGAATACCGACCTTCCATATCAACTAAATAATACAGACCTTCCATATCAACTAAAGAATACTGACCTTCCATATCAACTAAAGAATACTGACCTTCCATATCAACTAAAGAATACTGACCTTCCATATCAACTAAAGAATACCGACCTTCCATATCAACTAAAGAATACTGACCTTCCATATCAACTAAAGAATACTGACCTTCCATATCAACTAAAGAATAATGACCTTCCATATCAACTAAAGAATACCGACCTTCCATATCAACTAAAGAATACCGACCTTCCATATCATCTAAAGAATACTGACCTTCCATATCAACTAAAGAATACCGACCTTCCATATCATCTACAGAATACTGACCTTCCATATCATCTAAAGAATACCGACCTTCCATATCATCTACAGAATACTGACCTTCCATATCATCTAAAGAATACCGACCTTCCATATCATCTAAAGAATACCGACCTTCCATATCATCTAAAGAATACTGACCTTCCATATCATCTAAAGAATACTGACCTTCCATATCAACTAAAGAATACTGACCTTCCATATCATCTAAAGAATACTGACCTTCCATATCATCTACAGAATACTGACCTTCCATATCAACTAAAGAATTTTGCCCCCCCCCATTAACTATTTCCCAATCATTCCTACAACTAGTGACCCCGGAAGTGACATTTAGTACGTCTCTTCTGGGGTCACAGCTGACCTTCTTCCAGCTAATGTAGCCAAGGATTTAGCTATTCAGATGCAAGCTGTGCTGGAAGAGCTTCATTGGAGAAGAGGGGTCACATTTGGGGGTCTTATAGACTCCTGATATCTCCATAAAGAGTATCTGTCACCTACCCATGACCATGGGCGGCCGCTCCATAGGGCAAGGGGGTCAATTCCCCCCCCTGGAATCGTAAGTGGGTGTTGAATTGAATCATGTGCCCGGGATTCAGCTTACCTGATCCCCGGACACATTATTCACGCTGGCTGTGGCTGAGAAGCTTCACACTGCAGCAGCTCTCGCAGTGCTGACTGAACAGTATAATGAACTTTTCCCTTGCTAACCCCTCCCATATAGGGAGTGTGGCCGGGGAAAGTCTGCTTCAGGGGCACTGTGCGGATAGATATTATATTTCCATATGTTCCTCCTGCTGGGTGGGGGCTGGGGCTAGGATGAGCTATGCACGGTTTTCATCATGTGTGGGGAGGATGATGCTGCTGGCTCAGAGGACGCTGAGTGCAGGAGTGAAGAAAGTGTGATCTCTGGCATGCAACAGGGAAGGTAAGGGTAAAGAAAGCAACATGCCCATGCATTCTACTCATGACACCGTGTACAATACACCAGACATGGGAGTAAGTCACACATGTACCAGTCACAAGCAAGTCTCAAGTCTTAACCTTCAAGTCTCAAGCAAGTCCCAAGTTACTGTGACGAAAAGCAAGCAAGTCAAGTTGAGTCCCTGCTAGAAGTCAAGCAAGTCAAGTCAAGTCATTTATTTTGGTCAAGTCACAAATCAAGTCAAAATACTGATCTACCCCATACTGTATAAAAATAATAGGAGGGATAACAATAAATAATATTGGTTATGTGCCCATGCCTCACTGTGCCCATGCCTCACTGTGCCCATGCCTCACTGTGCCATGCTTCACTGTGCCCGTGTCTCACTGTGCCCATGCCTCACTGTGCCCATGCCTCACTGTGCCCATGCCTCATGGTGCCCATGCTTCACTGTGCCCGTGTCTCACTGTGCCCGTGCCTCACTGTGCCCGTGTCTCACTGTGCCCATGCTTCACTGTGCCCAATGCTTTACTGTGCCCGTGTCTCACTGTGCCCGTGTCTCACTGTGCCCATGCTTCACTGTGCCCGTCAGCCATGTACCTGATCGGCGGCATCCCGGCGGCCATTCCAGTATTCAAAAGCCGCACCTCCTCCTCGCCTGTGATAGGCGGAACACTCGATTTCCCAGCATTCAGTGTTCCGCCTATCACGGACATCCGCTCATCCTCATAACACAGACAAGGATAAAAGGATGTCCGTGATAGGCTGAACACTGCCTGCTGTGAAATTGAGTGTTCCGCCTATCACAGATGAAGAGGCGCGGCTTTTGAACACTGCAATGGCCGCCGTCTGTCTGCATGACATGCTGATTAGGTAGGCAGACGGCGGCTTGCGGTTAGTGTTAGTGGTGCCAAGTCATTGCAAGTCATATAGCCCAAGTCAAAGTCAAGTCGCAAGTCATTAGTGACAAGTCAAAGTCAAGTCGAGTCATTTATTAAATTCTGTCAAAGTCAAGTCCTCAAACAGGTGACTCGAGTCTGACTTAAGTCAAGTCCTCAAACAGGTGACTCGAGTCTGACTTAAGTCAAGTCCTCAAACAGGTGACTCGAGTCTGACTTAAGTCAGGTCCTCAAACAGGTGACTCGAGTCTGACTTAAGTCAAGTCCTCAAACAGGTGACTCGAGTCTGACTTAAGTCAAGTCCTCAAACAGGTGACTCGAGTCTGACTTAAGTCAAGTCCTCAAACAGGTGACTCGAGTCTGACTTAAGTCAAGTCCTCAAACAGGTGACTCGAGTCTGACTTAAGTCAGGTCCTCAAACAGGTGACTCGAGTCTGACTTAAGTCAAGTCCTCAAACAGGTGACTCGAGTCTGACTTAAGTCAAGTCCTCAAACAGGTGACTCGAGTCTGACTTAAGTCAGGTCCTCAAACAGGTGACTCGAGTCTGACTTAAGTCAAGTCCTCAAACAGGTGACTCGAGTCTGACTTAAGTCAAGTCCTCAAACAGGTGACTCGAGTCTGACTTAAGTCAAGTCCTCAAACAGGTGACTCGAGTCTGACTTATGTCAAGTCATGTGACTCAAGTCCCCCACCTCTGCAATACACCACTGCACTGTCACCAACTCCTAATATTATAAATACTTCAAGTTGCTGCTCACCATCAAATGTGTTCCCACATTCCACAACTTATATATAAAGATTAATGGTGTTGCACTACCCTTTAACCACGTGCAGAAACATACGGTATTTTAAATAAATTATATCAAAAAAGTGATAATTGAATACACAATCCCTGTGCAATAAATCTATAAATACCGTATATACTCGAGTATAAGCCGAGTTTTTCAGCACATTTTTTGTGCTGAAAATGCCCCCCTTGGCTTATACTCGAGTTTGTTTCCGACTTCAACTTTGTGCGCCTGATTCCGGCCACTTGGCACACATGTAGCCCAACTATTCCTCTACAAGGGTGCAAAGTTTTGTGTCTGGGGGACCTATGGACGGGGAGCACCGATTTTTCAAAGCCGGGCACCCCTTTCCATAGACTCCAATGTTAAACGGTAATTTCTCCAGTGATATTTTGGGGACCCGGTACCGGCCGGCCCTATGTCCCCTGGACCCCAAACTTGGCACACATGTAGACCAACTATTTCTCTACAAGTGTGCAAAGTTTGGTGTCTGGGGGACCTACGGCCGGGGAGCACCGATTTTTCAAACCTGGGCACCCCTTCCATAGACTCCCATGTTAAACGTCAGTCTAGTCACAGTGAGGCATGGACACAGTGACAGTGAGGCATGGGCACAGTGAGGCATGGACACAGTGAGGCATGGACACAGTGAGGCATGCACATGGACACAGTGAGGCATGGACACAGTGAGGCATGCACATGGACACAGTGAGGCAAAGTGAGGCACAGTGAGGCATGCAGATGGACACCCTAGGCTTATACTCGAGTCAATAAGTTTTCCCATTTTTTTGTGGTAAAATTAGGTGCCTCGGCTTATATTCGAGTCGGCTTATACTCGAGTATATACGGTACCCCCAAAAAATATTCTCCAGAATATTACCACATATGTTGAAATATTTTAAATGAATTGCATAAAAAATGGTAATTGAATACACAATACCAGTGCTGCAAATCTACTGATTAGAATATACCAATAAGTAGCTTTTAACCCACGCTAGCGGTCGAAGAAAGGGTTAAATGTGACACGTGTACCGCCGATGCCGAAACGCCCCCCCCCCCCTGAAAAAATTTCAGCGGACGCCCATGCCCATGACATCACATATGGGGGGGCGTATCCCATGACATCACATATGGGGGGGCGTATAACCCGCCAGCGGCAGCAATAAAGGTAATAAATAAAAACAGTGCTTTGTGTGCGTGAAAAAAAAAACCTGACAGATTGTCCTTGAAATGTTTAGGAAGATACAAAGTCTGGTGATGTGAAGAGTCCCCTGAATCCCGACACAGCTCACGTACAGATGATGGAGTGACGGAGGATCCCAGCCATGGAGGACGGTGTATGGAGGGGCCCCGGGCTCTTCTATTTATACTACTGACAGGGATCACCTCGTGTCACCTCCCTCTACACGCCACTAATAATTGGTCCCTCCGCTGAGGCCGCTCATTTTTCTCCTGAGCTTTGCTCCCTAAAGCAGAACCTCACTCTCTCCATCAAAATGAACTTTAGGTAATCGTTATGCTGCTAGCATTGGGAAATAGATAGGGAGGGAGATTATATTTACTTGTTTAAACCCCTTCAATACCGGGCACTTTTACCCCCCTTCCGGCCCAGGACAATTCTCAGCTTTCAGCGCTCTCACACTTTGAATGACAATTGCGCGGTCACACTGCACCAATATGAAATTTTTATTATTTTTTCTTCAGACGGATAGAGCTTTCTTTTGGTGGTATTTAATCACCGCTGGATTTTTTTACATTTATTTGCTAAACTAATTGTAGCGCACCAACCCCAGACTTTACCTGCTCTTCTTCTTCATGGCTCCTCCATAGGAAAGAATGAGGCACACCGCACCACAAGCCCGTACCCTCCTGGATGGGGAGGTTGAGCGGTGTTAGTTTCTTGGGCCTGCCTGCAGCCAGTGGTCAAAAACCTCCAGTGCTGACCTCCTTTCTGTGGTAGTCAGAAACAAGCCTTTAGTTCTCCCCGGTAAGCAACTGTCCACACCAACTGAAAGGTCCAACTCTTATTTATTTTCTCAGCACAATAAATAGTCTCTTTGAGAGCAGACAGGTTGGGACAAGCACAGGTCAGATAAGGTGGGGGGAGGTCCAGGCACAAACTTGAATTGGGTTCTCTTCTGCTCTGATTATCACGAACAGGCTTGGCGCACGGTCTCTGCCACAGACCATGAGGTTGGTCACTGCCACTCACTGACCGGGTGAAAAAGATGAAAGTCACTGCCACTGACCTTGGGTTCGTAGTGTCACTGCCACTGTGACTTAAAGAACACACACTTCCTTCCGTTAATAAACTGGCCCCTTTTTAGGACAAGAACATCCCTCCGGAGAGTTACCAGAGGCCCCATCTGTCACCACGACTCTGCGCTGGGTCTTCAGAAAGGGTCACCTCCCTGGCCTCCTCGTCCTGGATACGGGTCCCCTCGCAAGGCAGATCCCTGGGAGTCTCGGATCCCCGGCGGATCCCAGCCGAAGGCTGCTGGGCTCTGGGCCTTTCTCCAAAGTACCTCACCCCAGACTGAAGGTGTCTGGGATGAAACAGCAGCTCCGTCTCCGGGCCTAGGGCACCCAGAGACGACCCGGCCCGGCCTCCGGGCCTAGGGCACCTGGAGGCGACACACACGCACCCAGGCCTAAGGTGCCTGAGTGCGGAACCGACCCCCCTGGAAGATGGCCGCCCCCTTTTATATCCTCTCCCGACAGGCACAGCAGGGGTACCCCGCCCCGCCGTACTGCTGCCAAGAGGGGACAAAAAAAGGCACAACCCTGTACTGCGGTTCAACCTGGGCCCATAGGAACAGCGCCACCTATAGGCCCCAGGGAACTACACACCAGTACCATCTCCCAGGGATAGAAATGGTCCATGAAACCTAACAATTTGTGCATCTGAGCCTAGTTACCACTCAGATGCTTTCCTCTAAATGTAACCACCCACTACACATCCACCTCACTTGTGAACACTGGCCCCCAGTGTCTGAAACCAATTTATGCCTCCTCAATCAGAGTCAACATAAGCCAGATCCAGAAACAAACTAAAAAAAAAATGACAATTTAAAATTCTGTTTGTTTGTGCCGGAACCTAACATGGGAAAGGAAAGAAACACAGATGGGAATGAGGGTGTACATGTGTATAAAACATTTTAAAGTCACTCAAACATTACAGTAAAAATTTACAGTTCCCTCCCGCAGAACTAGCTAAGACCCACCCCATACTCAGCAGTCTTGCTTGTCGTTCACCTGCAGAGGAAAGAAAACACATAATCTAACACAATGTGTAATTTAGAATGAACAGGTTCCTCCCTAAAGAAAAACCTCCTCGCTCTAAAAGTAAGTGCAGTGTGAAATTTAACAGTATCACAGTTGCACAACACGGCCACCTGGTGGTGGTGCTGCGATGAATCCGCTTGGGTTTTCTCTTTTTTTTTTTTCTTGGACTGTGGCCCTAAGCTGACTACAACCCCAAAGTCCTTGTTATGTTTACGGTGGGAAGAGAAGGGAGAACAACAAACAGCAACAGCTCCCGCTCCTCCAAAGAGTAAAGTACCCTTTAACATAGGGCAAAGTTCCTGGAGAGAAAAAAAAAAGTTCAAACACAAAACACAAAAGTCCGGTCTCTCACAAATAGTAGTGTGGGTCAGGCAACACCAGCGGCTTCCAATGTTTGTCAAAGGTATCTATGTGATACTCCACATTGTCCTTGTCCTTCCGGCAGATAAGCACTTTGTCCGCATGAGTGTGCCGACCCAACATCCAAGCAGCTTTGCAATCTTTAAACCGCAGAGTGGCGGCGGGTGAGCATGAAAAATACCTTCTGGCCTGGGGTACCTTAATGCGTGTCCACACGAACTCCGAGTACCACCGATCTCTACAGGCCTCAACCTCGAACAAAAGTTCTTTGGGTAGGTACGGGTACTCCCACCCATATTCACTGGCAACCTTCTGGTTGAAGAGTCTCTGTAAGCGGGACAGCGGTGGCATAGTGGCGCGGTCTCCTGCGCCAGGCAAAACAACAGCATCCGGGTGTCGAGGCATTTTAACTGCCTCCGGGCCAGTTGCAGGGGCCCGCGGTGACACCTGTCTCGAAGTAGCAATACTGGTGGAAGCAGGTGCTCCAGAAGGTGGAAGGGCAGGCAAGGGGACAGATCCCTCCTCAGGCTCGGAAGCCACCACCCAGGGTGTACTTTCCCCAGTAGACATGGGTGGGTCCCTAGGCTTACGGAACAAGGACAGGGGTATCTTATCCCATCCCTTCCTCTCAAATAGTTCATCAATTGCGGCGTCATCACCCGCATCTGAGACGGACTCTAGGTCAGAGGTATCGTACTCCTCCGCAGGGAAGAAATTCCTGGTGGAGGATGATTCACCCCCTCTGGCCAACTCACTAACATGTGAATTCCCAGGGCTAGGGGCCTTTAACAAAGTCTCTCCCCCTGGCTTACCTCAGCTTTAAGAAGGACTCGGACGTCTGGGACTTTTCCCTTCAGCGACATCCGTTCCGGGTAAGCGCTGGGGCGTTGCTCCACCACGGCCGCAGGAAGCTTTCACGAGACCCATCTTCCTCTTGGGGGGGTGGGAGAAAAGACTCTGTTGTTACCGAAGCAGCATCCTCCGGTTTCTCACTCGCTAAAGCGATCTCCTCTGTGACTTCCTCCAAAGTCCTGTCAGTGCGCGCAGGGGTGGCTGTACAAGCTTCGATTCCTCCTTCCAGAGTGGTGGCGCCCGTAAGGCAATTTAGGTGGAAGGCCCGAGGCCTCTCTGTAGGTTGCTCCACCTCGAACAGAAACTCCTTACAGCTTTCGCATCGCCCGAATGGCTTCAGATGAACCACCAGTCCCGAGCAGCCGGGACAAATCACACCGAGGGCCTCCACGTCCTTGCACACATAGAGGGCAAATCTTCCCCGAGGCTTGAGCCGAATCCCTGTATCCGTAAGCGAAGGAGCGAATTAAGTCATTTTCACGGTTGTAGAAGCTGGAACCCATGATGCATGAGACGACATGCTGACCATCTGCTGCTTCATCGCGCACTGACCTTTTCGCACCAAAGTCCCCACGTGTAACTCCATGCATGGTCAGACTCCTCCCATCTCCTGCATCGCTCGTGGGCTTTTCTGAATAGACACGCCCACGAACTACGCAGTCAGGGTTCTCCTCGTGGCGCAGTTCTAAACATGGCCGACCTCCACGGAACTTCACTGGGGAATAAAAGTTCAGCTTCTGGGGGGGGGGTTTCACTCTGTGGCCGCAAACAGATCCCGGACGAGCCCCCACGTGTAGCGCACCAACCCCAGCCTTTAGTTCTCCCCAGTAAGCAACGGTCCACACCAACTGAAAGGTCCAACTCTTATTTATTCTTCTCAGCACAATAAACAGTCTCTTTGAGAGCAGACAGGTTGGGACAAGACACAGGTCAGATAAGGTGGGAGGAGGTCCAGGCACAAACTTAAATTGGGTTTTCTCCTGTTCTGATTTGCACGAACAGGCTTGGCGCACGGTCTCTGCCACAGACCATGAAGTTGGTCACTGCCACTGACCGGGTGAAAAAAAGATGAAAGCCACTGCCACTGACCTTGGGTGTGTAGTGTCACTGCCACTGTGACTTAAAGAACACGCACTTCCTTCCGTTAATAAACTGGCCCCTTTTTAGGACAAGAACATCCCTCTGGAGAGTTACCAGAGGCCCCATCTGTCACCACGACTCTGCGCTGGGTCTTCAGAAAGGGTCACCTCCCTGGCCTCCTCGTTCTGGATACGGGTCCCCTCGCAAGGCAGATCCCTGGGAGTCTCGGTCCCTGGCAGATCCCAGCCGAAGGCTGCTGGGCTCCGGGCCTTTCTCCAAAGTACCTCACCCCAGACTGAAGGTGTCTGGGATGGAACAGCAGCTCTGCCTCTGGGCCTAGGGCACCCAGAGATGACCCAACCGACCTCCGGGCCTAGGGCACCCGGAGGCGACACACACGCACCCAGGCCTAATGTGCCTGAGCGCGGAACCGACCCCCCTGGAAGATGGCCACCCCCTTTTATATCCTCTCCCGACAGGCACAGCAGGTTCCCCGCCCCGCCATACTGCTGCCAAGAGGGGACAAAAAAAGGCACAACCTTGTACTGCGGTTCAACCCGGGTCCATTGCAACAGCGCCACCTATAGGCCCCAGGGAACTACACACCAGTACCATCTCCCAGGGATAGAAATTGTCCATGAAACCTAACAATTAGTGCATCTAAACCTAGTTACCACTCAGATGCTTCCCTCTAAATGTAACCACCCGCTACATAATGAAAAAATAAAGAACAAAAATCTTTGTTTCTTTCATGACATTTTGCAATTTTTTTTAATTTTCTTCACTGATTTGCACTGTTGAGGCTGCATTGATGAGGCTGCATTGATGGGCACTGATGGGGCTGCACTGATGAGGTGGCACTGATAAGCTGCACTAATGGGCACTGACAAAGCTGCATTGATAAGGCAGCAGTGATTGGCACTGATGAGGCTGCACTGATGAGGTGGCACTCATCTGCACTGATGAGGCAGCACTGATTGGCACTGATAAAGCTGCACTGATGAGGTGGCACTGATGGACATTTATGGGCACTTATGAGGCTGCACTGTTGAGGCAGCACTGATGGGCACTGATATGCAGCACTGATGGGCACTGATAGATGGCACTGATGAGGTGGCACTGATAGGTGACACTGATGAGGTGGCACTGATGGGCACTTATGAGCTGCACTGATGGGCACTGATGAGGCTGCACTGATGAGACAGAACTGATGGGCACTGATAGGCAGCACTGATGGGCACTGATAAGCTGCACTGATAGGCACTGACTGGCACTGATAATCATAACACTGATGAATAGTACCCTGACTATAAGTGTAAATGTGCCCTGTCACAATTGTCAATAATTAACCAGCAAGTCTGTTTACATGTGATAAGCTATGATTGGACACAGCTGATCACATGGTAAAGGGCCACTGTGATTGGCCCTTTTCCATGGTCTGTGATCAGCTGTGTTGTAAATGGTAACAGAGCACACCCGTGGATGCCCTCAGAGAACGAGAGAGTAGCCGTGGTTTGGCTATAGGACGGTCATGAGGTGGTTACATTTTTTTTTCATTTATTGAGCTGCTTCCTGGTTTCTGGCCTAGTCCAAAATGATGGCATACATCCCAGAAGTCTATATAGGAGGAGGGACTTTTTCAGCTAAGTACCTGAGCTAAGGGCAGATGGATTCCAGGAAGTAAATACTCTCATTGTGGGTTATTGTCTGGAGAGTATTTTTAGGGTGGGGCTAATGCCTTTTTTGTAGAGTCCCCCATTACGAGACCCTCATCTAGGATAAAGGTCTGGTATAGATAATTAGAATCCCTGGCCACTTTGGTTTTGGTGCTGTAGTAGGTTGCATACACTTCACAGGCAGGGTCAGGACCCCCATTCACATTATTTAAAGGAATGTAGCATTTTTAAAGTTCCACTTAAAGTATTATAAAACATTGCTGATCCCCACCAAATTGATTTGTTTTAAAAAAATATATATATTTGGTAAATGTCCCTCACTCCATCAGAACAGTGTCCAGACCCACAATTTGTTTGACAAATTCCTTGTCTATTAGCCCAGAAAATGGCCATTACTATTTTTTAACATTCGATTCCCATTACCTTTAATGGGGTTTGGATTTGGCAACCGAGGTTCAGTAAAGTTTGCAAGTCCATCTTAAACCAAACCCAGGTACATAACGGCTCACCCCTAACTGAAATACATGATCAATATGTCCAACTGCATCAAAGTCTTCCCTCTATGACCAGTCCTCTGCTGATAAAATGTCATATACTTTTGGCTGCAGATCCAGGTACTGGTCTACCACCTGTGTTCTTCAGCAGAAATGGGGGGGTGCATCATTCTAGGCTACATTTTTCAAGTATGTCCAGTTTTGGTGATCCTGTGCCCACTGCAGTCTCAGCTTTCTGTTTCTAGCTGACAGGAAACTAAAGTAATCTTCTGCTGTCATAGTCTGTCCTCCTCAAGGTTCCATGTGTTAAGAAGGTCATTCTTACCAAGGTTCCATGTGTTAAGAAGGTTATCATTACCTAGGTTCCATGAGCTGAAGATGTCATCCTTATCAAGGTTCCATGTGTTAAGAAGGTCATCTTTATCAAGGTTCCATGAGCTGAAGATGTCATCCTTATCAAGGTTCAATGTGTTGAGAAGGTCATTATTGCGGAACTCCAAAGTCCGCTGGGAAATCCTTGAAGCTGAGGAAGTACTAACTTATCCAAGGCAACCTGTTTCCCCCCAGTAACTGGACGTCACACAATTCTGGGAGTAAATCAACACTTTATTTTGCCACAGCTGGCTTTTTATATCATTCCCCATGCAAGCGGTTTCTTAACTCATTTTCCAGGGGCATTCCCTTCAGCAACTAACAGATGACAGTGATTTAATTACCTGGAACTATTTCTAACAAACTTGGTATGCGTGAGATGTTTGTCACCACATATTTACTCATAACAATGAAACTGTGCCAGACACATTACTAGGAGTGTAATTACATCCCGTAGCAGATAATAGGTGGGGTCATTAACACACTGAACAATAGATGAATGGAAAGCTACCTCAGACCCCAATTAACCCAATTTACTTATTCAGACATCAGTAGACATTCTGTCTCTACATTTCCTGGAATGAATATTTACTGTCCCCTTTGAAGTGATCCCCACCATATTCTCAGTTTCAGTATTTTGCTACAGTCATCCTTCTCATAGTTCTATGTGATGAAGTGGTCACCCTTCTCAGGGTTCCATGTGTTTATTAGGTCATCTTTCTCAAGGTGCCATGTGTTAGGAAGGTCATCCTTCTCAAGGTTCTATGTGTTGAGAAGGTCATCCTTCTCAAGGTTCCATGTTTTGAGAAGGTCATGCTTTTTAAGGTTTCATTTGTTAGGAGAGTTATCCTTCTTAAGGTTCCATGCGTTTAAGAGGTCATCTTTCTCAAGGTGCCATGTGTTAGGAAGATTATTCTTCTCAAGGTTCCATGCATTGAGGAGGTCATCCTTCTCAAGGTTCCATGAGCTGAAGAGGTCCCAGAGTCTCTCTGTAAGCTACAGCCAGTCTGGCCATTTTCCCTACCTCTCACATCAACAAGACATGTCCATCTGCAGAACTGTTTCTGACTGGATGTTTTTTGTTTTTTGTTTTATTCTGAGTAAACTTTAGAGAAAGTTGTGTGCGAAAACCTCAGATACAGAAATACTCAAACCAGTCTTTTTGGTACCAAGAATCATGCCACAGTCATAATACCTGAGATCACATGTTTCCCATTGTGATGTTTGATGTGATCAGTAACTGAAGCTCCTTACCCCTCTGTGTGGTTTTATACATTGTGCTGCTGCCACATGATTGGCTGATTAAAAAGTCGGGAAGCAATAGGCGAAGGGCCACATGACAGGGGGGTAATTGGTGCAGTCAAAATGTTAAGAGAATAAGGCAATAAGGCAATGAGATAAGGAGGTAAAGCTTACCAGATTTGTGGATGTAGTCATCTCAGGGGGTCTGTTGGGTGGTTAGTAGGCTGGATCGGGGCAATGAGCACTCACAGGACTGCCAACATCAAAGGAGCTTCCCTGTCGCTCTTCCTGATAATGTTATTATTTCAATGTCTTTCTTTTTTAGGTAGTCATGGCAGCAAGTTTATTTCAAAAGTGGTTGGGGCACCATCTAAGGTATGGGGGGTTCCTCATCCGTTTGGTCCAGTTGTTGGGGAACCGGGATTGATGTATGAATGTGTATTTTTGGGGAAATTTCTGTAATTTCTCTCAAGGCGTGCGGCTGGGGGCTGAACATTTGGATAAAAGACACTGTACAGTGCTGTTTGGATGTTTATTTCTGGTACATTTGAAGATCATGTGCCCACTTTTCTGGTTATTTTAACATTATTATTATCATTATTCATATTTATTAGTTGTATTTGGATTTTATAATGAAATGCTGTGATAGGCAATAAGCCCCACCCATGCAAAGTAGGGTTAACAAAGACACAGGTCCATCCAATTCAACATGTGTGGAAGGGATGTGGAAGGGAGTTTAACTTTTTTACTGCTTTAACAGTAAAGAACCCCTTACACAGTTTAAGATTGAACCTCTTCTCGTCCAACTTCACTGTGTGGCAGTGTGTTTTCTTCAAAAACCTTAAATACTTTTTCTCGCTACTACAGTTACCATCGATAGAAATGTATATTGCACCCATATCACTTTTAAGCCCCTTTTCTATGGCGAGAAGTTTAATTTCTGTAGTTGTTACTCATATCTTAGGACCTCCAGCCCCCATAACTGAGCTCCTTCAGCCCTCAAAACAGAGGTCCCTCCATCCCTCATAACCAAGGTCCTCCAGTCCCAATAACTGTGGTCCTCCATGCCTCCATAACTGAGCTCCTCTACCCCCCCCCCCCATAACTGAGGTCCTCCACCCCCTTATTATTTTTTGTGTCCTCTCAAGGTTAAGGACATCCTTCCTGAAGTCTGGTGACCAAATCCGGACTGCATACTTAAGGTACAAAATCTTTACTCCATTCCTCAGTGTGGAAAGTTGATGGGGGACCTACTCCAGTGCAGGCTGATCAGCTACAGCCTGTCTGTGTGGGGTTTGTTCTGGCTTTCTTCTGTAACCAGCACTCCTCCCTGTACTGGAGTAGGTCCCCCCATCAATTTTCCACACTGGGGCATATTAACTGAAATGGAGAAGTCCTTGAGGATGCATGTGGATGTGAGTTGGAGAGATATTCCCTGTGACCACTGAAAACAAATGCATCCCTCTCAAGGTTCCATGTATTGAAGAGGGTATCCTTCTCAAGGTTCTATGTGTTGAGAAGGTCATCCTTCTTAAGGTACCATGTGCTGAAGAGTTCATCCTTTTCAAGGTTACATGCGTTAAGAAGGTCATCCTTCCCATGGTTATATGTGTTGAGAAAGTCACCCTTCTCAAGGTTCCATGCTTTGAGAAAGTCATCCTAACAAAGGTTCCAAGTGTTGAGAAGGTCATCCTTCTCAAGGTTCCAAGTGTTGAGAAGGTCATCCTTCTCAAGGTTCCAAGTGTTGAGAAGGTCATCTTTCTCAAGGTTCCATGTGTTGAGAAGGTCATCCTTCTCAAGGTTCCATGTATTGAAGAGGGTATCCTTCTCAAGGTTCTATGTGTTGAGAAGGTCGTCCTTCTCAAGGTTCCATGTGTTGAGAAGGTCATCCTTCTCAAGGTTCCATGTGTTGAAAAGGTCGTCCCATGGTTATATGTGTTGAGAACGTCATCCTAACCAAGGTTCTAAGTGTTGAGAAGGTCATCTTTCTCAAGGTTCCATGTGTTGAAGAGGGTATCCTTCTCAAGGTTCTATGTGTTGAGAAGGTCGTTCTTCTCAAGGTTCCATGTGTTGAAAAGGTCGTCCCATGGTTATATGTGTTGAGAATGTCATCCTAACCAAGGTTCTAAGTGTTGAGAAGGTCATCTTTCTCAAGGTTCCATGTGTTGAGTAGGTCATCCTTCTCAAGGTTCCATGTATTGAAGAGGGTATCCTTCTCAAGGTTCTATGTGTTGAGAAGGTCGTCCTTCTCAAGGTTTCATGTGTTGAGAAAGTTGTCCTTCTCAAGGTTCTATGTGTTGAGAAGGTCGTCCTTCTCAAGGTTCCATGTGTTGAGAAGGTCATCCTTCTCAAGGTTATATGTGTTGAGAAGGTCATCCTTACCAAGGTTCCATGTGTTGAGAAGGTCATCCTTCTCAAGGTTCTATGTGTTGAGAAGGTCGTCCTTCTCAAGGTTCCATGTGTTGAGAAGGTCATCCTTCTCAAGGTTATATGTGTTGAGAAGGCCATCCTTACCAAGGTTCCAAGTGCTGAAGAGTTCATCCTTCTCAAGGTTACATGCGTTAAGAAGGTCATCCTTCCCATGGTTATATGTGTTGAGAAAGTCATCCTAACCAAGGTTCCATGTGTTGAGAAGGTCATCCTTCTCAAGGTTCCATGTATTGAAGAGGGTATCCTTTTCAAGGTTCTATGTGTTGAGAAGGTTGTCCTTCTCAAGGTTCCATGTGTTGAGAAGGTCATCCTTCTCAAGGTTCTATGTGTTGAGAAGGTCGTCCTTCTCAATGTTCCATGTGTTGAGAAGTTCATCCTTCTCAAGGTTACATGCGTTAAGAAGGTCATCCTTCCCATGGTTATATGTGTTGAGAAAGTCATCCTAACCAAGGTTCCAAGTGTTGAATGAATGAGTGACTTGTATAGAGCTACAAATGTGAACTGAATCACCTCAAGGCGCTTTTTGCAGCCAGTGTCTGCTTGGCTGGTGCGGTCATTTACCCCGTAGGATCTCGACACATAGTCGTACACATATATGTACACATATATATATGTTGAGAAGGTCATTCCTCTGAAGGTTCCATGTGTCGGACATTCTGAGATCTGCAGTCCCAGGGCCTCTCTGTCAGCCCCAACCAGGCTGGCCGTTCTCCTTAGACCTCTCTCATTAACAAGACATTTTGATCTGCAGAACTGTCACTGACTGGATAGAGATCAGCGGATACTCAAGGTCAAAATTCTTTAATCTATTCCTCAGTGTGGAAAATTGATGAGGGCCCTACTCCAGTGTAGGCTGATCAGCTTGGGGTCAGGGGGTTTGTTCTGGCATCCTTCTGTAACCATAAGTCCTCCCTGTACTGGAGTAGGTCCCCCCATCAATTTCCATGCTGGGCATATTAAATGAAATGGAGGAGTCCTTGTGCTACAAGAGCACCCCCACCCCCCCCACCCAGCTGGCTGTACCCAGAGTTGGTGACCACCCTGTTTTTGGAAATCACCCTTATTCTTGCTTTACCCAAGGTAGATCACCTCCTCCTTTCAGGAAAGCACCCTCCAACCCTCCAGCTGGTTGTATCTAGGCTGTACCCTAAACACAGATTTGTCTGTACCTAAGGCAGATAACCCTCGCTTTCTGGAGAGCACCTTCCAACCCTCCACCCACCTTTATCCAGGCAGCTCCAGTAACACTATCTACTGTTTGGCAAAGGTTTTGACCCCTTCCTGCCCCTTGCAAAACAAAAGAAGTGTTTTGTAGGCTTGTGCAATTCGTTTCGTAACGAATCAAAATTCGTCCGAATTTAGCAACTTTCGGACATTCGGAAGCATTCGAATTTCCGAACAGAGCAATTACGAATAAAACCGAATCCGAAATAAATTATACCGCAAAATAGCGAATGCCCGAAGGTCTTCGGCATAATTCGTTATGAAAAAAGTTACGAATGTACGAATCCATTCGAAGCACAATAACACTCACTCTGCTCTCTGCTTCTCCCTCACCATGCTGAACTCCCTCTCAAAATGGTGTACAGGGGCGGAGGCTATAGCCGCATGAAAAAACGAAAGTAAAATACGAGATTTCAAATCCATTCGAAGCACAATAACACTCACTCTGCTCTGCTCTCTGCTTCTCCCTCACCGTGCTGAACCCTCTCAAAATGGTGTACAGGGGCGGAGCCTATAGCCGCATGTAAAAAACGAAAGTAAAATACGAGATTTCGAATCGTTACAAATAACCGCTATGTATTTAGAAAAGTACAAATCCATTCGAAGCACATTAGGCATAATAGGCAGCGTCGTTGTGAGAGAGACACGGAAAATTACGAATCAACGAACCCAAAAAAAGTTACGAAAGTAGGAGTTGTGTCCAGAATCAACGAAAAACAACGTACTCTACCGAAAGTACGAATTATAAAGCAACAAAAAATTCAACGAAAAATGTCGCTTGCAAAAATACGAATGAGTCCGAACACGAAAAATCCCGTCTAGCAAAATTACGAATGATTACGAATCAACAGGACCGGAAAGAAACGAACCGAAACGGAACAAATTTTTCCGTTGTGCACAAGTCTAGTGTTTTGCTCATGAATGTCCACCACACACGATGCTTAAAAAAAATAATGTAGTCTTGTTTTTTGAATGAGCTGTTTTAACCCCTTCAATACCGGGCACTTTTACCCTCTTCCTGCCCAGGCCAATTCTCAGATTTCAGCGCTCTCACACTTTATATGACAATTGCGCGGTCATACAACACTGTACACATAGGACATTTTTATCATTTTTTTCGCACAAATAGAGGATTTGCTAAAAAAATTAAAGGAGACCAAAATAATTAAAAAAGATAACGTTTTTTAAGTTGCTGCTCTAACATTTTGTAAATAAGTATTTTTTTCTTCTTCACTGATGGGCACTGATGGGCTGCACTGATGGGCACTGATAGGCGGCACTGATAGGCTGCACTGATGGGCGATGATAGGCGGCACTGATGAGACTGCAGTGATGGGGACTGATATAAGGCACTGATAAGACTGCAGTGATGGGCACTGATAGGTGGCACTGATAGGCTGCACTGAGGGGCACTGATAGGCACTGATAGGAGGCACTGATAGGCGGCACTGAGGGGCACTGATAGGCACTGATAGGCGGCACTGATAGACTGTACTGATGGGCACTGATATAAGGCACTGATGAGACTGCAGTGATGGGCACTGATAGGTGGCACTTATAGGCTGCACTGAGGGGCACTGATAGGAGGCACTGATAGGAGGCACTGATAGGCGGCACTGAGAGGAACTGATAGGCACTGATAGGCGAGGCTGAGGGGCACTGATAGGCAGCACTGATATAAGGCACTGATAAGCACTGATAGGAGGCACTGATGAGGGGCACTGATAGGTGGCAATGATAGGCTGCACTGAGGGGCACTGATAGGCGGCACTAAGGGGCAATGATAGGAGGCACTGATAGGCAGCACTGGTAGGCACTTATAGACAGCACTGATGGGCACTGTTGGGGCTGCATTGATAATCAATGCACTGATAGGCAACACTGATGGGGACTGATAGACAGCACTGATGGGCACTGTTGAGGCTGCACTGATAATCAGGGCACTAATGGGCAGCACTGATGGGCACTGTTGGGGCTGCACTGATAATCAGAGCCCTGATTATCTGTGTACATGTCCCCTGTCACGCTTGCCGGGTCCTGGCTCTCTCCTCTCCTCATGCTGTGACAGCACGTGAGAAAAGTACTGCCGATAACTGGCAAGTGTGTTTACATTGAGACCATCTTTGATTGGACACAGCTGATCACATGGTAAAGGACCACTGTGATTGGCCCATTATCATGATCACAGAGCGTGCCGGGGGGGCCTGGTTCTGGGAGGATGACCATGGATGTCCTCCCTGAACAACAGAGCCGTGCTGTAGCCGTCTTTTGGCTATAACGTGGTTATGAAGTGGTTAATTGGAGACATTCTTCCATGTTCTGTGCTGAGCCAAGATTCACAATCAAATCCAGAAAATTAAATAAATAAACAAATAAATAAATGCACATTTTATTGTAACCTTGGTTTAGTAATTGAAGCAAACTCATACTAAAGAAAATACAGCTTTGGTAAATGAGGTCTTGTCTGTGATGGAACTAGTAGTTGATATTCATTTCACAGTTGTGTGATGACCTTGTAAACGGCAGTCCTGATCTCCTTGGTCTTCACACCATAAATGATGGGGTTTATGGCTGGTGGGATGAGCACGTAAAAGATGGCCATTATGATGTGAACACACGGGACAATGCTACCTATCCTGTAGGTCACACAGGAGAAGGCCCCCAGGGTGTAGGAGGTGAGGAAGACAAAGACATGGGACGTACATGTGCTAAAGGCTTTCTTTTTGGCAGCCCTAGAGGAGAGCTTCAACACTGACCTCAGGATGAAGAAGTAGGACACAGCAATGAAGGTGACATCGCATATGATGACAAACAGGACAACAGTCAACCCAAAGACACTATTGACAGTAATATCAGTACAAGCCAATGTCACCACTGCCATATGGTCACAATAGCAGTGGGCAATTCGGTTGTTCTGGCAGTACGGCAGTCTACTGGCCATGACTGGACACGGAGTCACTATAATAGTTCCTCTGATAATGAAAACTGTGACTATCTTTACTATTAAGGTGTTGGTCAGCGTGGTCATGTAATGGAGAGGGTTGCAGATTGCCACGTATCTGTCGAAGGCCATGGCCAGGAGAATTCCAGACTCAAAAGAGCTGAAAAAATGGATGAAGAACATCTGAACAAGGCAGGAGAAGGAGGGGATCTCCTTGATGTTCATCCAGAAGAGGGCCAACATTCTCGGGACAACGGAGCTGCATACAATTATGTCAGCTATGAACAAAGTAGAAAGAAAATAGTACATAGGGCTGTGCAGATGTTTTTTTGTCATAATCAGGCTCAACAGCAGACTGTTCCCGATGACAGCCATCAGGTACATGACGAAGATGGGGATGGAGATCCATACATGAGCCGACTGGCAGCCTGGAAGGCCTTCCAAGAGAAACACACTGGGGAAGGAGCTTGAAAGGTTTTCTGATGGCATGATGACTTTAGAGATCAGGATTTACAGGAAAGACATGGTGATCACCTGTAAAGATAAAAAGACATTGGTGGTAAACTTATGGAGATACAAAACATAAACGTTCAGCAATTTATGGACTTTATTACTAGTCTTCTGAATATATCCAGAGGATACGTTCTTTAAAATGTCAAGTCACAGAAAAAGAAATTGACCTAACTTTATCGATCTCGTCTTTTAATATTGAAGAACACTTTCAAGGGTCATACAGGTATGTGGGTGATTGCCTTCAATTTACTTTCCCTTAGAGCAGCCTTTCTCAACTAGGGTTCCATGAAAAGCCTAGGGTTCCTCCAGAGGTTCTTAAGGGTTCTTTGAGCAATGGGCACTTTCTGCCCCTTAGATAAGTCACCATTGATACCAATTATCTTTTAAGATATCTTTAACCACTTCCCGTCCAGCCTATGGGTGGGACTGTGACAGGAGTCACTTTTGGTGGGGGGTTTGTGCAACTCAGCTTACCTTGGAGAGCTCTGGAAACTTTGTGTCCAGCTTCCCCAGGCCCTCTTATGTGTAAATCACCCTGTGTTTAAAACTAAACTCTTTCGTCTTAAAGAAGTAGCCGGAATCACAGACTCAGATCTACCCTAGTTCGCATCTCTTCCTAGAAAATCGTTCCCAGACAGTCAAACTTCTGAAACGTGCACCATTTCTTGCGGAGTCCTTCAAGGATCACCCCTGTCACCCGTACTCTTCAACATCTACCTCCGCCCGCTCCTCAAAATCATCAGCAAACAGGACCTGTGCTACCACTAATACGCTGATGACACTCAACTCTACTTTTGCATCACTGGAAAAAAAGACCAATATCAAGGACTAGAAAAATACCTCACACTGATCGATGATTGGATGACGGAGAGCTCCCTCAAACTCAATGGATCCAAAACAGAACTTCTTCTCCTCCACGCAAACTGAAAGACAAAAGCTAAGACTTCATGGACACCACCCACCATCCTTGGACAGACCATCACCCCGAGCACCAAAGTCAAAATCCTCTGAGTCATCTTTGACTCAGAGATGTCGATGGATGCACAAATAGGATCAGTAGTCAGCGGATCGCACCATCTTCTCCGCCTATTGCGCAGACTCATCCCCTTCATCCCGGAAGAAGACACAGCATTAGTAGTTGGAACAATCATCAATTCCCGACTCGACTACGCAAACTCCCTCTACATAGGACTACGTAAATACCAGATTTTGCGCCTACAAGTCGTCCAGAACACGGCAGCCAGACTGATAACAGGGAAAAACCCTGTGAATCCATCACCCCTTCACTGAGGGCACTTCATTGGCTAACCATAAAGGATCGGGTCACATTCAAGACCCTCTGCCTCACCCACAAGTGCACACAAGGAAACGCTCCTCAATACTTATGCGAGAAAATAAAACACTACTCACCCAATCGCATTCTCCGATCAACTAACCGAAACCTCCTCCACATCCCCAAGTCCCGCTATAAATCGAAGGGGGAACGAAGATTTGCAGTCCAAGGACCACGGCTATGGAACGCTCTACCCACAAACATCCGCATGGAAGAAAACCACCGGGCCTTCAGGAAAAAACTTAAGACCCACCTCTTCTGAAGGATCAGGATGTCACTGGATAGAAATAAGCGCCTTGAGGCAATTTAGTTTGCATTTGTAGCGCTATACAAGTTATTCACTCACTCACTCACTCTGTGTATCTAATAGGGGCACAGGGTGACGAGAAATCGAGTCTGATCTGTACTAATCGGACTCACTGTACAGCCACATTGGAATGTTGTGTGTGTCTATATATATATATATTGTATATTGTCTCATTTTGTTGTGTACTCTTTGCTGTGATCGTTTGGGGTGTGACTGTATTCTATTGTTCTATGGTGGCTGTCTCAAATATTATGGGATGTGTAAGTGTGTTTGCTGTGAGGAAAGTGGGAGGGGACTCCTCCAGCAGCCCCCCTTATGATAAGACTGTTTACTGATGAGAAGTTTGAATACACCTGACCTGTGTATCTATTGTCATTGGACAGTTTAACCGGCACTGAATCCAAGGGTGGGGGGGGGAGTGTCTCGGAGTCGGATATCTGTGTACATGTGTGATAATAAAGCAGTTTGATATTGTTGTTCACCCTACACTGTGTTACGGCTGGTGAGCTAAGGGGTCTTGGATAGTGCTGGTTCTGGACAGAGGAAGCACTGATGGCAGACATAGTCCTGTTGAGGACGAGGGTTCGTTTCAGGGATATTTGTCATTTTTGGTGGACCACATATGACGTCCTCCCGAAAACACACCGCGTTGCGGCCCGCTCTGTCATCGGCTGTGCCCATTTGACCTGATCACCCAAAAGAATAATCAATTAAAAGAATAATCAAGATCAATCAATAATACCGGTGTCCCCATTGGAAGATTTCCCCTCTCTTTCAGTTCTGACAGTTAAAACTTTTTGGATTTCCCGTCACTTTCTGTCTCAATGAAAATAGTGACACAGGGACATACAGAGAGTGTAAATCTTCCCAGTGGGGGACACAAACGTCAATACTGTCAGCAAAATCAGGCTGTACGCAGAGCGCACAGCCAAATCTCGTGTCTCTAATAATAACACATTTCGTCTTATTGATATAATGCATCTCAAGCTAAAAGTCCACTCACCATTCATTCACTTTCCCATTCATTCAAGTAAAGAAACATCACTAGACTGCTTATGTTCTCAGCTCCTCAGCATCTCTGCCTCCCTCTAGCCAGCTTGCTCTTTTTATTAAAAAACCAACAGGAAGTGATGTCACAGCATGTGACCTCCTCCATGGGAAGTGAGATCACAGCATGTGATCTTCATACAGGAAGATGACCTTATAAGGATCTGACCACACAGGATGTGACAATACAGGATAACCCTTCAAACAGGGTTATTTAAATACATACAATAACATGAATAATACAACAACCAATGAACACAGTTCCTGATGAGGGGAGCTTATCTGCAGGTGTATCCTCATGTCACCACCTCAATGTTGATCTGGCATATAGAGACGACAAGAGCACACATCCTCTAAACCGATAATGCATTTTGCAGAGAGGAAACATCCCACCCCCGCGGCGAACGTCTGTGCATCACACAGGGGTCCTTTCGCCGGCAGACATCCCCACTCCGCAAACACCCTTCTCCAAATCAGGAAGTTTATCTCAACCAGCGTCAGTCCGCTCCAGTCAGCTCTTTAGAGTGGGTTGCGGGAGAACTAACACTGGGTGACACTATGACAATACATATTAAATACATCTTCATAAAATTTCCACGACAATTCGAACCGAACATGGGGTCCAACCCTCCTACACTCCATCCTAAACTAGTTTTACCCGTACAAGATCTCCAAGGAAGAGTTTTCACGTAACAGACCAAACACCATCATAACCAGCGGTTTGTGGTTGGCAAACAAAGAACATCCACCCCGGCGGCGTGGCATGGCACTGAAACAGCACCCCCCCCCCTCAGGTCGGTCCGGCACTTACCTGCGGGGCTGTAGTGTACTCTCCTCCTCCCCTAGAGTGCTGGCAGCGACCACGGCGGCTTCGGTTACCGCTCCTCTAGCTTCCTCAACTGTGTGTCTCCTCTTCCACCAAAGCGCTAGGCATTCCAACGGGAACAAACAGGTCAACATGCTGGGGGGGAGGGGCAACATGCCAAGAGCCGCCTGTAGGGAAGGAGGGCATAAGCTTTCCAAAACGGATGGCAACCACTCCAATTTATGACTGGCCTTTGCAGTCCCTCTATTCTACCACATGGCGGGGCTATATATGCTCCAACTTGGGGACTCTGAAATAAAGGACCGCAGTATACAGAGGAGCCATGGTGAGGCGCTGCGGCTTCCACATATATTTGCAACTAAACCCTCTTGTTAGTGTATTGGGCAGGCTAACTGGTAAGTGTTCTGGGAAATTTTCTCTTTGTTTGTGAAGGAGAACAAGAGCCTGTCCATCAATCTGGTTACCAGGGTGGGATGGCGGGACCCGCTGCTGGGAAGGTCTATCAGGGTCCTGCCTGCTTGCCTGGTGCTTGAAAGCTGTCAGGGGGGGTTGTGAGCAGTCAGATACCACCATTGGCAGCCTGAACCAAGATGGTAATTGGATGCAGACTGAGCTGTCAATAGAGATCCTGCCAACCTATACAGCAACAGAGAGGACTACCCACCACTACAGAATGGACCTCTCTACTCCGCAGCACCACCCAGCCTTGACCTCCCCCCCAGCAGTTTCAATCAACAGCATGGCCAGGCTGGAGGGTATCTACTTCACCTCCTACCCTGTACACTCACCCCTTTCACCCACAATGGCCACCACATGACCTGTAGAGGGTCCCATAGTTCCTCATGGTGGCCCTAAGATAGGGTGACCAGACATCCCCGATTTCTGGGGACAGTCCCCAGATTGTGGACACTGTCCCCGGACCAAGTCTGTCCCGGGTTTTGTCCCCGGATTGAGGACACTGTCCCTGGACCAAGTCTGTCCCCGGTTTTGTCCCCGGATTGAGGACACTGTCCCCGGACCAAGTCTGTCCCCGGTTTTGTCCCCGGATTGAGGACACTGTCCCCGGACCAAGTCTGTCCCCGGTTTTGTCCCCGGATTGAGGACACTGTCCCCGGACCAAATCTGTGTCCCCGGTTTTGTCCCCGGATTGAGGACACTGTCCCCGGACCAAGTCTATCCCCGGTTTTGTCCCCGGATTGAGGACACTGTCCCCGGACCAAATCTGTGTCCCCGGTTTTGTCCCCGGATTGAGGACACTGTCCCTGGACCAAGTCTGTCCCCAGTCTTGTCCCCGGATTGGATTTGAACAGGGGCTGGGGCAATTTCAAAGACAGTCAGTGCAGAAAAAACTAAATCTGAATTACACCCCCCCCCCCGCTCCGCTGCTCCTACTAGCTTAGGGGGGTGTATTTTTTTCCATTATCTGTGCCCCTTTCTGATGATCATGTGCTGGTCGGAGCGGAGGGAATATTTCTTCAGTTTCGGGTGCCCATTCAGCTCCCCTCACATGTTCTTCTGCCTTGGCTCAAGTCCCGGCCAGCCTGCCTGTTTATCTCCTTCCCTTCACCGGCAGAGTGATCTTCCTCCGCTCCACACCCAGTATTACCCGGGGCCCGGAGAGTAAGACTTGAGAGGCTGTGAGTCGGGCGGTGGGCGGCAGCGACGGGCAGAGAGAGGCAGCTGAGCTCCGCTGACGGCATCCAGCAGCAGGAACCGAAGGGGAAGAGGATCCGATGGTGGGGCTGCCAGCGCCTTCAAGGCTTCAACGCAGGTGTGCTTTGGGGGTGTCTGTGAATAGACTGCATTGCACTTTGTCTCTCTGACATATTGCTCATACGTTAACAAAATCAGCACCCAGCAGCCATGTTATGAGATAGTCTGATCAATATTCCAATCGCACACGTTCCTGGTAAAATGGCTCCTATAAGATGGTGGGTGCTGCAACGATTACCAGATGGGTCCTGGAAACATCAAACAATTGAACATATTCGCCAGCACACCAAGGATCATTCAATTACGTCCAAAAAGGTTTTATTACTAAAAAAATTCCATCACAAAGGTGCAACGTTTCAGAGTCGCGTAGGACCCCTTCGTCAGGCAAGTGATAAAGTGTACTGATGGGCTGATGCACTGGTACACTTTATCACTTGCCTGACGAAGGGGTCCTACGCAACTCCGAAACGTTGCACCTTTGTGATGGATTTTTTTTTAGTAATAAAACCTTTTTGGACGTAATTTGAATGATCCTTGGTGTGCTGGCGAATATGTTCGAATGTTATGTGACAGAGCCAGCCAGAGACACGATAGAGCGCCTGCTGCCTGTGAGTTATCATAATGCTGATGATCTTAACCAGTTGCGGGTCGCCCGTTAGCAGATTTACTGCTACAGGGCGGTCGTGTGGTGAAGGATCACGTATATACGCGATCCTGCATTTCTGGGTCCACCGGCACCCGCTGATCGTTATGTACACAGGCAGAACAGTGGTCTGCCTTTGTAAGCAAGGCAGATCGCCGTTCTGTCAGTATGGAAGACATTGATCCTGATCCCACACAGTGAGAAAACACTGGTTAGGCACACATTTAGCCCTTTGATTGCCCCCGATTTTATCCCCTTCCCAGCCAGTGTCATTAGTACAGTGACAGCGCATATTTTTAGCACTGATAATTGTATTAGCGTCACTGGTTCCCACAAAGTGTGACTTAGTGTCCGATTTGTCCGCTGCAATATTGCAGTCGCGCTATGAGTCGCAGATTGCCGCCATTACTAGTAAAAAACAAATATGTCCCTGGATTTAATTTAAAACATCTGGTCACCTTACCCTAAGTGACATGCACAGCCCCCCAAACCCCTTATTCTTACTGAAACGACACCCCCAATATGAAAGGGGTTAACGCCGTTTAGAATGTTCCCTCTCTGAACACACAACCACTATCGACCCTCCACAGCCAGGCGACCACTTCCCGTAGGATTAATCCTTCCAGAGATACGAGACAACGCTCTGTATTTCAAGTTCCAAAACAGGGAATCACTTTATTTACCAAACACATGGTAACACATTTCTCTTCAAAACCCTTCCCTCCCATCCTTGAGGGAACAGGGCGGGTTAAACTGTCCAATGACAATGGTGATACAGGTCAGGTGTGTTCAAACTTCTCCTACAGTAAACAGTCTTAGCAGGTGGGGTGATTCCCCCCCCCTCACAGAAGACACTTCAACATCCCATAATATGCAGCCAGATGGTCGACCAGCTCCAATCCACATCGTCACAGTAGCAGACTTAATTCACAATAGACAATAGAATGCAATCACACCTCATCACAGCAAGGATTACACAACCCCCAACCACAGTACACACCCAATCTAGATACAATGTATAAACAGCATTGAATGTGGCTATCATAGATTATAGTGGGGGTTTTCATTCACCCTGTGCCCCTAAGGGAGACACAGGGTGGTTGACACATAAGAGGCATTGGGGAAGCTGAAGCAAGGGTATCCCATACTGTCCAAGAGATTCTGGGTTCCCCGGGCGCTCCCGTTACATCTCTCCCCTTTCGGCAGGGGACGAACACAGGAGGGGACCCCAGACGGGTTGACTCCGAAGTTAGTCCATAGTTCCATTCTTCTAATGCCGGTATCCCCACAGTACCCCAAATCAATTGCTCCAAGCAGAGCATTACTTACCCAGCCTACCTCTGCCTCTCTCAAAGAACATACCCGCCGCTGGGGAGAAGACAGGGTGACTGGGCTCAGTCCGTCATGCTGTTAGGGATCTGGGCCGACTGCCCAGCCTCCCTGGAGTATACAAGTGGAGACTGAAGTCCCATCCACTAGTGGTAGGTGAAAATCCCCCAGTGTTTGCAGTGTCACATCATTTTTTGGGGTTGGGTCAGTGAAGACCGAAGTCCCATCCAGTACCACAGGAACTCCCTCTTCTGTTAGTTGAGAGCAGAGGCCCGCGGCACTCTGCTCTGTTGCCAGCTCTTCTGCTGGGTTGCTGTGAGTGGAGACCGCAGTCCCATCCACTGATATCAGCTCAAGCTGCCATTGTGTGCAGAGGCCAGTAGCATTCTGCCCTACTGCCAGTGATTCAGTTGGGGTTAAAAGCTTTACTACCTCAGCTTGTTGCGGGAGAGAGGGGCCAACTGCCCCGACTCCTTGAAACTCCACAGTTGTTTCCGGTGCTGGGCAGAGGTTGCTAGCACTCTGCCCTGTTGCCAGCACTTCTGCTGGGGACTCCACACCATCTGCTCTGGCTAACTGTTGGGGAGGGAAAATGGCTGCTTCTCCTCCCTGCATCTCTGAAATCCAATCGGAAAGAGGAACCATCACCTTCTCACGTCGGGCCTCCAAAACTGCCACGGGTGTAGAGCAGGGGTCTGCAGTACTTTGTCCTGCTGCCAGTACTTGAGCAGGCGATGCATAATCCATAACACCCTCTGAACAGCCCATTAAGTCCATACCTTCTGTAATCTGTGGCTGGGGAGATGAGCCAACTGCCCTAGCTCCCTGGAACTCCACATCATCCACTTCGGCTTTAGGGATGGCAATCTTCAGATTTTCCACTGCCGATTCTTCAGCCAGGATTTCATAGTTGTCAACTGGTATTTCCTGATAGTCCCAGGCAAAGGTAGCACCACCCTGCTGCTGAGCAGATTCTAGCAGCTGTCTGTAGGCGATCTCCAGCTCCCATTCCTGAGTGGCCAGAAACTCCAAATCTTCCTCTGCACAGTGCCCTTCCGAGACATTCAGTTTTCGCTCTCTGTGCTCCATTATTTCCTCCAAACGCCACTCCTGATCACTCCCAAAGTCAGGGTCACTGGACAGCCTCCAATACAACAATCCCAGGCCATCATAGTCAAAGCCTTCCGTGGGGCTGTCATCCGCTGACCAAGGGCACTCTTGGGCTACATATCAGCAGAGGGCTCTGTAGCTCTCGTCCAACCGCATCTCTGCCCGGATAAGCCTGCTTAACTCAGCTGTCCACTCCTGCTTCGGTTGTTCTCCCAATAACAGCATTCGTACTTCATACTGCGACCAATACCTTACATGGATGGAGGGGAGAACCTTTCCCTGGTGTTGCTGCTCGAGAGCTAGCGCTTTCTTCCAGAGTTTGCAGCGGATCGAATCAGACCATCCTAGCAGGACCTTCTCTGATACTGGTCCTCTATGCTGTATCTGCATCTCTCGCAACCTCCTTCTGAATTCCTCTTCAATGGCAGCTGGTATCTGTATCTCTCCTCTCCTATCAGTTGGTGCTGCTTCTTTAGGTTTTGTCTCCGATTGCCGTATTTCCGCCATTCTCTGCTCATGTTGCCGCTCATCCTGCCGCTGGATGTCTCTAATGGCTTCCCGTATGTCGGTCTCTGATGGGCTAGCACCATATAATGCCAACCGCTGTTGAACTCGTTGTTGAAACAAGTCTTCAAATGACCGGGGTCCTGCATCACCATCCCTCTGATCCATCTCCGCTAGTTCCCTGATCAAGGTGGCCTTGTTCTTTGTCCCACCGGTGCCTCCACGGCTCTCAAGTAAGTCTTTCAGCGTGGCTCTCCTGCAGGCTGCATAGCTGGTCATTCACTGCAGTGGTTTGGAGTGTCCCAGTAACTGGAGGGAATATCCCACCGCTGCCAACCAATGTAACGACACCCCCCAATATGAAAGGGGTTAACGCCGTTTAGAATATTCCCTCTCTGAACACACAACCACTATCGACCCTCCACAGCCAGGCGACCACTTCCCATAAGATTAATCCTTCCAGAGATACGAGATAACGCTCTGTATTTCAAGTTCCAAAACAGGGAATCACTTTATTTACCAAACACATGGTAACACATTTCTCTTCAAAACCCTTCCCTCCCATCCTTGAGGGAACAGGGCAGGTTAAACTGTCCAATGACAATGGTGATACAGGTCAGGTGTGTTCAAACTTCTCCTTCAGTAAACAGTCTTAGCAGGAGGGGTGATTCCCCCCCCCCCTCCTCACAGAAGACACTTCAACATCCCATAATATGCAGCCAGACGGTCGACCAGCTCCAATCCACATCGTCACAGTAGCAGACTTAATTCACAATAGACAATAAAATGCAATCACACCTCATCACAGCAAGGATTACACAACCCCCAACCACAGTACACACCCAATCTAGATACAATGTATAAACAGCATTGAATGTGGCTATCATAGATTATAGTGGGGGTTTTCATTCACCCTGTGCCCCTAAGGGAGACACAGGGTGGTTGACACATAAGAGGCATTGGGGAAGCTGAAGCAAGGGTATCCCATACTGTCCAAGAGATTCTGGGTTCCCCGGGCGCTCCCGTTACACTTACCTTTTCTGTGCCCCCCTCATCGGACTTTTCTCAGCCATAGTACAACATGATCAACATGTACAAATATATAAGGGGTCCATATAGTGAACTTGGTGTTGAGTTATTCACTTTACGGTCAACACAAAGGACAAGGGGGCACTCTTTACGTCTAGAGGAAACGAGATTTCACCTCCAAATACGGAAAGGTTTCTTCACAGTAAGAGCTGTGAAAATGTGGAATAGACTCCCTGCAGAGGTGGATCTGGCCAGCTCAGTAGATTGCTATAAGAAGGGCCTGGATACTTTCCTAAATGTACAGAATATAACTGGGTACTGACATTTATAGGGAAAGGTGATCCGGGGAAAATCCGATTGCCTTTCGGGGGATCAGGAAGGAATTTTTCCCCTGCTGTAGCAAATTGGATCGGCTCTGCTGGGGTTTTTCGCCTTCCTCTGGATCATCTGTGGGTATAGAATTGGGTCTATGGGATTGTACGATATTTTATATTTTTGTTTATTTTATTTTTTATGGTTGAACTGGATGGACTTTGTGTCTTTTTTCAACCTGACTAACTATGTAACTAAGAATTAGCGGTGTCGGTGGTCAGGGGGAGTAGTGATGTCACTTCCCCGGTCATGTGACAGCAAGAGGGCCTAGCGGTTGGCTGCAAGGCTCAAACATTGTCATAGAGGAGGAAGTCACATGTTCCCCCATACCTGAAAGTAGCTGTTAAGTCCTGTACACACGGGCGGGAATCCCGTCGAAAAAAAAAAACGTTGGTTTTCTCTACGGGATTCCTGGCAAGCTTGTCTTGCCAAGCCCTGTGTACAGACGGCTGTTCAAAAGAACCACCGTTCTTTTGAATGGCAAGAACGCAGTGATAAAACAAAAATCTCCAGCGCTCTCGGTGTATCGTCAGAACACAGGTGGCGTGGTTCCGTCTAGAGGCAAAGTCTAAAGTCTTGCAGCCCTCCTCAGAACAATGGGTGTTCATATGGCTTAAAAAAAAGAAAGAAAACAGGACGGTGCACCGACCTAGTGCATTACCACTTACAGGTTTATTAAAATACAATTCATACATTCGTATGAACCACTTAGGCTCTGATGAAAGGGGTGCGCCCCTGAAACGCGTCAGCCATCTGGATGATTTGGGGTATCGTTTGACCCTCTCTGTCATCAAGTCCTGTCGGTGAATGCCAAGATCTCCAGCCATTGTTTCCGATAAGCTTGTATATAAGCTCTGTCTGTGAGTAGGACTATTGCTTTTTAATCGTATTTTAATAAACCTGTAAGTGGTAATGCACTAGGTCGGTGCTCCCTCCTCTTTTCTTTCTTTTTTTTTTTTAAGAACGTGGTGATGTCATCGACTACGACGAGCATGCACTCGTCAAATTCGATGCCGTCGCCGCCATCTTGCTACACCCTACACTACCCTTGTATGCTACCGCGCATGCGTCAAAGTCTCATTGCGGGCTTACCTGGGGACAGGTAAGCATACTCACGTACGGTTTTCTCGGCAGGAAACACTCTGCCGAGAATCCCGACGAGAAAAATAGAGGAGCAGGTTCTCTATTTTTCTCGTCGAGATTCCCGGCAGTTTTTCCCGACGAGAAACCATATACACACGACCGGTTTTCTCGGCAAAAAGCTCTCCCAGCAGTTTTCTTGCCGAGAAAATCGGCCGTGTGTACGAGGCTTCAGTGTCCCCGGCTGTCATGGAGGAAGGAGCAATGGAGGAGCACAAGCAGCGTGAGTATAAGGTGGCGGAGGGGGCCCTTTGCAGAGACCCTGTTACTCTTCCCCGTATGAAGAAGGTGACAGTGTCCCCTCCAATTACACCCGATCAGTTATTTTGGTCTCTTGGCAAATCTGGGGGAAATAAAAGGCGGATGAGGAATCCAGAGACACGACTTACACTCAGCGATCTGTACGTTCTCCGCCTGCCGGACAGAAGAGCCCCGGTCAGTCCACCTATATATAACACAGGTGATTATACCATGGAGGTCACTTACAGGAGAACAAGACTCCGTCCCGGAGAGTTCAGGAATAATTGGTCCCTCCGCAGCCAAGAAACGTCTCTCCCGAGAGTTCAGAAAACAAACTGTCTGTCATTATAATTATAATTAGAGATTTATAAGTATTTGATTAAAGGGGTTGTAAAGGTTTGTTTTTTATTTTCTAAATAGGTTCCTTTAAGCTCGTGCATTGTTGGTTCACTTACTTTTTCCTTCGATTTCCCTTCTAATGCCCCATACACACGATCGTTTTTCATGCCGTTAAAAATGCCATTAAAAAAAATGGCCATTAAAAATGATCGTGTGTAGGCTCCAGAGCATTTTTAACGACGTGAAAAACGGCCATTAAAAATTTCGAACATGCTCTCTTTTTTCACGTCGTTTTTCATGTCGTTTTTTTTAACGACGTGAAAAACGATAGTGTGTATGCTTTAACGACGTGAAAAAAACGCGCATGCTCAGAATCAAGTATGAGACAGGAGCGCTCGTTCTGGTAAAACTAGCGTTCGTAATGGAGATAGCACATTCGTCACGCAGTCACGGACTGAAAAGCACGAGACTGAAAAGAGCAAATTGTCGCTCAACAAACTTTACTAACATGAAGGGTGGCGCCATTCGAACGGAACTTCCCCTTTATAGTGCCGTCGTACGTGTTGTACGTCACTGCGCTTTGCTTGATCGTTTTTTTAAATGATCGTGTGTACGCAAGACAGGCTTGAGAGGAAACATGAAAAAAAACGACGTGAAAAACGGCAAGAAAAAAAATGGCAAGAAAAACGATCGTGTGTATGGGGCATAAGTGTTTTTTTTCTTTATTTTCTTTGTCTGAATTTCTCACTTCCTGTTCCTCCTCAGTAAGCTGTTCAGTAAGCTGTTCTGGCTGACTCCACACCACTCGGATGATGGTGTGAAGTTTAGTGAGGAGAAACATGAAGTGAGAAATTCAGACAAAGAAAAAAAACATTTAGAAGGGAAATCTAAAGAAAAGGTAAGTGAACCAACAATGCACTAGCTTAAAGGAACCTATTTAGAAAATAAAAAACGAACCTTTACAACCCCTTTAATTTATTCTGGCTCAATAAAATATGTGTGTGGACGTTCTCAGCTTCATGGGAATAACCAGTACAACGTCTACTACAGGCTCATAAACCGTGCTTCTATGGGGATGGTAATTAAACAAAAAACAAAACAAAAATATATTTATATATGTAGCGGCCTCACCCCACCTCCTTTGTCTAGGGGTATGTTACACGACAGGGTGAGATGCGCTACAGCCCATGTCCTCCCCATAGCTGTGGGTGAGGTGAAGGCCAGTACCAGATATTTCCTCGGGCCTGTGTGCTTTTGTCTAGAATTAAGTCCCGCTGTGCCAACACTTCCCTCTGCTCCCACTAACCAGAGTCCCACACACCGATCACAGTCCAACTCTTGTTTTATTGCATATCTCACGATAAACAGTGCTTCAGTAGCCAACTGGTTGCGACTTGATAACATTTTGATACGGGGAATGAGCAGGTCGAGGCACTATCCTGGTTTTCAGCTAAACCACTGCGATCTAGCCAGCGGTTACTATAGCATTAGCTAGGAAGAACTTAGAACTTGAGAGTCTCTACCAGCGACTCAAGAGAACATAGATAGGAGTACCTTCGCTGTGCTGCGGCCCCTGTCAGGAGAAGATGTCCCTCCAAGGGAGTTACCAGAGGCCCATCCGTCACTGGGTTGATGCTGCTCCAGACTCTCTGAATGGGTAACCTCCCCGGCCTCCTCACCTCAGACATGGGCCCCATCCACCTCAGGGACCCTCGGACTTCTCCACCCTCGCGGGACCCAGTCGAAGTCACTGGGCCCCAGGCCTCCTGATTTAGTACCTCAACCCAGGCTGAAGGTGCCTGGGATGGACTCCAACTCCATTCCGGCCAGGCCTAGGGCGCCTGGGCCGGAATCCGGAACCGCCCGCACCCAGGCCTAAGGTGCCTGGGCGCATGAAGAAGATCCTCCTGAAGACAGACCTCGTGGTTAAGGCGTCTCCCCCTTTTATCCCCTCCGTTGACGTCACGGCAGGTTCCCCGCCCTCGCCGTACCATCTCCGAGAAGGGACAAAAAAGGACAGCACTACGGCAGTGAATCTACCTTGAGCCTGCGGGCACTCACCACCCACTGGCCAAGGAGATTATTACACCGCCCAATCCTCCACGAACACAAATGGTCCATTATTCCCATACTTACACACCTGAGTGTTCTACCTCAATTTTGAGACCCCGCTACATACCCCCCCTGTGATTTGACGCTGGTCCCCAGCGTCTGGTGCAAACCCATGTCTCCCATGGAATGATGACATAAGCCTGGCCCCAGAGGCTATCCCTAAAATTTTGAACCTTAACCATACCAAGACTTGCTCAAAGGGAAGGGAACATAAACAATAAAACTTTTCCTTAAAACCATCTAACATGTACACATATACAATCCCTCCCTTCACTGTCTAAGAACCACCCCATACTCAGTAGTCTTGACAGACGAATCTCCTGCAGAAGGGGAAAAAAACGAGCAAGGAATCACATCCTGACATTCCGTGTAAATTTGGAAGGAATGGGTCTATCAGCCGAGAGACCCACTCGCTCCAATGAGTAAAGTGATGAGCGTGTAAAAAAAAAAAAACAGTGCCGCGGTAATGACACTTGGTGCAATCTTCATTCTTCCTGCGTCCCTATACTGATTCTACCCCCAAAGTCTGTCTTTGAACTGTGAGGAAGAGAGAACAAACAAAAACTGCTCTTATTCCTCCAAAGAGTAGAAAACAAAAACCCAAATAAAAAACTAGGGTACAGTTCGAATGCTCCGGCAAGAACACTTCTAGAAGATTGTAGGAAAGGAAACAACAAGTGAGTCTCTTCTCACAAATAGAACCTCGGGTCAGGCAAGAACAAAGGCTCCAGATGTTTATCAAAAACCTCAATTGAATAGTCAGCATCCTCTCCATCCTTCCTGCAGATGCGCACCTTGTCTGCGTGGATATGGCGGCCCCACATCCAGTCTGCTCTGCAGTCCCTAAACTTTTTCGACACGGATGGAGAACAGGACAAATATCTTCGTGCATGGGGTACTTTGAGTTTTTCCCAAACAAATTCGTCATACCATCTCTGGTGTATGACCTCAACTTCAAAAAGTAAGTCCCGAGGCAGGTAGGGATATTCCCATCCATATTCACGGGCGACTCTCTGTGAGAAAAGTCGTTGCAATCTGGCCAAAGGAGGCATGGCATCCCGCTCACCTTCTCCGGGTTGAACAATGGCCTCCGGGTGCCGAGGTACTTTCACTACCTCTAATGACTTTTCTCTTGGTGCTCGTAATGATGCGCGTTGCATCCCCGCCACCAAGACGGGCGATGTTGTAGATTGTGGGAAGGTAATTTGAGAACTAGGCTTCCTCGTAGACTCCGGGGCTTGTACCCGGGGCGTGCTGTCTCCTATTGACATAGGGGAATCCTGCAGTGCATGTAACATAGGTAACGGGCGTTTGTCCCAGCCACTCTGGTGAAACAGTTCATCGATCTCATCGTCATCTCCACAATCCGACAGTGACTCTATGTCGGAAGTGTCATACATCTCAGCGGGAAGGTAGTCTCTGGTAGACGTGGTATTACCCTCCCTTGCGGGCTCCACCGACTGTGGACCCCCGACACCTCCAACCACCACCACAGTCCCAGCCCCTGGCTCACCTTGACCTTTTGTAGAACTGGGATGTCCAGGACTCTTCCAACCGGATCCATCCAGGCCAGGCAAGCGACGGGGTGAAACTCTCCCACGACCACAGGAGGCCTGTACCAAGCCGACTTTCCTCTTCGGAGTTGGGAGCAGAGAATCTGTGGTGACCGAAGCAGCATCCTCGGATTTTTCTCTCTCAGTCTCTGATTGGGCAGTCACATTGCCCTGGTCAGTGCGTACGGGAACCTCCGCAAAGGCCTGGATCTCCCCCTCCGGAGTAGCGGCACCTGTGAGGCTGTTGAGGCGAAGGGCCCGGGGCCTTACTGTGGATGGCTCCACCTCGAACAAGAACTCTTTGCATGCTTCGCAACGCCCGAATGGCTTCAGGTGGACCACCAGTCCCGAGCATCCGGGACAGATCACGCCGAGGGCCTCCGTGTCTCTGCATGAGTACAAAGCCAACTGTCCTCGGGGCCTGAGTCTTATCCCCGTGTCTGTAAGGGGAGCAGCGAACGTAGTCATCTTCGTGGGGTAGGGAACTGGAATCCACGGGGAGCTTGAGGCCATCCCGACTGTCTGTTGCTCCATCACGCACTGACCACGCACCGAAGTCTATACGTGAGTTCCTCCACATGGCCAGACTCCTCCCACGACTTGCACGCTTTTGCGGGCTTCCATCAAGCTCCGGCCACGAACTGTGTAGTCACGGGGTGCCTCGTGGAGCAGTGCAATAAAAGCTCCCACATGTAGTACTTCACACGGCTGGACTTTTCCCTCTTCTCGCTCCTCTGCATGGGCCTTTCCCGTCTTACGGTCATTTCCACGACTTTGAGCAGGGATGCACTTTGGCCAATCACATGGCCGACCTGCTCGGAACTCCTCCGGGCAGCAAAGTCCAGACACAGCCATTCTTTCTTCCAAAGTCAAAACACATATCATCCCGGACTCACGGGCCCAACGTGTAGCGGCCTCACCCCATCTCCTTTGTCTAGGGGTATGTCACAGGACAGGGTGAGATGTGCTACGGCCCATGTCCTCCCCATAGCTGTGGGTGAGGTGAAGGCCAGTACCAGATATTTCCTCGGGCCTATGTGCTTTTGTCTAGAATCAAGTCCCACTGTGCCAACACTTCCCTCTGCTCCCATTAACCAGAGTTCCACACACCGATCACAGTCCAACTCTTGTTTTATTGTATATCTCACAATGAACAGTGCTTCAGTAGCCAACTGGTTGCGACTTGATAACATTTTGATACGGGGAATGAGCAGGTCGAGGCACTATCCTGGTTTTCAGCTAAACCACTGCGATCTCGCCAGCGGTTACTATAGCATTAGCTATGAAGGACTTAGAACTTGAGAGTCTCTACCAGCGACTCAAGAGAACATAGATAGGAGTACCTTCGCTGCGCTGCGGCCCCTGTCAGGGGAAGATGTCCCTCCAAGGGAGTTACCAGAGGCCCATCCATCACTGGGTTGATGCTGCTCCAGACTCTCCGAATGGGTAACCTCGGCGGCCTCCTCACCTCAGACATGGGCCCCATCCACCTCAGGGACCCTCGGACTTCTCCACCCTCGTGGGACCCAGTCGAAGTCACTGGGCCCCAGGCCTCCTGATTTAGTACCTCACCCCAGGCTGAAGGTGCCTGGGATGGACTCCAACTCCATTCCGGCCAGGCCTAGGGTGCCTGGGCTTGAATCCGGAACCGCCCGCACCCAGGCCTAAGGTGCCTGGGTGCGTGAAGAAGATCTTCCTGAAGACAGACCTCGTGGTTAGGGCGTCTCCCCCCTTTATCCCCTCCGTTGACGTCACGGCAGGTTCCCCGCCCTCGCCGTACCATCTCCGAGAAGGGACAAAAAAGGACAGCACTACGGCAGCGAATCTACCTTGAGACTGCGGGCACTCACCACCCACCGGCCAAGGAGATTATTACACCGCCCAATCCTCCACGAACACAAATGGTCCATTATTCCCATACTTACACAACTGAGTGTTCTACCTCAATTTAGAGACCCCGCTACATATATAAATATTGTGTGTGTGTACATATATATATATGTAGCGACCTCACCTCTCACTTCCTCCTTCTCTGTCAATGTCAATGGCTCTCGTCTAGGGGACCAGGGAGGAGAGTGTGACGCACCACCAGCTCGTATCCTCTTGTGTGTAGAGGTGTCAGCTATACCCAATTACTTTCGGGTCTGTGTCCTTGTCCAGAGCCAAAACTTCCCCTGAGAATGACCTTTAACTCCCAGAAAGCCAAGTTCCACACCATTGAAAGTCCAACACTTATTTATTCTTTAGAGCAATAAATAGTCCTTTTAGAGCAGACTGGTTAGACAAAGAACAGACAAGGTGAAGAGGAAGGTCCGGGCACAAACATGAACTTGTTACTCTCCTGTTTCAGTGTGCGCAAACAGGCTTGGCGCACGGTCGCTGCCACCGACCGTGAGGGTGGTCGCTGCCACCGACCGGGTGAATTGGACTTGATGTCTCTGCCACCGACCTGGGTTTCAGTTGGGTCGCTGCCACCGACCATGAGAATGTGGACTACCTTCTTGAGATGCGGCCTCTGTCAGGGGAGTCATCCATCTGGACGATCACCAGAGGCCTCCGCCATCACCAGCCAATGCTGCGCTGGATCTCCGGGAAGGTCACCTCTCTGGTCCCCCTCGCCCTAGATTCGGGTGTCCAATATCGGAGGACACCCTAGGAATCCTCGATCCCTTGCGGGACCCAGTCGAAGGTACTGGGCCCCAGACCTCCAGAGAGTACCTCACCCCAGACTAAAGGTGTCTGGGGGGGAATCGCAGCTCCATCCCCGGGCCGAGGGCACCCGGAGACCACCAGCACTCACACCCAGGCTGAAGGTGCCTGGGCGTGGACCCCGAGCAAAAGATGTCTGCCCCTTTTATCCCCTCTCCCAACATGCACAGCAGGTTCCCCGCCCCGCCGTACTACTGCTGCGAGAGGACAAAAAGGGTACAGACTTACAATGGTGGTTCAACCCCGGCCTATGGCGACAGCGCAAACTACAGGCCGCAGGGAACTGGACACCCTTGTATCCTCCACTGGCATAAATTGGTCCATGAACCCTGACAATTGCTGCATCTGAGCCATTTATCACTCAGATGCCTCCCCTAAATGTAACCACCCACTACATATATACATATATATATATATATTGTGACAGCAGGAAGGTAAAGTCACCTGGTTGCATCCAGGGGGGTAGATATATTTCTCCCAGATTCAGGCTTTATGCTGACTTATACAACTAGGGTGGAGAGTTGTATAAGCCCAGCTGAGGCTAGTAGGCTCATGGATGACTCATACCTCTAGGGAGAGTGTGGGGCGTCGTGCAGACAGAGATGAGGAGACCAGCTGAACCTTGTCAGTTCGTTTAAGGCCTCTATAAAAACTCCCAGCTTCATTAGATGTTAGCTCATGCCTGGAACCAGACCTGTGTGGACTGTCTAGGGAGAGTGAACCCCTGTGCGGTGAGGCAAAGCCTGTGTGGCTATTTGTTTGGACTTTTACTAAACCAGGGACTTAGGGACTAGGACAGCACCAGGCTGATCCCAGTTGTTAGTTTAGGAAACCTGCATGTTTAGTCAGAGGTCAAACTGACCAGGATTTATTTTGTTTGTTTCTTTTTGGCTTTGCTGTGTTTTTGTCACTGTACATAGAGAAATAAACCGCACCTTTTGATTTTGAAAACCACAACCTCCGTCTGCTGGCCCTGTTTTTGTGTGGGGAGCCCAACCAGGGGGTCACACACACCCGCTACCGAGTTAACCCCCTCACAGTTGGTGGAGAACCAGTGGCAGTTTTTTTTAAGCCAGCATGGAGGAGATACTGAAACAGCTGGCTCTAGCAAATGCCAATCAACAGCAGACAAATGCAGGTTTGCAAAGGAGCCTTGCAGCCCAGCAGCAAGCTCATCAACAAGCCCAGCAGCAATCTGAGGCCCGCTTCATAGACCTGTTACAGAAGCAAGAGCAGAGACTACAACAAATGGAAGCAGTAATGCAGCAACGTCCGCAGACCAGTGAGGAAAGCCGTCCCACTAATACCGCGTCCTTTGGGGTGAGTCGTTTATTGACAAAAATGACTGGAGAGGATGATCCAGAGGTATTTTTGACCACATTTGAAAGGACTGCTGAAAGAGAAAAGTGGCCTGAGGAGCAGTGGGCTGGACTGGTGGCTCCTCTGTTAACTGGTGAATCGCAGAAGGCTTACTATGACCTAGAGCCTGACCAAGCAAAAGACTATGTGATGCTAAAAGCTGAAATATTGGCAAGGCTGGGTGTCACCCTGGCTGTCCGGGCTCAGCGTGTGCATAACTGGACTTTCCAGCTTGGAAAACCCCCCAGGTCTCAAATGTATGATCTCATTCACCTGAGCAGGAAGTGGCTACAGCCAGAGACTTTGTCCGCACCGGAGATTGTGGAACGTGTTGTGATGGATCGTTTCTTGAGAGCTCTTCCTACCGCCATTCAAAAGTGGGTAAGCCATGGAGACCCAGAAACGGCCGGTAAACTTGTGGATCGTGTAGAGAGATACTGGGCTACAGAGAACCTGACGGCCTCTTCCAGAGACTCTCGGACTTTCCACCCTAAGACCAGACCATCCCCAGGGGCGGATAAGAGGATTCCAAGGGGTGAGGGTGGAGAGAGTGAGAGGGTGGGAGCTCTACCCCAAGTTTGGCGAGAACAGCCTGGGAAATCAGCGGCTCAAGAGGCCGCAAGAAGGATCGTTTGCTACCGCTGCCGGCAAGCGGGACATATTGCAGCAAATTGCCCGGTTGTGGAGGAACCCATGCAATGTGACTTTCTGATGGACAGACGTCAGTCGCTGTGTGCGACAGTCGCATGCACTGCCATTCGGGGAACTGAGAAACATTTATGCAAAATGTGTATTAATGGTAGAAATGTTGTGGTATTGCTGGATTCAGGTAGCCTTGTGACCCTGATAAAGGCTGAATTAGTTAAAACAGAGGTCTCTGGGAATAGCAAGGTAGCTGTTATTTGTGTGCATGGGGACACCCGAGAGTATCCAGTGACTACAGTGTGTTTCGAGACCCCCAAAGGTACCCTCTCTCATCCAGTGGGGTTAGTATCTCAATTACCGCATGATGCCATTGTGGGAAGGGATTTTCCGAAGTTCTGGGAACTGTGGGATGATCCTGAGCCCCCCACTGGTGCCCCTATGTACCAGGAATGTGATAGCCAGAACTCCTCTGAGAGTGGGGAGGACTCTCCAGAATTTCCCTTGTCAGTATTGGCAGGGGAGACTCAAGAAACTGGAGAGGAGCCCACCTCCTCAGACGAAAACCTACCGTCTGTGGAGTTTTCTGATCTGGAGGTTCACAGGGAAAATTTTGCCACAGAACAGTTAAAAGACCCCGCCCTAATAAAGGCACGGGAAAACGTAGTGGAAATAGATGGCGAGTTAGTGAACCCAGATAATACCTGCACTTACCCATACTTCAGCGTAGAGAAGGACCTACTGTATCGGGTGGCAAAAAGGGCAGAAGAAACCGTTGAGCAGCTGGTGGTGCCCAAACCTTACAGGAAGTTGGTGTTGGAGTTGGCCCATGGGCACATTCTTGGAGGTCATCTGGGGACAGAGAAAACCCGAGAGAGGGTATTACAGAGATTCTATTGGCCTGGGGTGATGAAGGACATAGAAAATTATTGTTCCTCCTGCCCTGTGTGTCAGAGGTCGGCCCCGATGCCACATTTCCGTAGCCCGCTGGTCCCTCTACCCATCATTGAGGTCCCGTTTGAGAGAATCGCAATGGATTTGGTAGGTCCTATAATCAAGTCCGCTAGGGGGCACCAGTACATATTGGTTATAATGGACTATGCCACCCGTTATCCAGAAGCGATCCCTCTCAGAAATACCTCGGCCAAAACCATAGCCAAAGAGCTATCTCTTGTTTTTAGCCGGGTGGGTATTTGTAAAGAACTGCTTACGGACCAAGGTACACCCTTTATGTCCCGGGTTATGAAAGAGCTGTGTAAATTGTTCAAAGTGACGCAATTGCGTACATCTGTGTATCACCCCCAAACCGATGGGCTGGTTGAAAGATTCAACAAAACCCTAAAACAAATGTTGAAGAAAGTGGTGGATAGAGATGGAAAGGATTGGGACTGTCTACTTCCTTATTTGATGTTTGCTATTAGGGAGGTGCCCCAATCCTCTACGGGATTCTCCCCCTTTGAGTTACTGTATGGGAGACACCCAAGAGGGCTGTTGGATATTGCCAAGGAAACTTGGGAAAGTGAGAGTTCTCCCCACAGGAGTGTGATTGAGCATGTCGCCCTGATGCAAGATCGAATTGCACAGGTAATGCCCATCGTGAAGGAACATTTGGCCCAAGCGCAGTTGGCACAGCAGAGAGTGTACAACCGTGGAGCAAAGACCCGTACCTTTTCCCCGGGGGATAGGATATTGGTACTTGTCCCTACGGTTGAAAGTAAATTCCTTGCCAAATGGCAAGGCCCCTACGAGATAATGGAAAAAGTGAGCGAAGTGAATTACAAGGTCAGACAACCAGGAAGGCGAAAGCCCGAACAGATATATCACGTTAATCTGTTGAAAGCCTGGAGGGATAGAGAGTCCCTAGTCGCAGAAACTTGGTCACCAGCTCAAACTGGTTGCGTGATTCCGGAGGTTGGAATAGCAGCCACCTTGTCACAACCCCAACAACAGGAGGTTAAGGAGTTTGTGCTTCGCAACAAGGAGGTGTTCTCTGAGCTGCCGGGACAAACATCTGGGGTAGAGCATGATATTATTACCCCGCCCGGTGAAAGGGTGAAGTTAAAACCCTATCGGATCCCAGAGGCCCGACGGGAGGCAATACGGGAGGAAGTACAGAAAATGCTGAACTTAGGGGTGATAGAGGAGTCCCAAAGTGATTGGTCTAGTCCCATTGTGTTGGTGCCTAAACCGGATGGGAGCTGGCGATTTTGTAACGATTTTCTTCAGTTGAACAAAGTTACAAAATTTGACACCTACCCCATGCCACGTATAGATGAGTTGATCGACCGGCTGGGAACAGCCCGATACATGACGACTCTTGACCTCACAAAAGGGTATTGGCAAATTCCCCTGGCCAAGTCGGCCAAAGAGAAAACCGCATTTGTAACCCCAGACGGGGCGTTCCAATATAAGAGAATGCCGTTCGGGTTACAGAATGCGCCGGCCACATTCCAGCGGAAAATGGACCAGATACTGAGGCCCCATCGGAAGTATGCTGCGGCTTACCTGGATGACGTAATTGTCCATAGCACAGATTGGGCCTCACATCTGCCAAAAGTGCAAGCAGTCCTAGACTCTATCCGGGAAGCGGGGTTTACGGCTAACCCCAAGAAGTGTACCATTGGGCAGGAGGAGGCCAAATATCTTGGGTACACCATTGGCAGGGGAGTGATAAAACCCCAACTCAACAAAGTCGAGGCCATCCAGAGTTGGCCACGTCCCAACAGCAAGAAGCAGGTACGGGCCTTTCTGGGAATCGCGGGTTATTATCGGCGCTTCATTCCCCACTTTGCTTCTAAGGCTGTGCCCCTAACCAACCTGACGAAAGGGAAAGGGTCGGTCATGATTAAATGGACCCCCGAGGCTGAGGCAGCATTCCAATTCTTGAAACAAGCCTTATGTAGCCAGCCAGTGTTGTACTCACCCGACTTCTCTAAAGACTTTGTCGTACAAAGTGATGCGTCAGATGTGGGGTTAGGAGCAGTATTGTCCCAGGTCTGGAACGGGGAAGAGCACCCAGTCATTTACCTCAGCAGGAAGTTGAAGTCCCATGAGGTAAATTACGCCACGGTTGAAAAGGAGTGTTTAGCGGTGAAGTGGGCTCTAGATTCCCTTCGGTACTATCTGCTAGGTAGGCACTTTGACATGGTTACGGATCACGCTCCGTTAAAGTGGATGGCTCAAAACAAGGAGACAAATAGAAGAGTGAATAGGTGGTTCCTGGCCCTACAGGAATTCAACTTCACAGTAAAGCATCGCCCTGGCGTTCAAATGGGGAATGTGGATGCTTTGTCTCGAGTACATGAATGCCTGATTGCTGGTGTTCCAACCCCAAGGTTAAAACAAGAGGGGGGGGTATGTGACAGCAGGAAGGTAAAGTCACCTGGTTGCATCCAGGGGGGTAGATATATTTCTCCCAGATTCAGGCTTTATGCTGACTTATACAACTAGGGTGGAGAGTTGTATAAGCCCAGCTGAGGCTAGTAGGCTCATGGATGACTCATACCTCTAGGGAGAGTGTGGGGCGTCGTGCAGACAGAGATGAGGAGACCAGCTGAACCTTGTCAGTTCGTTTAAGGCCTCTATAAAAACTCCCAGCTTCATTAGATGTTAGCTCATGCCTGGAACCAGACCTGTGTGGACTGTCTAGGGAGAGTGAACCCCTGTGCGGTGAGGCAAAGCCTGTGTGGCTATTTGTTTGGACTTTTACTAAACCAGGGACTTAGGGACTAGGACAGCACCAGGCTGATCCCAGTTGTTAGTTTAGGAAACCTGCATGTTTAGTCAGAGGTCAAACTGACCAGGATTTATTTTGTTTGTTTCTTTTTGGCTTTGCTGTGTTTTTGTCACTGTACATAGAGAAATAAACCGCACCTTTTGATTTTGAAAACCACAACCTCCGTCTGCTGGCCCTGTTTTTGTGTGGGGAGCCCAACCAGGGGGTCACACACACCCGCTACCGAGTTAACCCCCTCACAATATATATATATATATATAGTGAATAACATTGATTATCTGGTTATCTGAAAGCGGATGGGATATATTAGGCAGCAAGCGACCATGTTGTCCCAGAAAAAATGGACAAGTTTAAGTATTTGAGGAACATTGACAAGGACCAAATTGTAGACGGCTTAGTCAAAAACACAGCAAAAGTCAAGCTCTTGTGGGATGTTCCCGGTCTGCAGTGGTCAGGGCCGACCAAAGGTGGTCCAAGGAAGTGAAACCGGAGAACCGGGGACAGACTCATGGGCAGCCTTATTGACTTATTGATGAAGGTGGGGAGGGAAAGCTCATTGATGGAGATGGGGGGGGCTCATTTATGGGGGGGAGGCTCATTGATGGAGGTGGGGGTGCTCTTTAATGGAGGTGGGGAAGGGAAGGCCTAATTGTTGGAGGTGGGGAGGGAAGGCTCATTGATGGATGTGGGAGGGGAAGGCTCATTAATGGAGGTGGGGGAGGGAAGGCTCATTGATGGAGGTGGGGAAGGCTAATTGATGGAGGTGGGGTATGGAAGGCTCCTTGATAAAGGTTGGGAGGGAAGACTCATTGATGGAGGTGGGAAGGGAAAGCTCATTGATGGAGGTGGGAAGGGAAGCTCATTGATGGAGGTGGGGAGGGAAGACACATTGATGGAGATGGGAAGGGAATGCTTATTGATGGAGGTTGGGAGGGAAGACTCATTGATGGAGGTGGGAAGGGAAAGTTTATTGATGGAGGGGCGGAGGGAAGGCTCATTTATGGAGGTGGGGAGGGAAGACACATTGATGGAGGTGGGAAGGGAAGGCTTATTGATGGAGATTGGGAAGAAAGGCTCATTGATGGAGGTGGGGAAGGAAGGCCTATTTGTTGGAGGTGGGGAGGAGAGGCTCATTGGTGGAGATGGGGAGGGAAGGCTCATTGATGGAGGTGGGGGGGGAGGCTCATTGATGGAGGTGGGGGGGAAGGCTCATTGATGGAGGTGGGGGAAGGCTCATTGATGGAAGTGGGGAGGGAAGGCTCATTGATGGAGGTGAGGAGGAAAGATTAATTGATTAAGGTGAGGAGGGAAGGCTTGTTGAGGGAGTTGAGAGGGGAAGGCTCATTGATGGAGGTGGGTAGGGGAGGCTCATTGATGGAGATGGGGGGGAAGGCTCATTGATGGAGGTGGAGAAGGAAGACTCATTGATGGAGGTGGGGGAGGGAAAGCTTATTGATGGAGGTGGGGGAGGGAAGACTCATTGATGGAGGTGGGAAGGGAAAGCTCATTGATGGAGGGGCAGAGGGAAGGCTCATTGATGGAGGTGGGGAGGGAAGACACATTGATGGAGGTGGGAAGGAAAGGCTTATTGATGGAGATTGGGAAGGAAGGTTAATTGATGGAGGTGGGGAAGGAAGGCCTATTTGTTGGAGATGGGGAGGGGAGGCTCATTGGTGGAGATGGGGAGGGAAGGCTCATTGATGGAGGTGGGGAAGGCTCATTGATGGAGGTGGGGAGGGAAGGCTCATTGATGGAGGTGGGGGGGAAGGCTCATTGATGGAGGTGGGGGGAAGGCTCATTGATGGAGGTGAGGAGGAAAGATTAATTGATTAAGGTGAGGAGGGAAGGCTTGTTGAGGGAGTTGAGGGGGGAAGGCTCATTGATGGAGTTGGAGAGGGAAGGCTCATTGATAGAGGTGGGGGAGGGAAGGCTCATTGAGGAAGGTGGAGAGGGAAGGCTCATTGATGGAGGTGGGGAAGGGAGGCTCATTGATGGAGATGGGGGGGAAGGCTGATTGATGGAGGTGGAGAAGGAAGACTCATTGATGGAGGTGGGGGAGGGAAAGCGTATTGATGTAGGTGGGGGAGGGAAGGCCTAATTGATAGAGATGGAGAGGGAAGGCTCTTTGATGGAGGTGAGGAGGGAAGGTTAATGGATGGAGGTGGGGAAGGAAGGATCATTGATGGAAATGGGGAAGGCTCATTGATAGAGGTGGGGAGGGATGGCTCATTGATGGAAGTGGGGAGGGAAGGCTTGTCGATGGAGGTAGGGAGGGAAGGCTCATCGATGGAGATGAGGAGGAAAGGTTAATTGATGGAAGTGGGGAGGGAAGGCTCGTTGATGGAGTTGACGGAGGGAAGGCTCATTGATGGAGTTGAGGAAGGGAAGGCTCATTGATGGAGGTGGAGAAGGAAGACTCATTGATGGAGGTGGGGAAGGGAAAGCTTATTGGTGGAGGTGGGGAGGGAAGGCTAATTAATGGAGGTGGGGGAGGCTCATTAATGGAGGTGGGAGAGGAAAGACCTCATTGCTGGAGATGGGGAGGGAAGGGTCATTGATGGAGGTGGGGGAGGGAAGGCTCATTGATGGAGGTGGGGAGGGAAGACTCATTGATGGAGGTGGGAAAGGAAGGCTCATTAATGGAGATGGTGGAGGGAAGGCTCATTGATGGAGGTGGGAAGGGAAGACTTATTGATGGAGGTGGTGGAGGGAAGGCTCATTGATGGAGGTAGAGGAGGGAAGACTGATTGATGGAGGTGGGAAGGGAAAGCTCATTGATGGAGGGGCAGAGGGAAGGCTCATTGATGGAGGTGGGGAGGGAAGACACATTGATGGAGGTGGGAAGGAAAGGCTTATTGATGGAGATTGGGAAGGAAGGTTAATTGATGGAGGTGGGGAAGGAAGGCCTATTTGTTGGAGGTGGGGAGGGGAGGCTCATTGGTGGAGATGGGGAGGGAAGGCTCATTGATGGAGGTGGGGAAGGCTCATTGATGGAGGTGGGGAGGGAAGGCTCATTGATGGAGGTGGGGGGGAAGGCTCATTGATGGAGGTGGGGGGAAGGCTCATTGATGGAGGTGAGGAGGAAAGATTAATTGATTAAGGTGAGGAGGGAAGGCTTGTTGAGGGAGTTGAGGGGGGAAGGCTCATTGATGGAGTTGGAGAGGGAAGGCTCATTGATAGAGGTGGGGGAGGGAAGGCTCATTGAGGAAGGTGGAGAGGGAAGGCTCATTGATGGAGGTGGGGAAGGGAGGCTCATTGATGGAGATGGGGGGGAAGGCTGATTGATGGAGGTGGAGAAGGAAGACTCATTGATGGAGGTGGGGGAGGGAAAGCGTATTGATGTAGGTGGGGGAGGGAAGGCCTAATTGATAGAGATGGAGAGGGAAGGCTCTTTGATGGAGGTGAGGAGGGAAGGTTAATGGATGGAGGTGGGGAAGGAAGGATCATTGATGGAAATGGGGAAGGCTCATTGATAGAGGTGGGGAGGGATGGCTCATTGATGGAAGTGGGGAGGGAAGGCTTGTCGATGGAGGTAGGGAGGGAAGGCTCATCGATGGAGATGAGGAGGAAAGGTTAATTGCTGGAAGTGGGGAGGGAAGGCTCGTTGATGGAGTTGACGGAGGGAAGGCTCATTGATGGAGTTGAGGAAGGGAAGGCTCATTGATGGAGGTGGAGAAGGAAGACTCATTGATGGAGGTGGGGAAGGGAAAGCTTATTGGTGGAGGTGGGGAGGGAAGGCTAATTAATGGAGGTGGGGGAGGCTCATTAATGGAGGTGGGAGAGGAAAGACCTCATTGCTGGAGATGGGGAGGGAAGGGTCATTGATGGAGGTGGGGGAGGGAAGGCTCATTGATGGAGGTGGGGAGGGAAGACTCATTGATGGAGGTGGGAAAGGAAGGCTCATTAATGGAGATGGTGGAGGGAAGGCTCATTGATGGAGGTGGGAAGGGAAGACTTATTGATGGAGGTGGTGGAGGGAAGGCTCATTGATGGAGGTAGAGGAGGGAAGACTGATTGATGGAGGTGGGAAGGGAAGGCTTATTGATGGAGGGGCGGAGGGAAGGCTCATTGATAGAGATTGGGAGGGAAGGGTCATTGATGGAGGTGGGGGAGGGTAGGTTATTTGATGAAGGTGGAGAGGGAAGGCTCATTGATGGAGGTGGGGAAGGAAGGCTCGTTGATGGAGGTGGAAAAGGAAGACTCATTGATGGAGGTGGGGAAGGGAAAGCTTATTGGTGGAGGTGGGGAGGGAAGGCTAATTAATGGAGGTGGGGGAGGCTCATTGATGGAGGTGGGAGAGGAAAGACCTCATTGCTGGAGATGGGGAGGGAAGGGTTATTGATGGAGGTGGGGGAGGAAAGGCTCATTGATGGAGGTGGGGAGGGAAGAGTCATTGATGGAGGTGGGAAAGGAAGGCTCATTGATGGAGGTGGTGGAGGGAAGGCTCATTGATGGAGGTGGGAAGGGAAGGCTCATTGATGGAGGTGGTGGAGGGAAGGCTCATTGATGGAGGTGGAGGAGGGAAGACTGATTGATGGAGGTTGGAAGGGAAGACTTATTGATGGAGGGCAGAGGGAAGGATCATTGATGGAGTTGGGGAGGGAAGGCTCATTGATGAAGATGGGGAAGGAAGGCTCATTGAGGAAGGTGGAGAGGGAAGGCTCATTGATAGAGTTGAGGAAAGGAAGGCTCATTGCTGGAGGTGGGGAGGGAAGTCACATTGATGGAGGTGGAGAAGGAAGACTCATTGATGGAGGTGGGGAGGGAAGGCTCATTGATGGAGGTGGGGAGGGAAGGCTCATTGATGGATGTGGTGGAGGGAATACCTCATTGCTGGAGGTGGGGAGGGAAGGGTCATTGATGGAGGTGGGGGAGGGAAGGCTCATCGATGGAGGTGGGCAGGGAAGACTCATTGATGGAGGTGGGAAAGGGAAGGCTCATTGATGGAGGGCGGAGGAAGGCTTGTTGATGGAGATGGGAAGGAAAGGCTTATTGATGGAGGGTGGAGGGAATGATCATTGATTGAGATGGGAAGGGAAGGCTCATTGATGGAGACGTGGAGGGAAGGCTAATTGAGGAAGGTGGAGAGGGGAGGCTCACTGATGGAGGTGGGGGACGGAAGGCTTAATAGTAGGAGGTGGGGAGGGGAGGTTCATTGATGGAGGTGGGGAGGGAAGTCTCATTGATGGAGGTGGAAAGGGGAGGCTCATTGATGGAGGTGAGGAGGGAAGGCTCATTGATGGTGGTGGGGAAGGAAGGCTCATTCATGGAGGTGGGGAGGGAAGGCTCATTGATGGAGGTAAGAGGTAAGGCTCATTGATGGAGGTGGGGAGGTAGGGCTTTATTTTTGGAGGTGGGGAGGGGAGGCTCATTGATAGAGATGGGGAGGGAAGGCTCATTGATGGAGGTGAGGAGGGAAGGCTCATTGATAGAGGTGGGGAAGGAAGGCGCATTGATGAAGGTGAGGAGGAATGGTTAATTGATTAAGGTGGGGAGGGAAGACTTATTGATGGAGTTGAGGAAGGGAAGGCTCCTTGATGAAGGTGGGAGGAAACGCTCATTGATGAAGGTGGGGAGGGAAGGCTCATTGATGGAGGTGGGGAAGGAAGGCTCATCGATGGAGGTGGGGAGGGATGGCTCATTGATAGAGGGGCAGAAGGGAAGGCTCGTTGATAGAGGTGGTGGAGGGAAGGCCCATTGATGGAAATTGAGGAGGGAAGACTCATTGATGGAGGTGTGAAGGGAAGGCTTATTCATGGAGGGGCGGAGGGAAGGCTCATTGATGGAGGTGGGGAGGGAAGGCTCATTGATGGAGGTGGGGGGAAGGCTCATTGATGGAGGTGGGGAAGGAAAGCTCATTGATGGAGGTGGGGAGGGAAGGCTCATTGATGGAGATTGGGAGCGAAAGATCATTGATGGAGGTGGGGAGGGAAGGCTCATTGATGGAGGTGGGGGAGGGAAGACCTAATTGTTGGAGGTGGGGAGGGGAGGGGAGGCTCATTGATGGAGATGGGGAGGGAAGGCTCATTGATGGAGATGAGGAGTGAAGGCTCATTGATGGAGGTGGGGAAGGAAGGCTCATTTATGGAGGTGGGGAGAGAAGACTCATTGATGGAAGTGGGAAGGGAAGGCTCATTGATGGAGGTAGGGAGGGAAGGCTCATCCATGGAGATGAGGAGGAAAGGTTAATTGATTAAGGTGGGGAGGGGAGGCTCATTGATGGAGGTGGGGGGAAGGCTCATTGATGGAGGTTGGGGGGAGGCACATTGATGGAGGTGGGGATGGAAGGCTCATTGATAGAGGTGGGGGGGAGGCTCATTGATGGAGGTGGAGGGAGGGAAGGCTCGTTGATGGAGTTGAGGGAGGGAAAGCTCATTGATGGAGGTGGGGATGTAAGTCTCATTGATGGAGGTGGAGAAAGAAGACTCATTGATGGAGATGGGGAGGAAAAGCTTATTGATGGAGGTGGGGAGGAAAGGCTCATTAATGGAGGTGGGGGAGGCTCATTGATGGAGGTGGGGGAGGGAAGACCTCATTGCTGGAGGTGGGGAGAGAAGGGTCATTGATGGAGGTGGGAAGGGAAGGCTCATTTATGGAGGGGCGGAGGGAATGCTTATTGATAGAGGTGGGGAGGGAAGGCTCATTGATGGAGGTGGGGGAGGGAAGGCTCATTTATGGAGGGGCGGAGGGAAGGCTCATTGATAGAGGTAGGGAGGGAAGGCTCATTGATGGAGATGGGGAGCGAAATCTCATTGATGGAGGTGAGGAGGGAAGACTCATTGATGGAGGTGTGAAGGGAAGGCTTATTCATGGAGGGGCGGAGGGAAGGCTCATTGATGGAGGTGGGGAGGGAAGGCTCATTGATGGAGGTGGGGGGAAGGCTCACTGATGGAGGTGGGGAAGGAAAGCTCATTGATGGAGGTGGCGAGGGAAGGCTCATTGATGGAGATGGGGAGCAAAAGCTCATTGATGGAGGTAGGGAGGGAAGGCTCATTGATAGAGGTGGGGGAGGGAAAACCTAATTGTTGGAGGTGGGGAGGGGAGGGGAGGCTCATTGATGGAGGTGAGGAGTGAAGGCTCATTGATGGAGGTGGGGAAGGAAGGCTCATTTATGGAGGTGGGGAGAGAAGACTCATTGATGGAAGTGGGAAGGGAAGGCTCATTGATGTAGGTAGGGAGGGAAGGCTCATCCATGGAGGTGAGGAGGAAAGGTTAATTGATTAAGGTGGGGAGGGGAGGCTCATTGATGGAGGTGGGGGGGAAGGCTCATTGATGGAGGTTGGGGGGAGGCACATTGATGGAGGTGGGGATGGAAGGCTCATTGATAGAGGTGGGGGAGGCTCATTGATGGAGGTGGAGGGAGGGAAGGCTCGTTGATGGAGTTGAGGGAGGGAAAGCTCATTGATGGAGGTGGGGTTGTAAGTCTCATTGATGGAGGTGGAGAAAGAAGACTCGTTGATGGAGATGGGGGAGGGAAAGCTCATTGATGGAGGTGGGGATGTAAGTCTCATTGATGGAGGTGGAGAAAGAAGACTCGTTGTTGATGGAGGTGGAGAGGGAAGCCTCATTGATGGAGATGGGGGAGGGAAAGCTTATTGATGGAGGTGGGGAGGGAAGGCTCATTAATGGAGGTGGGGGAGGCTCATTGATGGAGGTGGGGGAGGGAAGACCTCATTGCTGGAGGTGGGGAGAGAAGGGTCATTGATGGAGGTGGGGAGGGAAGGCTCATTTATGGAGGGGCGGAGGGAAGGCTCATTGATAGAGGTGGGGAGGGAAGGCTCATTGATGGAGGTGGGGGAGGGAAGACCTCATTGGTGGAGGTGGGGAGAGAAGGGTCATTGATGGAGGTGGGGAGGGAAGGCTCATTTATGGAGGGGCGGAAGGAATGCTCATTGATAGAGGTGGGGAGGGAAGGCTCATTGATGGAGGTGGGGGGGGGGAGGCTCATTTATGGAGGGGCGGAGGGAAGGCTCATTGATAGAGGTAGGGAGGGAAGGCTCATTGATGGAGATGGAGAGCGAAATCTCATTGATGGAGGTGAGGAGGGAAGACTCATTAATGGAGGTGTGAAGGGAAGGCTTATTCAAGGAGGGGCGGAGGGAAGGCTCATTGATGGAGGTGGGGAGGGAAGGCTCATTGATGGAGGTGGGGGGAAGGCTCACTGATGGAGGTGGGGAAGGAAAGCTCATTGATGGAGGTGGCGAGGGAAGGCTCATTGATGGAGATGGGGAGCGAAAGCTCATTGATGGAGGTGGGGAGGGAAGGCTCATTGATGGAGGTGGGGGAGGGAAAACCTAATTGTTGGAGGTGGGGAGGGGAGGGGAGGCTCATTGATGGAGATGGGGAGGGAAGGCTCATTGATGGAGGTGAGGAGTGAAGGCTCATTGATGGAGGTGGGGAAGGAAGGCTCATTTATGGAGGTGGGGAGAGAAGACTCATTGATGGAAGTGGGAAGGGATGGCTCATTGATGTAGGTAGGGAGGGAAGGCTCATTGATAGAGGTAGGGAGGGAAGGCTCATTGATGGAGATGGGGAGCGAAAGCTCATTGATGGAGGTGGGGAGGGAAGGCTCATTGATGGAGGTGGGGAGGGAAGGCTCATTGATGGAGGTGGGGAGGGAAGGCTCATTGATGGAGGTGGGGGAGGGAAGGCTCATTGATGGAGGTGGGGGAGGGAAGGCTCATTGATGGAGGTGGGGGAGGGAAGGCTCAGTGATGGAGGTGGGGAGGGAAGGCTCATTGATGGAGGTGGGATGGAAAGGCTCATTGATGGAGGTAGGAAGATAAGGCTCATTGATGGAGGTGGGAAGAGAAGGCTCATTGATGAAGGTGGTGAGGGAAGGCTTATTGATGGAGGGGCAGAGGAAAGACTCTTTGATGGAGATGGGGTGGGAAGGCTCATTGATTGAGGTGGGAGGGAAGGCTCATTGATGGAGATGGGAGGGAAGGCTCATGAGGAAGGTGGGAGGGAAAGCTCATTGATGGAGGTGGGGATGGAAGGCTCATTGATGGAGGTAGGGAGGGAAGGCTCAGTGATGGAGGTGGGGAGGGAAGGCTCATTGATGGAGGTGGGGAGGGAAGGCTTATTGATGGAGGGGCAGAGGAAAGGCTCATTGATGGAGGTGGGGGGGAAGGCTCATTGATGGAGGTGGGGAAGGAAAGCTCATTGGTGGAGGTGGGGAGTGAAAGCTCATTGGTGGAGGTGGGGAGGGAAGGCTCATTGATGGAGGTGGGGGAGGGAAGACCTAATTGTTGGAGGTGGGGAGGGGAGGGGAGGCTCATTGATGGAGATGGGGAGGGAAGGCTCATTGATGGAGGTGAGGAGTGAAGGCTCATTGATGGAGGTGGGGAAGGAAGGCTCATTTATGGAGGTGGGGAGAAAAGACTTATTGATGGAAGTGGGAAGGGAAGGCTCATTGATGGAGGTAGGGAGGGAAGGCTCATCCATGGAGGTGAGGAGGAAAGGTTAATTGATTAAGGTGGGGAGGGGAGGCTCATTGATGGAGGTGGGGGGGAAGGCTCATTGATGGAGGTTGGGGGAGGCACATTGATGGAGGTGGGGATGGAAGGCTCATTGATAGAGGTGGGGGGGAGGCTCATTGATGGAGATGGAGGGAGGGAAGGCTCGTTGATGGATTTGAGGGAGGGAAAGCTCATTGATGGAGGTAGGGATGTAAGTCTCATTGATGGAGGTAGAGAAAGAAGACTCGTTGATGGAGATGGGGGAGGGAAAGCTTATTGATGGAGGTGGGGAGAGAAGGGTCATTGATGGAGGTGGGGAAGGAAGGCTCATTTATGGAGGGGCAGAGGGAAGGCTCATTGAGAGAGGTGGGGGAGAGAAGGCTCATTTATGGAGGGGCGGAGGGAAGGCTCATTGATGGAGGTGGGGGAGAGAAGGCTCATTTATGGAGGGGCGGAGGGAAGGCTCATTGATAGAGGTAGGGAGGGAAGGCTCATTGATGGAGATGGGGAGCGAAAGCTCATTGATGGAGGTAGGGAGGGAAGGCTCATTGATGGAGGTGGGGAGGGAAGGCTCATTGATGGAGGTGGGGAGGGAAGGCTCATTGATGGAGGTGGGGGAGGGAAGGCTCATTGATGGAGGTGGGGGAGGGAAGGCTCATTGATGGAGGTGGGGGAGGGAAGGCTCAGTGATGGAGGTGGGGAGGGAAGGCTCATTGATGGAGGTGGGATGGGAAGGCTCATTGATGGAGGTAGGAAGATAAGGCTCATTGATGGAGGTGGGAAGAGAAGGCTCATTGATGAAGGTGGGGAGGGGAGGGAAGGCTTATTGATGGAGGGGCAGAGGAAAGGCTCTTTGATGGAGATGGGGAGGGAAGGCTCATTGATTGAGGTGGGAGGGAAGGCTCATTGATGGAGATGGGGAGGGAAGGCTCATGAGGAAGGTGGGAGGGAAAGCTCATTGATGGAGGTGGGGAGGGAAGGCTCATTGATGGAGGTGGGGAGGGAAGGCTCAGTGATGGAGGTGGGGAGGGAAGGCTCATTGATGGAGGTGGGGAGGGAAGGCTTATTGATGGAGGGGCAGAGGAAAGGCTCATTGATGGAGGTGGGGGGAAGGCTCATTGATGGAGGTGGGGAAGGAAAGCTCATTGATGGAGGTGGGGAGGGAAAGCTCATTGATGGAGGTGGGGAGGGAAGGCTCATTGATGGAGGTGGGGAGGGAAGGCTCATTGATGGAGGTGGGCGAGGGAAGGCTCATTGATGGAGGTGGGGGAGGGAAGGCTCATTGATGGAGGTGGGGGACGGAAGGCTCAGTGATGGAGGTGGGGAGGGAAGGCTCATTGATGGAGGTGGGATGGGAAGGCTCATTGATGGAGGTAGGAAGATAAGGCTCATTGATGGAGGTGGGAAGAGAAGGCTCATTGATGGAGGTGGGGAGGGAAGGCTTATTGATGGAGGGGCAGAGGAAAGGCTCTTTGATGGAGATGGGGAGGGAAGGCTCATTGATTGAGGTGGGAGGGAAGGCTCATTGATGGAGATGGGGAGGGAAGGCTCATGAGGAAGGTGGGAAGGAAAGCTCATTGATGGAGGTGGGGAGGGAAGGCTCATTGATGGAGGTGGGGAGGGAAGGCTCAGTGATGGAGGTGGGGAGGGAAGGCTCATTGATGGAGGTGGGGAGGGAAGGCTTATTGATGGAGGGGCAGAGGAAAGGCTCATTGATGGAGGTGGGGGGAAGGCTCATTGATGGAGGTGGGGAAGGAAAGCTCATTGATGGAGGTGGGGAGGGAAAGCTCATTGATGGAGGTGGGGAGGGAAGGCTCATTGATGGAGGTGGGGGAGGGAAGACCTAATTGTTGGAGGTGGGGAGGGGAGGGGAGGCTCATTGATGGAGATGGGGAGGGAAGGCTCATTGATGGAGGTGAGGAGTGAAGGCTCATTGATGGAGGTGGGGAAGGAAAGCTCATTTATGGAGGTGGGGAGAGAAGACTCATTGATGGAAGTGGGAAGGGAAGGCTCATTGATGCAGGTAGGGAGGGAAGGCTCATCCATGGAGGTGAGGAGGAAAGGTTAATTGATTAAGGTGGGGAGGGGAGGCTCATTGATGGAGGTGGGGGGGAAGGCTCATTGATGGAGGTTGGGGGGAGGCACATTGATGGAGGTGGGGATGGAAGGCTCATTGATAGAGGTGGGGGGGAGGCTCATTGATGGAGGTGGAGGGAGGGAAGGCTCGTTGATGGATTTGAGGGAGGGAAAGCTCATTGATGGAGGTGGGGATGTACAGTAAGTCTCATTGATGGAGGTAGAGAAAGAAGACTCGTTGATGGAGATGGGGGAGGCTCATTGCTGGAGGTGGGGGAGGGAAGACCTCATTGCTGGAGGTGGGGAGAGAAGGGTCATTGATGGAGGTGGGGAAGGAAGGCTCATTTATGGAGGGGCGGAGGGAAGGCTCATTGATAGAGGTGGGGAGGGAAGGCTCATTGATGGAGGTGGGGGAGAGAAGGCTCATTTATGGAGGGGCGGAGGGAAGGCTCATTGATAGAGGTAGGGAGGGAAGGCTCATTGATGGAGATGGGGAGCGAAAGCTCATTGATGGAGGTGGGGAGGGAAGGCTCATTGATGGAGGTGGGGAGGGAAGGCTCATTGATGGAGGTGGGGAGGGAAGGCTCATTGATGGAGGTGGGGAGGGAAGGCTCATTGATGGAGGTGGGGGAGGGAAGGCTCATTGATGGAGGTGGGGGAGGGAAGGCTCAGTGATGGAGGTGGGGAGGGAAGGCTCATTGATGGAGGTGGGATGGGAAGGCTCATTGATGGAGGTAGGAAGATAAGGCTCATTGATGGAGGTGGTAAGAGAAGGCTCATTGATGAAGGTGGGGAGGGAAGGCTTATTGATGGAGGGGCAGAGGAAAGGCTCTTTGATGGAGGTGGGGAGGGAAGGCTCATTGATTGAGGTGGGAGGGAAGGCTCATTGATTGAGGTGGGAGGGAAGGCTCATTGATGGAGATGGGGAGGGAAGGCTCATGAGGAAGGTGGGAGGGAAAGCTCATTGACGGAGGTGGGGAGGGAAGGCTCATTGATGGAGGTGGGGAGGGAAGGCTCAGTGATGGAGGTGGGGAGGAAAGGCTCATTGATGGAGGTGGGGAGGGAAGGCTTATTGATGGAGGGCAGAGGAAAGGCTTATTGATGGAGGTGGGAGGGAAAGCTCATTGATGGAGGTGGGGAGGGAAGGCTCAGGAAAGATAGAGGTGGGAGGGAGATGGGAAGGAAAGATGGAGGTGGGAGGGAGGGCTCAATGATGGAGGTGGGGACAGAAGGCTGGCCCGTGTAGTCAGATCCAATAGAAATAAAAAAACAAAAACAAAAAATATATATATATAGTTGTGCTCATAAGTTTACATACCATGGCAGAATTTATAATTTCTTGCCCATTTTTCAGAGAATATGAATGATAACACAAAAACTTTTCTTTCACTAATGGTTAGTGATTGGCTGAAGCCATTTATTATCAATCAACTATGTTTACTCTTTTTATATCATAATCACAACAGAAACTACCCAAATTACCCTGATCAAAAGTTTACATACCCCAATTCTTAATACCGTGTATTGCCCCCTTTAACATCAATGACAGCTTGAAGTGTTTTGTGGTATTTGTGGATGAGGCTCTTTTCTTCTCAGATGGTAAAGCTGCCCATTCCTCTTGGTAAAAAGCCTCCAGTTCCTGTAAATTCTTGGGCTTGTCTCGCATGAACGGTACATTTGAGATCTCCACAGAGTGGCTCAATGATAATGAGGTCAGGAGACTGAGGTGGCCACTCCAGAACCTACACTTTATTCTGCTGTAGCCAATGACAGGTGGACTTGGCCTTGTAGTTTGGATCATTGTCATGTTGGAATGTTTGTCTCATGCGCAGCTTCCTGGCTGATGAATGAAATGTTCCTTCAGTATTTTTTGATAACATTCTGCATTCCTCTTGCCAACAATTTTGACCAAATTTCCTGTGCCTTTGTAGCTCACACATCCCCAAAACATCAGCGACCCACCGCCGTGTTTCACAGTAGGGATGGTGTACCTTTCATCATAGGCCTTGTTGTCTCCTCTCCAAATGGAGTGTTTATGGTTGTGGCCAAAAAACTCAATTTTGGTCTCATCTCTCCAAATGACTTTGTGGCAGAAGGTTTGAGTCTTGTCTCTGTGCTGTTTGGCGTATTGTAAGCGGGATACTTTGTGGCATTTGCGTAGTAATGACTTTCTTCTGGCGACTCGACCATGCAGCCCATCTTCTCCTTATTGTGCATCTTGAACAGCCACACCCCTTGTTTTCAGAGAGTCCTGTATTTCACCTGAAGGTATTTGTGGGTTTTTCTTTGCATCCTGAACAATTTTCCTGGCAGTTGTGGCTGAAATTTTAGTTTGTTCTACCTGACCGTGGTTTGGTTTCACCAGAACCCCTCATTTTCCACTTCTTGATTAGAGATTAAACACTGCTGATTGGCATTCTCAATTCCTTGGCTATCTTTTTATATCCCTTTCCTGTTTTATACACTTCAACTTCCTTTTCCCGCAGATCCTTTGACAATTCTTTTGCTTTCCCAATGACTCAGAATCCAGAAACGTCAGTGCAGCACTGAATGAAAGATGCAAGGGTCTGTCAGGAGTCCAGAAACTCATTGCCCTTTTATACACATACACTATTTACAAGCAAACAGATTACAGGTGAGGATGGTTACCTTTAACCAATTCCCTACCGGCCTATTGTCATATGACGTCTGCAGGAGCACTCTGCCATCTTGGGCAGGCGTCATATGACATCCTCTGCTATTTGCCGCTCATTCGGGCTCCCGCAGCGTGGCGATCGGGGATGAGGCGTGTCCCTCAGACACAGCCCATCCCAGATCAGTGCAAAGAGCCAATAGAAATCGGCTCTTTACCATGTGACTGACTGTGTACAATCATAGCTGGTCACATGCACTGTCCTCGTGCACGCCGCTCGTGTGCGCCCCTAGGGGCGCGCAGAGCGGCGATCGGGGACAAGGCTTGTTACCCTGACACAGCCCATCGCAGTAAAGAGCCACTGAAATTGACGTGACCGGCTGTGATTGGTCACAGAATGATAACAAATCACGGTACTGAGCTGTTACCGGGTTCTCCTCCTCACACACGGATCGTGTGTGAGGAGGAGATTGTGGTAACAGTTTGCTACCACTTACAGTGCACACCAATCACACTGATTGTCCCCTCCTAATAAAGAGGACCTGTCACTAGCCCATCAAAGTACCTGTCACCAGCCCATCAGAGTACCCGAGTACCTGTCACCAGCCCATCAGAGTACCCGAGTACCTGTCACCAGCCCATCAGAGTACCCGAGTACCTGTCACAAGCCGATCAGAGTACCCGAAAAACCTGTCACCAGCCCATCAGAGTACCCGAGTACCTGTCACTAGCCCATCAGAGTACCCGAGTACTTGTCACCAGCCCATCTGACTACCCGATGATAAAAAACCCAGTGGTGATTGAATACCACCAAAAGAAAGCTCTATTTGACTGAAAAAAATGATAAAAATTTGGTTTGGGTACAACGTTGCATGATTGAGTAATTGTCATTCAAAGTGTAAAGCCTCGTACATGAAAAAACACGTTGTTTTTCTTGACGAGATTTTTGGACAAGAAACTTGTCCCGGCCGAGTGTACAGACGCTCGATTCAAAGAACCCGCGGTTCTTTGAATGGAGCGAACGCGGTGACGTCATCGACTACGACGAGCGTGCGCTCGTCACATTCGATGCCGTCGCCGCCATCTTGCTTCACCCTAACTATGCCTAGGAAGCTACCGCGCATGCGTCTAAGTCATTTCGAGCATGCGCGGGCTTCCCAGAGGACAGGTAAGTGTACACACACACACTTTTCTCGTCGAGAAACAGGCTGACGAGAATCTCAACGAGAAAATAGAGAGCAGGTTCTCTATATTTCTCGTCGAGATTCTTGTCGGTTTTCTTGACGAGAAACCTGATAGCCGCGTACACACGACCGATTTACTCGGCAAGAAAGCTCTGCCAGCAAGTTTCTTGTCGTTTTTCGACGAGAAACTCGGTCGTGTGTACGAGGCTTGAGAGCGCTGAAATCTAAAAATGAGTCTGGGCAGGAAGGGTGTATAAGTGTCCTGTTCTGAAGTGGTTAAATATCGTGCCTGGGGGGTCTCCTTAGTCTGCCTGTAAAGCAGCGCATCTTACCCATGTTTATAACAGTGCCGCAGCAAAATTACATTTCTAAAGGAAAACATTTAATTTAAAACTGTTCGCGGCCGTAATGTATTGTCGGATCCCGACAATATAGATAAAAATCATTGAAAAAACACACGCCAAAATTAAAAAAAAATGAGGTGGGGGTCCCCCCTGAAATCCGTACCAGGCCCTTCAGGTCTGGTATGAATTTTAAGGGGAATCCCACACCAAAATAAAATAAAAATGTGTGGGGGTCCCCCCAAAATCCATACCAGATCCTTCTCTGAGCATGCAACCTGGCAGGCCGCATGAAAAGGAGGGGGACGAGAGAGCGCCCCTCCTGAACCGTACCAGGCCACCCCCTTCTGAGGTCATGTGATGTCAGGTGACGTCAGAGGGGTGGGGTCTCCTATTTACATCACCAGGTGGCCCCGCCCTCAGCTAAATAACAGCTGTCATCGCAAAACGGTTGCAGTCGGCGGGACGTCTCCCATGGTGGCAGAGTTTTCCGTTTTTTGGGGGGTTTTCTCGGGTTGTCTGAGCTGTGAATGAAGAGGAAGTTACATCGCGGGACATTTTTCTTTTTTTAAATAAAGGAATTGTCCAAAACTGTCTCCTGTTATTTTACACTTTTTTGGTGAATGTCTTGGGGTACAATGTACCCGATACCCATTCACATAGGGAGGGCAGGATCTGGTGGCAAGGGTTGTGGGGAAGAGGCCCTTGTCCCCATCAACATTTTTCTTTTACATTTTGGCGCGCTGTGATTGGCCAAGGCATGCAGTTCAGGTGCATGCTTTGGCCAATCAGCAGCCGTCAATGCACTGCGAATTCGCATTGCATTATGGGGCGTTCTGCGGGCACTCAAATTTCCCACGAACGCCCCATAATGTTCTAAATTCGGCGAACGGGCGAACACCCAATGTTCGAGTTGAACTTACATTCGACTCAAACATCGGGCTCATCCCTATCAATAACCTCCTAAAGTTCACTTATGTACATATTGCACTGTATTATCTTAGAGAAGGATGCATTTGCATTGCTGTTTCTTTTCTCTTTCAGGTGTTCCTGCAACCATTGCGTCTTCCTTGGACAAGGAGCTACAGTGACCCGACATAGATAATAAAACTAACTATTCATGTCCTTTATTACTTTACATAATAGATAGACGGTTAGGATATAAGGCCAATGTTTATATATTTCCTCCATTGTTTGGGTGGTACGCCACATATAAAATTGTATATAATTGTATATAATGCCTGTTATTGATTTTCCCTTGTGTGAATTACCACTTACTCATGTATACGTTATGCATGTTTATTATATATGGCACGCCATGTATAATATTGTTAATATTATTATTTTCCTTGTTTCCCCACCCATCCCAGTTTTTTCTAGGACATTCGCTCTCAGGCTTAAGGGGGTCATATTATTTTCTGCAAACTCCGAGACGTAGTTTTCCTAGGCAGGGGGAGGATGTAGCACCCTGATGTTTAGGCAGGGCTGCTATTAAAATTATTTGGCAAGCGATAGTTGCTTTGGCCAATTGTCAGGAGATCAATTGATTTCGCCCTAATTCTGGAATTGCTGCACTTCTCTCTTCTGTCACTAGATGGCCGGGTATCTGGTGGCATTAGATAAGACAAGGGCATTGCAAGGACAGATTAGGAATAGATGGGGTGTCTCAGCCAATAGGCAGGGGTTTTCTTGAATCCCTTGGCCTGCTGGGATAGCCTATTTATTTTTGTGGAGTCAGGTGATCAGTGTTCTGTGCCACCTGGACGGCTGTCTGGGTGAACGTGTGTTGTACTGACCAGAGCCTAAGGCCTATCCCGGGGGCATCTGGCTGCTAGGCTGTCTGAGGGCCTATCCAGAAAATAGAGAGCAGCGTAGGGTTGGGACTGCGGCTTGCAGTCCAACCAAAAGTGACGGTTCTGCCGGCCGGAGAACCTGTCGTGGTCGGAGGTAGAAGGGAAGCTGTCACCACTAAGAACCATCCGCCTTTTACCAGGGACCACAGTGAGTAGCTGAAGCAAGTACAAGAACAGTATTCTCACCAGCCGGGGATGGTGAAGAACTGAGAAACTTCAGCAGGTGCCAAGCCAGGGACCCAACCAGCGGAGGTGATGCTTACATGGCAGTCTCGTGTGCCAAGCCAGGGACCGAGCAGGCCAGTGGGGTGACGCTTGAAGAGTATCTGTGAGCGCCAAGCTAGGGACCAAACAGGGAAGTGGAGGTGACGCTTGAGGAAGATACTGTGTGAGAAGATTGGAAGTGCTCAGGAGATCCAGTAGCAGTGGATCGACATGTCTAGATAGAGGGACTGGGAGCTCAGTGGAGTAAAGATCTACAAGTCCGTCCCAGGTGCTTGTACTGTATGCGTCGTGACATCACCTGGGATGGACGAGAAGAGAGGAGGGGCTGGCGGGGAGCAGCACGCCATTAGCGGTATTATTAGAGGCATCGGGTGAGCGAAGCTGAGACACCAGGGCCGTCATCGGAGGGAGGGAGGAGGGCGAGTACAGATGTATGGGCCCGGGTCCCAACATGACTGCAGGATAGGCCTATGATACTCTCCTGGCCCCCCCACCCACAGTGTACCCCTGCGTGTTCTCCCTCCAGTGTCCCCCTGCGTGTGCTCCCTCCAGTGTCCCCATGTGTGTTCTCCCTCCAGTGTCCCCCTGTGTGTGCTCCCTCCAGTGTCCCTGTGTGTTCTCCCTCCAGTGTCCCCCTGTTTGTCCTCCCCCCCAGTGTCCCCCTGTGTGCTCAACCCCAGTGTCCCCCTGTGTGCTTCCCTCCAGTGTCCCCCTGTGTGTGCTCCCTCCAGTGTCCCCCTGTGTGCGCTCCCTCCAGTGTCCCCCTGTGTGCGCTCCCTCCAGTGTCCCCCTGTGTGCGCTCCCTCCAGTGTCCCCCTGTGTGTTCTCCCTCCAGTGTCCCCGTGTGTGTGCTCCCTCCAGTGTCCCCGTGTGTGTTCTCCCTCCAGTGTCCCCCTGTGTTTTCTCCCTCCAGTGTCCCCCCGTGTGTGCTCCCTTCAGTGTCCCCGTGTGTGCTCCCTTCAGTGTCCCCGTGTGTGTGCTCCCTCCAGTGTCCCCCTGTGTGTGTTCCCTCCAGTGTCCCCCTGTGTGTGTTCCCTCCAGTGTCCCCCTGTGTGTGTTCCCTCCAGTGTCCCCCTGTGTGTGCTCCCTCCAGTGTCCCCCTGTGTGTGCTCCCTCCAGTGTCCCCCTGTGTGTGCTCCCTCCAGTGTCCCCCTGTGTATGCTCCCTCCAGTATCCCCCTGTGTGTGCTCCCTCCAGTGTCCCCCTGTGTGTGCTCCCTCCAGTGTCCCCCTGTGTGCTCTCCCTCCAGTGTCCCCCTGTGTGCGCTCCCTCCAGTGTCCCCCTGTGTGTGCTCCCTCCAGTGTCCCCCTGTGTGTGCTCCCTCCAGTGTCTCCCTGTGTGCTCTCCCTCCCCACAGTGTCCCCCTGTGTGCTCTCCCTCCCCCAGTGTCCCCCTGTGTGCTCTCCTTCCCCCAGTGTCCCCCTGTGTGCTCCCCCCCATGACCGCAGGATAGGCCCATGATACTCTCCTGGTCCCCCTACCCCCACAGTGTCCCCCTGCGTGTTCTCCCTCCAGTGTCCTCCTGTGTGTTCTCCCTCCAGTGCCCCCTGTGTGTGCTCCCTCCAGTGTCCCCATGTCTGTTCTCCCTCCAGTGTCCCCCTGTGTTTTCTCCCTCCAGTGTCCCCCCGTGTGCTCCCTCCAGTGTCTCCCTGTGTGTGCTCCCTCCAGTGTCCCCATGTGTGTTCTCCCTCCAGTGTCCCCCTGTGTTTTCTCCCTCCAGTGTCCCCCCGTGTGCTCCCTCCAGTGTCTCCCTGTGTGTTCTCCCTCCTGTGTCCCCCTGTGTGTTCTCCCTCCAGTGTCCCCCTGTGTGTTCTCCCTCCAGTGTCCCCCCGTGTGTTCTCCCTCCAGTGTCCTCCTGTGCGCTCCCTCCAGTGTCCCCCTGTGTGTGCTCCACCCCAGTGTCCCCATGTGTGTTCTCCCTTCAGTGTCCCCCTGTGTGCTCTCCTTCCCCCAGTGTCCCCCTGTGTGCTCTCCTTCCCCCAGTGTCCCCCTGTGTGCTCCCCTCCATGACCGCAGGATAGGCCCTGTCGTAGAAATATGGGTTGTTTGCAGAGCACACAGCCTATATTTCCTGTGCTCTATAAGCACACACTTTAGATTCATCTTTTTGCAATAATGCTATCTGTAAGTTTGCTAAAGATCCACTCACCGTTCATTCCATCATTCATCCAAGAAAGGCAGCACCACAAAAGCTTATCTTCTTATCAGGCCATTCCAGCAAAGACTGACTAGCCGACGCCTAATCATAGGCTTTTATTAAACTCAAAAGATCTCACACAGGAGGTGATTGGCTGCAGCAACCAATCCCCTCCCCCATGGGCGGGAACCTCACAGGATGTTCCCTCCTCACAGGAAAATGACAATACCTGGACATTCCTTCCAACAGGAGATGTCATACATGAATACAATAACGTAGGATGGCTAAAGTTACCGTTGATAGGAATTCTTATTCTGCGCTATTCCATAGAATAACGCATATTAAGATTATACTATTATTGAATGGGGGAGGGAGGCTATCTGCAGACGCACGCTACGAATTCCAACCAATGTTGATCAGACATAGCAGAGACAAGAGCGCCCATCCGCCTATAACCAATGATGTCATTGCAGAGCGAGCATATCCCCCCCCTTAACGATCGTCCATGCTAATGCACAGAGGGCCCCCGTTGGTGGACATATCCGCACCCTGCAAACATCACACTCCAACCTCAAAACATTTTCCCCTATCAGACGGGATTCAACCAGCCTCAGACTACCCCAATCAGCTCTTTTAGAGCGGGTTGCGGAAGTACTAACACTGGGTGACACTATGACAATACATATTAAATACATATTAAATACATCTCCATAAAAATCTCCACAACAGTCCTCCCTTTTTTGTCATATGCACCCCATGTGTCCCTCGATGAGAGTTGATATGCTTCTTACACCTGGAAATGAATCAGTTCTTAGTCCATAAAAAGGAAAACACGGCTTGACATGTAGACTCTACTCTTCAGGGGCATGACTTATAAAGGAGGACACGACATGGTGAGCTGTAGTAATCGCCGATCCGTCTGTGATTCTCTGTCTTGTATGTGGGTCCGGCTTCGGGGCGTCTCATCAAGGAAACTCTGGTCACGCGTCAAATCAGGCAACAGGAGCCTCTCGTCACGACATAGAAAGAATAGAAATAAAACGACATGAGTATATATATTCCCACTTCCTTTAACCACGATCCGCTGTAAAATAAAAAATTAGATCCCCAAAGATTCCCAGACCCTTAAAAAGGACGCCCAACCTTCACTTAGCTACAGCTCTGGCTTCAACAATTACATGAAGAACCCTATCCTTAACGGATGAGAATTGTTCAATCGTATCCCAAGCCCGAGCCCCCCCCCACCTTGTACATGCAGGACCCCATGCCCAGACCTGGTCGGGATTGGTGAACAAATCCCTTCTAGCTGTCCCTGCCATTCTTAATTTTCTGCGCCATCAGATCCTCGCGATCGGCCGCGACCTAAAATGTTGGGACAGCTTCACCATCGCGCATGAACCTCTTGCTTTGGGGGAATTACCTTTATAAGCTGCAGATCCACATAAACACCAAACTAAAGTTCAAACACACTTGTGGGCTGCCTAGATACCCAAACCGACAAGAGACAGAGCCATTAAAACTAAAACCAATTTTACCCTCTAAAAATACATTGTTAGGTTCCATTGACAAGTGTCTGTCTGGAGTCTTCACTAGTTTGTCAAAAACTCCTCATACCCATAATAACATCATAAATGTCATGTACCGCTGTCATCGCTGTGGACTAAAACTCGGTGAAGACTCAGAACAGACCATCGGTCCTGTTCGCTTTCTGAGCTAGTCAGGACATACACTTTAAATAATAACTTGGGATGCTTTTCACCGTTACCCTCGCTAAAATTTACTAAACAACAAAAATATAAATAAACAAAGATACTCCTCATTCTTTGGTGTGGTTGAGCCGCTTCTTGCAGTGGCTGGCGTGGTCTCATCCCTCAAGCTTCTTTACAACGACCCAGTCACCTGGTTGGAAAGAATGTAAACTGATTATTGAGTCGGGTCCGGGAGGGACTCGTGAAAACCTTTTGGTGGACATTTTGAAGTTCATGTCACAACGATCGCACCTCCCCCATCAGCCGAGAATATAAGTGACAGCTAATGAGGAGAGTACGACCCTGATTTTGATTGACCTCCAAACATCCCTCATATGACAATAACCCAGACATCGGGACTGTGGTCACTGCATAACCTGTGCGTGGCTTACAATACCTGGAGCCACTGACAAAAGGTTCTTAGCCTCTGGGATGGGAACCTACTTCACCAGACTGCTGCTTGCCGATTCAAACTCTATCAAAAGAAAGACAGTCTTGGCACAAACTTGGTTAGAATTACAGAGGTTATTATTAGTTTGAAAAAAACTGTCACTCTTACATTTATCATTCTCCCCCCTTTTCTTCCTCATTACAGACTGAAGGAAGAAATGCGTGGTGCAGGAAAAAAGAAACAATGAAATAGCCTGTGATACTTTTACCTCCCTTAGATTTATCCATATGTACAGCTGTCTACATACACCTGTTCTCTGTGTACAAACTCCTTGGACCTGAAAAATACTTATAAGCAAAATCATTACTCTATTCTTCATATTTAACCTGCAAAGAATGGTAAAACAATAATGACATTCCTGTACATTGGTAAATTGTCAATGACATTCTTTCAAAACCGATTCAAACAAAACCCTCTGTAACTCTTACTTTTCCCGTTCCTACAAAAATACAACAGCCGCGACGCATCGGAGGATCGCCGCGGTAAGTTCGAACATATTCACGTTACTACATACAAACATTCCGAACAAACATGGGGGAAATACTTCCCAGTTTCCAAAACCACAAATGAAAAAAAACAAAAACAGCCAGAATTCTACCTTCACTCTTTCAGCAATAGGAAAAAATACAATGGGAATATGAGAGCAACTCGAGAAGCTTGCATGGACCAGCCATACAAAGTTCAAACAAACGGGCATGAGCCACCGTTCCTCATCATTACAGATTTCTGAAGCCGCAGCTCAACTACATCCATTCCAGAGGGATACCCAAAATAGTATCCTTGGACCACCTATGTTAATCTTTTTGGGGTTCAAAGGCCTTTGCCCCAAAACTAGGCTTCGTGCACTGTGTGACCGTCTGACTATAGGAAGCCTCCATTCCTTCCCTTTGCACAGACCTCCTTGTGTCCATGGCGATTCGAATCGGCTTATCGTCTTAAACCTGCGTCCAGGTTAAACCATTGCACCCATTTTCGGAGATCACCGCCCGGTGTCTTCTTATACGGTGAATTGCAGAACTACAACCACTATATGGTCAAGTCCTTCAACTAGAAACCCTAACCGAGGCGTCAGCTCTATGGCTTGTTGTCCCAACACTTTTGGAACTACAGCAACAACCACAGATCAACCCCCGAATTAGGCCTCTACCCCTCACAGTGCATGCATACACAAGCGTTTTCCGCTATACACCCATACACTGCGTTGTCAGACTAAACCTCACAGAACACTTACGCCAGTTTACCACCTGAAGAACAATGTGGCTTCTCTCTGTATCTAGATGATAAAATAATGGTGATGCCGACTGTTTGCTCTCTACTCAAAACTGTATTACAGTCCAAAACTTCACAAAACTGGAACGAAATATAAAACACTTTTAAACGCCAAAATGCTTTCCATTTTCCTTCCAGACACAAATCTCATTGCTCACCTTTAAAAACCCCAAGCTCCTCCCACTAACTTTCTGCTGATATATAAATGCTGAAAAGAAACTTCTGGTTATGCTCAGCTCTTAAAAAAAAAAAAAACTGGTTTATTTACATATCAATTGTTCAGGAAGAGGGAGGGGGAGGGGAGGCGTTAGCCATAATCGCCTTGTCCATCAAGACTTCAAAAAAATCCATGGCTACACATTATATATTTCAACCATTTAAAACCTTGTCAAGGAAATGATGGAGTAAACCCCCCTTTGCAAATGGGAGGGAATCCCCCCTGACCCACACTTCCTGGAAGTCAAACCATAAGTTGGGACTCAAAATACAAACTCCTGCCAAAAGATGGCTTTACAGTACAAGTTCCAAAAAAATGAATTGCCCTCTGGGAAACTCCCAAATATTTAAACATAAAAACACATCATTGTACAAAAACTCTGTTAGTCTTACAATCTATCAAAATTCAGTGTAAAGTGAAGTTTTTTCTTAAAACCAAAATCCAAAACCCCAAACCCCTGCTCATATACTGCTAAGTCAGCTGACCCTGCAATAGCCCACACTCACCCAAATGAAAACAGAGAAATCCCCAACCTAACATCATGTGCATGGAGTTTGCATGTCCTCCCTGTGTCTGCGTTGGCCTCCTCCCACACTCCAACTGCTGGTAGGCCAGCCAGATCCCATCCATAAATAGGCCCCAGCATGTGCGTGTGTCCGCAAGCACGTTGTGGCCCCTCGGGGTAAAACCGTGCTATTTTAAGATACCTCTCAACTCACCTCAAAAGGTGATGCTTAGAAAAGCAATTTAAACCAGAGACCAAACTGCGCCAATCAACAAATGCCAATACAGCATATTCAGGGGCTGTGTTTGCTAAACTGGAACTTCCTATCTCAAACTGTAAACGTCTTTCAAAATGGCCGACAAGCCAGGACTACAAAATGGTGGATGACCCACCACAGCACCTCATGGACAACAAAAATTGCGCCATTGACGCATGCAATTTTTCCCGCCAAAACCCGCATGGGACGTCACAATGAACACCACATTGGTTCCCCTACACAAAGAAAAACACAAATTGCCTCCACCAGGTTCCACGCAGAAAAGATCGCACTATATTCGCACTAAACATCAAAAACTGAGAAATTCTATCAGCAACATAGCAGACGAATGCCACATGGTATAGTGCCCAAAAGAAAGGTGGCTGCACCTTCCCTTATAGGATACCCACAGGCTAAGGAAAAACTGTGCCTCAAAATGGCAGACAAACCTGCAAGGCTAACAAAAGCCAAGAATGGCGCCATGACTTTTTCCCGCCAAAACCAGCATCTCTTTAAAAGAAAATCAAAAATGTTTTTCTTCACAAAGACAGACTACACCATTGAGATTTTTCTAAATGATCAACAAAATCCACTGAAAAAGGTGTCAGCTACACTCTACAAGGACCACATGTACACTTACAAACTTAGCCTCCCTTTTGCCAACTAAACAGCACATTCAATAAATGTGAGTTACATGACAATATTAAAAACATATTCATTTCTCTAAGTTCATATACTCTGAGATATTCACCACTTCTCTACCTAAAGTTCACACACAGTGGCCTCAGCTTCCATAACAAAGCCATTGCAGAGACATACCTCCTCAATGCTAGCATCCAAAACAGCCTGCAACCATTCAAAGGGCGTATTCCTTTCAACAAACAGCTACTATTGTCTGGCTTCCAACAATGCCTGGGCACTTGGATATGCGGCAGGAATTTTCAACTTTAAAACCAAACACTTTTGTTAATATATTTTTATACTTATGGGGACATGTGTCTTTGTCCCCTACAAAAATCACAATCTAACCATTTCTATCTTTCATAGAAATCACAAACACCACACACATACAGTACAATGTTGCTTGTACATCTGCTTAGAGTGTCTTTCCCTCAGGGCACAGCCCCTGCAACACAAAACTGTGGGCAAGCCCTTCCCCCATTCAAGCACATATCTCACAAACAAACCTCTGAGAAATACAAAAAGCTCAGCCAAACACACACATTGCAGACTGAATAATCCCACATCTATACCTTCATTTCATACACAATATACAGTTTCCATCAGCATTCACACAGGCACAAACACTACACACAACTTTGTAATGAAAATTGGAAAGTCAATAGATACACAACTTTCAAACATGTTGGCAGTGATAGCCATGTTGCCTGCCCCTCCCCCGCTAAACCTCATGGGGGCAGCCATTTTCAGCTTCTCTCACACAAACATCCAGGAATCATATGGTCTCTCTCCCAACAAAAACACACACACACACAATCGGATTCACAGACATACACGCACACACGCATCTCTCATACTGCAAGCGTTATTTCAAAAAGACAATTTTTTTTTTTTTTTTCGTTTCAAAGTACAGCCTCTTCACGCATCAATCACATCGCAGGTCCACTCTCCTCCTCTGCTGATCTGATGCTCAAAGAGGCCGCAATTGGTCCCACCAGAGTCGCCATTCTGTCGTAGAAATATGGGTTGTTTGCAGAGCACACAGCCTATATTTCCTGTGCTCTATAAGCACACACTTTAGATTCATCTTTTGCAATAATGCTATCTGTAAGTTTGCTAAGATCCACTCACCGTTCATTCCATCATTCATCCAAGAAAGGCAGCACCACAAAAGCTTATCTTCTTATCAGGCCATTCCAGCAAAGACTGACTAGCCGACGCCTAATCATAGGCTTTTATTAAACTCAAAAGATCTCACACAGGAGGTGATTGGCTGCAGCAACCAATCCCCTCCCCCATGGGCGGGAACCTCACAGGATGTTCCCTCCTCACAGGAAAATGACAATACCTGGACATTCCTTCCAACAGGAGATGTCATACATGAATACAATAACGTAGGATGGCTAAAGTTACCGTTGATAGGAATTCTTATTCTGCGCTATTCCATAGAATAACGCATATTAAGATTATACTATTATTGAATGGGGGAGGGAGGCTATCTGCAGATGCACGCTACGAATTCCAACCAATGTTGATCAGACATAGCAGAGACAAGAGCGCCCATCCGCCTATAACCAATGATGTCATTGCAGAGCGAGCATATCCCCCCCTTAACGATCGTCCATGCTAATGCACAGAAGGCCCCCGTTGGTGGACATAAACGCACCCTGCAAACATCACACTCCAACCTCAAAACGTTTTCCCCTATCAGACGGGATTCAACCAGCCTCAGACTACCCCAATCAGCTCTTTTAGAGCGGGTTGCGGAAGTACTAACACTGGGTGACACTATGACAATACATATTAAATACATCTCCATAAAAATCTCCACAACAGCCCATGATACTCTCCTGGTCCCCCCACCCCCACAGTGTCCCCCTGCGTGTTCTCCCTCCAGTGTCCCCCTGTGTGTTCTCCCTCCAGTGCCCCCTGTGTGTGCTCCCTCCAGTGTCCCCCTGTGTGTGCTCCCTCCAGTGTCCCCCTGTGTGTTCTCCCTCCAGTGTCCCCCTGTGTGTTCTCCCTCCAGTGTCCCCCTGTGTGTGCTCCCTCCAGTGTCCCCCTGTGTGTGCTCCCTCCAGTGTCCCTGTGTGTTCTCCCTCCAGTGTCTCCCTGTGTGTGCTCCCTCCAGTGTCCCTGTGTGTGTGCTCCCTCCAGTGTCCTCCTGTGTGCTCTCCCTCCCCACAGTGTCCCCCTGTGTGCTCTCCCTCCCCCAGTGTCCCCTTGTGTGCTCTCCTTCCCCCAGTGTCCCCCTGTGTGCTCCCCCCCATGACCGCAGGATAGGCCCATGATACTCTCCTGGTCCCCCCACCCCCACAGTGTCCCCCTGCGTGTTCTCCCTCCAGTGTCCCCCTGTGTGTTCTCCCTCCAGTGCCCCCTGTGTGTGCTCCCTCCAGTGTCCCCATGTGTGTTCTCCCTCCAGTGTCCCCCTGTGTTTTCTCCCTCCAGTGTCCCCCTGTGTGTTCTCCCTCCAGTGTCCCCCTGTGTTTTCTCCCTCCAGTGTCCCCCTGTGTGTGCTCCCTCCAGTGTCCCCATGTGTGTGCTCCCTCCAGTGTCCCCCTGTGTTCTCCCTCCAGTGTCCCCCTGTGTTTTCTCCCTCCAGTGTCCCCCTGTGTGTTCTCCCTCCAGTGTCCCCCTGTGTTTTCTCCCTCCAGTGTCCCCCTGTGTGTGCTCCCTCCAGTGTCCCCGTGTGTGTGCTCCCTCCAGTGTCCCCCTGTGTGTTCTCCCTCCAGTGTCCCCCTGTGTTTTCTCCCTCCAGTGTCCCCCTGTGTGTGCTCCCTCCAGTGTCCCCGTGTGCGTGCTCCCTCCAGTGTCCCCCTGTGTGTGTTCCCTCCAGTGTCCCCCTGTGTGTGTTCCCTCCAGTGTCCCCCTGTGTGTGCTCCCTCCAGTGTCCCTGTGTGTGTGCCCCCTCCAGTATCCCCTTGTGTGTGCTCCCTCCAGTGTCCCCCTGTGTGTGCCCCCTCCAGTGTCCCCCTGTGTGTGTTCCCTCCAGTGTCCCCCTGTGTGTGTTCCCTCCAGTGTCCCCCTGTGTGTGCTCCCACCAGTGTCCCCCTGTGTGTGCTCCCTCCAGTGTCCCTGTGTGTGTGCCCCCTCCAGTATCCCCCTGTGTGTGCTCCCTCCAGTGTCCCCCTGTGTTTTCTCCCTCCAGTGTCCCCCTGTGTGTGCTCCCTCCAGTGTCCCCGTGTGTGTGCTCCCTCCAGTGTCCCCCTGTGTGCTCCCTCCAGTGTCTCCCTGTGTTCTCCCTCCAGTGTCCCCCTGTGTTTTCTCCCTCCAGTGTCCCCCTGTGTGTTCTCCCTCCAGTGTCCCCCTGTGTTTTCTCCCTCCAGTGTCCCCCTGTGTGTGCTCCCTCCAGTGTCCCCGTGTGTGTGCTCCCTCCAGTGTCCCCCTGTGTGTGTTCCCTCCAGTGTCCCCCTGTGTGTGTTCCCTCCAGTGTCCCCCTGTGTGTGCTCCCTTCAGTGTCCCTGTGTGTGTGCCCACTCCAGTATCCCCCTGTGTGTGCTCCCTCCAGTGTCCCCCTGTGTGTGCCCCCTCCAGTGTCCCCCTGTGTGTGTTCCCTCCAGTGTCCCCCTGTGTGTGTTCCCTCCAGTGTCCCCCTGTGTGTGCTCCCACCAGTGTCCCCCTGTGTGTGCTCCCTCCAGTGTCCCTGTGTGTGTGCCCCCTCCAGTATCCCCCTGTGTGTGCTCCCTCCAGTGTCCCCCTGTGTGTTCTCCCTCCAGTGTCCCCCTGTGTGTGCTCCCTCCAGTGTCCCCCTGTGTGCTCTCCCTCCAGTGTCCACCTGTGTGTTCTCCCTTCAGTGTCCCCCTGTGTGTGCTCCCTCCAGTGTCCCCCTGTGTGCTCCCTCCTGTGTCTCCCTGTGTGCTCTCCCTCCCCACAGTGTCCCCCTGTGTGCTCTCCCTCCCCCAGTGTCCCCCTGTGTGCTCTCCTTCCCCCAGTGTCCCCCTGTGTGCTCCCCCCCCATGACCGCAGGATAGGCCCATGATACTCTCCTGGTCCCCCCACCCCCACAGTGTCCCCCTGCGTGTTCTCCCTCCAGTGTCCCCCTGTGTTTTCTCCCTCCAGTGCCCCCTGTGTGTGCTCCCTCCAGTGTCCCCCTGTGTGTGCTCCCTCCAGTGTCCCCCTGTGTGTTCTCCCTCCAGTGTCCCCCTGTGTGCTCCCTCCAGTGTCTCCCTGTGTGTTCTCCCTCCAGTGTCCCCATGTGTGTTCTCCCTCCAGTGTCCCCCTGTGTTTTCTCCCTCCAGTGTCCCCCTGTGTGCTCCCTCCAATGTCTCCCTGTGTTTTCTCCCTCCAGTGCCCCCTGTGTGTGCTCCCTCCAGTGTCCCCCTGTGTGTTCTCCCTCCAGTGTCCCCCTGTGTGCTCCCTCCAGTGTCTCCCTGTGTGTTCTCCCTCCAGTGTCCCCATGTGTGTTCTCCCTCCAGTGTCCCCCTGTGTTTTCTCCCTCCAGTGTCCCCCTGTGTGCTCCCTCCAGTGTCCCCCTGTGTTTTCTCCCTCCAGTGCCCCCTGTGTGTGCTCCCTCCAGTGTCCCCCTGTGTGTGCTCCCTCCAGTGTCCCCCTGTGTGTTCTCCCTCCAGTGTCTCCCTGTGTGTTCTCCCTCCAGTGTCCCCATGTGTGTTCTCCCTCCAGTGTCCTGCTGTGTTTTCTCCCTCCAGTGTCCCCCTGTGTGCTCCCTCCAGTGTCTCCCTGTGTGTTCTCCCTCCTGTGTCCCCCTGTGTGTTCTCCCTCCAGTGTCCCCCTGTGTGTTCTCCCTCCAGTGTCCCCCCGTGTGTTCTCCCTCCAGTGTCTCCCTGTGTGCTCCCTCCAGTGTCCCCCTGTGTGTTCTCCCTCCAGTGTCCCCCCGTGTGTTCTCCCTCCAGTGTCCCCCTGTGTGCTCCCTCCAGTGTCCCCCTGTGTGTGCTCCACCCCAGTGTCCCCCTGTGTGCTCCCCCCAGTGTCTCCCTGTGTGTTCTCCCTCCAGTGTCCCCCTGTGTGTTCTCCCTCCAGTGTCCCCCTGTGTGTTCTCCCTCCAGTGTCCCCCTGTGTGTTCTCCCTCCAGTGTCCCCCTGTGTGTTCTCCCTTCAGTGTCCCCCTGTGTGCGCTCTCTCCAGTGTCCCCCCGTGTGTTCTCCCTCCAGTGTCCCCCTGTGTGTTCTCCCTCCAGTGTCCCCCTGTGTGTGCTCCCTCCAGTGTCTCCATGTGTGTTCTCCCTCCAGTGTCCCCATGTGTGTTCTCCCTCCAGTGTCCCCATGTGTGTTCTCCCTCCAGTGTCCCCCTGTGTTTTCTCCCTCCAGTGTCCCCCTGTGTGCTCCCTCCAGTGTCCCCCTGTGTTTTCTCCCTCCAGTGCCCCCTGTGTGTGCTCCCTCCAGTGTCCCCCTGTGTGTGCTCCCTCCAGTGTCCCCCTGTGTGTTCTCCCTCCAGTGTCTCCCTGTGTGTTCTCCCTCCAGTGTCCCCATGTGTGTTCTCCCTCCAGTGTCCTGCTGTGTTTTCTCCCTCCAGTGTCCCCCTGTGTGCTCCCTCCAGTGTCTCCCTGTGTGTTCTCCCTCCTGTGTCCCCCTGTGTTCTCCCTTCAGTGTCCCCCTGTGTGCGCTCTCTCCAGTGTCCCCCCGTGTGTTCTCCCTCCAGTGTCCCCCTGTGTGTTCTCCCTCCAGTGTCCCCCTGTGTGTGCTCCCTCCAGTGTCTCCATGTGTGTTCTCCCTCCAGTGTCCCCATGTGTGTTCTCCCTCCAGTGTCCCCATGTGTGTTCTCCCTCCAGTGTCCCCCTGTGTTTTCTCCCTCCAGTGTCCCCCTGTGTGCTCCCTCCAGTGTCCCCCTGGGTTTTCTCCCTCCAGTGCCCCCTGTGTGTGCTCCCTCCAGTGTCCCCCTGTGTGTGCTCCCTCCAGTGTCCCCCTGTGTGTTCTCCCTCCAGTGTCTCCCTGTGTGTTCTCCCTCCAGTGTCCCCATGTGTGTTCTCCCTCCAGTGTCCTGCTGTGTTTTCTCCCTCCAGTGTCCCCCTGTGTGCTCCCTCCAGTGTCCCCCTGTGTGTTCTCCCTCCAGTGTCCCCCCGTGTGTTCTCCCTCCAGTGTCTCCCTGTGTGCTCCCTCCAGTGTCCCCCTGTGTGTTCTCCCTCCAGTGTCCCCCCGTGTGTTCTCCCTCCAGTGTCCCCCTGTGTGCTCCCTCCAGTGTCCCCCTGTGTGTGCTCCACCCCAGTGTCCCCCTGTGTGCTCCCCCCAGTGTCTCCCTGTGTGTTCTCCCTCCAGTGTCCCCCTGTGTGTTCTCCCTCCAGTGTCCCCCTGTGTGTTCTCCCTCCAGTGTCCCCCTGTGTGTTCTCCCTTCAGTGTCCCCCTGTGTGCGCTCTCTCCAGTGTCCCCCGTGTGTTCTCCCTCCAGTGTCCCCCTGTGTGTTCTCCCTCCAGTGTCCCCCTGTGTGTGCTCCCTCCAGTGTCCCCCTGTGTGTGCTCCCTCCAGTGTCCCCATGTGTGCACTCCCTCCAGTGTCCCCCTGTGTGTTCTCCCTCCAGTGTCCCCCTGTGTGTGTTCCCTCCAGTGTCCCCCTGTGTGTGCTCCCACCAGTGTCCCCCTGTGTGTGCTCCTTCCAGTGTCCCCGTGTGTGTGCTTCCTCCAGTATCCCCCTGTGTGTGCTCCCTCCAGTGTCCCCCTGTGTGTGCTCCCTCCAGTGTCCTCGTGTGTGTGCTCCCTCCAGTGTCCCCCTGTGTGCTCTCCCTCCTCCAGTGTCCCCCTGTGTGCCCCCCAGTGTCCCCCTGTGTGCTCTCCCTCCCCCCAGTGTCCCCCTGTGTGCTCTCCCTCCCCCAGTGTCCCCCTGTGTGCTCCCCCCATGTCTCCCTGTGCAGGTGTGGCTTAAGTGTGGGCAGGGTCACAGGGGGCTCCATGATCTTCTATTGCCCGGGGGCCCCATGAGTTGTCAGTCCGACCCTGCTCGGAGTCTGCTAATTACCATTGCAATCTCTAAAACTGGCCCTAACCCTCTCCCCCACAGTTCTGTTTAAGAGACAATACATCTCAAGAAGTGTCATCAATCTACCTTGCATTACGCCCACCATGCCTTGTAACCTACTCTACACAGAAAGATGTCAGCTGTCCCTATCTCTGGAGGTTCTCATTAGACTAAAGGGGGTCCGGGATTTTGCTACAAATAAAAATAAATGAAAAAATTAGTCTTGTGTTTTAAATGAACGGGCCTCATGCCCACGGACGTTTTTACAGCCACATTTTTTACAGCTTAAAAACGCCTGTCCATGTTATTGTATAATTTTTTTTTTTTTTTCGAAATATATTTTTTATGCCTAACGCCGATGCTGAGGAACGCACTGGTCCTGGGTTTTTTTTACAGCTTAAAAACGTCCATGCTATTTGCAGCTCAAAAACGTCTAGGTGGGCATGAAGCTATAGACTAACATGGACAGGCGTTTTTAAGCTGTAAAAAACGCTCAAAAACGCGGCTGTAAAAACGTCCGTGGGCATGAGGCCTAATAGTCACGGTCTGCCCAGATTCACAATAAAATCCAGGAGATTCAATAAATGAATAAATAAATACACTTTTTTATTGTAACCTTGGTTTAGTATTTGAAGCAAACTCATACTAAAGAAAATACAGCTTTGGTAGATGAGGTCTTGTCTGTGATGGAACTAGTAGTTGATATTAGACATGCGCACACTGAAATATTTCGTTTTGGAATTTCGTTTTCGTCCGAAAAATACATTTATTTAGTTACTCCCGAAATTCGTTTTTATTTATTTAGTTTCGTTAACAAAATGCATTCATCCGAAAATCCGAATGAATTAGGGTCGAATCTGTCATTGAAGGCTTATGGTGTCTGTCGAATGTTCAAAGAAGATTCAACGGAGCAGCTAAACTGTACGACGCCGCGATCCTACATTTCCAGTCCAATGCTCCGCCCACAAGCTATAGTAGAATTCTAATGTTGTATGACACTAGTAATAATTATATTTATAAATTATTATTACTAGTCAACCAACATTAGAATTCTTCTATAGCCTATGGGCCGAGCATTCTACCGGAAATGTACGATCGCGGCGTCGTACAGTTTAGCTGCACCGTCGAATCTTCTTAGAACTTTCGACAGACACCATAAGCCTTCAATGACAGATTCAACGTTTGTATGTTTTTAGTTTCTTCGTTGAATCTTCGTCGTTCATGTCGAATGGTCTACCCCCAACACTGTCTCTATAATGTCGAATCTTTTCTCTCTATGTAGAATAATCTTGGACTAATAGAGTTAAGGTTAGTCACATTCGACCACAGGTTCAATAGACACAGATTGCTATTGTCACCGTCATGTCGAATCTCCTATCTATATCCAACTGTTGTTGCAACAAAAACAGAAAATAAAGCATTTTTTTATGTCGGGTCTTTCGGATTTCGGATTCTGCGTGTTCGTTTTCGTTTGACAATAGAATGGGACAAAATAATTCAAATCCAGAACACCTCATCCCGTTTAATGAAAAGCAAACAAAGAAATGGACAAAGGGTAAAAATACCCTGGGACTTTTAAACAGTGTTCAATTGATAGAATAAAAATACAAAAAGTATTACAAATTTACATATTTATTTGAAAAGAGTAAAAAACACACAAGCATTGAATAAAAGAACCATCCATGTTGGGTACATGACATTTTGCCATACGTATGAATGACTGTCGTAAGATCACTCAACTAGTTTTGCTCGGCTGAGCTTCTTCAGGAGTTTTTTTGAAGTTAGAGCAGGTCATACTGAAAAATTGCACAGAACCGACATATAATGGATGGATAGCAAGTTACCGGCAGTTTAGTTTGAAAAGAAACATATACACAATTCAAACAGTATTGCATAATATTCGGTATTGGTTAGATACCTTTGAAAATATACAAAATTCAAGAAAAAAATAATCACAAGAGAATAATTTGTTAATATAAACAATAATCACAATTTAAACTGGAGTAGAGTCTTACCATAACAGTCAGTTTCAGCCCACATAAAACAGGAGGTCATGAAGGGTTAAATACAAGCAGTCCCAGAAAATGTCTTGGACCCAGCCTTCCAAGTGAATCCACCCATGTATTGAATGGAGCCACAGAAGGAAAAGAGCAGTGTAGAGTTTCCTAAAAAATAAACAAAAATCAGGTAGAGGTCTTCATAGATAGCAAAAAAGCTGCCCCAAGATGGGGACCAATGACCTCATCGAACGGGCATAATGGAAACGAGAAATCATCATTTAAAATGATTTAGAGTCTCACATACCTGAATAAAAAGGCATATAAAGGATAAGCCAATAGGATTTAAGCCGCTAGATTAGGAGAGGCCAATAAAGACCACAATCCACCGAGTAGATGAAAAGGAAGGGTATCCTTAAAATGATAACGAAAATACCTGAAATTCGGACGAAAACGAATGCACATGTTTAGTTGATATTCATTTCACAGTTGTTTGGATAAAGGGGGTCTTGAGAGGTAAGGAAGTCCTCCTCGTCCTCCCTCTGTTCTGCCTCAAGTGCCCTGTCCATTATTCCACGCGGCGTGTGCTGATACGATGACCTTGTACACGGCAGTCCTGATCTCCTTGGTCTTCACACCATAAATGATGGGGTTTATGGCTGGTGGGATGAGCATGTAAAAGACGCCCACAATGATGTGTATACACGGGACAATGCTACCTATCCTGTGGGTCACAGAGGAGAAGGCCCCCAGGGTGTAGGAGGTGAGGAAGACGAAGACATGGGACGTACATGTGCTAAAGGCTTTCTTTTTGGCAGCCCTAGAGGAGAGCTTCAACACTGACCTCAGGATGAAGAAGTAGGACACAGCAATGAAGGTGACATCGCATATGGTGAGAAACATGACAACGGTCAACCCAAAGACACTATTGACAGTAATATCAGTACAAGCCAATGTCACCACTGCCATATGGTCACAATAGCAGTGGGCAATTCGGTTTTTCTGGCAGTACGGCAGTCTACTGGCCATCACTGGACACGGAGTCACTATAATGAATCCTCTGATAAGGGAAACTGTGACTATCTTTACTATTAAGGTGTTGGTCAGCGTGGTCGTGTAATGGAGAGGGTTGCAGATTGCCACGTATCTGTCGAAGGCCATGGCCAGGAGAATTCCAGATTCAAAAGATATGAAAAAATGGATGAAGAACATCTGAACAAGGCAGGAGAAGGAGGTGATCTCCTTGACGTTCATCCAGAAGAGGGCCAACATTCTCGGGACAACGGAGCTGCATACAATTATGTCAGCTATGAACAAAATAAAAAGCAAATAGTACATAGGGCTGTGCAGATGTCTTTCTTTCATAATCAGGCTCAACAGCAGACTGTTCCCGATGACAGCCATCAGGTACATGACGAAGATGGGGATGGAGATCCATACATGAGCCGACTGGCAGCCTGGAAGGCCTTCCAAGAGGAACAAACTAGGGAAGGAGCTTGAAAGGTTTTCTGATGGCATGATGACTTTAGAGATCAGGATTTACAGGAAAGACATGGTGATCACCTGTAAAGATAAAAAGACATTGGTGGTAAATGTATGGAGATACAAAACATAAACGTTCAGCAATTTATGGACTTTATTACTGGTCTTCTGAATATATCCAGAGGATACGTTCTCCACTTCAATACCGGGCCTATTCTGGCACTCCTCTCCTACATGTAAAAATCATAATTTTTTCCCTAGAAAATTACTCAGAACCCCCAAACATTATATATGTTTTTTTTAGCAGACACCCTAGGGCAGGGATATGCAATTAGCGGACCTCCAGCTGTTGCAAAACTACAAGTCCCATCATGCCTCTGCCTCTGGGTGTCATGCTTGCTGCTGTCAGAGTCTCGCTATGCCTCATGGGACTTGTAGTTTGGCAACAGCTGGAGGTCCGCTAATTGCATATCCCTGCCCTAGGGAATAAAATGGCGGTCATTGCAACTTTTTATCTTGCACGGTATTTGCGCAATAATTTTTTAAATGCCCTTTTCTGGGGAAAAAAATTGTTTCATGAATTAAAAAATAACATAACAGTAAAGTTAGCCCAATTTTTATGTATAACGTGAAAGATGATGTTACGCCGAGTAAATAGATACCCAACATGTCACGCTTTAAAATTGCGAACACTCATGGAATGGCGCCAAACTTCGGTACTTAAAAATTCCCATAGGCGACGCTATAATTTTTTTTTTACAGGTTACCAGTTTAGAGTTACAGAGGAGGTCTAGTGCTAGAATTGTTTCTCTCGCTCTAACGCACGCGGCGATACCTCACATGTGTGGTTAAAAGGGCGTTTACATATGTGGGCGGGACTTACGTGTGTGTTCGCTTCTGAGCGCGAGCTACCAGGGACAGGGGCGATTCTTTTTTTTTTTTATGTTTTTTTTTTTTGCTTTTTTTTTTTATTTTTACACTTTTTTTACGTTTAATATTTTTTGATCTCTTTTATTCCTATTAAAAGGAATGTAAACATCCCTTGTAATAGGAATCTATCATGACAGGTCCTTTTTATGGAGAGATGTGGGGTCAATAAGACCTCCCCCTCCGCCCACATCTCTCCTCCAGGCTGCAAAGCATGAGATCGGAAAAAAAAATCACCAATCTCAGGCTGACAGCCGCGATTGCGGCTTTGTTTACATGCGGGGTCCGGGCGTGACGTCATAACGTCGCGCCCTGGGCCTCCGACGATCATAGAGATGACTGGTGACCATCTTTGTCACCAAAAATCTCTATGGTCGTCATCCGGCGGTGTCCGATTCTTTCTCCGGTCCCCGATGGCACGGAAGAGCCCGAAGAAGCACCGGATGACGGCGGGAGGGGGAGGGGGAGAGTGCCAGTTCACACAAGGGCAACCCAACTTACAGCGCGACTTTGCAAGGCGACTTCAACGTGAATTCAGCGTGACTTGGAGCAACTTACAATGCGACTTTAAGTCGCCTCCAGGACAGGCGACTTTGGCTGTGGCCAATCACAGAGTAATCAGCTCTGTGGGAGGGAGGGGTTTGCCTGGGTTAACTATTTTCTCTTCCTGTAAAGTTGCTTGCACCAAGATGGAGATCCGACTTTGGAGGCGACTTCCATTGATCGAGGGCTCGCACTCGCTGCGCCTCGACGTCGCGCCCACACGTCAGACGTGTGACGTCATTCCTGGCGCCGCACGTCGGCGTGATTTTTCCATCGCCGTGCAGTTTGAGGGAGGAATGGCACCTGTTTAATGAGTGCTAGCCGCTCAGACATGGTCGCCTCCTCTCTCCTTGCACACCAGCGTGACAATGGTGTGGCCTTGCTGACGGACGGGCCGCCCTTCATTACAACATCATTGCCAATCATCACCCTGCTCTTCCACATCCAGCTTGGCACACCCAGACCTTACTTATTGTGACATCACGCTTCATTAAGACATTCCAGGTAGATTCATTGCCACGATTTCCTCAGTGGCCCTATGGTGGTTCGATATTTTACATTGTTATCTTGCTGCACTATTTCTCTTTTGTCTTTTTCTTTTTCCACACTTGGGGGTTCTACATGCTTCACTTCACCTTCCATTTCAACAGCTCAATTCCTCTTATAGCACCGATCAGTCATTTTTCCTTTGGTCCCCACATTAATTTTATTTCACATTATCTGTCTTAGATGCCTCATTGGCCCCACCAATTACCCAACCTTGGAAGAGTAATTCCCTCATTTGAGAAGTTCATTTACTTACCATCTCGGCCCTCCTGTCATTCCATCACCATCACCTCAATCCCCGGGGGGGGATGTTCTCATACCCCCCCCTCTGCCTCCCATTATTATAACCATGATCTATGCTCTATCCATAGATAAGAGTGCTAGGACCATAGTTTTGTGTCCCCTCTTTCCCTCTTTCCCTATTTTAATCAATTACCATTGATTACTACCGTATATACTCAAGTATAAGCCGAGTTTTTCAGCACATTTTTTTGTGCTGAAAATGCCCCCTCGGCTTATACTCGAGTCACCTTTTTGCGCCTGATCTCTTGGACTTTGGGGACCCGGTACCGGCCGGCCGTAGATCCCCTGGACCCCTTGGCACACATGTAGCCCGACTCTTCCTCTACAAGTGTGCAAAGTTTGTTATCCGGGGGACCTACAGCCGGGGAGCACCGATTTTTCAAAGCCGGGCACCCCTTCCTTAGACTCCCATGTTAAATGGTAATTTCTTTGGTGATTTTGGGGACCCAGTACTGGCCGTTCGTAGGTTCCCTGGACCCGAAACTTGGCACACATGTAGCCCAATTTCCCGTCTACAAGTGTGCAAATATTTTTGTCTGGAGGACCCACGGTCGGGGAGCACCCGGTACTGGCCGGTCGTAGGTTCCCTGGACCCGGAACTTGGCACACACATAGCCGCATTTCTCCTCTATAAGGGTGCAAAGCTTGTTGTCTGGAGGACCTACAGCAAAGGAGCACCGATTTTTCAAAGCCGGGCACTCCTTCCCTAAACTCCCATGTTAAACGGTAATTTTTCCGGTGATTTGGGGACCCGGTACTGGCCGGTCGTAGGTTCTCTGGACCCGGAACTTGGCACACATGTAGCCGCATTTTTACTTTACAAGTGTGCAAAGTTTGTTGTTTGGGGGACCTACGGCCGGGGAGCACTGATTTTTCAACCCTTCCATAGACTCCCATGTTAAACAGTAATTTCTCCAGTGATTTCGGGGACCCGGTACTGCCCAGTCATAGGTTCTCTGGACCCGAAACTTGGCACACATATAGCCGCATTTCCCCTCTACAAGTGTGCAAAGCTTGTTGTCTGGGGGACCTACGGCCGGGCAGCACCGAATTTTCAAACCGGGCACCCCTTCCATAGACTCCCATGTTAAACAGTAATTTCTCTGGTGATTTCGGGGACCCGGTACCGGCCGGTCGTAGGTCTCCTGGACCCGAAACTTGGCACACATATAGCCCCATTTCCCCTCTACAATTGTGCAAAGATTGTTGTCTGGGGGCCCTAAGGCATGGGAGCACCGATTTTTCAAATCCGGGCACCCCTTCCATAGATTCCCATGTTAAACAGTAATTTCTCCAGTGATTTCGGGGACCCGGTACCAGCCGGTCGTAGGTTCTCTGGACACGGAACTTGGCACACATGTAGCTGATTTTCCCCTCTATAAGTTTGCAAAGTTTGTTGTCTGGGGGACCTACGGCCGGGGAGCACCGATTTTCAAAGCTGGGCACCCCTTCCATAAACTCCCATGTTAAATGGTAATTTCTTTGGTGATTTTGGGGACCCGGTACCAGCCAGTCATAGGTCCCCTGGACCCTAATCTTTGCACACACGTAGCCCCATTTCCCCTCTATAAGTGTGCAAAATTTGTTGTCTGGAGGACCCACGGCCGGGGAGCACCAATTTTTCAAAGCCGGGCACCCCTTCCATAGACTCCTATGTTAAACAGTAATTTCTCCGGTGATTTTGGGGACCCGGTACTGGCCGGTCGTAGGTTCTCTGGACCCCTAACTTGGCGCACATGTAGCAGCATTTCTCATATACAAGTGTGAAAAGTTTGTTGTCTAGGAGACCTACGGCCGGGGAGCAACTCGAGTCAATAAGTTCTCCCATTTTTTGGTGGTAAAGTTAGGTGTCTCGGCTTATATTCGGGTTGGCTTATACTCAAGTATATACGGTAATTTATATTCGTTATAGGTACCCTATTGCATAGCTGCTCCTGATGAGTGGAGACAGTCCACGAAACGTGTAGAGCCTTTCTTATTTGATGCTATGCCACAGCAATCATGTGTTTACCATGGGTTTGACTCGTTTGAATCATTAATCAACCATTTATACTCTCCAACATGTTTGTTTTTTTTTGTTTTGTTTTTTTGAGTATATCATTGGCCTTTTACCAATCATGTGCAACAATCTAAGTCTGTCGGAATTTCCCGAAGGAAAAAGTCCGATGGGGCACACACACGGTTGGAAAATGCAATGAAAAGAGCCCGTCTGACTTTTTCCATCTGAAAATCTGGTCGTGTGTACGAGGCGTTACAATCACCAGCAATCTCCGATACATCCACCGACAAGGGCGTGGGAACCATCCAATCTACTGAATGACATCATTGTGGGAGGATCCGGAGGAGATCGAATGATCGGACTCTAATGTCTGGGACCTGCTGAAAGGATCAATATAAGCCAACAATGTTTTTCTTTCTTTTTTCTCTTTGTATGGTATAGATCAGGGCTCAAAATTGCAAGTCCTGAGCTACTAGACAGGCCTTAAGGGTTACTTGCCACCAGTTGCCCCGCCCAACCCCTACCCTGCCCCGCCCCATATTCCGCCCCATATTCTGCCCCTAAACACACCCTCATAAATTATCTCATGAATTGGCACTTAAATGTTTTATGCAGAATTAAGTTACAAAAATAAATATTAACAAAAACGTTATCAGTGCCCATCAATGCAGCCTCACCTGTGCCCATCAATGCAGCCTCACCTGTGCCCATCAATGCAGCCTCACCTGTGCCCATCATTGCAGCCTCACCTGTGCCCACCTTTGCAGCCTCACCTGTGCCCATCATTGCAGCGTGACCTGTGCCCACCATTGCATTCTCACCTGTGTCCACCATTGCAGCCCCACCTGTGCCCACCATTGCAGCCTCACCTGTGCCCACCATTGCAGCGTGACCTGTGCCCATCTTTGCAGTCTCACCTGTGCCCACCATTGCAGTCTCACCTGTGGCCACCATTGCAGCCTCACCTGTGCCCACCATTGCAGCCTCACCTGTGCCCATCATTGCAGCCTCACCTGTGCCCACCATTGCAGTCTCACCTGTGCCCACTATTGCAGTCTCACCTGTGCCTATCATTGCAGTCTCAAATGTGCCCACTATTGCAGTCTCACCTGTGCCCAACATTGCAGTCTCACCTGTGCCCACCATTGCAGCCTCACCTGTGCCCACCATTGCAGCCTCACCTGTGTCCACCATTGCAGCCTCACCTGTGCCCACCATTGCAGCCTCACCTATGCCCACCATTACAGCCTCACCTATGTCCACCATTACAGCCTCACCTGTGCCAACAATTGCAGCCTCACCTATGCCCACCATTACAGCCTCACCTGTGTCCACCATTACAGCCTCACCTGTGCCCATCATTGCAGCCTCACCTTTATACATCATTGCAGCCTCACCAGTGCCCATCATTGCAGCCTCACCTGTGCCCAACATTGCAGCATCACCTCAGCCCATCTTTGCAGCCTCACTTGAGCCCATCATTGCATCGTGACCTGTGCCCACCATTGCAGCCTCACCTGTGTCCATTGTTGCAGCTTCACCTGTGTCCATTGTTGCAGCCTCACCAGTGACCACCATTGCAGACTGACCTGTGCCCACCATTGTAGCCTCACCTGTGCCCATCATTGCAGCCTTACCTGTGCCCATCATTGCAGCCTCACCTGTGCCCACCATTGCAGCCTCACCTGTGCCCATCATTGTAGTGTGACTTGTGCAGAGGAAGAGGACAGCTTACATTAGAATTGCCTCCGCTCGTGGTCACACACAGCCCCGCCTCCTCCTGACCCGGAGCCTGTGATAGACAGAACACATCCCAGCATTGGACCAGCGTTCTGTCTATCACAGGGGCGGGGTCAGGAGGAGGCGGGGCTGTGTGTGACCGCGAGCGGAGGCAATTCTAATGTAAGCTGTTACAGCGGGCAAACCCCGCTCTGTCATCCAGCGGGCAGTCCTCTTCCTCCACGCTCTCTTCCCAGGGCGATCACTGGGAGAATGGCTCCCGATCAACCCCCCGCCCAGGCAGCCCCCGCTCCCCCCCCGCCCAGGCGGCCCCCGCTCCCATCCTGCCCGGGCGTCCCCCACTCCCCCCCGCCCAGGCAGCCCCCGCTCCCCCCCCGCCCAGGCGGCCCCCGCTCCCATCCCGCCCGGGCGTCCCCCACTCCCCCCCGCCCAGGCGGCTCCCGCTCCCCCCCCGCCCGGGCGTCCCCCGCTCCCCCCCCCGCCCGGGCGTCCCCCGCTCCCCCCTGACCAGACAGCCCCCGATCCCCCCCAGGCAGCCCCCGCTTGCCAGCCCTCATTTCCAAAATGCGTGTAGGCAAGTGTAAAATTTGAGGGCTGGTATGAAAATAATGGGATGATGTAGAGGTTGGATGTGTGTGACTACAAATCATGGGGCCCCATAGAAAAATGTTTATAGGGCCCCTCCAGCTTACCACAGCTTGTCTGTAACAGCCGGCAATGTCTCCTGTTCCAATACTGATCCCTATCATAGAGTCTTCCTAAAGGACGGGGATCAGAGAGATGACAGTATAGTCACCACATCACAAGGGGGCAGATTAAAGATAGTTATAATTAAAATAATAATAATAATAATAGTAAAAAAAATAATAATAATAACAACAATAATAATAATAATAATAACAAAATACTACTACTACTACTAATATTAATAAAAATAATAATACAAAAATAATAATAATAACAACAACAATGATAACAAAATACTACTACTGCTACTACTATTACTAATTATAATAATAATAATAATAATAATAATAATAATAATAATAATACAAAAAAATTATAATAACAATAATAATAAAAACTAAATATTTTTACTACTACTACTACTACTACTACTACTAATAATAATAATAATAATAATAATAATAATAAAATGCTACTATTAATAACAACAACAATAAAAATAACAAAATACTACTACTACTTTTAATAATAATAACAAAATACTACTACTACTACTACTATTACTAATAATAATAATACAAAAAATAATAATAACAACAACAAAAATAAATAAATAATATTTTTACTACTACTACTACTACTACTACTACTAATAATAATATTAAAAAATACTACTATTAATAATAATAATAATAATAATAATAATAATAACAACAACAATAAAATTAACAAAATACTTCTACTATTACTAATAATAATAATACTAATAATAATAATAACAATAAAAAATAGTAATAATAATAACAATAATAATAATAATAACAACAATAATAATACAAAAAAATTATAACAACAACAACAACAATAAAAATTACAAAATACTACTACTACTACTACTACTACTACTACTGATAATAATAACAATACAACAAAAAAATAATAACAACAACAATAATAATACCAAAATTCTTCTACTACTACTACTACCACTACTACTACTAATAATAATAATAATAATAATAATAATAAATCATAACAATAAAAATAACAAAATACTACTACTACTACTACTACTATTAATAATAATAATAATAATAATAATAATAATAACAAATAATTCGAATAACAATAATAATAATAATGATAATAATAGCAATCATAGTAGCAATAATAATAACAATATAATAATAAAAATAACAAAATACTACTACTACTACCAATAATAATAATAACAATACAAAAAATAATAACAACAACAACAATAATACCAAAATTCTTCTACTACTACTACTACTACTACTACTACTACTACTACTAATAATAATAATAATAATAATAATAATAATAATAATAATAATAATAAATAATATTAACAACAACAATAATAAAAACAAACTATTTTTACTATTTCTACTACTACTCCTAATAATAATAATAATAATAATAAATAATTATGTTAATAACAATAATAATAATAATAATAATAATAATAACAGCAAACATAATAACAATAATACTAATCATAATAATAATAATAATACTAACAATAATAAAAAAAAATACTACTGCTACTACTTCTACCAATAACAATAAGAATAAGAATAATGAGAATAAGAATAATAATACAAAAAAATAATAACAACAATAATAATAACACAATTCTTCTACTACTATTAATAATAATAATAATAAAAAAATTATATTAACAACAACAATAATAAAAACTAAATATTTTTACTACTACTAATATGCAAAAAAATCAACTCGCTAATTCACTTTCGCAAGGTACTGAAGACTCACTTACTTTCCAATGTATATGGATAAGGGACGTCTGCTACCTTACTACTAACCAGCTGATTAGCCCCCCCTGACTTGTTGCTGCTTACCTAAATGTGGACTGTTAAGCCGCGTACACACGATCGGATAACCTATGGATTTTCGTCCGATGGATTTGTCCGTCGGATATCCGATGAAACTGTTTTTCATCAGTCTTGGCCACACACCATCAGTCAAAAAACCGACCGTTCCAAACGCGGTGACGTAAAAAACTCCGATGAGCCGAGAAAAATGAAGTTTAATGCTTCTGAGCATGCGTCGACTTGATTCTGAGCATGCGTGGGTTTTTGATCCGATGGACTTGCCCATAGACGATCGGAGTTTTCGATCGGTTTTTTATCCATCGGAAAAAATTAAAACATGTTCTATTTTTAAAAACAGATGGAAAAAAGACCGATGGGTCCCATACACGATCGGTTTGTCTGATGAAAACAATCCATCAGACGAAAATCCATAGGATATCCAATCATGTGTACAGGGCTTAACTCTGCTTCTTTTATTTTTTTATTTTTCCCTCTGTTGTTATTTATTATTCATTTATCCTGTATGTGTTATCTGTTATGTTGGTCTATCTAGCGCTTAGGCGCAGTTCTTGAACTGTATTTGGCGCTTTACAAATAATAAAAATCAAATCAAATCAATAATAATAATAATAACAACAATAATAATTGAAATAAAAATAACAAAATACCTCTACTACTACTACTATTAATACTAATGTTAATAATAATAATAATAATAATAATAATAATAAAATAATAGTAATAATAATACAAAAAAAATATTATAATAACAATAATAATAATAACAAAATACTACTAATAATAATACAAAAAAAATAATAACAACAATAATAATAACAAAATACTTCTACTACTACTAATAATAATAATAATAATAATAAATAATAATAATAACAAAATACTACTCCTACTATTACTACTACTACTATTATTATTAATAATAATAGCAATAATAATAAAAACAAATTGAATAACAACAACGACAGCAATAAAAATAACAAAATACTACTATTGAAGGGAAGGGGGATTGTCAAGGGCTACTCCACATGTCGCCCTCGATCGCCAGTGATGTTCAGGACTATCTCGGTACCCGGATATAAAGCAAGGGAATTATAAAAATGTAATTTATTACAAAATATACACATATATTACAACAATAACAGGTTTGTAATTGTTGCAAAAATTTCACATGAATTTGACATCTAAAAGCACATGGAAGCCCCCACAGATATGTAGAGGCGCAGTGATGTAGGTACTGACGTTGTCCTCAACAAGTTTCGGGGCCAATGCCGCTTCTTCAGGAGGAGCCAACCAAGAAGATCTATGAAGAGATACAATCTCATAATTACAGTGTCATGGAAATCTTGTAGCAAAGCTCCCAAAATCACATTTCATTTTTGTAGTATTGAGAAGTTTACACAGTTTGTGCCTATCAAACATTTTACAAATGAATTATACCTCTTTTATACATTTTCAGTCCATCCCAATAGCCTCCTGTGTTCGCCCCCCGGGGGGATCACCCGCTTAGGGTGTCTCATTTGATGCCGTTTGTTGCCCTATTGGGCCTTCGTTGGTAAGTCACGCCGGCCTCTCAATACTCCAATACTAACAAAATACTACCACTACTACTATTAATAATAATAATAATAATAATAATAATAATAACAACAATAAAAATAACAAAATACTTCTACTACTACTACTATAAAAAATAATAATAACAGTAATAATTATAATTATAATAATAGCAATAATAATAATAATAACAATATTAATAATAATAATAATAATAATAATAATAACAATAATAAAAAATATTATTAATAATAATAATAATAATAATAATAACAATAATAACAATATCAAAATACTACCCACTACACTACTACTATTAATAATAATAATAATAATAATAATAACAACAATAATAATAATACAAAAAAAATAACAACAACAAGCAAAATAACAAAATACTTCTACTACTACTACTATTAAAAAATAATAATAATAATAATAACAATAATAACAAAATACTACCACTACTACTATTAATAATTATAATAATAATAATAATAATAATAATAATAATAACAACAACAATAAAAATAACAAAATATTTCTACTACTACTACTACTATAAAAAAAATATATATGAACTTCCGGTTCCGGCGCTGTATGGAGTAGCTGCCCTCCTCATTAGCTCCGCAGCTCGATCCGATAAAACAGCATATAAAAGCAAAAGACATTTACCCTGGTCATCCGCTCACCCCCCTGGTCATCCACGGTCACGCCATGGACCGTTTTGTTGAGAAAACCAGCGTTCGCTCGTACGCAACCGCGGCGGTTTCACTGATACAACCGCAAATCGAGGCCGCGGCTTCGGCCTACACGGCTCCCTCCTCAGATGCAGGGCCTGCATTGGAGGTAAGCGGCGATTCGCCCACCTCCCCACCACAGCCTTCTCCTCCTCCACGTCACAACTGAGAGGATCGCCCAGGCTGTAGCAGCTCTCCTCACCCCCATGATAGCAGCTGCCTCTGTGGAGAAGGCGGTCAGTGCAGGCATGCAGCAGCTCAAGGCCCAACTAGGGGAACACTCCACTAGGCTGAATGAGGCTGAACATCGCATATCAAACTTAGAAGACGAATTATACCAAACCCAGACCCTGGAACATGTCCAGGACAAAACTAATGAGTACATTTTGGACAAGCTGGACGATTTGGAAAATAGGTCCAGAAGGTGCAATCTGCGCTTCATCGGCATCCCAGAATCCCTACAACCATCGGCCCTCATGGACCTCTGTGCGAGACGTATGCCAGAGTCCTTGGGCCTCCCCAGCCCTTGTACCGTGGAAAGAGAACACCGCATGGGACTCTTTAACTCAGATCGCAAGTCGCCACGACCGATTATCGCCAAATATCTGAATTCTGCAAAAATTCAGGCAATCCAGATCCCTCCAGATAGACGGTATGAAGATCTTGGTCTTCGCGGACTACTCCATAGAAGTATTCAAAAAAAGGAAGGCTTTCCAGCAGGTGTGCACAGAATTGCATCAACAACAATTCAAATTCACTCTGGCCTTCCCAGCCACCCTGCGGCTCAAAGCACCCAATGGAGACCAGCTCTCCTTCCAAGACCCATCTGAAGCAGAAGCCTTCCTACGCTCTCTCCACTCGGGACCTCTCCTCAGCCCCTCATCCAGGACGACTCCAATCAACCGAGGTCTCGACCAAAGAAGCCCGCGCAAAGACTCTCCAAAAAGATTCAGGCCCTCGAACCCAGACCGGCGCCAATCCATGCTCAGCTGAGTCAGCTATTACTCCACTTCCATTTTCTCGGCTATAATCACGCCTGTTCCGGCCAGACAGCCCTACCCCGGAGGCGAGATGCTTCACCGGTCTCTCCTTCCGACTTCAACAACCAGACTCTTACTTTGGTGGTAGGCCAGTCCTTTCCTTTCTCCTTGTATTTTTTTATATGTTCATGACAGGTATGATGTTTTACCTTGCTGGTACTAATGTTTGTTCCCTCTGGCCTCCCTGCACAGAGCCTCTTTTTTCTCTCCCCATACACGAACCGAATCGGCAGTATTGACCACCCCTTAACATGTGGGTTCTTTTGTTAAGACTGCATTATTCGGGTCTTGCACTGGGAGCTGGACTACACAGCGACTCCATGCGGAAAAAAGTGAAGTCTATACGATATGTTTTTTTTTTTCTTAACCACTGACCCCCTCCCCCACCACCCTTCTTTTCTCTTATTTCACCCACGCCAAGGTATACTTCCAACACCTGACACTACGTCACCACCTTCCAGTAGCGTAGACAACTCATTGCCCCATACTACACCTACAGTACATTTCCATGACCTACTTCGAATTAACCATATAACACCAGCCCAGTTCCTCTCGACTGCCCCCCCTAATATGAAAATAGTCTCCTGGAATGTAAAAGGGCTCCGTTCCCCTAATAAGAGACTGAAAATTCTCCGCCACCTAAAAAGACTCAATACAGACCTTGCCCTCCTACAGGAATCCCACCTCTCCGCTTCCGATTTCCCACACATAAAAAAGCTACGGGTGGGTACAGTCCTAGGTTCCGAATCCCTGGGATGCAGAGCAGGGGTCCTAATACTCATCCATAAAAATCTTCCCTGCACGATTATCTCTACCCACTCAGATTCACAAGGACGACTCCTAACAACTCATGTTCAGATAGGGGCCAGAGACTTCATTTTCTCCAACATTTACGCCCCCAATAACCCCCCCCCCAAACAATTCTTTAGCAAATTGTCTACTTGGCTCCTTATACATCTCCCACATATCATCAGTGGAGACTTTACCCTTCACCCAATAGACGACAGATCTTTCCCCAGGAGCCCCCGCTCTCTATCTGTTCCCAGAGATCCGACCCTCCTCGCCTCCACGATTGCCTCCCTTCACCTTCATGACGTTTTGGCGTCTCAGACACCCAGCTGACAGAGAGTTCACCTTTTACTCCAACCCCCACAACGTCTTCACCAGGATTGACTACCTTTTCTGCTCTGACGACATTGTCCCAATGATATCGGATTCTGACATTCATGACATTGCTATTTCGGATCATGCTCCTGTCTCGGTATCACTCGACATCCCCGACATTCACCGAACCCCCGAAATGTGGCGATTCCCCTCTTACCTACATAATAACTCCGACTTCCTCCAGTACATAGAGAAATCATGGTCCGAATACTCCTCGGCCAATGCTTTGCACCTAGACAACCCTAACTTGTATTGGGAAGCTGGCAAATCCTTCCTTAGAGGCCAGATCATATACTATGCCGCCTTTTTCAAAAGAAACGCTTTAACAAATTACAAATTGGCTAGCTCCCGGCTACACCAAACTTAACGATCCCTATACACGACTGGCTCCCCTGAAAATAGGAAGGCTTGGCAAGTATCTAAACAAGCCTTTGAAGCGTGGGCAGACACCCTTGAACTGACTAAAAAGGCTCACATAGACGCCTCTCTGCACAAATTTGGGAACAAAACAGGGAAACTGCTGGCCAGACTTTGTAAGGGTCCCCATCGCCCGACCTGTATCTCCTCCCTCTGAGATGTCACGGGCACTATCAAGACCTCAAAGCAAGACATTAACGAGGCTATGCTCCACTACTACTCTTCCCTATACGCGGCTGATCCCATAGATAAACCGACAGCACTATCCTTCCTTGAGAAGATATCCCTCACCAAAATCACCCCCTCACAACTAGAAAGCCTAAACTTGCCCATATCTCTCCCTGAGATATCATTAGCCATCCAGGGCCTAGCCCTTTCTAAAGCCCCTGGCCCCGATGGCTTCAGAGGCAAATTTTACAAGTCCCTAAAAACACTTTTGGAACCCACCCTACATAAGGTATACCAACACATATGGTCTGGTGGCCCGTACTTACCCACGGGAAACCAAGCCACCATAAAATTACTATCCAATAAAGGCAAAGACCCCCAAGAACCAGGTTCCTATCGTCCTATCTCACTTTTAAACCTCAATGTCAAGATTCTCTCAAAAATCGTTGCCACTAGATTAGCCTCCATCATTCCTTCTTTGATCCACTCAGCTCAATCGGGTTTTGTAAAAGGCAGAACTGCCACCCTAAACATCAGGAAAGTGATGCTGGCCCTAGAACATGGCAAAAACAACCTGAGGGGTGATATGCAATCATCACCCTAGATGCGGAGAAAGCCTTCGACAACGTTAGTTTCGAATGGCTTTCTTTAGTCATGTCCACAATGGGCTTCACCAGCCCCTTTGCCCACCTTATAGAATCCATGTATACCGCTCCAGCAGCTAGGCTGGTGGCAGCAGGCCTTCTATCGGCTGAATTTCGTCTCCATAAAGGCACTAGACAGGGCTGTCCTTTGTCCCCGCTCCTCTTTAACATAGCATTAGAACCCTTATCGCGGTTTTTATACCAAACGGCCCCGCTCCATGGCATTCAAAATGGTGATCACGAGTTACGTACTTCCCTCTTTGCTGACGACGTTCTTATTTTCTCTTCCAACCCATCTTCGGATATGCCCTTAATCAAATCCATATTCGATGATTTCAGACTGTGCTCAGGCCTTCGTATAAATTATAGCAAATGCGAAATCCTCCCCATAGGCTCGCGCCCCGACCCTCCCTGGATCCGTCACTCTATTTTCAAGGTAGCGAATTCCCACATCACCTACCTAGGGATCAACATAGGGAAAACACCTTCCTTTCTCTATCATCTCAACTATCCCCCTCTACTCACGAAAATCTCTCAAGAACTTGAAAATTGGATGGATCTGCCTCTTTCGCTCCTGGGAAGATGTCACCTGGTGAAAATGGTCAGCTTTGCCCGTTTACTCTACCCACTCCAAACCATCCCACTGCTTCTGCATCATAAGCATACTAAAGTTCTTAATGCAGCCATCTCTAAATTCCTTTGGAAAGGGAAGCGACCGCGCATAGCCCTTCAGAAATTATATCTTCCCAGGCGCGAAGGGGGTATTAGTCTCCCGAATGTTAGAACCTATAACCTAGCTTGCCTACTATGGACAGGTCTAGACTGGATAGCCCAAGCATCCCGCTACTCCAATTATGCCTTAGAAACCCAAATGGCGCACCCATACTCCCTAGTAGCCCTCCTCCACTGCAAGTGGAAATCTGTTCCAATGCTACTCCAACATAACCTTCTACTAAGAGACACGGCCATTGCATGGAGGGAAGTCAGAAAAAGCCTGAATCTTTCACCCTTCATATCCGGCCACCTTCCAATTCAAGGTTACCCAACCTTCATCCCAGGTCTGGAGCATCGACCCTATGACACCTGGCATCGGAAAGGACTTACGAAATTTTCACAACTGTGTGACCCGGAGACTGGTCGTCCCATTAAATTCCAAGCCTTAGCCGACACGTTCTCACTTCCAGAATCCCACGCTTTTCACTATGGACAATGCGTCAGTTTTCTGAAAGATGCATGTAGAGACGATAACAAAAGGTTCAAAAATTCTGTCACGGAGGTCTTCCTTTCGGAAGGTTCATACAAGATCTCGGATATATATCGACCTCTTCTACTAAAAACAACATCCTCCCTAGCATCCTCATCAGTGGCCAATTGGGCCAAAGACTTCCCAGACACGGAGCTGGTCAACAAACTCTTACAAGGCCTAAATACTATATATAAACTGATCCCTAACGAAATATGGAGGGAAACTCAGCTGAAAATTGTTCATCGGGCTCACATTCCCTTTCTCTACGCCAACCAATCGCAAACCTCTTCTACATGCCCTCTCTGTCGTCAACTTAAACCCTCCCTGACACATCGCTTCTGGTCGTGCCCCCACATATCCATCTTCTGGGATCAAGTCCTGGCTTACATCTTCAAAATGACCCTGTTAAAACTACCTAAAGACCCCTTCCTCCTCATCTTCGGCTACTGGGACCCTCTGTTGCTGCCTTGGTCCCCCAATGCCCCCCCTTCTCATAAAAACTGGCCTTTGATATGTCTACTACTCGACAGGAGAGCCATCTTGAAAAATTGGATATCCAACAGTCCCCCGAAAATTTTACAAGTCAAAAAGGACCTTCTGCTGCTTCTTTTCAAAGACAGACTCAATACAGACTTCTCGCATGAAACTGCAAAACAACGTTTCTACCACAGATGGCAAGCCTATATGGTTTACCCGCTCTCCCCGGAAGACCGGGCGAAACTCGAACTGTTTTCATTCTCCTATTACAGGCCCCCCCCCCCCATCACCTCCAGTGATTCTACTCTCTCCCTCTGTGAATCCTCTATTTGATGGGACTCAATCTCCAACACCTCAAAAGGATGTAATCCAAACTTTCTCTCTACCATTGGTCTCCATCCATCCACCCGACACTTGATCGAGAGATACACTCTAGATTTTGCCGGTGCAACTTGATGTCTACCTCCTTGCTACCCCGCATAACAAGAACTTGGTGACTACCTCCATCTCCCCCCTCATCCCTCACCCCCCCTTTTTTTTCTCTAGGTTTTGTTTGTTTTGTTTTTGTTCTATTCCTTCCAGTAATCCTAGGGTCCTCCCCAGTTCTAGATCCATCCAGTTATCCCCCCCTTACATAGAGATGTTTAGTCTCGAAAGCTCTTACCTCCTATTTGTTGTTTATCCCTTGCATGGGACCCTCTCATGTATCCCCCTAGGATGCTGATTGTCATCTGCTCATTGTTATCTCCAATTATTTAATTTACTGAGTTGCCACAACTATTGATATGTGAAAATACAACTACCTCTATTGTTGTTATATTCTGTATGACTTTTACCTTTCGATAAAATCTATTTGAAAAAAAAATATATATATATATATATTGTGACAGCAGGAAGGTAAAGTCACCTGGTTGCATCCAGGGGGGTAGATATATTTCTCCCAGATTCAGGCTTTATGCTGACTTATACAACTAGGGTGGAGAGTTGTATAAGCCCAGCTGAGGCTAGTAGGCTCATGGATGACTCTTACCTCTAGGGAGAGTGTGGGGCGTCGTGCAGACAGAGTTGATGAGGCCAGCTGAAGCTTGTCAGCTCATTTAGGCCTCTATAAAAAACTCCCAGCTTCATTAGATGTTAGCTCATGCCTGGAACCAGACCTGTGTGGACTGTCTAGGGAGAGTGAACCCCTGTGCGGTGAGGCAAAGCCTGTGTGGCTATTTGTTTGGACTTTTACTAAACCAGGGACTTAGGGACTAGGACAGCACCAGGCTGATCCCAGTTGTTAGTTTAGGAAACCTGCATGTTTAGTCAGAGGTCAAACTGACCAGGATTTATTTTGTTTGTTTCTTTTTGGCTTTGCTGTGTTTTTGTCACTGTACATAGAGAAATAAACCGCACCTTTTGATTTTGAAAACCACAACCTCCGTCTGCTGGCCCTGTTTTTTGTGTGGGGAGCCCAACCAGGGGGTCACACACACCCGCTACCGAGTTAACCCCCTCACAGTTGGTGGAGAACCAGTGGCAGTTTTTTTTAAGCCAGCATGGAGGAGATACTGAAACAGCTGGCTCTAGCAAATGCCAATCAACAGCAGACAAATGCAGGTTTGCAAAGGAGCCTTGCAGCCCAGCAGCAAGCTCATCAACAAGCCCAGCAGCAATCTGAGGCCCGCTTCATAGACCTGTTACAGAAGCAAGAGCAGAGACTACAACAAATGGAAGCAGTAATGCAGCAACGTCCGCAGACCAGTGAGGAAAGCCGTCCCACTAATACCGCGTCCTTTGGGGTGAGTCGTTTATTGACAAAAATGACTGGAGAGGATGATCCAGAGGTATTTTTGACCACATTTGAAAGGACTGCTGAAAGAGAAAAGTGGCCTGAGGAGCAGTGGGCTGGACTGGTGGCTCCTCTGTTAACTGGTGAATCGCAGAAGGCTTACTATGACCTAGAGCCTGACCAAGCAAAAGACTATGTGATGCTAAAAGCTGAAATATTGGCAAGGCTGGGTGTCACCCTGGCTGTCCGGGCTCAGCGTGTGCATAACTGGACTTTCCAGCTTGGAAAACCCCCCAGGTCTCAAATGTATGATCTCATTCACCTGAGCAGGAAGTGGCTACAGCCAGAGACTTTGTCCGCACCGGAGATTGTGGAACGTGTTGTGATGGATCGTTTCTTGAGAGCTCTTCCTACCGCCATTCAAAAGTGGGTAAGCCATGGAGACCCAGAAACGGCCGGTAAACTTGTGGATCGTGTAGAGAGATACTTGGCTACAGAGAACCTGACAGCCTCTTCCAGAGACTCTCGGACTTTCCACCCTAAGACCAGACCATCCCCAGGGGCGGATAAGAGGATTCCAAGGGGTGAGGGTGGAGAGAGTGAGAGGGTGGGAGCTCTACCCCAAGTTTGGCGAGAACAGCCTGGGAAATCAGCGGCTCAAGAGGCCGCAAGAAGGATCGTTTGCTACCGCTGCCGGCAAGCGGGACATATTGCAGCAAATTGCCCGGTTGTGGAGGAACCCATGCAATGTGACTTTCTGATGGACAGACGTCAGTCGCTGTGTGCGACAGTCGCATGCACTGCCATTCGGGGAACTGAGAAACATTTATGCAAAATGTGTATTAATGGTAGAAATGTTGTGGTATTGCTGGATTCAGGTAGCCTTGTGACCCTGATAAAGGCTGAATTAGTTAAAACAGAGGTCTCTGGGAATAGCAAGGTAGCTGTTATTTGTGTGCATGGGGACACCCGAGAGTATCCAGTGACTACAGTGTGTTTCGAGACCCCCAAAGGTACCCTCTCTCATCCAGTGGGGTTAGTATCTCAATTACCGCATGATGCCATTGTGGGAAGGGACTTTCCGAAGTTCTGGGAACTGTGGGATGATCCTGAGCCCCCCACTGGTGCCCCTATGTACCAGGAATGTGATAGCCAGAACTCCTCTGAGAGTGGGGAGGACTCTCCAGAATTTCCCTTGTCAGTATTGGCAGGGGAGACTCAAGAAACTGGAGAGGAGCCCACCTCCTCAGACGAAAACCTACCGTCTGTGGAGTTTTCTGATCTGGAGGTTCACAGGGAAAATTTTGCCACAGAACAGTTAAAAGACCCCGCCCTAATAAAGGCACGGGAAAACGTAGTGGAAATAGATGGCGAGTTAGTGAACCCAGATATTACCTGCACTTACCCATACTTCAGCGTAGAGAAGGACCTACTGTATCGGGTGGCAAAAAGGGCAGAAGAAACCGTTGAGCAGCTGGTGGTGCCCAAACCTTACAGGAAGTTGGTGTTGGAGTTGGCCCATGGGCACATTCTTGGAGGTCATCTGGGGACAGAGAAAACCCGAGAGAGGGTATTACAGAGATTCTATTGGCCTGGGGTGATGAAGGACATAGAAAATTATTGTTCCTCCTGCCCTGTGTGTCAGAGGTCGGCCCCGATGCCACATTTCCGTAGCCCGCTGGTCCCTCTACCCATCATTGAGGTCCCGTTTGAGAGAATCGCAATGGATTTGGTAGGTCCTATAATCAAGTCCGCTAGGGGGCACCAGTACATATTGGTTATAATGGACTATGCCACCCGTTATCCAGAAGCGATCCCTCTCAGAAATACCTCGGCCAAAACCATAGCCAAAGAGCTATCTCTTGTTTTTAGCCGGGTGGGTATTTGTAAAGAACTGCTTACGGACCAAGGTACACCCTTTATGTCCCGGGTTATGAAAGAGCTGTGTAAATTGTTCAAAGTGACGCAATTGCGTACATCTGTGTATCACCCCCAAACCGATGGGCTGGTTGAAAGATTCAACAAAACCCTAAAACAAATGTTGAAGAAAGTGGTGGATAGAGATGGAAAGGATTGGGACTGTCTACTTCCTTATTTGATGTTTGCTATTAGGGAGGTGCCCCAATCCTCTACGGGATTCTCCCCCTTTGAGTTACTGTATGGGAGACACCCAAGAGGGCTGTTGGATATTGCCAAGGAAACTTGGGAAAGTGAGAGTTCTCCCCACAGGAGTGTGATTGAGCATGTCGCCCTGATGCAAGATCGAATTGCACAGGTAATGCCCATCGTGAAGGAACATTTGGCCCAAGCGCAGTTGGCACAGCAGAGAGTGTACAACCGTGGAGCAAAGACCCGTACCTTTTCCCCGGGGGATAGGATATTGGTACTTGTCCCTACGGTTGAAAGTAAATTCCTTGCCAAATGGCAAGGCCCCTACGAGATAATGGAAAAAGTGAGCGAAGTGAATTACAAGGTCAGACAACCAGGAAGGCGAAAGCCCGAACAGATATATCACGTTAATCTGTTGAAAGCCTGGAGGGATAGAGAGTCCCTAGTCGCAGAAACTTGGTCACCAGCTCAAACTGGTTGCGTGATTCCGGAGGTTGGAATAGCAGCCACCTTGTCACAACCCCAACAACAGGAGGTTAAGGAGTTTGTGCTTCGCAACAAGGAGGTGTTCTCTGAGCTGCCGGGACAAACATCTGGGGTAGAGCATGATATTATTACCCCGCCCGGTGAAAGGGTGAAGTTAAAACCCTATCGGATCCCAGAGGCCCGACGGGAGGCAATACGGGAGGAAGTACAGAAAATGCTGAACTTAGGGGTGATAGAGGAGTCCCAAAGTGATTGGTCTAGTCCCATTGTGTTGGTGCCTAAACCGGATGGGAGCTGGCGATTTTGTAACGATTTTCGTCAGTTGAACAAAGTTACAAAATTTGACACCTACCCCATGCCACGTATAGATGAGTTGATCGACCGGCTGGGAACAGCCCGATACATGACGACTCTTGACCTCACAAAAGGGTATTGGCAAATTCCCCTGGCCAAGTCGGCCAAAGAGAAAACCGCATTTGTAACCCCAGACGGGGCGTTCCAATATAAGAGAATGCCGTTCGGGTTACAGAATGCGCCGGCCACATTCCAGCGGAAAATGGACCAGATACTGAGGCCCCATCGGAAGTATGCTGCGGCTTACCTGGATGACGTAATTGTCCATAGCACAGATTGGGCCTCACATCTGCCAAAAGTGCAAGCAGTCCTAGACTCTATCCGGGAAGCGGGGTTTACGGCTAACCCCAAGAAGTGTACCATTGGGCAGGAGGAGGCCAAATATCTTGGGTACACCATTGGCAGGGGAGTGATAAAACCCCAACTCAACAAAGTCGAGGCCATCCAGAGTTGGCCACGTCCCAACAGCAAGAAGCAGGTACGGGCCTTTCTGGGAATCGCGGGTTATTATCGGCGCTTCATTCCCCACTTTGCTTCTAAGGCTGTGCCCCTAACCAACCTGACGAAAGGGAAAGGGTCGGTCATGATTAAATGGACCCCCGAGGCTGAGGCAGCATTCCAATTCTTGAAACAAGCCTTATGTAGCCAGCCAGTGTTGTACTCACCCGACTTCTCTAAAGACTTTGTCGTACAAAGTGATGCGTCAGATGTGGGGTTAGGAGCAGTATTGTCCCAGGTCTGGAACGGGGAAGAGCACCCAGTCATTTACCTCAGCAGGAAGTTGAAGTCCCATGAGGTAAATTACGCCACGGTTGAAAAGGAGTGTTTAGCGGTGAAGTGGGCTCTAGATTCCCTTCGGTACTATCTGCTAGGTAGGCACTTTGACATGGTTATGGATCACGCTCCGTTAAAGTGGATGGCTCAAAACAAGGAGACAAATAGAAGAGTGAATAGGTGGTTCCTGGCCCTACAGGAATTCAACTTCACAGTAAAGCATCGCCCTGGCGTTCAAATGGGGAATGTGGATGCTTTGTCTCGAGTACATGAATGCCTGATTGCTGGTGTTCCAACCCCAAGGTTAAAACAAGAGGGGGGGGTATGTGACAGCAGGAAGGTAAAGTCACCTGGTTGCATCCAGGGGGGTAGATATATTTCTCCCAGATTCAGGCTTTATGCTGACTTATACAACTAGGGTGGAGAGTTGTATAAGCCCAGCTGAGGCTAGTAGGCTCATGGATGACTCTTACCTCTAGGGAGAGTGTGGGGCGTCGTGCAGACAGAGTTGATGAGGCCAGCTGAAGCTTGTCAGCTCATTTAGGCCTCTATAAAAAACTCCCAGCTTCATTAGATGTTAGCTCATGCCTGGAACCAGACCTGTGTGGACTGTCTAGGGAGAGTGAACCCCTGTGCGGTGAGGCAAAGCCTGTGTGGCTATTTGTTTGGACTTTTACTAAACCAGGGACTTAGGGACTAGGACAGCACCAGGCTGATCCCAGTTGTTAGTTTAGGAAACCTGCATGTTTAGTCAGAGGTCAAACTGACCAGGATTTATTTTGTTTGTTTCTTTTTGGCTTTGCTGTGTTTTTGTCACTGTACATAGAGAAATAAACCGCACCTTTTGATTTTGAAAACCACAACCTCCGTCTGCTGGCCCTGTTTTTTGTGTGGGGAGCCCAACCAGGGGGTCACACACACCCGCTACCGAGTTAACCCCCTCACAATATATATATATATATAATAATAATAATAATAATAATAATAATAATGGTAATAATAATAACAATAATAATAATTATAATAATTATAGCAATAATAATACTAACAATAAAATATTAATAATAATAATAATAACAACAATAAAATAATAGTAATAATAATAATTAATAATAACAATAATAATATTAATAACAAAAATGAATAAAACCACCATATTGATATTGTCCAACCTATGAGGATTTATCAGAGGAGACGCTGGGGGATTTGTGGGTGGATTATACACAGAGGGGTCATTTCAGTCTGTGGAGGAAGTTCAGAGGGCGGTAAATATAAACTGCTAAGACAGGTACAGGAAATGCTTCTTCCTGCACAGAGGGGGATCTGTGACCATCCTGAGGTCTGACCTCATCTCTCCTATACTGGAGGTTTCACGGTTTAGTTTTCCTTAAAAGCCTCCCTAACAGGGCCCCTCCTACCCCCGGCCCTCATAATACTCACATGGGCTGCTCTGGCCGTTGTTACACAGCTGGTTAGATGGAAACTTTCATGTGATAAATAATACATTTCTATACATTCAGGTAGAATAATACACCAGAAGAAAACACAAGGACAGTCCAGGAGGAGTGGGGGGGATCTACAATAAGGTAGGTGTATACACTTACCTCCCCTCCATCTATCCTGAACCCGAGGTGCTCAGTGGATCTGCACATGTGGGATTACATGTTTGTACAGCACAGAAGAAGGCATTGGGTATAAAAGGAACAAACAGGTCAACATGGGGGGAGGGGGGGCAACATGCCAGGAGCCGCCTATAGGGAAGGAGGGCATAAGCTATACAAAAAAGATGGCAACCACCCCAATTTATGACTGGCCGTTGCAGTCCCTCTATTCAACCACATGGCGGGGCTATATATGCTCCACTGCTATATGTGCTCCAACTTGGAGACTCTGAAATAAAGGACCGCAGCATACAGAGGAGCCATGGTGAGGCGCTGCGGATTCCACATAACTAAACCCTCTTGTTAGTGTATTGGGAAGGCTAACTGGTAAGTGTTCTGGGAAATTTTCCCTTTGTTTGTGAAGGAGAACAAAAGCCTGTCCACCAATCTGGTTACCAGGGTGGGATGGCAGGACCCGCTGCTGGGAAGGTCTATCAGGGTCCTGCATGCTTGCCTGGCCGGTGCTTGAAAGCTGTCGGTAAACATCAGGGGGGGGGGGCTGTGAGCAGTCAGATACCACCATTGGCAGCCTGAACTAAGACGGTAATTGGATGCAGACTGAGCTGTCAATAGAGATCCTGCCAACTTATACAGCAACAGAGAGGACTACCCACCACTACAGAACGGACCTCTCTACTCCGCAGCACCACCCAGCCTTGACCTCCCCCCCAGCAGGTTCAATCAACAGCATGGCCAGGCTGGAGGGTATCTGCTTCACCTCCTACCCTGTAAACTCCCCCTTTTCACCCACCATGGCCACCACATGACCTGTAGAGGGTCCCATAGTTCCTCACTGTGGCCCTCAGTGACAGAATCCATGCAATGCCCCCCAAACCCCCTATTCTTACCTTTTCTGTGCCCCCTCTCACTGCTCTTTTCTCAGCCATAGTACAAGAATTAGCGGTGCCGGCGATCAAGGGGAGTAGTGATGCCACTTCCTTGGTCATGTGACTGTGAGCGGGCCTAGTGATTGGCTGCAAGGCCTAAACATTGTCCCAGGGGAGGAGGTCACATGCTCCCTGTGACGAACCCTCTGTCCTCAAACAGATCCAGGTCCGCCGTCAATGCTTCCCTTGCTCAGAACCAGCACTTATCCCAGACTCTCCATCCCCCCCCAGTCATCAGACAACACCTCAGTGTAGGGTAAAAACCAACCGACACCTTTATTCAAGCACGTGTCATACAGATATCTCACTTCAAAACACTCCAAGATATCCCGGCCAGGGCAAGTACTGTCAGTGAGTAAAGCAGTGATGTGGCGGCCTTTTTTGGGGGCATCAGATTGGCCCGGGGGGGGGTAGCTGTGTCAGTTTCATTCCGGGACACTGTATTGTCCTGGAATGAAGGTGCCCGGGACAGACCTGCAAAATGCGGGACTGTCCCGGGCAATCTGGGACACGTGGTCACCCTACTCCTGTCACACTCCCACCATACCTGAAGGCACCAGTTAGTGTCCCCAGCTGTCATGGAGGAAGGAGCAATGGAGGAGCACAAGCAGGGTGAGTATAGCGGAGGGGGCCCTTTGCAGAGACCCTGTTACTCTTCCCTGTATGAAGACACCCAACTCTACTTTCGTATCACCGGAAAAAAAGACCAATATCACGGACTAGAAAAATTCCTTTCATTGATCGATGATTGGATGACTGAGAGCTCCCTCAAACTCAATGGATCAAAAACAGAACTCCTTCTCCTCCACGCAAACCGAAAGACTTCATGGACACCACCCACCATTCTTGGACAGACCATCACCCCGAGCACCAAAGTCAAAATCTCAGAGTCATCTTTGACTCGGAGATGTCGATGGACACACAAATAGGATCAGTAGTCAGCGGATCGCACCATCTCCTCCGCCTGCTGCGTAGACTCATCCCCTTCATCCCAGAAGAGGACACAGCAGTAGTGGTTGGAACAATCATGAACTCCCGACTCGACTACGCAAACTTCCTCTACATAGGACTACCTAAATATCAGATTTCGTGCCTACAAGTCGCCCAGAACACAGCCGCCAGACTAGTAACAGGAAAAAAACCCTGGGAATCCATCACCCCATCACTGAGGACCCTGCATTGGCTAACCGTAAAGGATCGGGTCACATTCAAGACCCTCTGCCTCACCCACAAGTGCACACAAGGAAACGCTCCTCAATATTAATGCGAGAAGATAAAACATTACACCCCCAAACACATTCTCCGATCAACCAACCAAAACCTCCTTCACATCCCCAAGTCCCGCTACAAATGGAAGGGAGAACGAAGATTTGAAGTCCAAGGACCACAGCTATGGAACGCTCTAACCACAGACATCCACATGGAAGAAAACCACCGGGCCGTCAGGAAAAAACTTAAGACCCACCTCTTCTGAAGGATCAGGACGTCACTGGATGCAAAGCGCCTTGAGGCAATTTTGTTTCCATTTGTAGCGCTATACAAGTTATTCACTCATTCACTCACTCAAGAACGTGACAGTGTCCCTTCCAATTACACCCGATCAGTTATTTTGGTGTCTTGGTAAATCTGGGGGAAATAAAAGGCAGATGAGGAATCCAGAGACACGACTTACACTCAGCGATCTGTACGTTCTCCGCCTGCCGGACAGAAGAGCCCCGGTCAGTCCACCTATATATAACACAGGTGATTATACCATGGAGGTCACTTACAGGAGAACAAGACTCTGTCCCGGAGAGTTCAGGAATAATTGGTCCCTCCGCAGCCAAGAAACGTCTCTCCCGAGAGTTCAGAAAATAAACTGTCTGTCATTATAATTATAATTAGAGATTTATTAGTATTTCCTCCAGCTCAATAAAATGTGTGTGTGGATGTTCTCAGCTTCATGTACAATGTCTACTACAGGTTCATAAACCGTGCTTCTATGGGGATGGTAATTAACAAAAATCTAGTAAATGTTTAATCCTATGTATGTATGTCAATATATATATATATATATATATATATAATATATACTGTATATGTTTTTTTCTTTATTTCCATGTTATATACAGTATACATTCAGGTCCATAAATATTGGGACATCGACACAATTCTATTCTTTTTGGCTCTATACACCACCACAATGGATTTGAAATGAAAGGAACAAGATGTGCTTTAACTGCAGACTTTCAGCTTTAATTTGAGGGAATTTACATCCAAATCAGGTGAACGGTGTAGGAATTACAACAGTTTGTATATGTGCCTCCCACTTTTTAAGGGACCAAAAGTAATGGGACAGATTAACAATCATCAATCAAACTTTCACTTTTTAATACTTGGTTGCAAATCCTTTGCAGTCAATTACAGCCTGAAGTGTGGAACGCGATGACATCACCAGACGCTGGGTTTCATCCCTGGTGATGCTCTGCCAGGCCTCTACTGCAACTCTCAGTTCCTGCTTGTTCTTGGGGCATTTTCCCTTCAGTTTTGTCTTCAGCAAGTGAAATGCATGCTCAATCGGATTCAGGTCAGGTGATGACATGGCCATTGCATAACATTCCACTTCTTTCCCTTAAAAAACTCTTTGGTTGCTTTCGCAGTATGCTTCGGGTCATTGTCCATCTGCACTGTGAAGCGCCGTCCAATGAGTTCTGAAGCATTTATCTGAATATGAGCCGATAATAATATTGCCCGAAACACTTCAGAATTCATCCTGCTGCTTTTGTCAGCAGTCACATCATCAATAAATACAAGAGAACCAGTTCCATTGGCAGCCATACATGCCCACGCCATGACACTACCACCATCATGGTTCATTTTGTCGGCTCATCGTAGTCTTTCACGTCACCGCGTTCTTGGCAGGCAAAAGTTCACCGGACTTTTGTGTGACCGTGTGTATACAAGGCAGGCCTGAGAGGAATCCCGTCGGAAAAACAATTGTTTTTTTTTCCGACTGGAAAACTGGTCGTGTGTACGGGGCATCACATTGATTATCTGGTTATCTGAAAGCGGGTGGGATATATTAGGCAGCAAATGACCATGTTGTCCCAGAAAAAATGGACAAGTGTAAGGATTTGAGGAACTTTGACAAGGACCAAATGGTAATGTCTAGACGGCTTAGTCAGAGCCACTCCAAAACTGCAGCTCTTGTGGCATGTTCCTGGTCTGCAGTGGTCAGGACCAACCAAAAGTGGTCCAAGGAAGAAAAACCGGCCAACCGGCGACATGATCATAGGCAGCCAAGGCTCATGGATGAAGGTGGGGAGGGAAGGTTCAATGATGGAGGTGGGGAGGGAAGGCTCATTGATGAAGGTGGGAGGGAAGGTTCAATGATGGAGGTGGGGAGGGAAGGTTCATTGATGAAGGTGGGAGGGAAGGTTCATTGGTGGAGGTGGGTAGAGAAGGCTCATTGATGAAGGTGGGTAGTAAAGGCTCTATGATGGAGGTGGGGAGGGAAGACTCATTGATAGAGGTGGGGAGGGAAGGCTCATTGATGGAGATGGGGAGGGAAGGCTCATTATGGAGGTGGGGAGGGAAGGCTCATTGATGGAGGTGGGGAGGGAAGGCTCATTGATAGAGGTGGGGAGGGAAGGCTCATTGATGGAGGTGGGGAGGGAAGGCTCATTGATAGAGGTGGGGAGGGAAGGCTCATTATGGAGGTGGGGAGGGAAGGCTCATTGATGGAGGTGGGGAGGGAAGGCTCATTGATGGAGGTGGGGAGAGAAGGCTCATTGATGGAGGTGGGGAGAGAAGGCTCATTGATGGAGGTGGGTAGAGAAGGCTCATTGATGGAGGTGGGGAGGGAAGGCTCATTGATGGAGGTGGGGAGGGAAGGCTCATTGATGGAGGTGGGGAGAGAAGGATCATTGATGGAGGCGGGGAGAGAAGGCTCATTGATGGAGGTGAGTAGAGAAGGCTCATTGATGGAGGTGGGGAGGGAAGGCTCATTGATGGAGGAGGGAGGGAAGACTCATTGATAGAGGTGGGGACGGAAGACTCATTGATGGAAGTGGGGAGGGAAGGCTCATCCATGGAGGTGGGGAGGGAAGGCTCATTGATGAAGGTGGGGAGGGAAGGCTCATTGATGGAGGTGGGGAGAGAAGGCTCATTGATGGAGGTGGGGAGAGAAGGCTCATTGATGGAGGTGGGAGGGAAAACTCATTGATAGAGGTGGGGAGGGAAGGCTCATTGATAGAGGTGGGGAGGGAAGGCTCATTGATGGAGGTGGGGGGGAGACTCATTGGTGGAGGTGGGCGGAGGGAAGGCTCATTGATGGAGGTGGGGAGGGAAGGCTCATTGATGGAGGTGGGGGAGGGAAGGCTCATTGATGGAGGTGGGGAGGAAAGACTCATTGATAGAGGATATATAGAAAAAGATCCGAATAGTTTCAAGGTAAAATATGCACCTCATCCCGGGAGAATAATTAAGAGGCAAAGAGGACGTGGGATTATAGCGGTGCTAAATTATATCACAATATCAAAATACATACATTTTTTAATAATATTTTTATTAAAATATCAATTTGAGAAAATTTGATACAACATATAATACATAAAAACAGTTTCCTCAACATAAAACAGAACTTTCTGGGATGCTGGTATTCCCAATTATAGTGAGAAGTTGGTCGGGTAGGATGTAGTGTCCCAATATATTTCGCCAATCATTGGCTTCCTCAGGGGAGTACACTGACCACTAATTTTAGTATAACCAGCTCTATCAAAAAAAAATTATCAAAAGAAACAACAAATTAAACACAACATACATATATAATATATGGTAGATAAAGATACATTGCCGAAATTGCCCAAAGGAACCAACCTTACTCAGTCCCAGCAGAAGGAACCTACATGTGGAGCCCCACACGAGGATGTAAGGAAACCCAAGCCCAGGGTCATGCAGAGAGCATAGTTCAGCCGTAGGGGGCAAAAACAGAACCCAGCTAAAAGGAACAAAAAACCTAATGAATATTGAGTTCCTGATATAAAATCAGTTGACAAAATGGAAAAGGGGAAGCCTGTGGGCTCACAATCACTTACTCTTTTGCTGGAATATTATATAAAAAAGAGGAGAGGAGGGGGCGAGCAAATTGTATGACAAATCTGCCTCAGGATAATGAAGGTGAGTCCATATGGCAGCAAACACTGAAAATAATAAAATATAATGAAAATTTGCTTGCACAGAAATAAAAGATGAATGAAAAAAGAAAAAATTATGAAATGATATAAAGAGACTAAGTCTGGCATCCCAATTAGAAGTACAACTTAAAATAGACAGCAATGGATATAGTTAAATTATCCATTTGTATGCTTAGAAATATTGAGATAGGAGATGTCAGGCATAGTAAAACGTATATGGACACTTACTATTAATCAGAACATCCAAGGGTTATATTTAGAATATCTAGTTTATATAATTAATAAGGAAGTAAGCATAGGCGTGCGCAGCCTATTGCATTAGGGTGTGCACCCCAAAGCTCAACACATACTACCGATCACTCACGATGAAAGGGGAGGGGCCGGTAAGTTACATATTTACCTGCCCCTTCCCCCACTCATCCTAAAACATCCCCAGCAGCAACAGCCAGTGGGAGAGGAGAATAGGGAAGCTGGAAGCGCTGCAAAGGGAAGGAGGGGAGGAGCCAGGGCAGTAGGGGGAATCTGTGCAGCACAGTGTGATAAGGGTGTGCCTGGGCACACCTGGCACACCCTGTGCGCACGCCTATGGAAGTAAGTAATATTAAGGTATGAAAGCCCCAGGAGTGGAGTGTGTTACCTATATCGCAGTGACATACGATCGCCCCCATGTACCAGCTAGATGGAGGAGATGGAAGGCTGGCTATTTAAACCCCCCGCTCGTCCGGGCGTCTGACGTCACCGAACGAGCGCGGACAAAGAAGGTGCACCAATGCACATGCGCCACTGGGAATAGCGTCTGGAGCCTACAAACCCCATGGTGCTGAGCGGCATGCGTGAGCGTCGTAATGACGTCAGCAAAAAACGTCCGACGGTAATCACGCATGTCGACCGCCAGAGTGAATTGGCAGAATAGTAAAGGGCAAGTGATGCCCTGAAACAGCAGAAGGGGTGGGGCAAGGTGTAAGGACGGACCAGTGGAGAAGTAAATAAACTGTGACACTGCGGTACCTTAAATGGTCATAGGCCTCAAGCCGACCAGCTGCTCAGAGACGACCACTGACCGCAGTGCCCCCATTATCAAACTCTTCCAGCTAAACCCCTTTTAGCTGGAATACACCCTCAGAACCCATACCACCGATAGGTCCTGACCACTTGCTTTTTGAGGTACTTCATTCTCCAGCAAAGACCAAAACACCTGCCACAGCACCCAAGGGAAAACACCTTTACCCTTTGGTGCCCCTCCAAACCCTAAGGGCTCGTTGGATCCCATCCTGCAAACCCAAAGCCCACAAATCAGTCCCCACTTCATTCAGATGGACACCATCCCTCCGTAGATACCGCCACGTATCCACCTCCTATTCCAGGTGTCGGACCACCAACCCCCCGGTCCGGACCACAAACTTACCCATATCACAATGAATTTTCCTGAGAGCCCGATCGATGCCATCCACGGACCTCGCCCCTCTCCAAGCTGTCCAGGTCACCATATCAGACCAGACAATGATCGTGTCCGGGAAGGACATCCCGAGCCGCAGGAAATCAAATTTCATGTCCCTCGTCACCTCTAACATGGACCTACTGCCCAGATCATTGCCACCTACATGCAGTATTAAAACGTCAGGTGGCCTGTCCAAACGAGCAAAACGGTGCACCTCCGGAACCATCCTGCTCCACAACATTCCCAGAACTCCCAGCCATTGGACACACGCCTCAGGTCTTGGGAACCCCAGCTGCCGACCCTCATATCGAACGTCAGCCCTCTTAGCCCCCCAGAACACAAACGAATGGCCCAGTATCCAGACCAAAGCTTGCGTCTCGCCTGAAAGTAGAAGAAGAACAATAACTCCCATGAGAAAATTCCCAAAACCCAACTTGTACAACTCAGCAGCCTGAATATAACACCCCAGGCATGCACCCAAAATTACTCAAGCCCCACTATTAGCTGGGGGCGAACGTACAGCCGGAACCTCCTGGATTCCCACTGGCCTATCCTCTTAAGAGCTTCCTCATCCATCCCACATCTGGCCGCCTCTGTAGCTGCCCCTATCCTGAAGGAGTGAGAGGAAAAACTCCTTATCACGGAGTCCCAACTCCCGAAGGCACTTTTGGAACACCGCAACAAATTGATATCTTGAAAGTGGGGTCCCGTCCTTGTGCGTCAAAAAGGAACCCACACCGGACGGGCGAACCTCCAAGTACCCCTTAACAGCCCCCACCGGGCACAACAGAGAACCTGGAACCGGAAAAAACCTATACCAACTTACCTCTGCCCATCTGGTCCGTCTTAGACTTCCTAAGCGCCAGTGACACCCCTTCCTCTGCCAAACTCACATCGCTAGCCAGCAACCCCCCGTGCACTGCCTTGGACGAGCTGACCAACTCACCTATCCGGAATGCTCCAAAGAATGCCAAGGAGAAAGCCACCGTGACGGACGAGCATAGGTCCTGTAACTGCCCCATGATCCCGGCCAGCCGATCAAACGATACCGGCCGCCTGCCGTCTGTTTTTTTTTTGGCCCCCCTCGACCATATCCCTTGAATGCCTGCCGCACACAAAAATCTTTTGTAAAGTCAGGGCAGCCCTGCCATTTAAACAGAAAGGCCAACCCTGCCAGCTTCTTACCCAAACAGGACCTGGACACGCGAGCCTCCATGTTCCTGGCCAGGAAATACAGCACCAATAACCTTACATCGGGACCTATCGGATCAACTCCCGCTTCCCGAACCATCAGTCGCCACTCCAGCCACACCTTCTCATATGCCACCTATGTGCCCGTACTCACCGATTTTTCTGATCCAACCTGACACTATTCCAACGGAATCCTCCACAGCCAGCCTGGACAAGGGACCCCACGTTGCACCGCCTCCCGTGCCAACTCCCGGGAACTTGTCCCACTGAAAGCGAGACAGCGCATCAGCTATGACATTGTCCACCCCCGGAAGGTGTACCGCATACACAAACACATTGAGCTGTAAGCATCTCAACACCAGATGGAGCAGCAGCCGCACCATGGGGGGGGGAGGATGCCGAGACCTTGTTAATGACCTGCACCATCCCCAGGTTGTCCCCGTGAAACCGCACCTTCAAGTCCCTGAAACATGCACCCCACAGTTCCACCACCAGTACCACCGGGAACAGTTCCAACAGGACCAAGTTCTTGGTGAAACCAGCATCAATCCATGCCTGAGGCCAGGGGCCCGCACTCCACTTTCCCTGAAAGAAAGCCCCAAAACCTGACCCTCCAGCTGCATCCGTGTACAGTTCTAAATCAAAATTGCTAATTGGGCCAGACATCCATAACGCCCTCCCATTGAAGGACTCCAGAAATGAATGCCAAACTTGCAAGTCAGCCTTGTGCTCCCTGCCCAAACTCACAAAATGTGTGGGGGACCGTACCCCAGCCGTGCTAGCCGACAGCCATCGGCAGAACACCCTGCCCATTGGCAGGATGCAGCACGCGAAATTGAGTTTTTCCAGCAACGACTGCAACACCCTAAGCTGCACCTTCCTAAGCCCCATCATAACTCTCAGCTCCCCCTTGAGAGCCTCCAACTTGTCTCATGGTAGGTGGCACTCCATGGCCTCCGAATCCAGGACAATGCCCAAAATGTGATAACCGTGCAAGGTCCCTCAGTTTTATCAGGCGCCAATGATATCCCAAACCACTCTGCAATGTGCTCCAAGGTGGCCAGGAGCACCGCGCAGATCCTGGATGAGGCCGGACCCACACACAGAAAATCGTCCAAGTAGTGAATAATTGAACTCACCCCCGACACATCCCTGACAACCCATTCCACAAATGAGCTGAACTGTTCGAACAATGCGCACGATATGGAGCATCCCATAGGTAAACACTTATCCACATAGAACGCATTGTCCCAATGACATCCCAGGAGGTGAAACAATCTAAACGCCGCCTCTATGTCGGCTTTTGCCATCAACGCCCCCTGCCCGTACCGGCGAACCCAACCCACTGCAGCATCAACAGAAGTGTAACTGACTGTACATGCTTCCGGATCAATCGCGTCATTGACCGACCTACCCTTCGGAAAAGACAGGTGGTGAATGAGGCGGAACTTGTTGGGCTCCTTCTTGGGAACAACCCCGAGCGGGGAGACCACCAAATTCTCCAAGGGGGGGAGGGAAAGGACCGCCCATGCGGCCTAAAGTAACCTCCTTGAGCCGTTTCTCTGCGACCACAGCAGGCTGCTGCATGGCCGACCGCAAATTGCCCGCGATCGGGGGGATAACCTGCAAGGAACCTGGAATGTGAAACCCCTCTGAAAACCCCCGATCCAACAATCCGGCCATCCCCCTGTCCGGATACCTACCGAGAAACAGCCGCATCCTTTCCCCCATCACTGGAGTCCTCCCTTTTGTGCCCCGAGTCTCCGGCACAACCCTTACCTTGCTTAAAGCATCTAGCCGGAGCACTCATGCTTGTACCTGCAGGACCCCCCAAACTTGCATGTGCCCTCATTATAATGCCAGCACACCCCCTTTTTCTAACCGGCCGATTGTCCTGGGGAAGAGGTTCCACCGCCCCCCCCCCCCCCCCTGAAAAAACTGACTAGGAGCCCTCGGCGAGGTCATCAACCGCATCCATAAGCTGATGTCCTTATTATCCCACCGCAGATCCGGCCACACTGCTCTCCTCTGCCTGAACTGTTCATCATATCGGAGCCACCCGTGCCCCCGTACACCCTGTAGGCCTCCCCAATAGAGTCCTGATAGCCAAATAGTGCTGAACAGTGCTCCGGATTCTTCTGTCCTATAACACTGGCCATGATGGCGAACGCCTGCAGCCAATTAGCAAACGTCCGTGAGATAAGCCTGTATCTCCTCTTCTCCTCATCCTCCTTTTTAGAATCATCTGGCTTAACCCTGTCCAGGTGAAACTTTTTCAATGGTGACAGTGAGAACATCTCCATATACTCACCCTACCATATCTTCTCCCTCACTTCAGGTTTCAGGTGTGCTCCTAGCGGTGCCTCATAACACACATACACCTCACATTTTGCAGCATCAGCCAACCTAATGATATCCTGCCGTGCCACCTGTTCCACCGTGCTACCCATCTGTGTGGCCCCCAAAGCCACGGTAGCCACCCCTGCCGATTCCCCCCACCGCAATAGCCGCCGCAGGTGGAACCGGCGCTACCACTGCAGCCATGGGCCCCCCGGCCCTGCCGGGCTGACCTGCCCACCATCCCCCTTCTCAAAGTGGCTGACCAAGGACTTGATCCCCGCAAGAAACCCCTGCAGCCCATCCAGCCGTGCCCCTCCCCCAGCAGGGACCGCAACCCCCCCAGCCTGCCCACTACCTTGATTCCAGCACCTGCACTGCTAAACCCTCACCCATAGCAGGCCTAACTACCTGGCCACTAGCCCCAGTATGGCCCCCAGAATGAGTAAGTGAAACTGACTTACCGGGCTGCCTGGAAGAACTCCCACCAGCCGATCGACTCGACTCCACCGCTGCCACCGACCGTCCGGGTCTCCGATCCTACTCCGAGCTGCACACTTCCCCCTCCGACAGCACACCCAACTCCTCTTCACCACCAGAAGAAAGCTCACCAGGCGACTTGTCCCTGGAAGCCGAGGGTCCTGCAGACGATCGATCTATCCTCCGCGCACCAGACCCGCACAACGATCGTTTAGCCGACTTGCCACCACAATGTTCCCCAGCACCGCCGTCATCTCTCTCTGGCTCCCCCACTCCTGAACCCGCCTGCACCAGCCCATGATGTCCAGCCGAGGGGGGGGATGCCCGGACACCGCAGCCTCCGATAACCCACACTGGGGCCCCGAACCCTGCGAGCTCGCCCAGCCTCTCTCCCCACGGTATTTGCTGATCCAGACGGACCCGACAGCATCGGCCCCAGGGTCTCCTGGAGCCAATCCTCGCCATGTGTAGCGGCCTCTGCCCGCAGTTGGGCCAGACTTTTTTTTTTTTTACAGACGACATGCTGCTGTTAACTGGAACTTTTACCCGTGCTGTGTTGTCTTAGGGGTGTGGGGACTCCCTTTTATCTGGCCTTTTCCCCTCCCCTCCATATTTCCTTTATCCAATCATTAATCCCCTTACATCTCATACCCTGTTCACTCAGTCATGCCAGACCTCCGCCTATGGCATTCTGTCTTTCTGCTCCGGGCTTTTCTTTCTGCTGGGCTGAAAAAGGTCATCATCATCCCTCCACATATATATCTCGCATGTGCGGAGCATAACAGTACTTCCGACATGCATGTAAGGGGATGACAACGACAAAGGCTTCCAAGGGCAATAAAGGTCAATGGCAGCGCATCTGTGTAAAATGTAATTACATTATACAAGAAAGTCATGAAATATTGCAATAAACACAATTATATATATCGTATACAGCATTAGATAATGACATATTGAACACATCAAATAATTGTATACGTGCCTCAAAAAAAGAAGAAACTGAATCTGTATACTGTAACTGTCCAATAACAGCCAGGATTGATAGCAAGGTGTAACGGCACCCCAAGTCTGAAAAGGGGTTAACGCCGTTTTTAAGATATTCCCTCTCCTGGACACACATTCGCTACCGATCCTCCACAGTCAGGCGACCACTTCCCATAGGATTAATCCTTCCAAATTACGAGACAAACGCTCTGTATCTTTCCAAAATAGACTGACACTTTATTGAGAAAACACAGGTCTTTTTATACACTCAACGAATACTGCATTAATCTAAATGAACAATGGTCCAACTCCACCCACAACATAACGAGGCCCAATACACATTATTTTGACATCTCTTAGAAGGCAACAGGTTAGCTAATCCCCTTTCAGTTTAAATGATTATGCATGACCCTTTGTGTTTCCCAGCCTGTCTGGCTGCCAGAGTACAATACCTATAATTACAGGCTTAACTCCCACAAGCCACAATAGACAATAGAATGTAATCACACCCTACCTCATCACAGCAATGATTACACAACCGCCCACACACAGTATACACACCATATCTATCCTGTATATACAGCATTGAATATGGCTATCACAGATCATGGTGGGGTTCTCATTCACCCTGTGCCCCAAGTGACCCCTGTCACACAAGGGAAGGGGGGGAGGGGGAGGAAAAAAAAAAGGGGGGGAGAGGTTGTGTTATGGGGAGGGGGAAGGGAAAGGGGAGGGGAGGTGGGAAGAGAAGGGAGAACGATAAATGGAAGGGGAAGGAGGAATAAAAAGGAAGGGGAGGGGGGAGGTTATGAAAAGGAAGGGAGGGAAGGAGGAAATGGAGAAAGGGATGATAGAGCATGAGAAGATTCCGGCCTATAGCCCCAATTGGGGAAAACAAAGGGAGGATACAGGAAAGTGGCAGTATATTAACAGCCAAGGATGCATCAAATTATATGAAAAAGTTGAATGAATCAGAGTCACATATTCGTAAAAAAGAAGAAATAGTGTTTATCAAACACAACAGTACATTTAAAGAAAAGATTTGAAACTAATATATTCATTCAAGCAAGGATAACGGGTGGCATTTAATTGATGGATCCATTTGGCATCGAGTTGCAAGAGCGTCCGGTCAATACTGCCGCCTCTTACATGTGTGGGTACATATTCGAGAGCCATAAATGTAATCATTCCTGCCTCAAAGTTATGCTCAAGGCCCACATGTCGATTAATGGCAGTGGTCAGCAATTTTTTGTGAATAGGACCAATGTGATCTTTGATGCGTTTGAGAAAAGGCCTTTTTGTCTTGCCTAAGTAGAAACTACCACATAGGCATTTGGCTAAATAAACAACTCCAATTGTTTGACATGTTACTCTATAACGTGTGGAGTGTGTAGAGCCATTGGGAAGAAGGACAGTTGAACCATTCAGAATAAACTGGCAGATATCACATCTATTGCATGAAAAAGTTCCTGTTTGTAGCTCATTTTTGATACCCCCAGGATCAAAGTGGCTCTAAACCAGTCTGTCCCTGAGGGATGGAGCACGTCGATATGTAATATCTGGGTGCTTATTTATATATTTCATAGCAGAATTGTCAGTCAACAACAGGGGCCAAAACTGAGTCAAAATGTTCCTAAAATGTACATGATGTTTAGAATATTGCGTAATTAGTCGGATAGGTTGTAATGTAGTTTTGGTTTTGGTAGAAAAAACTAAATCAGTTTGATTGCATTTTGAAGCCCTGTTGTAGGCCCGTTTCAAGGTTCTATGGCTATAGCCCCTTTCTTTCAGTCTATAGTAGAGGTCTTTTGCTGCTTTTTCATAGTCCTCCTTGTGAGCACAATTTCTTTTTAGTCTCACATATTGACTGTATGGAATGCTTTTTAAAAGTGATTGAGGATGCCCACTAGATTCATGGAGGATTGTATTACCAGAAGATGGTTTACGGTACAAGGATGAATACAAAAGACTGTCCTCATCGATGGAGATTTTTAAATCTAAAAAGTCAAACGATTGCTGGCTACACTCCATGGTAAATTTTATCTTACCCGACCACCTTCACACTATAATTGGGAATACCAGCATCCCAGAAAGTTATGTTTTATGTTGAGGAAACTGTTTTTATGTATTATATGTTATATCAAATTTTCTCAAATTGATATTTTAATAAAAATATTATTAAAAAATGTATGTATTTTGATATTGTGATATAATTTAGCACCGCTATAATCCCACGTCCTCTTTGCCTCTTAATTATTCTCCCAGGATGAGGTGCATATTTTACCTTGAAACTATTTGGATCTTTTTCTATATATCCTCTATCAATGAGTCTTTCCTCCCCACCTCCATCAATGAGCCTTCCCTCCCCCATCTCCATCAATGAGCCTGGGGACGGAAGGTTCATTAATGGTGGTTGGGGGAAGGCTCATTGAGGGAATTCGGGGGAGGCTCATTGATGGAGGTGGGAGGAGGAAAGGCTCATTGATGGAGGTGGGGAGGGAAGGCCCATAGATGGAGGTGGGGAGGGAAGGCTCCTTGATGGAGGTGGGGTTGAAAGGCTCATTGAGGGAAGTGGGGGAAGGTTCATTGATGGAGGTGGGGGGAGGAAAGGCTCATTGATGGAGGTGGGGGGGAAGCCTCATTGATGGAGGTGGGGAAGGGAAGGCTCATTGATGGAGGTGGGGACGGAATGCTCATTGATGGAGGTGAGCGGAGGGAAGGCTTAATGATGGAGGTGGGGAGGGAAGGCTTATTGATGGAGGTGGGGAGGAAAGGCTCATTGATGGTGGTGGAGAGGGAAGGTTCATTGATAGGTTCATTGATAGAGGTGGGGAGGGAAAGCTCATTGATAGAGGTGGGGAGGGAAGGCTCATTGATGGAGGTGGGGAGAGAAGGCTTATTGATGGAGGTGGGGAGGGAAGGCTCATTGATGGAGGTGGGGAGAGAAGGCTCATTGATGGAGGTGGGAGGGAAAACTCATTGATAGAGGTGGGGAGGGAAGGCGCATTGATAGAGGTGGGGAGGGAAGGCTCATTGATGGAGGTGGGGGGGAGACTCATTGGTGGAGGTGGGCAGAGAGAAGGCTCATTGATGGAGGTGGGGAGGGAAGACTCATTGATAGAGGTGGGGAGGGAAGGCTTATTGATGGAGGTGGGGGGAGGCTCATTGGTGGAGGTGGGCGGAGGGAAGGCTTATTGATGGAGGCGGGGAGGGAAGGCTCATTGATGGAGGTGGGGAGGAAAGGCTCATTAATGGAGGTTGGGGAAAGGCTCATTTATGGAGATGGGGAGGGAAGGTTCATTGATAGAGGTGGGGAGGGAAGGCTCATTGATGGAGGTGAGGAGGGAAAGTTCATTGATAGAGGTGAAGAGGGAAGGTTCATTGATGGAGGTGGGGAGGGAAGGCTCATTGATGGAGATGGGGAGGGAAGGATCATTGATGGAGATGGGGAGGGAAGGCTCATTGATTGAGGCGGGGAGGGAAGGCTCATTGAGGGAGATAGGGAGGGAAGGATCATTGATGGAGATGGGGAGGGAAGGCTCATTGATGGAGGTGGGGAGGGAAGGCTCATTGATGGAGGTGGAGAGGGAAGGTTCATTGATGGAGGTGGGGAGGGAAGGTTCATTAATGGTGGTTTGGGGAAGGCTCATTGAGGGAATTTGGGGGAGGCTCATTGATGGAGGTGGGAGGAGGAAAGGCTCATTGATGGAGGTGGGGAGGGAAGGCCCATAGATGGAGGTGGGGAGGGAAGGCTCCTTGATGGAGGTGGGGTTGAAAGGCTCATTGAGGGAAGTGGGGGAAGGCTCATTGATGGAGGTGGGTGGAGGAAAGGCTCATTGATGGAGGTGGGGGGAAGCCTCATTGATGGAGGTGGGGAAGGGAAGGCTCATTGATGGAGGTGGGGAAGGGAAGGCTCATTGATGGAGGTGAGCGGAGGGAAGGCTTATTGATGGAGGTGGGGAGGGAAGGCTTATTGATGGAGGTGGGGAGGAAAGGCTCATTGATAGAGGTGGAGAGGGAAGGTTCATTGATGGAGGTGGGGAGGGAAGGCTCACTGATGGGGGTGGAGAGGGAAGGTTCATTGATAGAGGTGGGGAGGGAAGGCTCATTGATGGAGGTGGGGGGGAGACTCATTGGTGGAGGTGGGAAGAGGGAAGGCTCATTGATGGAGGTGGGGAGGGAAGGTTCATTGATGGAGGTGGGGTTGGAAGGCTCATTGATGGAGGTGGGGAGGGAAGGCTCATTGATGGAGGTGGGGAGGGAAGGCTCATTGATGGAGGTGGAGAGGGAAGGTTCATTGATGGAAGTGGGGAGGGAAGGTTCATTAATGGTGGTTGGGGGAAGGCTCATTGAGGGAATTTGGGGGAGGCTCATTGGTGGAGGTGGGAGGAGGAAAGGCTCATTGATGGAGGTGGGGAGGGAAGGCCCATAGATGGAGGTGGGGAGGGAAGGCTCCTTGATGGAGGTGAGGTTGAAAGGCTCATTGAGGGAAGTGGGGGAAGGCTCATTGATGGAGGTGGGTGGAGGAAAGGCTCATTGATGGAGGTGGGGGGAAGCCTCATTGATGGAGGTGGGGAAGGGAAGGCTCATTGATGGAGGTGGGGAGGAAAGGCTCATTGATGGAGGTGGGGAGGAAAGGCTCATTGATGGAGGTGGGGAGGAAAGGCTCATTGATGGAGGTGGGGAGGAAAGGCTCATTGATGGAGGTGGGGAAGAGATAGCCTAACTGTTGGAGGTGGAGAGGGCAGGCTCATTGATATAGGTGGGGAGGGAAGGCTCATTGATGGAGGTGGGGAGGGAAGGCTCATTAATGGAGGTTAAGAGAAGGCTCATTGAGGGAAGTGGGGGAAGGCTCATTGATGAAGGTAGGAGGAGGAAAGGCTCATTGATGGTGGTAGGGAGGGAAGGCTCATAGATGGAGGTGGGGTTGAAAGGCTCATTGAGGGAAGTGGGGGAAGGCTCATTGATGGAGGTGGGGAGGAAAGGCTCATTAATGGAGGTTGGGGGAGTTTCATTTATGGAGGTGGGGAGGGAAGGTTCATTGATGGAGGTGGGGAGGAAAGGCTCATTGATGGAGGTGGGGTTGAAAGGCTCACTGAGGGAAGTGAGGGGAGGGTCATTGATGGAGGTGGGTGGAGGAAAGGCTCATTGATGAAGGTGGGGAGGAAAGGCTCATTAATGGAGGTTGGGGAGGCTCATTGATGGAGGTGGGGAGGGAAGGTTCATTGATGGAGGTGGGGAGGGAAGGCTCATTGATGGATGTTGGGGGAAGGCTCATTGATAGAGGTGGGGAGGGAAGGCTCATTGATGAAGGTGGGGAGGGAAGGCTCATTGATGGAGGTTGGGGGAAGGCTCATTGATGGAGGTGGGGAGGGAAGGTTCATTGATGGAGGTGGGGAGGGAAGGCTCATTGATGGAGGTTGGGGGAAGGCTCGTTGATAGAGGTGGGGAGGGAAGGCTTATTGATGGAGGTGGGGAGGGAAGGCTCATTGATAGAGGTGGGGAGGGAAGGCTCATTGATGGAGGTGGGGGAAGCAAAGGCCTAATTGTTGGAGGTGGAGAGGGAAGGCTCATTGATGGAGGTGGGAGGGAATGCTCTTTGATGGAGGTGGGGAAGGGAAGGCTCATTGATGGAGGTGGGGAGGGAATCATTGATGGAGGTGGGGGGGAGGATTATTGATGGAGGTGGGGAGGGAAGGCTCATTGATGGAGGTGAGGAGGGAAGGCTCATTGATGGTAGTGGGGGGAGGATTATTGATGGAGGTGGGGAGGGAAGGCTGGCCTATGTAGTCCAATCCAATAGGAGAGGTACTGGAGCTCAAATTGCTGAAAAAGTGAATGCTGGTTTTGGCAGAAAGGTGTCACAAACTGAACTCCACAGTTTGTTGTTTATGGGGGCTGCATAGGCGTAAATCGGTCAGGGTGTCCACGCTGACCCGTGTCCACAGCCAAAAGTGCCTACAATGGGCACGTGAGCATCAGAACTGGAGCACAGAGCAATGGAAGAAGGTGGCCTGGTCTGATGATTCATGTTTTCTTTTACATCATGTGGATGGCCGGGTGCATGTGTGTCACTTACCTGGGGAAGAGATGTCACCAGGATGTAGGAAGTAGAAAAGCTGGCGGAGGCCATGTGATGCTTTGTCTAGTGGAGTACATGTCTCGATGGATGAGGGCTGTTTTGGCGGCAAAAGAGGGACCTACACAATATTAGGTAGGTGGTCACAATGTCATGGAGGGTGGTCATAATGTTATGGTTTCCCCTAAGACCAAGGGCATTGACTACTTTTGCCTGCTACTGCTGAGTGTTCTCCTTCAGATTGGGTGAGAAGATACAATGTATTGGGTTATGAAAATGTATTCTGCCTTGGCCAATCATTGAGGGTTTTATGGCAATAATGTGGGCTGGAAAAGAGGATGGATATTTGGAGAAACCTTCTAAAAGGATCCTTTCCCTCCTAAGCTTCATTTGGAAAGATTTAGTATTGGAAGTTCCTTCTCTCCAAAGCTGCCACCTGAAGAGGTTGTAGATGCGAGAAGACAAGTCTTTGCTTCCTTGCCCTTTGCCTGGAGGAGGAAACGGGGGACAAGATAAGATGTTTTGTTCTCCTAGCTGCCCATCTAGGTACAAAGTGTCCTAACTTGGTCTATGGCAAAGACCTAAAGAGGACTGACCAGGCCTGCGGAGGAAGCTGAAGAAACTGAAAGGTAGACACCTGTCTGGAGCTACAGAACCTACACTGACACATGTCAGAGACATTAAAAGTAATTGTAAAGGCTGAAGGTTTTTCACCCGTGTCGTTCCCCCCCCCCCCCCCTGATTTTTTGCATTGCCTGCAATTCTTTATTTTACATTCAGCTGTCAGCCGGGAATCCAGCTGACAGCTGATGACTCATCGGTTGTTATGGACACAGTGGCCGGCTTCCCGGCCCACTCCTTAACAACCAGCTATTAACAGTTTGTTATTAAATCACTTGCTTACTGGGCACTTAAACCCCCCTAATGCCCAGACCTATTTCCAGCTTTCAGCGCTGATGCATTTTGAATGACGATTGCGCGGTCATGCTACACTGTACCCAAATTCAATTTTTTATCATTTTGTTCCCACAAATAGAAATTTCTTTTGGTGGTATTTGATCACCTCTGCGGTTTTTGTTTTTTGTTGAAAAAATTTAAAAAGACCCAATTTTTTTTTTTTATTATTATATTTTTTTATAAAAAATTTCAAACAGGTAATTTTTCTCCTTCATTGATGTACATTCATGAGGCTGCACTGATGGGCACCGATGGGCTGCACTGATGGGCACCGATAAGGCGGCAAGGGTGGGTACTGATAGGTGGCACTGGTGGGCACGGATAGGTGGCACTAGTGGGCACTGAGAGGTGACACTGAAGGGCATTGATAGGTGGCACTGGTGGGCACTGAGAAGTGGCACTAATAGGTGGTACTCATAGGTGGCACTGATAGCTGGCAGTGATGGGCACTGATAGGTGGCACTGATGGGTGGCACTGATGGGTGGCAATGATGGACACTGATCAGCACTGGTAGGTTACACTGATAGGCAGCACTGCTAGGTGGCACTGATGAGGCACTGATTGGCCCCACTGGTGGGCATTGATAGGCGGCACTCGTGGTCATTAATGGGTGGCACTCGTGGGCATTGTTAGGTGGCACTGGTGGGCACTGTGGGCACTGGCAGGCGGTAATTGTGGGCACAGATGAGGCAGATTTTGCCTCCTTCCTCTTCGGGAATGATGTCCCTTGCACATAAGCCAGTGATCTTCGTGAGGAGAAAAAAAAAACGATTACTGAGCTTTGTTTACATCACGTCAATCAGCTACCTGATTGTTCATTATTAGGAAAGCAAATATTAATTTGCTGTTCTAACACACCTGGGTGGACTGCGAGTGCAATGCCTATGCCTCTAATCAGGTGCTTCAAAAACAAACCCCCCCCCCCCCGCTGCTGTAATTCAGGCGCCTGGCGTCTGAATAGGTGGTGGCGGCAGTGGCAGCCATGGATAGATCCATGCAATACATGAATCTATCCATTATTCATATAGGGGGGGTGGCTGGAGAGAGATCGCGGCTCCCGTGCGCCCTTAATGGATGCACCGCCACTGGAAATATCCCTCCAGTAGGTCATCTCCAATGGTGAATACTGGCGGTGAACCCTCTTAGGGCTTGGTCTGCTGTCTTTCTGGTATAGCTTTATGGTCATTTCCACATGTAGACTTGTAAGAATAGAAAAGAATAGAGAAGAAGGCGCGCCCGCTGCCCAAAAGAATGCAAGTTCGATGGTAAATTAAGGTTCCTGGGGCATTCCCATATAATGGTGTTGGGTTGATATACTCATCGCTATTTTTGAATAACACCTCTTAATTTACCATAGAACTTTCTTATTTTTTTTTTTCTAAAAAATGTTTTATTGAAAATAAAATACAGGAACAGAACAATGTATAAGACTTATGTAGCACTACCCCCGTAGGAGCTGCTGGTTTAAAGTTTTGGGCCTACCGTTACCTTTTCTGTTCATCGCAATCGTGTCAGGGGTCCCTCTTGAAGAGCTTTTATAAATGTTCACACCAACACTTGGATACATTTTCTTCAAGGCTTTATTTTACCAGTTCCAACAGAGGGGTAGAGGGATAGGGGAGGTTCAGGTACTTTACTTTGCGGATCACGGGCACAATCTCAGATCCAGAGGACAAAACAGTTCCACACTGGATTCAGCAACCACCGGATAGACCTACTCTCACCGGCCTAGCAACCGGTGCGAAGCTCGCTCATAGTCTCTGCCACAGACTTGATGAGTGCCGTCGCGTCGTTCCACAAACTTCTGCCACAAGATCGTGTAACCACACTGACACTTTGCAAAAAGTTCCTTCAGAAGTACACAGCTCATGGTGCCAGAATCTTTCAGCCGTCCGGCAGCACCGTGAGGCAAACTGGCCAGGATGCGTTCTTCAATTGAGTCCCCAATTGTTCCGCTTTTTCCCGCAGGCAAGACCGCGTAGGACCATCCCTGGACTAGTAGGCCCCAGCAACTCTTGGGCCTACTTCTCAGTTGCAGAGCCTCGGGCCAGCAGGCCCCGAGGTCGAAAATGGCTCGCACATCCCTGAGGCCAGGAGGGCCCTCAGGTCAGGATCGGGCAGCGACCCCCGGCAACGAACCCTGATAGAGCAGTCTCTGCCTCTTAAGTACCCACTCCCAGAATGCACAGTGGGTTGACCACGCCCCCTGAGCCACTTCTGGGAAAGGAATACCCAATACACCTAGCCTGCTGCATTTCCAACCCTGACCCGTGGTGACAGTGACACCTAATGTCAGGTGGAAAACGGGCAGCCCAGCTAGACTGAAACAGAGCCAGTAATTTACATAATTCTTTCTGAGCTGAACTACAGCTCAGACAACTAAATTTAGCATATAGCGTCTACCCAACAGGAGTAGGGCGCTACACTTATAAGGTACCCCCCCCCCCCCGAATAAGTAGCACATGGTACATAAAAAGGGATATTTACAAATCATGCTGAATACAACATTGTGAACAACCACCAACCTTCATGTTCAAAATGAACCTGATCATGACTTCTGATAAAGGGGTCCAGTTGTGAGAACTTACATTCTTTTGACATTGGGATCCGCCTTCTTTCTTATTCTTCAAATGCCGCCTACACACGCTCGGAATTTCCAACAAATGTTCGATGGGAGCTTTTGGACGGAAATTCCGACCGTGTGTAGGCCCCATCGGACATTTTCTGTTGGAATTTCCGACAACAAAAATTTGAGAGCTGGTTCTCAAATTTTCCGACAACATAATCCGTGCTCATAAATTCCGAGCGTGCGTAGACAATTCCGACGCACAAAATTCCACGCATGCTCTGCATCAAGTACGAGACGGTCTGGTAAAACTAGCGTTCGTAATGTAGATAGCTCATTCGTCACGCTGCAAACACATCACGGACTGAAAAGCACGAGACTGAAAAGCGCTAATCGTCTCTCACCAAACTTCTACTAACACGAGATTAGCAGAAGGAACCCAAAGGGTGGCGCACTTGGTATTGAACTTCCGTTTTATTGTGCCGTCGTTCTTGACATTCGCAATTTCCGACAACATTTGTGTGACCGTGTGTATGTAAGACAAGTTTGAGCCAACATCCGTCGGAAATGTATCCACGGTTTTGTTGTCGGAATGTCCGATCGTCTGTACGCGGCATTAGAATGGAAGTGGAAGCAAACCGAGATATAGTGAGGATTTGATTGGTTTGCTACATTAACATCTGAAAATGTGTTTGAAGCCTGTGTAATCCCCCGTACACATGATCGGACCTTTTTCCGACCAAACTCCCATAGAGTACCGAAGACAGAGCCTTGCAGAGAGAGGTATGTGGGGAGGGGGGGGGGGGGAGAAGGGAAGAACGGACGGCAGCACAGTGATTTTGGCAACATCGGGTACTAGTACTGTACTGTATACATAGGCATATACATATGCAGGGCCATTTGAAGGAATTTGGGGGCCCCAAGCACATTGGACAACAAATTTTTAAGAAGCGGGGGGTGAGGGGTGGTTTGCTACGGCGGAACATTGGCATTTTTTTTTCAGGACACCAAGTCGAGGAGGGGGTACAGCTCGGGGCCCCAAGCAGCTGCTTGGTTTGCCTGTCCTGTTCCGACGCCCCTGTACATAGGCATATATGCCGGGCAGCTCACCTGATGGCACAGCAGGGAGATGGATGCGGTCCGAGTCGAGGCAGGCCGGCCGTGGTGCACCTCCGCGGGGCAGCAGGGCAGGAAAGACTGGGGATCTGGAGGCCGCACTAGGCCGGACAAGGCCGCAGCCACAACAGGCAGTTTTAACGGCCTGGCAGGCCACCGGACCGTACCAGGCCTGTGGATGGGCAGGGGGGGCCCCTTAATCTCACAGCCAGGCCGGGAATGGAGGAACGGCTCACAGCGACGTCACTCGGGCCCCGTTCATAAGTCGGGGAACCCCTGTAGTGCTTACTCCCATAGGAGCGGCTGCCCATGGTTCTTCCCCAATGGATTACCAGGCACACAATCTCAGCCACACTTTTCCTCAATAACCAGTCTAGGGGTGTTTTGCTGTTTGTGTTTTTGGAGAACTTGGATAGGGTTGAGGAAACTGAGTGGGATTCTCCATAAAGAGAAACTGTGTGCAGATTGAAGACAGTGAACTCCTTTCAGTGAAGCTGAAGCCGACATCCTCGCATCCAGCAAACTGTGGACTTATCTTGTTACATGCCGCGTACACACCATCAGAGTTTCCGACAACAAAACCGCGGTTGGTTTTTCCGCCGGATTTTGGCTCAAACTTGTCTTGCCCACACACACGCACACGTTCGCGCAAATGTTGCTCGGAAATTCTGATGGCAAGAACGCGGAGACGTACAACACTACGACGAGCCGAGAAAAATGAAGTACAATGATTCCGAGCATGCGTCAAATTGATTCCGAGCATAGCACTTTTGTGCGTTGGAAATGGCTACACGCGGTCAAAATTTTGATAAGAACTTTTTCCATTGGAAAAGTAGAGAACCTGCTCTCAATCATTTGTTGTAGGAAATTCCGACAGCAAATGTCCGATGGAGCCGACACACGGTCGGATATTCCGATGAAAAGCTCCCATCGCACATTTGTTGTCGGGAAAAAAACAACCGTGTGTAAAGTACGCGGCATTAGGGGCAGTTAGAAGCCGTCTTCTTTCTATAGAGCATTAGGAGCGGAGTCCCTTCACAAAGGACTACATAGACTGATAGACTGATAGACTGAGCTCTTCTGTAGTAGAAGCAGGTAAAGCACAAAAGCTCCTTTCTTTAGAGCAGTGGTCTCCAAACTTCAGCCCAGGGGCCAGATGTGACCCTTTGCTTGCTTTTATCTGGCCCCTGGGGCACTACTTCATCCACTTATACCAACAATGGGGCATTAGTTCCCCCTCTGACACCAACAATGGAGCACAATTCCTCCCACCACCACCAACAATGGAGCACAATTCCTCCCACCACCACCAACAATGGAGCACAATGACACCAACAATGGGGCACGATTTCTTCCAGTGACACCAACAATGGAGCACAATGACAGCAATGAAGGGGCACAATTCCTCCTAATGACACCAACAATGGGGCACAATTTCTCCCAGTGACACCAACAATGGGGCCCAATCACACCAATGATGGGACACTATTCCTCCCACTGACACCAATGATGGGACACTATTTCTCCCACTGATACCAATGATGGGACACTATTCCTCCCACTGACACCAATGATGGGACACTATTCCCCCCATTGACACCAATGATGGGACACTATTCCTCCCACTGACACCAATGATGGGGCACAATTCTTCCCACTGGCACCAATGATGAGGCACTATTTCCCCAAATGACACCAATGATGGGACACTATTCCTCCCACTGACACCAATGATGGGACACTATTCCTCCCACTGACACCAATGAAGTGACACTATTCCTCCCACTGACACCAATGATGGGACACTATTCCTCCCACTGACACCAATGATGGGACACTATTCCTCCCACTGACACCAATGATGGGGCACTATTCCTCCCACTGACACCAATGATGGGACACTATTCCTCCCACTGACACCAATGATGGGACACTATTCCTCCCACTGACACCAATGATGGGGCACTATTCCTCCCACTGACACCAATGATGGGACACTATTGATCTTTTATTGAAAAGAATCAAGCAACCAATTTTATACAAAAGTAAAAAACAAAACCATAGTACAAAACTTCAACAGAAAACAAAGGAATACACATCCATGTTCAGAATATATACAATATATACATAATCCACTACCAAAACATCCCTAGAAAACTATCTACATAAAGCAGCAGAGAGGGCCTAAGAGGCACAACCCATCACCTATGTACGCAGCCATTTATCAAAAATTCATCAAAAATACTGATAATCTAGGGTGATAAGAGACAGACAGCCACACCCGGGAAAGAGACTCCTGGCAGTCAGGGAGGCTTGAAACCCCTCCACGCCTTCAACCAAGCCCCCCGACCCCACTTGTCTCTCTCAAGCTCCCGAATCTTCCCCACCTCATTTTAAAATGTCACACACCACCACCTCAACAGGAAGGAGTTTTTGCCGAATGCTGACCTGACACCGTGCGTTCCAGGTGAAATAACGGACTACTAGGCTAACTAAAAAAAGTGTATCCAAACAAAAAACTCCACCGGTATTGAATGCTCCGTACACCCACTCAGCATAACCCAGCCTGGAGAGGAAAGGAACACCGAGGGCCCGCCCCACCTGTTTGTACACCTCTATGTTAAAAGGGCAATGAAGCAGAAAATGGTCCATAGTCTCCTCCTCATCTGCACACTCCTCCCGAGGACAGCTACGATCCATCCCACTGCGGAATTTCAAATTGCCCCGAACATAGAGCTTCCCATGGAAGCACAACCAGGCCAGATCCCTAAATTTAGGGGGTACTCTATCCAAATTAATCAGTCTTAACCCCGCCCTCAAAACTGGGCCCGGGCAATCCCTTAAGGCCAGTGGGTCATAAAAGACTTCGCTCAAGACTCGACTCATAAGGACTTTCCTTGGAACCGATCTGAGATCTTCAGCCGACAATCGCCACTGCCGCAGTAACTTCAGGCACGGAGCGACATAGGCTGGTAGCTGACCACGATGACCCCTGCGATTCTTCACTTGGCCACCTTCTTCCCAAAGTCGTAGAAAAGGCCTAAACCAAGATCTAAATATGCCTACCCATCCAGGAGGTTCCACTGCAAGCATATTACCAATGTTAAACTTCAGAAACAGCAGTGAAAAGAAAAGAACTGGGTTGACCATACCTAAGCCACCCTCCCTCCTGGATAGGTTGGTGACATTCCTCTTGATGGGGTTCAGTCTGTTCCCCCACAGCATCTGGAAGAACACACTACTGACCCTAGCATAGAGAGACACTGGCAAGATGCAGACAAAGCTGACATACAAGAAGATCGGAATCAGGTAAGTCTTAATCAGATCAACCCTTTCCCTCATAGATAACTTCCATCTCTTCCAGCTGACCACCTTAGTATTGGCAATTTCCAGTCTGCCTTCCCAGTTTTTGAGGCCATAATCGCCGGGTCCAAAATCAATGCCTAGTATCTTAATTCTTTCCTGGGGCACTGGAAAGGTGTCCGGGAGATCAAAACCCTCACCATCCTTTCCCATCCAGAAAACTTCAGTCTTTTCCTGATTGATCTTGGAGCCTGATGCTTCAGAATACCGTGATGTCAGAGAGACCACCTCCTCCGCTTCATCCGTCCCAGTGACAATCACCGACACATCATCCGCATAGGCAACAACCCTCAATGGCGGCTCACCCGGGAGCCCCACTGGTACCCCACACAATATGCCGCTCTCTAGCCTCCTGATGAAGGGGTCGATTGCAAACACATAGAGCAGGGGACTCAGGGGACAACCCTGGCGCACCCCGGAGCCAACCCCAAAGGACTGTCCAACCCAACCATTAACAAGAGGGAAGCTTTCTGCCCCCTTATACAAGACTTTCAGCCAATCGACAAAACCACCCGGCAGACCGTACTTACTAAGGAGCAACCACAGGTACTCATGGTTAACACGATCAAAAGCCTTTGCCTGATCCAATGTCAGCAAATACTTTCCCCAGCCTGCAGCCCTGCACCGCTCCAAGGCCTCCCGGACAGCTAAAACCGCTGTGAAGGTGCTCCTACCCTGGACCGAACAGTGCTGATGGCGAGAAAGCAAAGACTCTGCCACTGACGATAGGCGCCAGAAAAATATCTTTGCCAGTATCTTTCTATCGACATTAAGAAGGCTGATGGGGCGCCAATTCTCAATCATCGAAGGATCTTTACCCTTTGAAAGAAGAATCACAGCCGAGTGCCTCATGGAAGGGGAAAGCACCCCCTCAGCAAGGCAACTGTTAAAAACCTCTACCAAATGCGGGGCCAGAATAGACTTAAAGGCTTTGTAAAACTCAGCCGTCAAGCCATCCGGTCCAGGCGACTTTTTGATGGCAAGCTGTTCAATTGCCCTCATCACCTCTTCGACTGTGATCTCCTCTGTCAAATTCATCAATGGAACATCTCCACCATTTAGACCTGGAGTAGAGTCCAAAAAGCTTTCCATCTTGTCACGATCAAGCTCTTTCCTCCCAAGAAGGTCGGCATAAAAGGACCTCACGACCTCCAGAATCCCTGACCTGGACTTTGTCAAGGAACCTGTACTGTCCTTAAGGCCAATGACCGTTTTAACAGCTACACCTTGTTTGCAGTTCTGGTAAGGGTCAGGCGAGTGGTACTTCCCATAGTCCCTCTCCAGAACCAAAGAGGCATGCCGGTCATATTGACACTTCCTGAGAAGGAGTTTCACTTCGGAGATTGCCCCAGGATCTCCTCCTCTCGAGACAAGAATATCCAGCTTCCTCCGTAAACGTTGGTAGGTCATGTATTTATTAAACTGATTTCTATTGGCTAGGCCCCTGAAGAATCCAGCGATCCTCTTTTTGGTCAGCTCCCACCACTCAGCCTTGCTGCTACAAAAGTCCAGGATGGTCACCTGTCCCTGAAAGAATTCCTCAAAGGATTGTCTAACATGTTCTTCCTTGAGTAGTGTCGAATTTAATCTCCAGATGCCCTTGCCCCTCTGAGGGGCGTCTGAAGCATTCAGTACCACAGATAGCATACAGTGATCAGAGAACTCTACTGCCTGCACCACTGGGGGCGAGAAAGCAGAGGCCTCCTTCAAAAAAAACCTATCTATCCTACTCTGACTATTACCACGATGAAAAGTGAACCCGGTGTCATCTGGGAGGTGCTTAATGTGCACATCCACAAGACCAGCATCCCTAACCATACGATTTAAAAAAACGCTATCATATCCCAGCCTGTCCTTGAAGTCCTTCCTGTCCTTGGGCCTAGTTATTGTATTAAAGTCACCTCCAAAGACCACTTGCCGGGATGTAAAAAGAAATGGCTTGATCCTTGTAAAAAGGCATTTCCTGTCCCACTTTGTGTGCGGCCCATAAACATTGATTAGGCGCAGGTCCTGCCCTCCCACAAGGACGTCTAAGACCATACATCTCCCAATCTCCACCTCAATAACCCGCCGGACAGTTACCATGCCGGTTTTAAACAACACCGCCACACCGCCGTAAGGCTCGGCCGCAAGAGACCAGTAAGATGGACCATACCTCCACTCTCTCTTGGCCATATGAATATCTGCCAAGGAGGTGAGCCTAGTCTCTTGCAAAAATAAAATTTCAGCATCTAATTGGCTGAACAAAAAGAAGGCCATAGAACGAGCTCTTACTGACTTAATGCTGGCGACATTAATTGTCACCACTTTTAACGGAGGGGGAACCGCCATTTGGGTTATTGGGTGGATTGCTTCTTAGCTCCCCTCTGCTGCTCATCACCAGAAGCCTCTCTCTTTCTAGAGGCCGCCTCAAAGTTCATTTCGGAATCGGAACTTCTCTCAGAAGAAGCTCCGGATGAAGAAATATCCCACTTGGAGGACCTATGACGGCTGGAGACAGGAACCGGAGCTTCCCGTCCCCGTTCCGTCCTCACCGCCTGCCTCTTCCGCCTCCCAACCTTCCTTCTCTCTTCCAGGTACTGCAGGTCAGCCTCAGAGATGCCCTCATCTCTTACTTTTTTCTTTAAAGTCTTTCTAGAAGACTTCTTTACAGAGGAAGAAGCAACCTTTTTAGTACACGCTGGTGGGGGGGGGGTGATCCCTTTAAGTCAGACTCAGGAGGGGTAGACTCCTGGGGGGTAACTGACTCAGGGGGCACAGACTTGGAAGGTTCTGACACAAGAGGAGAGGGTACAGTAGGCTGGGGGGACACAGAGACAGAAACAGAAGGAGTACTTACAGACACAGGAGGGGTGGCCACAGGAACTGGAGAGGGATCCTGAGCAGGACCGGGGGAGGGGGTCACCGCAGAGGAGGATGGTACACCAGGGGTCTCACCCTCCATCCCGTCCAGCCTTGACATGTCATCTACTACCTCCTTCTCCATATTGTGCCAGGCTTCAGGACACCTGCTGTAGGGGTGGCCAAGGCGCAGGCACAGGTTGCACCTGATCTTCCTGGTACAGTCCTTAGCCATATGACCCTGCCCCCGACACACTGAACACATCAAGGCTGAACAGGAGGAGCTCAAGTGCCCCTTTTCTCCACAGCGGTGACACAGCTTCGGCTGACCAGGGTAGAAAACAGTCATCCTATCCCTCCCTATGAAAGCTGAGGAGGGCAGGTGACGGACAACATTCCCATCCCTGGCCAACCTGACTGTTACCGACCATCCCCCAGTCCAGATGTTACGCTCATCATGGATTTTATTAGGTTTGGTCAAAACCTCCCCATAGTTCCTTAACCAGACCTCTAGATCCCGAGCAGGAACACTCTCATTGGTCAGGATAATGGTAATTTTTTTTACTGTTGACCTCTGAGAAACCGCAACTGGGACCAGACCTTCCCATTCAGGTCTTGACCTGCACCGAGCCTCATATCGCTCCCAGAACAGGTCAAGACCCTCTGGCCTGGTGAAACTAACCGTATAGTCCCTTGTCCCAGCTACGTGTATAAAGGCATACAGGTCATTTGCACCAAATCCCATCTCCAATATCATATCTACCACTGCACGCCGTGCTGGAGGGATGGCACCACCTTCCCATTTCAGAATAACTACATTCCGTCTGGGACCCCCAGCAGAAGCCAGAGACCCAAGACCAGATCCTGGGCCGCTCAAAGTGGCAGCTTGTAGGGGAAAACCCCGCTTGGGAGCGGGACTACCAGGAGCATAGTGTGCCACCTCTGCAAATGTAGGTTTCTCAGGGCCAGGGGCCCACACTGAAGTCACATTAGTCTGCACATTATCTGCATGAACAGAGTTGGTAGGATTGTCCATCACACTTGTACTGGGACCATTGTTCATCACACGTGTACTGGGACCATTGTTCATCACACCTGAACTGGGAGGATTTTTTTCAGCCACACACACATTCCCATCAGCAATAGTCACAGTTGCTGCAATACCAGTTGTCTCCTGATGCTGCACTGTAGAGTCCTCAGCAGCAGTGGGGCAAACAGCTTTGGACTCAGCCAAAGAAAGGTTAATGGGCTCTTCTGACACTTGCAGTCCATCCACAGAAATGACATTTTTTAAATGTAACTCTTGCTGCATTGCAGCCTCAGGAGGCACAACATTGCTGCATACAGGACTAGCAGCCTGATTGTCATTAGGCACATTGTCAGTCACAGTGTTAAAAGGAACAAAAACAGTCTTATCCACAACATGGGACTTAGCAGGCTTCACTTTATCAGGTACATCATCAGTAATGTCTTCCTCATTAAACACCATCTGATCCCCCCGCATAGGAGACTCCATTACCTGGATGGCCCTCAGCATACCTCCTGAATCTTGGGAAGGCCTGGGGCTGCTTACCTCTCCCTGGGGGGGCAGGGGGTCAGAACTGGGGGTCTCCTCCTCCTCCACCTCCATCTTTGTCACCCTTCCAAACCTTTTGTCGTTACAAAATTTTTCTTTAAAGGGCCCATCTCTGCCTTCCATCATGGCCACAATGGTCTCCTGATGATCCACACGGACCTTGGCCAGCTGGATTTCCGGATCCATGGATCCCCGTTTCTGGCTGTGTAAGCCCTCACGTTGCCTTCGCAGGCGCTTCAACTCCGCTCTCAACTTGTAGAGCTTGTCCCTCTCCCTGTTCAGGACCTTAATCCCGGCCACCACTCGCTCCCGAATGGCCTCCGAGCCTTCATCCTCACCAGGGGCAGAGAGATCGGCTTGTGCAGAGGCAGGCAGTTCACCTGATGGCCCAGGAGATGGCTGGGAGCTTCCAGCAGGAGAGGCCCCGCTGCCCTCCATGGCCTCCCCAGAAAGGGGGCCAGGGAGCTGGGATAGATTTCACCACCACTCCCTTCTCACAGAGCAGCTTCAGAGGCACCTTCTTCCTGACACACCTGTGCTCCAATGATGGGCGGGGCACTATTCCTCCCACTGACACCAATGATAGGACACTATTCCTCCCACTGACACCAATGATGGACACTATTCCTCTCACTGACGCCAATGATGGGACACTATTCCTCCCACTGATACCAATGATGGAGACACTATTCCTCTCACTGACGCCAATGATGGGGCACTATTCCTCCCACTGATACCAATGATGGGGCACTATTCCTCCCACTGACACCAATGATGGGGACACTATTCCTCCCACTGACACCAATGATGGACACTATTCCTCTCACTGACGCCAATGATGGGACACTATTCCTCTCACTGACGCCAATGATGGGACACTATTCCTCCCACTGATACCAATGATGGAGACACTATTCCTCCCACTGACACCAATGATGGGGCACTATTCCCCCCCCTGACACCAATGATGGGGCACTATTCTTCCCACTGGCACCAGTGATGGAGACACTATTCCTCTCACTGACGCCAATGATGGGGCACTATTCCTCCCACTGATACCAATGATGGAGACACTATTCCTCTCACTGACGCCAATGATGGGACACTATTCCTCCCACTAATACCAATGATGGAGACACTATTCCTTCCACTGACACCAATGATGGGGCACTATTCTTCCCACTGGCACCAATGATGGAGACACTATTCCTCTCACTGACGCCAATAATGGGGCACTATTCCTCCCACTGATACCAATGATGGAGACACTATTCCTCCCACTGACACCAATGATGGAGACACTATTCCTCCCACTGACACCAATGATGGGACACTATTCCTCCCACTGATACCAATGCTGGGTATTGTTTTTTCCCCACTGACATCAGGACCTTTTCTACTCCCGAAGGCCACAATCTGACCCCCTACAGTTTGAGGGACAGAACACTGGCCCTTTGTTTAAAAAGTTTGGAGACCCCTGCTTTAGAGAAATACAAAGCATAGTCTCTTCACAGGGAATTAGATACACCAAAGATGGGGCACTATTCCCCCCATGGACACCAACAATGGAGCACAATTCCTCCCACTTACACCAACAATGGAGCACAATGATACCAATGAAGGGGCACAATTCCTCCTAATGACACCAACAATGGGGGACAATTTCTCCCAGTGACACCAACAAAGGGGCCCAATCACACCAATGAGGGGACACTATTTCTCCCACTGACACCAATGATGGGACACTATTCCTCCCACAGACCCCAAAAATGGGGCACAATTCCTCCCACTGACACCAAAGATGGGTATTGTTTTTTCCCCACTGACATTAGGACCTTTCCTACTCCCGAAGGCCACAATCTGACCCCCTACAGTCTGAGGGACAGAACACTGGCCCTTTGTTTAAAAAGTTTGGAGACCCCTGCTTTGGAGAAATAAAAAGCCTAGTCCCTTCACAGGGAATTAGATACACTAAGCTCTTCAGGACACCATCCGATGTCCCCTTTGGTCTCTCTAGCACTCTTCGTACTCACAGGATGTCAAGGGACAGTTGGTTGCCTCCTTCCAACCTGCAAGCGTCACGTTTCTCCAGTGATATCAGACTAGATCTTCAGAAGATGGACCCTCAGTCAGTTCTCTGTAGCTGAAGCATCCAGGCCCTCAGGTTACCCAACTGACTCCTCCCAAACAGCAAGCACATGGCAGTACTGGCCTGGAGGACAACAAGCCCTCCAGGCTGGTCTGATCCTCTGCAGGACAAGACCCAGAGATCAGTGTCCCACTGAATATATATATATATATATATACAGGCTCCCAGCATGCCTTCAGGGCCCTGCTCCCTGGGATTGGCCAGGCTTGTATAAATATTCATACTGCCATCTGCATAGCTCCATACCTATGTCCAAGAGAATTTTACAAGCTCTCTAGAAAGCAGAGGGAGCCATCAATCTGGGAGCAGATGAGAACACTGACCAGACCTAACTAATCAAATTGCAGCCACACTGGTTGCAAGCTAAATTTACCTACCTAACAAGAATACCCCCAGCTCCACTGACCACATTGAGCCAGTACTAAACCTAACTAATCCTAGCACCTACCTAGGGGGGGGGTGCTACAAAAAATGCATACGACTTAGTTTAGTTTTTGTATCTTTTATTGGATTTTAAAAGAATATCTTCTTACAAAACTGTTTTGCGATCGTTTCTTATCTCTCAATTACACCCCCCTGTTTGGTTTTATTTTCACAAAGTTTCCTTTACAATACTCTGGCAAGAAAAATAAAATTGTCTTCATTTCTTACTTTTTGTGACTTTAGCAATACCTTGGAAGATATAAATGATGGATCTCAATACACTGGATAATGGGAAAATAACACAAAGCCCCGCCTTCTCGGGACTATTTCATATCTCCGTCCGAAAACGAAGATGTTACACAGCAGAATACTAATTACACATTTTTGTATTTTCTCGGTAGGTCTATTGTTTGCTGGGAGGATTCTGGGTAATATTGTAAAACCAAATCAGTAGCTCTGGATACATTTGCATTTTCCGGAAGCTGTTTAATTTTCCTACTAGGGATTAGCCCAATGTTCGAGTCGAGGGCATGTGGCCTGGTACGGTTCAGGAGGGGGGGGCGCTCTCTCGCCCCCCCCCCTTTTTTCCCGTGGCCTGCCAGGTTGCGTGCTCAGATAAGGGTCTGGTATGGATTTTTGGGGGGCCATTTTTTTTTCATTTTGGCGTGGGGTTCCCCTTAAAATCCATACCAGACCTGAAGGCTCTGGTATGGAATTTGGGGGGACCCCCACGCAATATTTTTTTTGAAATTTTGGTTCAGGGTTCCACTTAATATTCATACCAGACTCAAAGGGCCTGGTAAGGGACTGGGGGGGGAACCCATGCCATTTTTTCAATGACTTTGATCTGTATTGCCGGGACCCGACAATTCATTAATAGCCGCGAGTAGTTTTAAATTACTTTTTTTCCTTTAGAAATGCCACTTTGTGCAGGGACTGTTATGCCGCGTACACACGATCGATTTTCTCGACGATGAAAACACAGTCGAGAAAATCGACAGGAAAAACGAGGAACGGCTTGTTCCCCCCACACACACACGTTTTTCCCTTCATTTTTTCTCTTGGTCGAGAAAAACGACCGTGTGTAGGCTCCCCGGCAGTGTTGCCCTATGGGAAAAACTGCCGCGGAAAAAAATGCTGTGAATCACGACGAGAAAAATTAGAGCATGTTCTAATTTTTCTCGTCATGATTAATGCCGTTTTTCTCGTCGGGAGAAATGACCAAAAGCCCCACACACGGGCGTTTTTCTCAACAAAGAGAAAAAATTTAATTTTTCCCGATGAGAAAAATGGTCGCGTGTACGCGGCATTATAAACACAGGAAACATGCGCTACTTTACAGGCATACTATAGACACCCCCCAGGGACGAAATTTAAAGGAATATTTCACATTTATTGTTTCACTTTAAACATTATTAAAATCACTGCTCCCGAAAAAAGGAACGTTTTTAAAACTTTTCTTTTTTGCATTGATACATGTCCCCTGGGGCAGGACCCGGGTCCCCAAACACTTTTTATGATAATAACTTGCATATTAACCCTTAAAATGAGCACTTTTGATTTTTCACGTTCGTGTCCCATAGACTTTAATGGTGTTCGCACAATTTTTTTTGCCTGTTCGCATGTCCTACTGCGAACTGAACCGGGGGGGTGTTCGGATCATCATTAGTAGGGATGAGCTTCGTGTTCGAGTCGAACATACGTTCGACTCGAACATCGGCTGTTCGATCGTTCGACGAAGATCGAACGATTTGGGCCGTTCGCGCCAAATTCGAGTGACGCGAACGGCCCACAATGCACTACGCCATCGCAGTGTCATCCAGGCGCTGTGATTGGCCAAGCATGCACTGTGACCCCGCATGCTTGGCCAATCACAGCGCCGGCAGCGAGGAGAGCAATGATTGGCCACAGGCAGGATGCCTGTGGCCAATTATTGCTGAGGGTGTTTAGTACACGCCCCACACTATAAAAGGCCGCCAGCACGGCGGCCTAGTGTAGTGTGTTCCGGAGCAGGGAAAGACAAGCATAGGCAGGGACAGTGACATTTATTTATTTCTTGCTTAACCTGGATTCCTTTAGTTTAGGGAAAGAGAAGGATAGGTAGGGAGAGTGTCAGTGTGTTTTACTGTGCGAATCCTTGTTTCTAGGGACAAAGAAGGAAAGTGAGGGGATTTCTCCTTGTGCTATAGTGTGCTTTAAAAAAACATTTTTTCTAGGGACAGAAAACTGTAGGTAGGGAGAGTGTCAGTTTCTTTCACTGTGCCAGTCCTTTTTTCTAGGGACAAAGAAGGAAAGTGAGGGGATTTCTCCTTGTGCTATAGTGTGCTTTCAAAAAACATTTTTTCTAGGGACAGAAAACTGTAGGTAGGGAGAGTGTCAGTTTCTTTCACTGTGCCAGTCCTTGTTTCTAGGGACAAAGAAGGAAAGTGAGGGGATTTCTCCTTGTGCTATAGTGTGCTTTAAAAAAACATTTTTTCTAGGGACAGAAAACTGTAGGTAGGGAGAGTGTCAGTTTCTTTCACTGTGCCAGTCCTTGTTTCTAGGGACAAAGAAGGAAAGTGCGGGGATTTCTCCTTGTGCTATAGTGTGCTTTAAAAAAACATTTTTTCTAGGGACAGAAAACTGTAGGTAGGGAGAGTGTCAGTTTCTTTCACTGTGCCAGTCCTTGTTTCTAGGGACAAAGAAGGAAAGTGAGGGGATTTCTCCTTGTGCTATAGTGTGCTTTAAAAAAACATTTTTTCTAGGGACAGAACACTGTAGGTAGGGAGAGTGTCAGTTTCTTTCACTGTGCCAGTCCTTGTTTCTAGGGACAAAGAAGGAAAGTGAGGGGATTTCTCCTTGTGCTATAGTGTGCTTTAAAAAAACATTTTTTCTAGGGACAGAACACTGTAGGTAGGGAGAGTGTCAGTTTCTTTCACTGTGCCAGTCCTTGTTTCTAGGGACAAAGAAGGAAAGTGAGGGGATTTCTCCTTGTGCTATAGTGTGCTTTAAAAAAACATTTTTTCTAGGGACAGAAAACTGTAGGTAGGGAGAGTGTCAGTTTCTTTCACTGTGCCAGTCCTTGTTTCTAGGGACAAAGAAGGAAAGTGAGGGGATTTCTCCTTGTGCTATAGTGTGCTTTAAAAAAACATTTTTTCTAGGGACAGAAAACTGTAGGTAGGGAGAGTGTCAGTTTCTTTCACTGTGCCAGTCCTTGTTTCTAGGGACAAAGAAGGAAAGTGAGGGGATTTCTCCTTGTGCTATAGTGTGCTTTAAAAAAACATTTTTTCTAGGGACAGAACACTGTAGGTAGGGAGAGTGTCAGTTTCTTTCACTGTGCCAGTCCTTGTTTCTAGGGACAAAGAAGGAAAGTGAGGGGATTTCTCCTTGTGCTATAGTGTGCTTTAAAAAAACATTTTTTCTAGGGGCAGAAAACTGTAGGTAGGGAGAGTGTCAGTTTCTTTCACTGTGCCAGTCCTTGTTTCTAGGGACAAAGAAGGAAAGTGAGGGGATTTCTCCTTGTGCTATAGTGTGCTTTAAAAAAACATTTTTTCTAGGGACAGAAAACTGTAGGTAGGGAGAGTGTCAGTTTCTTTCACTGTGCCAGTCCTTGTTTCTAGGGACAAAGAAGGAAAGTGAGGGGATTTCTCCTTGTGCTATAGTGTGCTTTAAAAAAACATTTTTTCTAGGGACAGAACACTGTAGGTAGGGAGAGTGTCAGTTTCTTTCACTGTGCCAGTCCTTGTTTCTAGGGACAAAGAAGGAAAGTGAGGGGATTTCTCCTTGTGCTATAGTGTGCTTTAAAAAAACATTTTTTCTAGGGACAGAACACTGTAGGTAGGGAGAGTGTCAGTTTCTTTCACTGTGCCAGTCCTTGTTTCTAGGGACAAAGAAGGAAAGTGAGGGGATTTCTCCTTGTGCTATAGTGTGCTTTAAAAAAACATTTTTTCTAGGGACAGAAAACTGTAGGTAGGGAGAGTGTCAGTTTCTTTCACTGTGCCAGTCCTTGTTTCTAGGGACAAAGAAGGAAAGTGAGGGGATTTCTCCTTGTGCTATAGTGTGCTTTAAAAAAACATTTTTTCTAGGGACAGAAAACTGTAGGTAGGGAGAGTGTCAGTTTCTTTCACTGTGCCAGTCCTTGTTTCTAGGGACAAAGAAGGAAAGTGAGGGGATTTCTCCTTGTGCTATAGTGTGCTTTAAAAAAACATTTTTTCTAGGGACAGAACACTGTAGGTAGGGAGAGTGTCAGTTTATTTCACTGTGCCAGTCCTTGTTTCTAGGGACAAAGAAGGAAAGTGAGGGGATTTCTCCTTGTGCTATAGTGTGCTTTAAAAAAACATTTTTTCTAGGGACAGAAAACTGTAGGTAGGGAGAGTGTCAGTTTCTTTCACTGTGCCAGTCCTTGTTTCTAGGGACAAAGAAGGAAAGTGAGGGGATTTCTCCTTGTGCTATAGTGTGCTTTAAAAAAACATTTTTTCTAGGGACAGAAAACTGTAGGTAGGGAGAGTGTCAGTTTCTTTCACTGTGCCAGTCCTTGTTTCTAGGGACAAAGAAGAAAAGTGAGGGGAATTCTCCTTGTGCTATAGTGTGCCAAAGCATTCCTCATCAACCATCTTTGAAATCCTTGTTTTTTGGACAGTCAGGGAAATTGTCGTTGTGCTATTCTGTGCAAAAGCAATCATCCTCAACCATATTTAGAAATCCTTAAGTAAAGGGACAGAGAAGGACACCTGAAGGTAGCCCTTATTGCTTTTTTCCCATCTCCCTGCAGGCCATCTATTAGAATGTCTGGAAGGCAAACAAGGAGAGGCAGACAGTCAGGAGGCAATAAAAGAGGGCAAGCAGGCTCTGTGTCTGGGGGCAACAGTGCTGGTCGTGGACGCGGTGCATTGTCATCAGCACATGGCCATGGGACACGCTTGTCCTTGTTTTCGGCAGCTGGACATGTTGAGCCACATCATGCCGAAGACTTGGTAGAGTGGATGACCAAGCCCTCCTCCTCCTCCTCATCCTCTCTCACCCAGGCTCAGGGTACTGGCAAAGCAGCTGCCAAAGCGTCCTCTTCCCTGGTATCAATGTCAGACTCATCATCAGTCACTCCTTCCCTAGACCCACCATGTCCTCCTCCTGAGGAGTCCCCCGAATTGTTTGAGCACAGTGTTGGGTACATGCTCCAGGAGGATGCCCAGCGTTTCGAAGGGTCTGATGATGAAACCCAGCTACAGGAAGGCAGTAGCGTGAGAGCAGACAGAGGGGATGCTCAAGAAGGACACCAATCTGGCAGTCATGTTCCAGCAGCTGCAGCATACTGCCAGATTGGCTCCAGTGATGAGGAGGGAGGGGTTGATGAGGTCACTGACTCCACGTGGGTGCCTAATAGGAGAGAGGAGGAGGAGGAGGATGAGGAGGAGGCACATCTCCAACGAGGCAGGATGCCCTTTGGTGGCCAGCGTAAGGGCAGTACACCAACGGAATCACACCGCAGAGCTCCGCCTGTGCAGGGCGCAGCCTCTGCCCGTCATTCAAAAAGTTCCTTGGTGTGGGCCTTTTTTGAGGCTAGTGCATCAGATCGCACAGCTGCTGTTTGCAACATATGTCTCAAGCGTATATCGCGTGGCCAAAACATCAGCCGCTTGGGTACCACATGCCTGACCAGACATATGTTGACCTGCCATGCAGCTCGTTGGCAAGCCTACCTCAAAGACCCACACCAAAGAACAAAGCGGACCTCTCCTTGCACCGCATCAGCTGGGATCTCCAACCCCACTATAACTTCAGTCCTCTCTGAAACATGCACTGAGAGGAATGAAGGTTTAGAATTAGGTGTGTCACAGCCAAGCACTTGCGGCCACTCTGCTAGCAGTACACCGACGTCCGATTCTAGCAGGCAAATTTCCCTGCCCCAGCTGCTGGACCGTCGAAAGAAGTTCACTCCCAGCCATCCACATGCCCAGCGGTTGAATGCTAGCTTGGCTAAATTGCTAGCACTTCAACTGCTGCCTTTTCAGTTGGTAGACTCGGCCCCCTTCCGTGAGTTTGTGCAATGTGCGGTTCCTCAGTGGCAGGTTCCCAAACGCCACTTTTTCTCACGGAAGGCTATTCCGGCTCTCTACCGGCATGTGGAAGGCAATGTCTTGGCCTCGCTGGACAGGGCGGTCAGCGGTAAGGTGCATATTACCGCTGACTCATGGTCCAGCAGGCATGGACAGGGACGTTACCTTTCTTTCACGGCCCATTGGGTCACTCTTTTGGCAGCTGGGAAGGATGCAGGACAAGGTGCAGTAGTGTTGGAGGTTGTTCCACCGCCACGCCTCCAAAATGCTACTACTGGTTGTGACACACCTCTCTCCTCCACCCCCTCCTCTTCTTCTTCCTCCATGGCCTCTTCCTGTGGTTTGTCCTATGAACCAGCGGTGCTCCGTAGCCGTTCACGGGGCTACGCAAGTACGCAGGCAAAAAGATGCCATGCCGTGCTTGCGCTGGTGTGTTTGGGGGACAGAAGCCACACTGGGGCAGAGGTCCTGTCTGCTCTGCAGGGCCAGGCCGAGAGGTGGTTGACGCCACGCCAGCTTAAGCCAGGAATGGTGGTTTGCGACAATGGCACCAACCTGTGCGACTACGGCACCAGGACAGGGTCAGGTGAGCTTGGTTTTTTTTCTCCATGCCAGTGGGGCATGATCAGGGATGCATGCACTGTCCTGGCACCATTTGAGGAGGCCACGAGGATGGTGAGCAGTGACAGTGCATGCATCAGTGACACTGTACCTCTTGTCCACCTGTTGGAGCACACGCTGCATGGAATAATGGACAGGGCACTTGAGGCAGAACAGAGGCAGGAAGAGGAGGACTTCCTTGCCTCTCAAGGCCCCCTTTACCCAGACAGTGTTCCTTCTGTCCCACCCATCGCACAGGAAGAGGAAGACGAGGAGGAGGAGGAGGAGGAGGAGGATTGTGTCAGCATGGAGGTGGAGGCTGGCACTCAGCATCATCAGCAGCAGTCTTTTAGGGATGATTTACAGTCCCAAGAAACCAGTGGACTTGTACGTGGCTGGGAGGAGGTGGCTGCGGATCATGTCGTCCTTAGTGACCCAGAGGACTCCGGAGCGAATGCCTCAGCAAACTTACGCTGCATGGCCTCCCTGATCCTGCAAAGTCTGCGGAAGGATCCTCGTATTCTTCGGATCAAGGAGAGGGACCATTACTGGCTGGCCACTCTCCTTGATCCACGGTACAAGGGTAAGGTTGCGGACCTTATGTTACCGTCGCAGAGGGAGCAGAGGATGAGACAACTCCGGGAGGCCTTGCAGAAAGGTCTGTGCAACGCGTTCCCAGAGACTGGGAGGTTACAAACTCCTGGTCCTGGACAACAAGTTGCTGAGGCTTCGGCCAGTCAAAGAAGGAGCGGTGGGGAAGGTGGCCGTCTGACCGATGCGTTCAGACAATTCTTTAGTCCGCAGCCCCAAAGTATGATCGGTTCCAGCAACCATCGCCAGCGTCTGATAAACATGGTGCAGGAATATCTAGGGGCAAGGTCAGACTTGGACACCTTCCCCACCGAAAATCCTCTGGCTTACTGGGTCTTGAGGATGGATCACTGGCCAGAGCTTGCACAGTATGCAATTGAGCTACTGGCCTGTCCTGCATCCAGCGTTCTTTCGGAACGCACATTCAGTGCTGCTGGAGGATTTGTCACGGATCACAGGGTGCGCCTGTCCACCGACTCGGTTGATCGACTGACTTTCATCAAGATGAACCAGTCTTGGATCACCACCAGCTACCACACACCTGATGCTGATATAACAGACTAATTGATTTTAACATGTCACATCCCTTCAAGACTGATGCTGATGCTGAGTGCCTGTGCTGTTATGTTGACTGGCTATCCTCCTCCTCCGAGTCCTCAATGATACGATTGATGATGATAGCTTGGAAGATCATTTTTGTTTATGGGTGCCGCCACCAGTGGCTAAGGCCCAATTTTTCAGCCCCTGTTTTACAGGGGCGTGTAATTACAATTTTTTTAGCAATAATTTGCCATAGGGCTCATTGCTGTGCTCCAAGTACAGTATCTGTGAGGGGTTGGAGTGTTGTGGCACCAGTGCCTAAGGCCCAATTTTTCAGCCCCTGTTTAACAGGGGCGTGTCATTACAATTTTTGAAGCAATACTTTGCAACAGGGCTCATTGCTGTGCTCCAAGTAACGTATCTGTGAGGGGTTGTAGTGTTGTGCCACCAGTGCCTAAGGCCCAATTTTTCAGCCCCTGTTCAACAGGGGCATGCAATTACAATTCTTGATCTAATAATTCACAGCAGGGCCCATTGCTGCACCCACCAAGAGTAACTCTGAGGGCTTACAGTGTTGTGGCAACGCCACCACCACCACCACCACCACGAAAGGCCCAATTTTTCAGCCCCTGTTCAAAAGGGGCATGTAATTACAATTCTTGATCTAATAATTCACAGCAGGGCCCATTCCTGCACCCACCAAGAGTAACTCTGAGGGCTTACATTGTTGTGGCAACACCACCACCACCACGAAAGGCCCAATTTTTCAGCCCCTGTTCAAAAGGGGCATGTAATTACAATTCTTGATCTAATAATTCACAGCAGGGCCCATTCCTGCACCCACCAAGAGTAACTCTGAGGGCTTACAGTGTTGTGGCAACACCACCACCACCACCACCACCACGAAAGGCCCAATTTTTCAGCCCCTGTTCAACAGGGGCATGCAATTACAATTCTTGATCTAATAATTCACAGCAGGGCCCATTGCTGCACCCACCAAGAGTAACTGTCAGGGCTTACAGTGTTGTGGCACCAGCACCACCATCAAAGGCCCAATTTTTACTACCACTGTTCAACAATTATATGTAATTAAAATTCCTGATATAATAGTTGACAGCAGGGCGTTCCAGCACCAACCAAGAGTAACTGTGAGTGCTTACAGTGTTGTGCCAACACCAACAACTAAGGGGCCTATTTCTGCAGAGTATATACGGCAGGTCCCTACTTTCAAACATCCAACTTACAAACGACTCCTACTTGCAAACGCAAGAAGACAACAGGAAGTGAGAGGAAATCTACCCCTAGGAAGGAAAATTCTCTCCTGTAAGAATTAATATGGGAGAAAGGTGTCTCCTCTGTACTGATGCTTTATCAGCAATCCTTGTTTCAAGAAAAACACCACATTTCAAAAACAGTTGACATTGGGACGGAAAGTGAGGTGAAATGTTCTGAACAGGGGCACAGACAGCAAAACAAATGTTACAGGGGTGATAACCCTTACCTATGTTTTCCAAAAAGTTTAAAAATAGATTTTTGGGCTGGAGCTACACTTCAACAATGTACCTGTTCAAAATTACAAACAGATTCTACATAAGAACAAACCTACAGTCCCTGTCTTGTATGCACCGCCTGTATACGGCTGTTCAGAGTATATAGGGCCTTTTTTATTTTATGTGCGGGGTTCCCCTTAATATCCATACAAGACCCAAAGGGGCTGGTAATGGGCTGGGGTGGGGGGGGGGGTCATGGGGTAGCTATGCCATTTTTCTTAAAGATTTTCATCCATATTACCGGGACCAGACATTACATTAAAGCCGCAAGCAGTTTTAAATGGCTTTTTTTTCCTTTAGAAGTGTCATTTTGTGCAGGGACAGTTCTAAACACGGGAAACACGTGGCACTTCACAGGCATACTTTAGACACCCCCCAGGTACGATATTTAAAGGAATATTTGACTTTTTTTTTTTCACTTTATGCATCATTAAAATGACTGCTCCCGAAAAACGACCGTTTTTAAAACTTCTTTTTGCATTGATACATGTCCCCTGGTGCACAACCCGGGTTCCCAAACCCTTTTTAGGACAATAACATGTATAATAGTTGTTATAATTAGCACTTTAGAATTCGAACGTTCGCATCCATTGTATTTAATAGGGTTCTAATGTTCGTACGAACTTTCGGTCCGTTCGCGGGTTCTGGTGCGAACCGAACCCGGGGGTGTTCGGCTCATCACTAATCATTAGTTCCTACACAGTTGAATCTGCACCTTGATGAATAAAAAGGAGTAAACCTCAGTTTAACCTTGCTTCCGAAATATCACAACTACCCTTCTCCGGATCTCCTTGGTCCTGGCCCCGTAGATCATGGGATTACACATGGGTGGTATGAGAATGTAGAGATTGGCGAGAGTAATGTGAACATAGAGAGGGATATTGTGTCCAAACCTGTGAGTAAAGAAGGAGAAGAGAGTCGGGATGTAGGAGATCAGGATGACACAGATATGAGGCCCACATGTGCCCAAGGCCTTGCGACGAGCTTCCCTGGAAGACAGCCTGAAGATCGTCCTGAATATGGCACAGTACGACACAGCTATACAAACAATATCCACAGCAATTACCAGAAGGGCCACTGTGAGGCCGTACACCTGGTTGATGGTGGTATCGGTGCAGGCAATCTTTACTACAGCCATATGTTCACAGTAGGTGTGATAGATGACATTGTTCTGACAGTAAGACAATCTCCATATCAGGAAAGGAGCCGGAGCCATCAATAACGATCCTCGAATTATTGCTAAGACCCCAATCTTGGCGATGATGGCGTTAGTCAAGATCGAGGTGTACCTCAGAGGATGGCAAATGGCAACATAACGGTCAAAAGCCATCACCAAAAGAATGGTAGACTCCATCATGGAGAGGGCGTGGATTAAGAAGAGCTGGAGCAAGCAGGCGCTGAAGTCGATTTCTTTATCGTTGAACCAGAAAATGCAAAGGATCTTGGGGGTGGTGGTGGCGGATGCCACAAGGTCAATGATGGCCATCATAGAGAGGAAAAGGTACATGGGCTTGTGGAAGGTCTCTTTTGGCATAATGATGGCAAGTATGGCACAGTTTCCTAGGATGGTCAGGACGTACATGACGACCATAAGAATGGAGATCCAGAAGTGGGCTACTTCCAAGCCTGGGATTCCTATTAAAATGAAGTTCTTTGGCTGGTAGAAGGTCTCATTTTCCCCCGAAATGGCACCAATCATTGCTGAAAATAAAATTGGAAAAATATGAAATATTGACAGATGTTATCTTAAAGTGATTGTAAAAAAACAAAAAGCAAACCTACTTACCTACTCTGTATACTATATACCTACTATATACTTACTTACCTACTCTGTGCAATAGTATTGCACAGAGCAGCCCCCAAACCTCCTCTACTAGGGTCCCCCATCGGTGCTCTTGGCTCTTCCTCTTCTTGGTGTGCCCCCATAGCAAGCTGCTTGCTATGGGGGCACGCATGCGGACTCGATCCTGAACCTTGATGTCGAAGGACACATGTCAAAGGGTACCTAGGGGGGTATGTCCAAGGATCGAGGACACATGTCAGGAGGTACGTAAAGGGCTATGTACAAGAGATGATCAGAGACTGCAGACATAATACAGGAGATGGTCAGAGACTGCAGACATAATACAGGAGATGGTCAGAGACTGCAGACATAGTACAGGAGATGATCAGAGACTGCAGACATGATACAGGAGAGGATCAGAGACTGCAGACATAATACAGGAGATGATCGGAGACTGCAGACCTGGTACAAGAGACGGTCAGAGACTGCAGACATAATACAGGAGATGATCAGAGACTGCAGACATAATACAGGAGATGGTCAGAGACTGCAGACATAGTACAAGAGATGGTCAGAGACTGCAGACATAATACAGGAGATGATCAGAGACTGCAGACATAATACAGGAGATGGTCAGAGACTGCAGACATAGTACAGGAGATGATCAGAGACTGCAGACATGATACAGGAGAGGATCAGAGACTGCAGACATAATACAGGAGATGATCGGAGACTGCAGACCTGGTACAAGAGACGGTCAGAGACTGCAGACATAATACAGGAGATGATCAGAGACTGCAGACATAATACAGGAGATGTTCAGAGACTGCAGACATAATACAGGAGATGATCAGAGACTGCAGACATAGTACAGGAGATGATCAGAGACTACAGACATAATACAGGAGATGATCAGAGACTGCAGACATGATACAGGAGATGATCAGAGACTGCAGACATGATACAGGAGAGGATCAGAGACTGCAGACATAATACAGGAGATGATCAGAGACTGCAGACATAGTACAGGAGACGATCAGAGACTGCAGACATAGTACAGGAGATGGTCAGAGACTGCAGACATAGTACAGGAGATGATCAGAGACTGCAGACATAGTACAGGAGACGATCAGAGACTGCAGACATAGTACAGGAGATGATCAGAGACTGCAGACATAATACAGGAGATGATCAGAGACTGCAGACATAGTACAGGAGATGATCAGAGGCTGCAGACATAATACAGGAGATGATCAGAGACTGCAGACATAGTACAGGAGACGATCAGAGACAGCAGACATAGTACAGGAGATGATCAGAGACTGCAGACATAATACAGGAGATGATCAGAGACTGCAGACATAGTACAGGAGACGATCAGAGACTGCAGACATAGTACAGGAAACGATCAGAGACTGCAGACATAATACAGGAGATGATCAGAGACTGCAGACATAGTACAGGAGATGATCAGAGACTGCAGACATAGTACAGGAGATGATCAGAGACTGCAGACATAGTACAGGAGATGATCAGAGACTGCAGACATAATACAGGAGATGATCAGAGACAGCAGACATAGAACAGGAGATGATCAGAAACTGCAGACATAATACAGGAGATGATCAGAGACTGCAGACATAGTACAGGAGACAATCAGAGACTGCAGACATAGTACAGGAGACGACCAGAGACTGCAGACATAATACAGGAGATGATCAGAGACTGCAGACATAGTACAGGAGATGATCAGAGACTGCAGACATAATACAGGAGATGATCAGAGACTGCAGACATAGTACAGGAGATGGTCAGAGACTGCAGACATAGTACAGGAGATGATCAGAGACTGCAGACATAGTACAGGAGACGATCAGAGACTGCAGACATAGTACAGGAGATGATCAGAGACAGCAGACATAGTACAGGAGACGATCAGAGACTGCAGACATAGTACAGGAGATGGTCAGAGACTGCAGACATAATACAGGAGATGATCAGAGACTGCAGACATAATACAGGAGATGGTCAGAGACTGCAGACATAGTACAGGAGATGATCAGAGACTGCAGACATAGTACAGGAGATGATCAGAGACTGCAGACATAGTACAGGAGATGATCAGAGACTGCAGACATAATACAGGAGATGATCAGAGACTGCAGACATAATACAGGAGATGATCAGAGACTGCAGACATAGTACAGGAGATGATCAGAGACTGCAGACATAGTACAGGAGATGATCAGAGACTGCAGACATAATACAGGAGATGATCAGAGACTGCAGACATGATACAGGAGATGATCAGAGACTGCAGACATGATACAGGAGAGGATCAGAGACTGCAGACATAGTACAGGAGATGATCAGAGACTGCAGACATGATACAGGAGATGATCAGAGACTGCAGACATAGTACAGGAGATGATCAGAGACTGCAGACATAGTACAGGAGACGATCAGAGACTGCAGACATAGTACAGGAGACGATCAGAGACTGCAGACATAGTACAGGAGATGATCAGAGACTGCAGACATAGTACAGGAGATGATCAGAGACTGCAGACATAATACAGGAGATGATCAGAGACTGCAGACATAGTACAGGAGATGATCAGAGACTGCAGACATAGTACAGGAGATGATCAGAGACTGCAGACATAGTACAGGAGATGATCAGAGACTGCAGACATAATACAGGAGATGATCAGAGACTGCAGACATAGTACAGGAGATGATTAGAGACTGCAGACATAATACAGGAGATGATCAGAGACTGCAGACATAGTACAGGAGACGATCAGAGACTGCAGACATAGTACAGGAGACGATCAGAGACTGCAGACATAGTACAGGAGATGATCAGAGACTGCAGACATAGTACAGGAGATGATCAGAGACTGCAGACATAGTACAGGAGATGATTAGAGACTGCAGACATAATACAGGAGATGATCAGAGACTGCAGACATAGTACAGGAGATGATTAGAGACTGCAGACATAGTACAGGAGACGATCAGAGACTGCAGACATAGTACAGGAGATGATCAGAGACTGCAGACATAGTACAGGAGATGATTAGAGACTGCAGACATAATACAGGAGATGATCAGAGAAAATATAAAGAAAATAAAAAATTAAAAAATTTATGTAACTGGAACCATGTCCTGTGGTCTGATGAGACCAAGATAAACTTATTTGGTGTCAGATGGTGTCAGGCGTGTGCGGCGGCAACCAGGTGAGGAGGACAAAGACAAGTGTGTCTTCCCTACAGTCAGGCATGGTGGGGGGAGGGTCATGGTCTGGGGCTGCATGAGTGCTGCCGGCACTGGGGGGCTACAGATCATTGAGGGGACCATGAATGCCAACATGTACTGTGACATACTGAAGCAGAGCATGATCCTCTCCCTTCAGAGACTGGACCGCAGGGTAGTATTCCAATATGATGATACCACCCCAAACACACCTCCAAGACCACCACTGCCTTGCTAAAGAAGCGGAGGGTAAAGGTGATGGACTGGCCAAGCATGTCTCCAGACCTAAACCCTATTGATCATCTGTGGGGCATCCTCAAACGGAAGGTGGAGGAGCGCAAGGTCTCCAACATCCACCAGCTCCGTGATGTCGTCATGGAGGAGGGGAAGAGTACTCCAGTGGCAACCTGTGAAGCTCTGGTGACCTCCATGCCCAAGAAGGTTAAGGAAGTGTTGGAAAATAATGGGGGCCACACAAAATATTGACACTTTGGGCCCAATTTGGACATTTTCACTTAGGCGTGTACTGACTTTTGTTGCCAGAAGTTTAGACATTAATGGCTGTGTGTTGAGTTATTTTGTGGGGCGCTATACTCACATAGGGGCAGATGATGTACAATATGTAGACCTCCTCTACAGGACTCGTCTACACTAAGAACTGAGGAGGACAGAGGGGGGCGCTATACTCACATAGGGGCAGATGATGTACAATATGTAGACCTCCTCTACAGGACTCGTCTACACTAAGAACTGAGGAGGACAGAGGGGGGCGCTATGCTCACATAGGGGCAGATGATGTACAATATGTAGACCTCCTCTACAGGACTCGTCTACACTAAGAACTGAGGAGGACAGAGGGGGGCGCTATGCTCACATAGGGGCAGATGATGTACAATATGTAGACCTCCTCTACAGGACTCGTCTACACTAAGAACTGAGGAGGACAGAGGGGGGCGCTATGCTCACATAGGGGCAGATGATGTACAATATGTAGACCTCCTCTACAGGACTCGTCTACACTAAGAACTGAGGAGGACAGAGGGGGGCGCTATGCTCACATAGGGGCAGATGATGTACAATATGTAGACCTCCTCTACAGGACTCGTCTACACTAAGAACTGAGGAGGACAGAGGGGGGCGCTATGCTCACATAGGGGCAGATGATGTACAATATGTAGACCTCCTCTACAGGACTCGTCTACACTAAGAACTGAGGAGGACAGAGGGGGGCGCTATGCTCACATAGGGGCAGATGATGTACAATATGTAGACCTCCTCTACAGGACTCGTCTACACTAAGAACTGAGGAGGACAGAGGGGGGCGCTATGCTCACATAGGGGCAGATGATGTACAATATGTAGACCTCCTCTACAGGACTCGTCTACACTAAGAACTGAGGAGGACAGAGGGGGGCGCTATGCTCACATAGGGGCAGATGATGTACAATATGTAGACCTCTTCTACAGGACTCGTCTACACTAAGAACTGAGGAGGACAGAGGGGGGCGCTATACTCACATAGGGGCAGATGATGTACAATATGTAGACCTCCTCTACAGGACTCGTCTACACTAAGAACTGAGGAGGACAGAGGGGGCGCTATACTCACATAGGGGCAGATGATGTACAATATGTAGACATCCTCTACAGGAGTCATCTACACCATGAACTGAGGAGGACAGAGGGGGCGCTATGCTCACATAGGGGCAGATGATGTACAATATGTAGACCTCCTCTACAGGACTCGTCTACACTAAGAACTGAGGAGGACAGAGGGGGCGCTATGCTCACATAGGGGCAGATGATGTACAATATGTAGACCTCTTCTACAGGACTCGTCTACACTAAGAACTGAGGAGGACAGAGGGGGCGCTATGCTCACATAGGGGCAGAAGATGTACAATATGTAGACCTCTTCTACAGGACTCGTCTACACCATGAACTGAGGAGGACAGAGGGGGGCGCTATGCTCACATAGGGGCAGATGATGTACAATATGTAGACCTCTTCTACAGGACTCGTCTACACTAAGAACTGAGGAGGACAGAGGGGGGCGCTATGCTCACATAGGGGCAGATGATGTACAATATGTAGACCTCTTCTACAGGACTCGTCTACACCATGAACAGAGGAGGACAGAGGGGGGCGCTATGCTCACATAGGGGCAGATGATGTACAATATGTAGACCTCCTCTACAGGACTCGTCTACACTAAGAACTGAGGAGGACAGAGGGGGGCGCTATGCTCACATAGGGGCAGATGATGTACAATATGTAGACCTCTTCTACAGGACTCGTCTACACTAAGAACTGAGGAGGACAGAGGGGGGCGCTATGCTCACATAGGGGCAGATGATGTACAATATGTAGACCTCTTCTACAGGACTCGTCTACACTAAGAACTGAGGAGGACAGAGGGGGCGCTATGCTCACATAGGGGCAGATGATGTACAATATGTAGACCTCTTCTACAGGACTCGTCTACACTAAGAACTGAGGAGGACAGAGGGGGGCGCTATGCTCACATAGGGGCAGATGATGTACAATATGTAGACCTCTTCTACAGCACTCGTCTACACTAAGAACTGAGGAGGACAGAGGGGGCGCTATACTCACATAGGGGCAGATGATGTACAATATGTAGACCTCCTCTACAGGACTCGTCTACACTAAGAACTGAGGAGGACAGAGGGGGCGCTATACTCACATAGGGGCAGATGATGTACAATATGTAGACCTCCTCTACAGGAGTCATATACACTAAGAACTGAGGAGGACAGAGGGGGCGCTATACTCACATAGGGGCAGATGATGTACAATATGTAGACCTCCTCTACAGGAGTCTTCTACACTAAGAACTGAGGAGGACAGAGGGGGGCGCTATGCTCACATAGGGGCAGATGATGTACAATATGTAGACCTCCTCTACAGGACTCGTCTACACTAAGAACTGAGGAGGACAGAGGGGGGCGCTATACTCACATAGGGGCAGATGATGTACAATATGTAGACCTCCTCCACAGGAGTCTTCTACACTAAGAACTGAGGAGGACAGAGGGGGGCGCTATGCTCACATAGGGGCAGATGATGTACAATATGTAGACCTCCTCTACAGGACTCGTCTACACTAAGACCTGAGAAGGACAGAGGGGGGCTGTGACAGGGGGTCACTTTGGAGCACAGGGTGAGCAATGAAATAATGGACATTGAGAATATGTATGGGATTGTTTTAAAATGGGTCTGTAACATTATTCCCCAATATTGCCCAGGGTCTGTAAATAGTTATTCTGTTGGTCCTGAACTCAACAGGTTAAATTAAGAGAGGCTGATATGTCTCCTGTCTCCTTGTGTAATGCTAATGAGCCTCACCTATGCTACAGGCCCTTTCATTGTGATGATGTAGATTGGAGCTGGTAGACCGGCTGGCTCCATATTATGGGATGTTGAAGTGTCTTCTGTGAGGAGGGGGGAGGGGAATCAACCCTTCTGCCTAAGACTGTTTATCAAAGGAGAAGTTTGAACACACCTGACCTGTATCACCATTGTCATTGGACAGTTTAACCCGCCCTGTTCCCCAAAGGATGGGAGGGGAGGGTTTTGAAGAGAAATGTGTTACCATGTGTTTTGAAAATAAAGTCATTCCCTGTTTTGGAACTTGAATACAGAGCGTTGTCTCGTATCTGGGGGGAGAATCATTTGTATGGGGTCTTATTCGGCTGGTTGGAGTGTCTGGTGGCTTTCGTGTGGTTGGAAAGGGAATATCCTAACGGTGTTAACCCCTTTCATACTTGGGGTGCCGTTACAGGGGCGCTATGCTCACATAGGGGCAGATGATGTACAATATGTAGACCTCCTCTTCAGGACTCGTCTACACTAATAACTGAGGAGGACAGAGGGGGCGCTATGCTCACATAGGGGCAGATGATGTACAATATGTAGACCTCTTCTACAGGAGTCTTCTACACTAAGAACTGAGGAGGACAGAGGGGGCGCTATACTCACATAGGGGCAGATGATGAACAATATGTAGACCTCCTCTTCAGGACTCGTCTACACTAAGAACTGAGGAGGACAGAGGGGGGCGCTATGCTCACATAGGGGCAGATGATGTACAATATGTAGACCTCCTCTTCAGGACTCGTCTACACTAAGAACTGAGGAGGACAGAGGGGGCGCTATGCTCACATAGGGGCAGATGATGTACAATATGTAGACCTCTTCTACAGGACTCGTCTACACTAAGAACTGAGGAGGAAAGAGGGGGGTGCTATGCTCACATAGGGGCAGATGATGTACAATATGTAGACCTCCTCTTCAGGACTCGTCTACACTAAGAACTGAGGAGGACAGAGGGGGGCGCTATGCTCACTTAGGGGCAGATGATGTACAATATGTAGACCTCTTCTACAGGAGTCTTCTACACTAAGAACTGAGGAGGACAGAGGGGGCGCTATACTCACATAGGGGCAGATGATGAACAATATGTAGACCTCCTCTTCAGGACTCGTCTACACTAAGAACTGAGGAGGACAGAGGGGGGCGCTATGCTCACATAGGGGCAGATGATGTACAATATGTAGACCTCCTCTTCAGGACTCGTCTACACTAAGAACTGAGGAGGACAGAGGGGGCGCTATGCTCACATAGGGGCAGATGATGTACAATATGTAGACCTCTTCTACAGGACTCGTCTACACTAAGAACTGAGGAGGAAAGAGGGGGGTGCTATGCTCACATAGGGGCAGATGATGTACAATATGTAGACCTCCTCTTCAGGACTCGTCTACACTAAGAACTGAGGAGGACAGAGGGGGGCGCTATGCTCACATAGGGGCAGATGATGTACAATATGTAGACCTCTTCTACAGGAGTCTTCTACACTAAGAACTGAGGAGGACAGAGGGGGTGCTATACTCACATAGGGGCAGATGATGTACAATATGTAGACCTCCTCTACAGTAGTCATCTACACTAATAACTGAGGAGGACAGAGGGGGCGCTATGCTCACATAGGGGCAGATGATGTACAATATGTAGACCTCTTCTACAGGAGTCTTCTACACTAAGAACTGAGGAGGACAGAGGGGGCGCTATACTCACATAGGGGCAGATGATGAACAATATGTAGACCTCCTCTACAGTAGTCATCTACACTAATAACTGAGGAGGACAGAGGGGGGCGCTATGCTTACATAGGGGCAGATGATGTACAGTATGTAGACCTCCTCTACAGGAGTCGTCTACACTAACAACTGAGGAGGACAGAGGGGGGCGCTATGCTCACAAAGGGGCAGATGATGTACAATATATAGACCTCCTCTACAGGAGTCGTCTACACTAAGAACTGAGGAGGACAGAGGGGGGCGCTATGCTCACATGGGGCAGATGATGTACAATATGTAGACCTCCTCTTCAGGACTCGTCTAAACTAAGAACTGAGGAGGACAGTGGGGGGCGCTATGCTCACATAGGGGCAGATGATGTACAATATGTAGACCTCTTCTACAGGAGTCGTCCATAAATCTGTACAGATAGATAGGTCTACACTAAGACCTGAGGAGGACAGAGGGGGCGCTATGCTCACATAGGGGGATGTGATGTACAATATGTAGACCTCCTCTACAGGAGTCGTCTACACTAAGACCTGAGGAGGACAGTGGGGGGCGCTTTGCTCACATAGGGGCAGATGATGTACAATATGTAGACCTCCTCTACAGGAGGACAGAGGGGGGCGCTATGCTCACATAGAGGCAGATGATGTACAATATGTAGACCTCCTCTACAGGAGTCGTCTACAATAATAACTGAGGAGGACAGAGGGGGGCGCTATGCTCACATAAGGGCAGATGATGTACAATATGTAGACCTCCTCTACAGGAGTCGTCTACACTAAGACCTGAGGAGGACAGAGGGGGGTGCTATACTCACATAGGGGCAGATGATAGTGACACAGCCCCAAATCCACAATGGCTCAAAAGTGATATGGTCCAGAAATATTTAGATGGAATAAAGGTGGATAAAGCACCTGGACCAGATGGCATACACCCACGGATCCTAAAAGAATTGGGCTCTGTAATTTCAAAGCCATTGTATTTAATTTTTAGGGACTCATTAATGACAGGAATAGTACCACTGGATTGGCACAGGGCCAATGTGGTGCCTATATTTAAAAAGGGAACAAAGTCTTTAACAAGTAACTATAGACCTGTTAGTTTAACTTCTATAGTTGGGAAGATACTGGAGAGATTAATAAAAGACACATAGATGAGTTCTTGCTGGAAAAAAACTATTTAAGCAACAGACAGCATGGATTCATGAAAGACAGAAGTTGTCAAACAAACCTGATTTCTTTTTATGAAGTGGTAAGTAAGACCTTGGACAGAGGGGTGGCGGTGGACGTGGTATACTTGGACAGAGGGGTGGCGGTGGACGTGGTATACTTGGACAGAGGGGTGGCGGTGGACGTGGTATACTTGGACAGATGGGTGGCGGTGGGCGTGGTATACTTGGACAGAGGGGTGGCGGTGGACGTGGTATACTTGGACAGAGGGGTGGCAGTGGATGTGGTATACTTGGACAGAGGGGTGGCGGTGGACGTGGTATACTTGGACAGAGGGGTGGCGGTGGACGTGGTATACTTGGACAAAGGGGTGGCAGTGGACGTGGTATACTTGGACAGAGGGGTGGCGGTGGACGTGGTATACTTGGACAGAGGGGTGGCGGTGGACGTGGTATACTTGGATACAGTTCGGCACACACAGCTCATGTGTAAGGTAAAGTCTACAGGATTGGAAATATCAGTCTGTAAATGGATAGAAAACTGGCTAAAAGACAGATTTCAGAGAGTCGTGGTTAATGATTCTTACTCTGAATGGTCCAAGGTTATCAGTGGTGTACCCCAAGGTTCAGTGCTGGGACCCTTACTTTTTAATATGTTTATAAATGATATTGGGTCTGAGATCAAAAGTAACATTTCTGTCTTTGCAGATGACACCAAGCTATGCAGTGGAATAACGTCCTTACAAGATGTCGCCAATTTACAAGCCGACCTTAATGCTCTGTCTAATTGGGCGACTATGTGGCAGATGAGGTTTAATGTTGATAAATGTAAAGTTATGCACTTGGGGGCTAATAATATGAATGCATCATACATACTAGGGGGAGTACAACTGGGGGGATCCGTAGTGGAGGAGGATCTGGGGTTTTGGTAGATCATAAGCTCAATAATGGCATGCAATGCCAAGCTGCGGTTTCCAAAGCGAGCAAAGTCCTTTCTTGTATAAGAGAGGTATGGTCTCCAGAGAGAGAGACATCATTTGTACAAATCATTAGTAAGACCCCATCTGGAATATGCAGTTCAGTTTTGGGCCCCAGTTCTCAAAAAGGATATCAGGGAACTGGAGAAAGTGCAGAGAAGGGCAACCAAACTGATAAGAGGCATGGAGGAGCTCAGCTATGAGGAAAGATTAGAGGAACTGAATTTATTCTCTCTTGAGAAGAGGAGAATAAGGGGGGATATGATCAACATGTACAAATATATAAGGGGTCCATATAGTGAACTTGGTGTTGAGTTATTCACTTTACGGTCAACACAAAGGACAAGGGGGCACTCTTTACGTCTAGAGGAAAAGAGATTTCACCTCCAAATACGGAAAGGTTTCTTCACAGTAAGAGCTGTGAAAATGTGGAATAGACTCCCTGCAGAGGTGGATCTGGCCAGCTCAGTAGATTGCTATAAGAAAGGTCTGGATTCTTTCTTAAATGTACAGAATATAACTGGGTACTGACATTTATAGGTAAAGTTGATCCGGGGAATATCCGATTGCCTCTAGGGGGATCAGGAAGGAATTTTTCCCCTGCTGTAGCAAATTGGATCATGCTCTGCTGGGGTTTTTCACATTCCTCTGGATCAACTGTGGGTATAGAATAGGGTATATGGGATTGTACGATATATATATATATATATATTTTTATTTTTTTTATGGTTGAACTGGATGGACTTGTGTCTTTTTTCAACCTGACCAACTATGTAACTATGTAACTATGATGTACAATATGTAGACCTCCTCTACAGGAGTCGTCTACACTAATAACTAAGGAGGACAGGGGGGGGGGGGGCGCTATGCTCACATAGGGGCATGTGATGTACAATATGTAGACCTCCTCTACAGGACTCGTCTACACTAATAACTGAGGAGGACAGAGGGGGGCGCTATGCTCACATAGGGGCAGATGATGTACAATATGTAGACCTCTTCTACAGGAGTCGTCCATAAATCTGTACAGATAGATAGGTCTACACTAAGATCTGAGGAGGACAGAGGGGGCGCTATGCTCACATAGGGGCATGTGATGTACAATATGTAGACCTCCTCTACAGGAGGACAGAGGGGGGCGCTATGCTCACATAGGGGCAGATGATGTACAATATGTAGACCTCCTCTACAGGACTCGTCTACACTAATAACTGAGGAGGACAGAGGGGGCGCTATGCTCACATAGGGGCAGATGATGTACAATATGTAGACCTCTTCTACAGGAGTCGTCCATAAATCTGTACAGATAGATAGGTCTACACTAAGATCTGAGGAGGACAGAGGGGGCGCTATGCTCACATAGGGGCATGTGATGTACAATATGTAGACCTCCTCTACAGGAGGACAGAGGGGGGCGCTATGCTCACATAGGGGCAGATGATGTACAATATGTAGACCTCCTCTACAGGAGTCGTCTACACTAAGACCTGAGGAGGACAGTGGGGGGCGCTTTGCTCACATAGGGGCAGATGATGTACAATATGTAGACCTCCTCTACAGGACTCGTCTACACCATGAACTGAGGAGGACAGAGGGGGGCGCTATGCTCACATAGAGGCAGATGATGTAGAATATGTAGACCTCCTCTACAGGACTCGTCTACACTAATAACTGAGGAGGACAGAGGGGGGGCGCTATGCTCACATAGAGGCAAATGATGTACAATATGTAGACCTCCTCTACACGACTCGTCTACAATAAGAACTGAGGAGGACAGAGGGGGGCGCTATGCTGACATAGGGGCAGATGATGTACAATATGTAGACCTCCTCTACAGGAGTCATCTACACCATGAACTGAGGAGGACAGAGGGGGGGCGCTATTCTGACATAGGGGCAGATGATGTATAATATGTAGACCTCCTCTACAGGAGTCGTCTACACTAAGAACTGAGGAGGACAGAGGGGGGCGCTATACTCACATAGGGGCAGATGATGTACAATATGTAGACCTCCTCTACAGGACTCGTCTACACTAAGAACTGAGGAGGACAGAGGGGGGCGCTATGCTCACATACGGGCATGTGATGTACAATATATAGACCTCCTCTACAGGAGTCGTCTACACTAATAACTGAGGAGGACAGAGGGGGGCGCTATGCTCACATAGGGGCAGATGATGTACAATATGTAGACCTCTTCTACAGGAGTCGTCCATAAATCTGTACAGATAGATAGGTCTACACTAAGACCTGAGGAGGACAGAGGGGGCGCTATGCTCACATAGGGGCAGATGATGTACAATATGTAGACCTCCTCTACAGGAGTCATCTACACTAAGACCTGAGGAGGACAGTGGGGGGCGCTTTGCTCACATAGGGGCAAATGATGTACAATATGTAGACCTCCTCTACAGGACTCGTCTACACCATGAACTGAGGAGGACAGAGGGGGGCGCTATGCTCACATAGAGGCAGATGATGTAGAATATGTAGACCTCCTCTACAGGACTCGTCTACACTAATAACTGAGGAGGACAGAGGGGGGGCGCTATGCTCACATAGAGGCAAATGATGTACAATATGTAGACCTCCTCTACACGACTCGTCTACAATAAGAACTGAGGAGGACAGAGGGGGGCGCTATGCTGACATAGGGGCAGATGATGTACAATATGTAGACCTCCTCTACAGGAGTCATCTACACCATGAACTGAGGAGGACAGAGGGGGGGCGCTATTCTGACATAGGGGCAGATGATGTATAATATGTAGACCTCCTCTACAGGAGTCGTCTACACTAAGAACTGAGGAGGACAGAGGGGGGCGCTATACTCACATAGGGGCAGATGATGTACAATATGTAGACCTCCTCTACAGGACTCGTCTACACTAAGAACTGAGGAGGACAGAGGGGGGCGCTATGCTCACATACGGGCATGTGATGTACAATATATAGACCTCCTCTACAGGAGTCGTCTACACTAATAACTGAGGAGGACAGAGGGGGGCGCTATGCTCACATAGGGGCAGATGATGTACAATATGTAGACCTCTTCTACAGGAGTCGTCCATAAATCTGTACAGATAGATAGGTCTACACTAAGACCTGAGGAGGACAGAGGGGGCGCTATGCTCACATAGGGGCAGATGATGTACAATATGTAGACCTCCTCTACAGGAGTCATCTACACTAAGACCTGAGGAGGACAGTGGGGGGCGCTTTGCTCACATAGGGGCAAATGATGTACAATATGTAGACCTCCTCTACAGGACTCGTCTACACCATGAACTGAGGAGGACAGAGGGGGGCGCTATGCTCACATAGGGGCATGTGATGTACAATATGTAGACCTCCTCTACAGGACTCGTCTACACTAATAACTGAGGAGGACAGAGGTGGGCGCTATGCTCACATAGGGGCAGATGATGTACAATATGTAGACCTCCTCTACAGGAGTCGTCTACACTAAGACCTGAGGAGGACAGTGGGGGGCGCTTTGCTCACATAGGGGCAGATGATGTACAATATGTAGACCTCCTCTACAGGACTCGTCTACACCATGAACTGAGGAGGACAGAGGGGGCGCTATGCTCACATAGGGGCATGTGATGTACAATATGTAGACCTCCTCTACAGGACTCGTCTACACTAATAACTGAGGAGGACAGAGGTGGGCGCTATGCTCACATAGGGGCAGATGATGTACAATATGTAGACCTCTTCTACAGGAGTCGTCCATAAATCTGTACAGATAGATAGGTCTACACTAAGACCTGAGGAGGACAGAGGGGGCGCTATGCTCACATAGGGGCATGTGATGTACAATATGTAGACATCCTCTACAGGAGGACAGAGGGGGGCGCTATGCTCACATAGGGGCAGATGATGTACAATATGTAGACCTCCTCTACAGGAGTCGTCTACACTAATAACTGAGGAGGACAGAGGGGGACGCTATGCTCACATAGGGGCAGATGATGTACAATATGTAGACCTCTTCTACAGGAGTCGTCCATAAATCTGTACAGATAGATAGGTCTACACTAAGACCTGAGGAGGACAGAGGTGGCACTATACTCACATAGGGGCATGTGATGTACAATATGTAGACCTCCTCTACAGGAGTCGTCTACAATAATAACTGAGGAGGACAGAGGGGGGCACTATGCTCACATAGGGGCAGATGATGTACAATATGTAGACCTCCTCTACAGGAGTCGTCTACACCATGAACTGAGGAGGACTGAGGGGGGCGCTATGCTCACATAGAGGCAGATGATGTACAATATGTAGACCTCCTCTACAGGACTCATCTACACCATGAACTGAGGAGGACAGAGGGGGGCGCTATGCTCACATAGGGGCAGATGATGTACAATATGTAGACCTCCTCTACAGGACTCGTCTACACCATGAACTGAGGAGGACAGAGGGGGGCGCTATGCTCACATGATCTACAATACCATCTATAGATGAGAAATGTTGGACTTACCGATATCTCACCGAGTTCATCCGTCCCGATCATCAGAGCCTGCCATGTGTTCCAGGTGAGACTGAGCCTTCCACGTGCTGCAGGAGATGATTTATTTATATATTGGTACGTTGTGGTCATAGGAGAGATCCAGAGCCACGGCCGTTCCCTGAGGAGGACCTGTTTTCCCTGTCCTGGAGATCTCTCCTCTGTGGAGTTCTATTTCTGGGACAGGTGGGATGTGGAGGTCTAATCATCATTATGTGGTCATTATCTTCACAGAAAATGTGCGGGAAAAAAAAAAAATACGTGTTTTTCTTTGTTTCTGTTATAAAAATTGCAAATAAATAATCTTTCTTCATAAATTTCGGCCAAAATTGTATTCTGCTTCATTTCTTTGGTGAAAATCCCCCAAAATCAGTGTCTATTATTCATCTGTAGGAAAGTCATAGAGATCACAAACTATGGGATTAGACATGTGCAATCCGTTTCCTTCCCAATTCGTTTTTTTCGTCAAAATTCAGCACATTCGTTAATTTGGAAACATCCGAATTAACAAAAAACAGTTGAATAAATTTTTACGAAAAAAAAAAAAAACGAGAATTCGAAAGAACGAAAATAAGAAACTTGAAAATACAAAAATTCTAAAGATTGAAAGTCCTAAAATAAGAACGAAAATCTGGAAAATTCGAAAGAACGAAAATCTGAAAATAAGAACAAAAATCTGTAAATTCGAAAATCCAAAAGAACAAAACACATTTGGATAATTTATAATATAATTTAATTATTACGTTTATTAACCATTATTATAGTTTATTATTAATAATGATAATTAATAAAATTATAATAAAAACGATAATAATAGTTATAAACTATTAAATTATAGGTATTGGAAATTCCTTTCAAATTTGGCTGTTAGTGAACGTAACAAATTATTTACCATTATTATTGTTTTTTTATTATTATTATTTTTTATTAATAATGTAGCGGGTATGTACTTTTTAAACTGCTGAGGACACCAGTGATGCATAGTTCCCTGCGGCCCAGCAGGTGGCGCTGTCACTTTGGGCCGGGGTTGAACCATCACTGCAGTGCCGTACCCTTTGTGACCTCTCGCAGCGGTTGTACGGCGGGGCGGGGAACCCACCGTGCATCCTGGGAGAGGGTATAAAGGGGCGACATCTTCGTCACAAGGTGGAGTCCCGGGCACCTTCAGCCTGAGGGCTGTGGTTGCGGTCGGTGTCCAGGCGGCCTAGGCCTGGACACCTGGAGCTCGTGTCTGGGGTGAGGTACTCAGCCGGAGGCCTGGGGCCCAGTGCCTTCCGCTGGGTCCCGTGAGGGAGGGATTGTCCTAGGGGGCCCCGGGAGTGGGGCACCCGAATCCAGAGGCGTAAGGGACCGGAGGAGGGACTCACCCGAAGACCTGGTGCAGCAGATTGCCAGTGCCGGGTGAACCTCTGGAGACCGCCCGGAGGGATATCTTTCCCGAACAGGGGCCAAGTTCAACGAGGAAGTTCAGTCTACGTTCAATGACCGGTGGCAGCGGTCCAACTATTCCAATCAGGTCAGTGGCAGAGACCTGCAATTAGGCCTGTGGCAGGGGCCTCAACAGTTCATCCGGTCGGTGGCAGAGACCAAAACTCACGGTCGGTGGCGGAGACCGTGCGCCAGGCCTATTCGCTAAACAGGAATAGGAGAGTTCATTTGTGCCTGGGCCTACTCGTTCCCACACCCCCCATGTTCATTGTTAATGGAAGTTCAACTGATTGTGTTACGAGAAATAAAGGAGTGTTGGACTTTCGATTGGTGTGGGGCTCTATCATTGGCAGACACGCTTCCAGGGAACAACAAGGCCTCGTATGCAGTGAACAGACCCGGGAGGTAAATCAACTAACTTTGCTCAACCCTCTTATACATACGAGGGGAGAGCTTGGCGTAGTGTTCCTGCACTCTCCTCTCCCAGGTACCCCTAGACACAAGCCATTCACCATAACTAAGAGGGAGAGTGAGGGTACCGCTACACATATAACAGACAAAAAACAAGTAGAAAAAGAAAAAACCATAAACAAAACCACTGAATAAATTATTACCTATTAGAGATAAAACAATTTAGATCAAAATCTACATTGAGGCCTGCCGGCGAGAGAACTTTGGTCTCAAAAATACAAAATGATTCTCGCCGACTCAATTGGCAAATATAATGTCCGCCCTTCCAGCGCCTTGGCACTTTTTCTATCCCCCAGAATTTAAGACCCTTGGGGTCACGTTGGTGGCATCTCCTAAAGTGACGAGAAACACTATGAGTTTTTACCCCCCTTTTACTATTACTGACATGCTCCTCAACACGTACATGCAGTGCTCTGGATGTACGCCCCACATACTGAAGACCACAGTCACATTCCAACATGTAGACAACCCCTACGGTTGTATATGTAATGAGTTGTTTAATCTTATATTCGGTATGTGTGACTGTGGAACTAAATGTTTTACGCTTTTTGATGTTGTTTTTAGCATGTTTACATGTCGCGCAACGACCACCTGCATAGAACCCGGACAGAAAGTCAAAAAGCTTGGGTTGTGCCAACATGGGCGGATCAATGACACCAGGAGCTATACTGTCACGAAGACATGGTGCTTTATGGTATATGAATTGGGGGCGTTTGGGCAGGACCGGGCCTAGGATACGATCATATTTAAGGATAGGCCAATATTTGGCAACTATCTTCTCAAATTTTTTGTGTTGAATACTGAAATCCATAATGATCCTATAGCCACTTGTATCATCATTAGAAATAGAACCAACAGGTTTATCCGTCACGATAACCCCCCTATCCATAGCCCTTACCCGTTCAATCTCCTTGTTGATATTATCAGGAGTATATCCCTTTTGCTTAAACCTGGTAGCTAAGATTTGAGATTGTGCAAGAAAGTCGGACTCCAACGTGCAATTACGACGGAGTCTGACAAATTGCCCTCTTGGTATGTTGCATAACCATCATTTATGATGGCAACTAGATAACGGTATGTAACCATTACGGTCCGTCGCTTTGAAATGATTTCTGGTGTGGAACCTACCATCTTGCTTAAAGATCTCAAGATCTAAAAAGGTTATTTGATTATAGTCAACAGTCCAGGTAAGTAAAATATTTGTATTATTCCCGTTAAGCTTGTCCATAAACAACTGGAGACTGGGCATGTCACCCTCCCAGACCATAACCAGGTCATCAATATATCTTTTGTAACAACGTAGTTGCGATGGGCGATCCCGGAAAACCGCATCCTCCTCCCAATGGGCCATAAAATGATTGGCCACACTGGGAGCAAAACGGGCGCCCATCGCAACTCCGCACAACTGTAAATAGTAGTCCCTATCAAACCAAAAATAATTCTTGGAGAGGCAGAACTTCAAACTATCTACCAAAAATTGAACATGATAGGGAGCAAGGTCAGTCTCTGCCAATGCCCATATTACAGAGGCAATAGCTCCATCATGATCTATAATCGTATAAAGGGATCCAACATCAGCAGTGATGAGGATAGAATTAGGTGTTCAAGGGAGCACATCAGGACACAGGGCACATCAGGGCACAGCATATCAGGGCACGGAGCACATCAGGGCACATCAGGACATGGGGCACAGGGCACATCAGGACACGGGGCACAGGGCACATCAGGGCACAGCACATCAGGGCACAGGGCACATCAGGACACAGGGCACATCAGGGCACAGGGCACATCAGGACACAGGGCACATCAGGGCATGGAGCACATCAGGGCACATCAGGACACGGGGCACAGGGCACATCAGGGCACGGAGCACATCAGGGCACATCAGGACACTGGGCACAGGGCACATCAGGGCACAGCACATCAGGGCACGGAGCACATCAGGGCACATCAGGACATGGGGCACAGGGCACATCAGGACACGGGGCACAGGACACATCAGGACACAGGGCACAGTGCACAATATGGGGCACATCGTTTACCAGCCAGCATGCAGAGTAGCGCAGGAAGCTTGTGCAATAAGTTCTCTCTCAAGTCACGCTGAGGCTGCTCCCCGCCCCCCGGCAGCATCTCCTCTCTTCACGTCCATCCCAGATGATGTCACAAGCAAATGGGGATGGACGAGAAGAGAGGGGGGGCGGGGAGCAGCCGCAGCGTCACTTGAGAGAGAACTTATTACACACGCTTCCTGCGCTACTCTGCATGCTGGCTAATCTCGATCTACCCGTCAGGTGCCAGCTGTCGGCGATTGACAGGTAGATCGCCGCGGACCTCCGACCGGCCCACTGAGCCCATCGGCCCACCGGGAATCTCCCGGTAGTCCCGATGGCCAGTCCATCCCTGGTGTGTGGAGAGGAGAAGGAAGTGCCGCCTGGCCAACTTGACGGGACTTGGTGGTGAACTGAGGCTGCCAACATGCGGCCTAAAAGTGTTTCCTGAAGAAAAACAAACATCTGCCCTCTGAATACTAAGTTCTTGTACATTCAGCTTCCTTTTGATATTAGAAGTCAACCCCTTAACCTTTATGGATACAAACCTAGCCATTGGGAATGTGCGTAAAATAAGCTTAAAGTAGAAGTCTGGTCTAAACCTTAAACCTGCTCTGACCCTCATTCTAAGCTCTATACCAACTAGCCTGAAAAGAAAAGATGTCTATACTTACCTAATCTAAGGGTCAGTCCAGTCATGTGATCAGCTCCTAGCGTTGGCTTCAGGGGAGAGGAGGGACAGTGGACAAGGGATACTCCATAGTTAGTCTATGGGTGATGTCGCTGCCCAGGATCTACAGCCATTCTTGCTGCTCTGCTCTCTCCTGCTGGGGAGATCACATGACTGGACCGGAGAGCCCTCAGAATAGGTAAGTATACACATCTTTCCTTTACAGGCTAGTTAGTAGACATGTGCACTGCCAAAAAAAAAAAAAAATTGTTTTTGTTTTATTCGATTTTTGGATCATTCATTATGAACGATATTAGTTATTTCGAATAAATTCGTAACTTCGGATAAATTCAAATTTGTTACATTCCATCCGTATAGATGCGATATTCGTTATTTCGATCATTCGTAAAAATTTGGATAAATTTGAATTCCTTACGCTCCATTCGTTTAGATGCAGCATTCGTTATTTTGATCATTTGCAATAATTCGAAAGAACGAAAATATGAAAATATGAAAGAACAAAAAACATTCGGATATTTTGTAGTGAATAACAAATGCCGGATAATTCGTAACTTCAGATAAATTCGTATTTGTTACGTTCACTAACAGCCAAATTTGAAAGAAAATTCCAATACCTATAATTTAATTGTTTATAACCATTATTATAGGTTTTAATTATTATTTATTGTTAATAAATAATAAATTAAAATAAACTATAATAATGGTTAATAAATTTAATATTTTATTTGTAGCGCACCAACCCCAGACTTTACCTGCTTTTCTTCTTCTTGGCTCCTCCGTAGGAAAGAATGAGTCACACCGCACCACAAGCCCGTACCCTCCTGGATGGGGAGGTTGAGCGGTGTTAGATTTCTCGGGCCTGCCTGCAGTTGGTGTTAGACTCCTCCCGAGCTGATCTCGCTTCTGCGGTAGCCAGAAACAAGTCCTTTAGTTCTCCCCAATAAAACGACTGTCCACACCATCTGAGAGTCCAACTCAATATTTATTTATGAGAACAATAAATAGTCTCTGTGAGAGCAGACAGGTTGGGACAAGACACAGGTCAGATAAGGTGGGAAGAGGTCCAGGCACAAACTCAGCGTTGATTAGGGGAGCACTGTTCTGATTAGCACGAACAGCTTGGTGCACAGTCACTGCCACTGACTTGGTGAATAGTTGTAGTCACTGCCACTGACCTGGTGTGCGTAGAGTCACTGCCACTATGACCTACAGAACATGCACTTTTCCTTCCCTAAATAGTTAGGCCTCTGTAGGGAGAAAACATCCCTCCGGAGAGTTACCAGAGGCCCCTTCTGTCACCACGACTCTGCGCTGGGTCTTCAGAAAGGGTCACCTCCCTGGCCTTCTCGATCCTGGATACGGGTCGCCTCGCGAGGCGGAACCCAGCCGAAGGTCGCTGGGTCCCCGGCCTTCTCAAAAGTACCTTACCCCCAGACCTAAGGTGTCTGGGGATGGAACAGCAGTTCAGTCTCCGGGCCTAGGAGCACCCGGAGACCATCCTCACACACACCCAGGCCAAGGGCCCCTGGGTGTCACGAACAGCAGCCCCCAGGCTGAAGGTGCCTGGGGCTCGGACCTTGACCGGAAGATGTCTCCCCCTTTTATACCCTCTCCCGGCAGGCACGGCAGGTTCCCCGCCCCGCCGTACTACTGCCGCGAGGGGACACAAAAAGGCACAGCCCTCCAATGGTGGTTCAACCCCGGCCCATGGCGACAGCGCCACCTATAGGCCGCAGGGAACTGAACACCATTGATATCCTCCACGAGCAAAAATGGTCCACAAAACCTAACAATTAGCGTACCTGAGCCTGTTTACCACTCAGATACTTCCCCTAAATGTAACCACCCGCTACATAATTATAATAGAAATCATCCAAAAGTTTTTCGCTCTTATGAAAAAGGGGGAGATTGGGACTTTGAATGAGATGTGTGTTGGAAAAAACAAAATAATTTATTAAATTTATTACACGATCAAATGGGTTTATTCATATAAACATACGTAGGACATGTCCCATGTATGTTTATATGAATAAACCCATTTGATCGTGTAATTAATTTAATAAATTATTTTGTTTTTTCCAACACACATCTCATTCAAAGTCCCAGTCTCCCCCTTTTTCATATCGAACAACAGGGATGGAGGTGAATGCTCTCTTTGTTTGACCATATACTTCATTTAAAGTTCCAATTTCTTTCCTTTTACATGTTTTTCGTTCTTTTGAATTTTTGGATTTTCAAGTATGCGAATTTCGGATTTTCGTTCTTTTGAATTTTCTGTTTTTTGCATTTCGAATTTTCGTTCTTTCGACTTTTCCGATTTTTGAATTTCAGGTTTTCGTTCTTTCGACTTTTCTGATTTTCGAACTTCAGGTTCTCGTTCTTTAGAATTGTCATTCTTTTAGAAAATTTGGACATTTTCCGAATGAACGAAAATGCAGAATTTTGATGAAAAACTAATTTGGAACAAAACAAATTGCACAGGTCTAGGTAGTAGACTTGTGCACAACGGAAAAATTCATTTAGTTTCGGTTCGTTTTTTGTGCACAACGGAAAAATTTGTTTAGTTTCGGTTCGTTTCTTTTCGGTTCTGTTGATTCGTAATCATTCGTAATTTTCCTAGACGGGATTTTTCGTGTTCGGACTAATTCGTATTTTCGCAAGCGTCATTTTTCGTTGAATTTTTAGTTGATTTATAATTCGTACTTTCGGTAGGGTACATTGTTTTTCCTTGATTCTGGACACAACTCCTACTTTCGTAACTTTTTTTGGGTTCGTTGATTCGGAATTTTCTGTGTCTCTCTCACAACGACGCTGCCTATTATGCCTAATGTGCTTCGAATGGATTTGTACTTTTTTTCTAAATACATAGCGGTTATTTGTAACGATTCGAAATCTTGTATTTTACTTTCGTTTTTTACATGCGGCTATAGCCTCCACCCCTGTACACCATTTTGAGAGGGTTCAGCACGGTGAGGGAGAAGCAGAGAGCAGAGCAGAGTGTTATTGTGCTTCGTATGGATTCGAAATCTCGTATTTTACTTTCGTTTTTTCATGCGGCTATAGCCTCCGCCCCTGTACACCATTTTGAGAGGGAGTTCAGCATGGTGAGGGAGAAGCAGAGAGCAGAGCAGAGTGTTATTGTGCTTCGAATGGATTCGTACATTCGTAACTTTTTTCATAACGAATTATGCCGAAGACATTCGGGCATTCGCTATTTTGCGGTATAATTTATTTCGGATTCGGTTTTATTCGTATATGCTTTGTTCGGAAATTCTAATGCTTCCGAATGTCCGAAAGTTGCTAAATTCGGACGAATTTCGATTCGTTACGAAACGAATTGCACAAGCCTACTAGGTAGTATAGGGCTCAGAACAGGGAGTGGGAGCAGGCTTAAGCTTAGGTTTAGACTGGACTTCTACTTCATATTACCGTTCTATGATAGGTAGGACCAGACACAGCATTTTCACAGACTTGGGAAAAGGGTTCCTGTAGCTAAAAGGACCAAACATGGGCATTGGAAGGCTTAGGCACAACAAAAGTGGAACCAAAGAAGAAATAAAAATTAACACAGTTACACCATGATGGTGAAAAGCAACACTAACAACCAACAATGCTCAGAATAGGTCTCTTAAACACCCTAAGGATCCATAATCCAATAAAATGTGAATAGAAGACGAGTCCATTGAAGGTGTCATGATAGGAGCTGGGGCACATACCCAAACAACCAGCCTTGAGGTGACCTATTGTTTCCATGAGGCATCACAAAACACAGTGTGGTGCAAGTACTAAAGTATATGTAGCGGGTATGTGCTTTTCTATTTGAATCTGGTGGGGAAACTGTGATGTATGGTTCCCTGGGGCCCACCGGGTGGCTCTGTCACTTTGGGCCCGGGGTTGAGCCATCATTGCAGCGTCGTACCTCTTTTTGGCCTCTCTCAGCGGTTGTATGGTGAGGTGGGGATCCCGCCGTGCTTGCTGGGAGAGGGTATATAGGGGGCGGCCATTTTTGGTGGCGGGAGTCGAGTCCTGGGCACCTTCAGCCTGAGGGCGGTGGTTTGTGTCGGTCCTCTAGGCGGCCTAGGCCTGGAGAACGTTCGGAGATCGTGTTCCATCCCAGGCACCTTTAGCCTAGGGTGAGGTACTTGGATGGCGGTCCGGGACTGAGGGTCCCGGATTAAGGCTCCGCGAGGGAGGAACTTCCTAGGGGACCCCGGGAGTGGGTACCCGAATCCAGTGGCGTAAGGGACCGGAGGGGGTACTTACCTGAAGACCTGGTACAGCAAATTGCCAGTGACGGGTGAGCCTCCGGAGACCGCCAGGAGGGATGTCTCCCTCGATTGGGAGCAGAAACCTACTTCTGGGAAGGAAGTAGGAGAGTTAATTGTGCCTGGGCCTACTCGCATCCACACCCCCTGTCTGTTCTGTTCGTTGAGGGAGTCCAACTGATTGTGTTCACTTTTCCATGAGAAGAATAAAGGAGTGTTGGACTTTAGTGGTGTGGGGCTCATTTTCTGGCAGACATTGTTCAAGAAACCACCAGGAGGAGGTCTCCAGATGCATAACACTGACCCTAAGGTAAAAGAGAATTGTCTCCCACTGCACATACGCACACCTGCAATGGGAACTTGGCGTGGTGACCTCGCACTCTCTCCTCAGAGGTACCCCTAGACAAGAGCCAGAGCAAGAAGAATTGAGAGGAGAGAGAGGGGGCTCGCTACACGTGGGGGCTCGGGTCCGGTATGGTGTTCGTGCTACTACGGAGTTTGAACGTGTCTGCCCAGAGGAGTTCCGAGTAGGTCGGCCATATTATTGGCCAAAGTGCATCCCTGCTCGAAGTCGCGGACATGACCCAGTAAAGGGAAAGGCCCGCGCAGAAGAGCGAGAAGAGGGGGGAGCTCAGCCGTGTGAGGGACTACACGTGGGGGCTTCTATTTGCACTGCGCCGTCAGGCACACCCTCACTGCTTAGTTCGTGGGCGAGATCCAGGAAAGAAGAAAAGCCCGTGAACTAGAGTGCAGAGGGGAGGAGTCCAATACGTGTGAAGGACTACACATGGGATTTGGCGCAAAAACTTGCAGTGCGCAATGGATCAGCAGCAAGTCACCATGTTCGGACAAACAGCGTGGGTTCCACTTCATCCTTCCACCACGTCTTTGACTGCTGCTGCTCCGGTGACCGATACAGGAATTCGGCTAAAGCCAAGGGGACGATTCGCCCTGTATTCATGCATGGACGTTGAGGCCCTGTGTGTGATTTGTCCCAGCTGCTCGGGACTGGTGTGTCATCTGAAGCCATTCGGGCGATGCGAAGTCTGTGGGGAGTACCTATTCGAGGTAGATACAGTCATTGAGAAGCCAAGAACCATCTACCCTGGCCGTACCACAGGCAGCACCACTTAAGTTGGAGGAATCACTGCTTTGACAGCCATCCCTGTGCGCACTGCAGCGACCGCGGAGGAGGTCGTGAGTACTCAAATACGGGAGAAATCCGAGGATGCTGACTCGGTCACCACTGTCTCACAGCGTCCACCGCCGAAGAGAAAGACCGGTATGGTAGCCCCGTCCAGCGGTTGCGGTGGACCATCTTACCTGCCTACGCCCGGCCCGGATGAATTCGGTAAGAAGAGTTCCGGACGTCCTGCCTCTAGAAAAGGCCAAGGTAAGCCAGGCGGAGGGACTTGGTGTGTGGGCGGAGGTGTCGGTGATCCACAACCCTGTGTGTCCGTGGGGGGTGGTAGTCCCGTTTCCACTACAGGCTATATACCCGCGGAGGAGTGTGACACCTCCGACCTGGAGTCGCTCTCCGATCTGGGAGACGATGTCGCCATAGACGAACTCTTTGTGCAAAAGGGCTGGGATAAGATACCTCTCGCCTCGTCCTGCAGAACAACGGACCCACCCATGTCTACAGGGGATAGTACACCCCGGGTGGAGGCACCAGCGCCTGAGGAGGGGTCCCGTCTCCAGCTTACTCTTGCCTTCCCGGTGCCTCCTGCACCTAATGCCGGGGAAAAGAGACTGTTGTTGCGGGCACCTATGCCCAGACCAGATGTGATCAAGGTCCCTCGTCACCCGGACTCAATAGTTTTGCCTGGTGAAGGGGACAAAGCCACTATGCCTCCTCTGGCGAGACTACAACGCCTATTTGGCCAGGAGGTTGCTGCTGAGTATGGGTGGGAGTACCCATACTTGTCCAAGGAGTGATTGTATGAAGTTGAAGTTTGCCGGGAGGGCTGGTACAATGACTTTGTGTGGACCCACCTTCAGGTTCCACACGCCCGCAGGTACCTTGCATGTTCCCCCAAGGCCTCTCAGCGCTTTAAAGACTGCAAAGCAGAATGGATGCTGGGACGACATATCCACGCGGACAAGGTGCTGATCCGACGCAAGGAAGGGGAAGATGTCGAGTACCATCTGGAGACCATGGATCAGCACTTGAAGCCACTTGTCCTGCCGCACCCTCGATTCTATCTATAGGAGAAGAGAGACTCCGTTTTTGTTCTTTGCATTGCTGAACTTTCCGGGGTTGTTGTTCTTGTTACCCAGAGGAGTTGAAGGACTGTTCCTGTTTGTTCTTCAATTTTCCAGCAGGCAATCATGGACTCTGGGGTAGATAGGGCTCAAAGAAGAAGGAAAGTTCCACGAGTGCAGTTACCGCGGTGCTGTCACCAGGTGGCAGTGTTGGGCATTGATATCACTGTTCACACACACACTTTTATGAAGAAAAGGATTTCTCTGCGTAGGAGTTTTTTCATTCTCACACAAATACATGTGTCAGGGTTTATGTGTGTTAACTTTTCTTTTTCCCTCTGCAGGAGAGCATCCCATCAAGACCACTGAGAATGGGGTGGGTCTTAGTCAGGATGGGTGGGAAGAGTGTAATGTGAAAATATGATTTCAGGGTTGTTGTTAAGTGTTGTTGTTTCCCTTTCCCTCCCTTTCAATGTGAGGCTCAGGCACAACTGCTCTAGCTAGTTTTAGTTTTCTAAAGTTTTTGGATTTTTTCTCAATTTTCAGTCGGTTTCTGGATTGGACTGTGTCAGCCATTGAGGGCATGGTTTATTCCAGACACTGGGGACCAGTGTCAAACCACCAGGGGAAGAGTGTAGCGGGTATGTGCTTTTCTATTTGAATCTGGTGGGGAAACTGTGATGTATGGTTCCCTGGGGCCCACCGGGTCGCGCTGTCACTTTGGGCCCGGGGTTGAGCCATCATTGCAGCATCGTACCTCTTTTTGGCCTCTCTCAGCGGTTGTATGGTGAGGTGGGGATCCCGCCGTGCTTGCTGGGAGAGGGTATATAGGGGGCGGCCATTTTTGGTGGCGGGAGTCGAGTCCCGGGCACCTTCAGCCTGAGGGCGGTGGTTCGTGTCGGTCCTCTAGGCAGCCTAGGCCTGGAGGACGTTCGGAGATCGTGTTCCATCCCAGGCACCTTTAGCCTAGGGTGAGGTACTTGGATGGCGGTCTGGGACTGAGGGTCCCGGATTAAGGCTCTGCGAGGGAGGAACTTCCTAGGGGACCCTGGGAGTGGGTACCCCAATCCAGTGGCGTAAGGGACAGGAGGGGGTACTTACCTGAAGACCTGGTGCAGCAAATTGCCAGTGACGGGTGAGCCTCCGGAGACCGCCGGGAGGGATGTCTCCCTCGATTGGGAGCAGAAACCTACTTCTGGGAAGGAAGTAGGAGAGTTCATTGTGCCTGGGCCTACTCGCATCCACACCCCCTGTCTGTTCTGTTCGTTGAGGGAGTCCAACTGATTGTGTTCACTTTTCCATGAGAAGAATAAAGGAGTGTTGGACTTTAGTGGTGTGGGGCTCATTTTCTGGCAGACATTGTTCAAGAAACCACCAGGAGGAGGCTCCAGATGCAGAACACCGACCCGAAGGTAAAAGAGAATTGTCTCCCACTGCACACACGCACACCTGCAGTGGGAACTTGGCGTGGTGACCTCGCACTTTCTCCTCAGAGGTACCCCTAGACAAGAGCCAGAGCAAGAAGAATTGAGAGGAGAGAGAGGGGGCCGCTACATATAAAACTAGGGAGGAACCTCAAATGGAGGCATTTACAATAGACATAACTTATTAAAGGTCCAAAAAACACATCCTGTAATGCCAGAAGAGTTGGGGTTAGAGGCTCAAATAAACAACACGACAATGAAAACAGTAGTAGTGAGGCCACTGGGGTCATAAAACAACTTCATCACATCCAGCAAATGGCACTTGAGGGGTATAATAGGGGGACCTATTGATGTAGCAAAGTTCCATACAAATGTCAAAAAGAAAAAGGGAGTCGTATTAAACCATCAGGGCCAAGAATCTAGAAGAAGCGATGGTAGTGGATAAATCAAGTGATACGATGTCCAGCTGGGTTATGAAGAGGACCTAAGGGTAATTCTCCGGAGGTTGATGAAGATGAGGACATTTTCAGGGGTAGTCATCTGATCTGTGGGAGTTAATAAATACCTGGGAGGGTCAAACTGACATAATACCCACTAGGGATGAGCTTTATGTTCGGGTCGAACATGTGTTCGACTCGAACATTGGCTGTTGGCCCATTCGCCGAATAGCGAACAATTTGGGGTGTTCGCAGCTAATTCGAAAAGCCGCAGAACACCCTGTAAAAGTCTATGGGAGAAATCTAAAGTGCTAAATTATAAAGGCCTGTGTGCAAGTTATTATCATAAAAAGGGTTTGGGGACCCGGGTCCTGCCCCAGGGGACATGTATCAATGCAAAAAAAAGTTTTAAAAATGGAAGTTTTTTCGGGAGCAGTGATTTTAATAATGCTTAAAGTGAAACATTAAAAGTGAAATATTCCTTTAAATTTCGTACCTGGGGGGTGTCTATAGTATGCCTGCAAAGTGTTTCCCGTATTTAGAACTGTCCCTGCACAAAATGAAATTTCTAAAGGAAATTGTCGGGTCCCGGAAATACAGATAAAAGTAATTGAAAAAAAATGGCATGGGTTCCCCCCAGTCCATTACCAGGCCCTTTGGGTCTGGTATGAATATTAAGGGGAACCCCGAACCAAAATTAAAAAAAATAAAATGCGTGGGGGTCCCCCCAAATTCCATATCAGGCCCTTCAGGTCTGGTATGGATATTAAGGGGAACCCCGCGCCAAAATAAAAAAAATGGCGTGGTGCTCCCCCCCAAAAATCCATACCGGACCCTTATCCGAGCACGCAACCTGGCAGGCCGCAGGAAAAAAGGGGGGACAAGAGAGTGCCCCCCCTCCTGAACCGTACCAGGCCACATGCCCTCAACATGGGGGGATGCTTTGGGGGTCTGGACCCCAAAGCACCATGTCCCCATGTTGATGGGGACAAGGGCCTCATCCCCACAACCCTTGCCCTGTGGTTGTGGGGGTCTGCGGGCGGGGGGCTTATCGGAATCTGGAAGCCCCCTTTAACAAAGGGGACCCCCAGATCCCGCCTCCCTATGTGAATTGGTAAGGGGTACATTGTACCCCTACCATTTCACAAAAAAAAGTATCAAAAATGTTAAAAACCACGCAGACACAGCTTGGGACAATTCCATTATTAAAAAAATAAAAAAATAAAAAAATTATTCCAGCGATGTAATCCAGTCTCGATCTCCAGTGAGGATACGACGCTGACACGATCCTGCCTCCACGGAAGGCACTCCATTAATGACGCGCTCCAGCCTGACAGCTCTTATATAGCTGAGGGCAGGGCCACCTGTCAGTGCGTGGGTGACTCCACCCCCTCTGACACAACGGGGAAAGGCCGGGGTTACCCAGTGACATGTACGGATGACCCCGCCCCTCTCTGACGCAACGCAGGATTCCCTTGACCCTTCAGAGGGGGGCGGGGTCACCCGTACATGTCACTGGGTAACCCACTGGGTAACCGGATGAACAACATCAGCAATAATTAGCATTAAGTGCATGGGCGGCCGTGCTGGAACGCCCAGCAATAACAAAATCTACAGAGTGTCACGATCAGGGGTCAGGCTTGAAGACCAATTGCTATAGCAGTTGCAGGACTACCACCGACCAGCAGGATAGGTACACAGGCAGTCACCCTGGTGGATGATGCCGGCTCACCTGAGGTGTGGAGTCTAAGTACTAACCGGTATTCACCAGAGCTCCTGATGGTGGAGATGGATTTTGCTGCATGTTAGAACCAGCTCACGGTCCTCAGGATCGCCCCACCGGGAAGTGAGTAAGCCGGGGTCCAGTAGCGGATAAGAAGGTAAGGATCAAACAGAAGTGTGGTCAGTAAACATGCCAAAAGGTCGGTAACGATTAGTTGCTGGTTGGGATCAGGCAGAAGCGTAGTCGAGGAAAAAGCCAAAGGGTCGATAACGAGCAGTAGCAAATATGGATGGCAGCAGGGAAGACAGGAGCGAGATACAGGCTGGAGATAGCACAATATTCTGGCAAGGAGGAAGTGCAGAGACATGGCTTATATCAGGAAGTTTGTGGGAGGAGCAAAGAGTTCAAGGTTCTTCAGAAATCAAGGCACAAGGCAGGGTTGTCCAAAGGATCCGACAAGGCGCGGCCCAGCATCTCAGATAACTCAGTGAGAAGATTCATTGCCAGACACAGCTAAGGTCCCAGGTTCAAGTCCAGGTCCTGACTAGGGTGACCACGTGTCCCGGATTGCCCGGGATTATCCCGTAATTTATATTTGTGTCCCATGTCCTGGTCACTTTCATTCCAGGACAATACAGTGTTTGCTCCGCCGAACGCCCTGCCATGCACCGCGCGCTGCATTGTGCATTTTGCCCAATCGGGGCTCAGTTAAAGCTGGTTGTTAAGGAGCGGGGCGGGGAAGCCGACCGTGGCGTCCTTAACAACCGATGAGGCGTCAGCTGTCAATGGGCTTCCCTGCTGACAGCTGAAAAATAAATAAAAATTAATTGGTAGTATAAAAAATAGTAAACAAAAACAGCCAAACACGCCAAAATAAAAAAAACTATACGTGCCCCCCCCCAAAATCATACCAGACCCTTATCCGAGCATGTAGCCTGGCAGGTCAGAAAAGGGGGAAACAAGTGAGTGCCCCCCTCCTGAACCATACCAGGCCACATGCCCTCAGCATGGGGGGGGTGGGTGCTTTGGGGCAGAGGGGATCCGACCCCCCACCCCAAAACACCTTGTCCCCATGTTGATGGAGACATGGGTCACTTCCCTACAACCCTGGGCTGTGGATGTAGGGCTATGCAGGCAGGAGGCTTATTGGAACCTAGAAGCCCCCTTTGACAAGTAGGCCCCTAAGATCCTGCCCCCCCCATGTGAATGAGTATACCCCTATCAGTACCTCTATCTATTCATCAAAAATGTGTCAAAAAGTGATTTTTTTTTTTTATGTTGGCACGGGGTTCCCCTTGAAGAGGAAGGGTCCCCCCAAAGGGTCTAGTATGGACTAGGGCGGGGGACCTTACAACATTTATTTTTCTTTATTAATTTTCAATAGTCGGGTGCAGTCAAATTAGTCAGTTTGGTGTGGAGGAACTTGCGTGTCCTGCACAGAGCCCTGACCTCAAACCTACTGACCACCTTTGGGATGATTTGGAACGCTGATTGTGAGCTAGCTCCATAAAGACAAGGTTTGCCCAGCTTGGTGTGGAGGACCATGAGTGTTCTGCACAGAGCCCTGACCTCAAACCTACTGACCACCTTTGGGATGAATTGGAACGCTGAGTGTGAGCTAGCTCCATAAAGACGTGGTTTGACCAGCTTGGTGTGGAGGACCATGAGTGCTCTGCACAGAGCCCTGACCTCAAACCTACTGACCACCTTTGGGATGAATTGGAACGCTGATTGTGAGCTAGCTCCATAAAGACAAGGTTTGCCCAGCTTGGTGTGGAGGACCATGAGTGTTCTGCACAGAGCCCTGACCTCATGCCTTCTGACCACCTTTGGGATGAACTGGAACGCTGATTGTGAGCTAGCTCCATAAAGACGTGGTTTGCCCAGCTTGGTGTGGAGGACCATGAGTGTTCTGCACATAGCCCTGACCTCAAACCTACTGACCACCTTTGGGATGAATTGGAACACTGATTGTGAGCTAGCTCCATAAAGACGTGGTTTGACCAGCTTGGTGATGAGGACCATGAGTCTTCTGCACAGAGCCCTGACCTCAAACCTACTGACCACCTTTGGGATGATTTGGAACGCTGATTGTGAGCTAGCTCCATAAAGACATGGTTTGCCCACTTTGGTGTGGAGGACCATGAGTGTTCTGCACAGAGCCCTGACCTCAAACCTACTGACCACTTTTGGGATGAATTGGAACGCTGATTGTGAGCTAGCTCCATAAAGACGTGGTTTGCCCAGCTTGGTGTGGAGGACCATGAGTGTTCTGCACAGAGCCCTGACCTCAAACCTACTGACCACCTTTGGGATGAATTGGAACGCTGATTGTGAGCTAGCTCCATAAAGACAAGGTTTGCCCAGCTTGGTGTGAAGGACCATGAGTGTTCTGCACAGAGCCCTGACCTCATACCTGCTGACCACCTTTGGGATGAACTGGAACGCTGATTGTGAGCTAGCTCCATAAAGACGTGGTTTGCCCAGCTTGGTGTGGAGGACCATGAGTGTTCTGCACAGAGCCCTGACCTCAAACCTACTGACCACTTTTGGGATGAATTGGAACGCTGATTGTGAGCTAGCTCCATAAAGACGTGGTTTGCCCAGCTTGGTGTGGAGGACCATGAGTGTTCTGTACAGAGCCCTGACCTCAAACCTACTGACCACTTTTGGGATGAATTGGAACGCTGATTGTGAGCTAGCTCCATAAAGACAAGGTTTTCCCAGCTTGGTGTGGAGGACCATGAGTGTTCTGCACAGAGCCCTGACCTCAAACCTACTGACCACCTTTGGGATGAATTGGAACGCTGATTGTGAGCTAGCTCCATAAAGACAAGGTTTGCCCAGCTTGGTGTGAAGGACCATGAGTGTTCTGCACAGAGCCCTGACCTCATACCTGCTGACCACCTTTGGGATGAACTGGAACGCTGATTGTGAGCTAGCTCCATAAAGACGTGGTTTGCCCAGCTTGGTGTGGAGGACCATGAGTGTTCTGCACAGAGCCCTGACCTCAAACCTACTGACCACTTTTGGGATGAATTGGAACGCTGATTGTGAGCTAGCTCCATAAAGACGTGGTTTGCCCAGCTTGGTGTGGAGGACCATGAGTGTTCTGTACAGAGCCCTGACCTCAAACCTACTGACCACTTTTGGGATGAATTGGAACGCTGATTGTGAGCTAGCTCCATAAAGACAAGGTTTTCCCAGCTTGGTGTGGAGGACCATGAGTGTTCTGCACAGAGCCCTGACCTCAAACCTACTGACCACCTTTGGGATGAATTGGAACGCTGATTGTGAGCTAGCTCCATAAAGACGTGGTTTGCCCAGCTTGGTGTGGAGGACCATGAGTGTTCTGCACAGAGCCCTGACCTCAAACCTACTGACCACTTTTGGGATGAATTGGAACGCTGATTGTGAGCTAGCTCCATAAAGACAAGGTTTGCCCAGCTTGGTGTGAAGGACCATGAGTGTTCTGCACAGAGCCCTGACCTCATGCCTGCTGACCACCTTTGGGATGAACTGGAACGCTGATTGTGAGCTAGCTCCATAAAGACGTGGTTTGCCCAGCTTGGTGTGGAGGACCATGAGTGTTCTGCACAGAGCCCTGACCTCAAACCTACTGACCACTTTTGGGATGAATTGGAACGCTGATTGTGAGCTAGCTCCATAAAGACGTGGTTTGCCCAGCTTGGTGTGGAGGACCATGAGTGTTCTGCACAGAGCCCTGACCTCAAACCTACTGACCACCTTTGGGATGAATTGGAACGCTGATTGTGAGCTAGCTCCATAAAGACGTGGTTTGCCCAGCTTGGTGTGGAGGACCATGAGTGTTCTGCACAGAGCCCTGACCTCAAACCTACTAACCACTTTTGGGATGAATTGGAACGCTGATTGTGAGCTAGCTCCATAAAGACAAGGTTTTCCCAGCTTGGTGTGGAGGACCATGAGTGTTCTGCACAGAGCCCTGACCTCAAACCTACTGACCACCTTTGGGATGAACTGGAACGCTGATTGTGAGCTAGCTCCATAAAGACGTGGTTTGACCAGCTTGGTGTGGAGGACCATGAGTGTTCTGCACAGAGCCCTGACCTCATGCCTGCTGACCACCTTTGGGATGAATTGGAACGCTGATTGTGAGCTAGCTCCATAAAGACAAGGTTTGACCAGCTTGGTGTGGAGGACCATGAGTCTTCTGCACAGTGTCCTGACCTCCCTGTTGAATGTAGCCCCCTTGTCCTAAACAGAGGTTGCCAATACATTTAGCTGTGCTAGGTTGTAATTAACCAGGCTGATTTGTATTTTTTTGGTCATTTGGGTTCACCCCTAAGTCTGTCATAGCTGTGGTCCCTCCCAGTAGGTGGCACTGTTACCTTTGGCATCAGTATGACAAGTTACAGAAAGCTGGATTATGAATGTGCATACTTCTGCCAACCAATCAGCAGAAGTTTCTCTGGTCACTATGCATGCTGGGAGAGAGTATATATTTATTTTAGGAGGTTGAGTGATCCTGCCCAGATCTTGGTCTGGTGTGGGTGTGTGAAGACTAGCTGCAGGTTAGGCCTGAAGCCTATTGCCTTATCCATGTTGCCTGGAGGCATGAGGAAAGGGGTGGAGTTCTGAGATGAAGTACCAGAGGTTGCTCTTCCATGAGTTGGAGATTATGGAGAGGCTGGGAAAGCTAGAAGACGGACTCATCCAAACAATCCCTGAGCGGTATCATGAGCTTTTGCTGCTGAAGAAGACAGCTGTCTACCTGGCTGTACAGCTGTCTACCTGGCTGTTTTTCTCTTTGGAGTCTGCTGGTCTGTTTGCCTACTGTCCTAGCTTGTCCTGTGCCCTAAACCCATCTCCGTACTTTTTGTCATTTTGAGCAATAAACTCACTTTTACTCAGCCTAAAAGTGACTGGCACCCATTTTTCTGCAACCGTCCATGCCCACCATGCCTAGGAACTGGCACCCTGAGGTGAAATGTCAGCCCTTTCTGATGCCGGGGGGGCGCACTACATGAACATCTTTGGGATGAATTGGAATACGTCTGATTATGAGCCAGGCCTTCTCATCCAAAATCAGTACCTGACCTAACAAATGGGCACAAATTCCACCAGACACCCGCCAATATCTTGTAAAAAATCTTTTCAGACGAGTGGAAGATGTTATAGATACAGAAGGGGCAACTCAATAGAAATGGCCATGGAAGAGGGAAGGACCTCCATAATAATGGCCATGGAAGAGGGAGGGACCTCCATAATAATGCCATGGAAGAGGGAGGGACCTCCATAATGATGGCCATTACCTCCATAATAATGGCCATGGAAGAGGGAGGGACCTCCATAATGATGGCCATTACCTCCATAAAAATGGCCATGGAAGAGGGAAGGACCTTCATAATAATTGCCATGGAAGAGGGAAGGACCTTCATAATAATGGCCATGGAAGAGGGAGGAACCTCAATAATAATGGCCATGGAAGAGGGAGGGATCTCCATATTAATGGCCATGGAAGAGGGAAGGACCTCCATAATAATGGCCATGGAAGAGGGAGGGACCTCCATAATAATGGCAATGGAAGAGGGAGGAACCTCAATAATAATGGCCATGGAAGAGGGAGGGATCTCCATATTAATGGCCATGGAAGAGGGAAGGACCTCCATAATAATGGCCATGGAAGAGAGGTGGGGGGACCTCCATAATAATGGCCATGGAAGAGGGAGGGACCTCCATAATGATGGCCATGGAAGAGGGAATGACCTCCATAATAATGGCCATGGAAGGGAGGTGGGGGACCTGCAAAATAATGGCCATGGAAGAGGAAGGGACCTCCATAATGATGGCCATGGAAGCTGGAGGGACCTCCATAATAATGGCCATGGAAGAGAGGTGGGAGGACCTCCATAATAATGGCTATGGAAGGGAGGTGGGGGGACATCCATAATAATGGCCATGGAAGAGAGGTGGGGAGACCTCCATAATAATGGCCATGGAAGGGGGGTGGGGGGACTTGCATAATAATGGCCATGGAAGTGAGGTGGGGGGACCTCCATAATAATGGCCATGGAAGGGAGGTGGGGGGACCTCCATAATAATGGCCATGGAAGGGAGGTGGGGGGACCTCCATAATAATGGCCATGGAAGGGAGGTGGGGGGACCTCCATAATAATGGCCATGGAAGGGAGGTGGGGGGACCTCCATAATAATGGCCATGGTTTTGGACTGGGATGTCCAACAAGCTCTTATGGGTGTGATGGTCCGGGGTAGACAGATTCTTCGCATTTCATACTCGGGTGTTGTAACATTTAGTGTACTCACTTCTACCCATCCCCCACCCCCACCAATCTGTTTGTAGGACTCATTCATTACGACACACAAATACTAAACTATCCCAATCTCACTGATGAAAATGGGAATATCATTTTTTTTTTTATTATTTCTGCTTGGTTGGTATTTCTATATCTGATGTTTATTTCCGACACACAAATCTCAGACGATCCAATTATAATGATGTCGGGGGAGGTGGTGGTCTGTTGGGTTTTGTAGACGGCGGCCGTCCTCGGGAAAGCAGACCGGTGATAATTCTCAGTCGGTATTAATATAAGACAACTACAGCTCTGCATGAAGAGAGAACGCCGGACGGGTGAGAAGAGATCCGATCGTTCATTATACTGGAAGGATAAAAGAAAGAATTCCATGGAGTGTCTTTATTGGACGTAGTAAAGGACCTCGGGATATAAAATCCGGTAAAGCCGGCATTATGAACGCTCTGGTTGGAAGAAATCACCACAGACATGAGATCCCCACCTGTGAGCATTAACTCCTTTTCTGGAATTCCATCAATAACTGAACCGTCCCGACCTCCCCTCCCCCAGAACACCTTCCTGATCCAGACACCGGACCTCTCTATAAAGATCGGAGATATTCATATTGGTAGTTTGTTTCTCTTTTTATGTCATTTCACTTTCTTTTCTGTTGTCTCCATCGTCCTTTTCATCTCATTTCTGTATTTCTGTATTTCTGTATTTCTATATTTCTGTATTCTTCTCCAACGATTGTCCTCCGTTCTTCCCAGCCATGTGTGTGACCCCCCCCCCCCCCTCCCCAAAGATTTATATCTACATTGTATTCAATGGTGAAGGGTTAGAACCCCCCATGACAAAAACATTCATTACATGGAAATGTATCCCAACATTCGGGAATATCCTGCAGAGGATTACACCAAATCTGCAAATATTTACATAAATAAAGTGACCCCCTCCCCCCCATAATATGTTATTATATTTCAGAACCAAATCTCCCAATAATAATCCTTCTCTTTATTTATTTATTTATTCTTTCACTTACATACATTCCTCCACCATCATCTCTCCACCGTCATCTCTCCATCGTTATCCCCCCACCGTCATCCCTCCACCATCATCCCTCCACCGTCATCCCTCCACCATCATCCCTCCACCATCATCTCTCCACCGTCATCTCTCCATCGTTATCCCTCCACCATCATCCCTCCACCATCATCCCTCCACCATTATCCCTCCACCATCATCTCTCCACCATTATCCCTCCACCATCATCCCTCCACCGTCATCTCTCCACCATTATCCCTCCACCATCATCCCTCCACCATCATCCCTCCACCATCATCTCTCCACCGTCATCTCTCCATCGTTATCCCCCCACCGTCATCCCTCCACCATCATCCCTCCACCGTCATCCCTCCACCATCATCCCTCCACCGTCATCTCTCCACCGTCATCTCTCCATCGTTATCCCCCCACCGTCATCCCTCCACCATCATCCCTCCACCGTCATCCCTCCACCATCATCCCTCCACCATCATCTCTCCACCGTCATCTCTCCATCGTTATCCCCCCACCATCATCCCTCCACCATCATCCCTCCACCGTCATCCCTCCACCATCATCCCTCCACCATTATCCCTCCACCATCATCTCTCCACCATTATCCCTCCACCATCATCCCTCCACCGTCATCTCTCCACCATTATCCCTCCACCATCATCCCTCCACCATCATCCCTCCACCATTATCTCTCCACCGTCATCTCTCCATCGTTATCCCCCCACCGCCATCCCTCCACCATCATCCCTCCACCGTCATCCCTCCACTGTCATCCCTCCACCGTCATCCCTCCACCATCATCCCTCCACCATTATCCCTCCACCATCATCTCTCCACCATTATCCCTCCACCATCATCCCTCCACCGTCATCTCTCCACCATTATCCCTCCACCATCATCCCTCCACCATCATCCCTCCACCATCACCTCTCCACCGTCATCTCTCCATCGTTATCCCCCCACCGTCATCCCTCCACCATCATCCCTCCACCGTCATCCCTCCACCATCATCCCTCCACCGTCATCTCTCCACCGTCATCTCTCCATCGTTATCCCCCCACCGTCATCCCTCCACCATCATCCCTCCACCGTCATCCCTCCACCATCATCCCTCCACCATCATCTCTCCACCGTCATCTCTCCATCGTTATCCCCCCACCGTCATCCCTCCACCATCATCCCTCCACCGTCATCCCTCCACCATCATCCCTCCACCATTATCCCTCCACCATCATCTCTCCACCATTATCCCTCCACCATCATCCCTCCACCGTCATCTCTCCACCATTATCCCTCCACCATCATCCCTCCACCGTCATCCCTCCACCATCATCCCTCCACCGTCATCTCTCCATCGTTTCCCCTCCACCGTCATCCCTCCACCGTCATCCCTCCACCGTCATCCCTCCACTGTCATCCCTCCACCGTCATCCCTCCACCATCATCCCTACACCATCATCCCTCCACCATCATCCATCTTCCCTCCACCATTATCTCTCCACCGTCATCCCTCCACCGTCATCTCTCCACCATCATCTCTCCATCATCATCCCTCCACCATCATCCCTCCACCATCATCTCTCCACCATCATCCCTCCACCATCATCTCTCCACCATCATCCCTCCACCAACATCCCTCCACCATTATCCCTCCACCATCATCTCTCCACCATCATCCCTCCACCGTCATCTCTCCATCGTTATCCCTCCACCGTCATCCCTCCACCGTCATCCCCCCACCGTCATCCCTCCACCGTCATCCCTCCACCGTCATCCCTCCACCGTCATCCCTCCACCATCATCCCCCCACCGTCATCCCTCCACCGTCATCCCTCCACCGTCATCCCTCCACCATCATCCCTACACCATCATCCCTCCACCATCATCCATCTTCCTTCCACCATTATCTCTCCACCGTCATCCCTCCACCGTCATCTCTCCACCATCATCTCTCCATCATCATCCCTCCACCATCATCCCTCCACCATCATCTCTCCACCATCATCCCTCCACCATCATCTCTCCACCATCATCCCTCCACCATTATCTCTCCACCATCATCCCTCCACCATCATCCCTCCACCATTATCCCTCCACCATCATCTCTCCACCATCATCCCTCCACCATCATCCCTCCACCATTATCCCTCCACCGTCATCTCTCCACCGTCATCCCTCCACCGTCATCCCTCCACCGTCATCCCCCCACCGTCATCCCTCCACCGTCATCCCTCCACCGTCATCCCTCCACCATCATCCCTCCACCATTATCTCTCCACCGTCATCCCTCCACCGTCATCCCTCCACCATTATCCCTCCACCGTCATCCCTCCACCGTCATCCCTCCACCATCATCCCTCCACCATTATCTCTCTACCATCATCCCTCCACCGTCATCCCTCCACCATCATCCCTCCACCATCATCCCTCCACCGTCATCTCTCCACCGTCATCCCTCCACCGTCATCCCTCCACCATCATCCCTCCACCATTATCTCTCCACCGTCATCCCTCCACCGTCATCCCTCCACCATTATCCCTCCACCGTCATCCCTCCACCGTCATCCCTCCACCATCATCCCTCCACCATTATCTCTCTACCATCATCCCTCCACCGTCATCCCTCCACCATCATCCCTCCACCATCATCCCTCCACCATCATCCCTCCACCATCATCCCTCCACCATCATACCTCCACCATCATCCCTCCACTGTCATCCCTCCACCGTCATCCTTCCACCGTCATAGACATGTGCACACTGAAATATTTTGTTTCGGAATTTCGCTTTCGTTAGAAAAATTAATTTATTTAGTTACTCCCGAAATTTGTTTTCATTTATTTTGTTTTTCGTTAGAAATTGCATTCGTCCGAAAATCTGAATTAATTAAGGTCAAATCTGTCATTGAAGGCTTATGGTGTCTGTCGGATGTTCTAAAAAGATTCAACGGAGCAGCGAAACTGTACGACGACGCGATCCTACATTTCCGGTCGAATGTTCCGCCCACAAGCTATAGAAGAATTCTAATGTTGTATGACTAGTATTAATTATATTTATTCATTACTATTACTAGTCAACCAACATTAGAACTCTTCTATAGCCTAAGGGCCGAGCATTAGACCGGAAATGTACGATTGTGGCGTCGTACAGTTTAGCTGCACCGTCGAATCTTCTTAGAACTTTCAACAGACACCATAAGCCTTCAATGACAGATTCGACGTTTGTATGTTTTTCCATGCTTTGTCGAATCTTCGTCGTTCACGTTGAATTGTCAAATTAGTTCTATTTTACTGCTCCTCCTCTTTGGTTACAATCAACCAATAACATTCATCATCATCATTATTTTTATTTTACTTCCCCCACCCAATTCCAGCAGCGATCTTTTCTCTCTATAATGTCGAATCTTTTCTCTCTATGTAGAATAAACTTGGACTAATAGAGTTAAGGTTAGGCACATTCGACCACAGGTTCGATGGACACAGATTGTTATTGTCAGCGTCACGTCGAATCTCCTATCTATATCGAACTGTTGTTGCAACGAAAATGAAAATAAAGCATTTGTTTATGTCGGATCTTTCGGTTTTCGGATTCTGCATTTTCGTTTTCGTTTGTTAAAACGATAACGAAAATACCTGAAATTCGGACGAAAACGAATGCACATGTCTACAACGTCATCCCTCCACCGTCATCCCCCCACCGTCATCCCTCCACCGTCATCTCCCCACCGTCATCCCTCCACCGTCATCTCTCCACCGTCATTCCTCCACCGTCATCCCTCCACCGTCATCCCCCTACCGTCATCTCTCCACCGCCATCCCTCCACCGTTATCCCTCCACCATCATCTTTCCACCATCATCCTTCCACCATCATCCCTCCACCATCATCTCTCCATCATCCCTCCACCGTCATCGCTCCACCGTCATCCCTCCACCGTCATCTCTCCACCGTCATCCCTCCACCATCATCTCTCCACCGTCATCCCTCCACCGTCATCCCTCCACCGTCATCTCTCCACCGTCATCCCTCCACCGTCATCCCTCCACCGTTATCCATCCACCGTCATCTTTCCACCATCATCCTTCCACCATCATCCCTCCACTATTATCTCTCCACCATCATTCCTCCACCATCATCCCTCCACCATCATCCCTCCACCGTCATCCCTCCACCGTCATCCCTCCACCGTCATCTCTCCACCGTCATCCCTCCACCGTCATCTCTCCACCGTCATCCCTCCACCGTCATCTCTCCACCGGCATCCCTCCACCGTCATCCCTCCACCGTTATCCCTCCACCGTCATCTTTCCACCATCATCCTTCCACCATCATCCCTCCACCATTATCTCTCCACCATCATCCCTCCACCATCATCCCTCCACCATCATCCCTCCACCGTCATCTCTCCACTGTCATCCCTCCACCGTCATCTCTCCACCGTCATCCCTCCACCGTCATCCCTCCACCATTATCTCTCCACCATCATCCCCCCACCATCATCCCTCCACCGTTATCTCTCCATCGTTATCCCTCCACCATCATCCCTCCATCATTATCCCTCCACCATCATCCCCCATCATCTCTCCACCGTCATCCCTCCACCGTCATCCCCTCACCGTCATCCCCTCACCGTCATACCTCCACCGTCATCCCTCCACCGTCATCCCTCCACCGTCATCTCTCCACCGTCATTCCTCCACCGTCATCCCTCCACCGTCATCTCTCCACCGTCATCCCTCCACCGTCATCTCTTCACCGTCATCTCTCCACCATTATCCCTCCACCATCATCCCTCCACCGTCAACCCTCCACCGTCATCCCTCCACCATCATCGATCCACCATCATCCCTCCACTATTATCTCTCCACCATCATCCCTCCACCATCATCCCTCCACCATCATCCCTCCACTATTATCCCTCCACCATCATCCCTCCACCATCATCCCTCCACCATTATCTCTCCATTATCATCCCCCCACCATCATCTCTCCACCATCATCCCTCCACCATCATCCCTCAACCATCATCTCTCCACCATCATCCCTCCACCATCATCCCTCCACCGTCATCCCCCCACCGTCATCCCTCCACCGTCATCCCTCCACCGTCATCCCCCCACCGTCATCCCTCCACCGTCATCCCTCCACCATCATCCCTCCACCGTCATCTCTCCACCATCATCGATCCACCATCATCCCTCCACTATTATCTCTCCACCATCATCCCTCCACCATCATCCCTCCACCATCATCCCTCCACCATTATCCCTCCACCATCATCCCTCCACCATCATCCCTCCACCATTATCTCTCCATTATCATCCCCCCACCATCATCTCTCCACCATCATCCCTCCACCATCATCCCTCAACCATCATCTCTCCACCATCATCCCTCCACCGTCATCCCTCCATCGTCATCCCTCCACCGTCATCCCTCCACCGTTATCTCTCCATCATTATCCCTTCACCATCATCCCCCCACCATTATCCCTCCACCATCATCCCCCCACCATCATCCCTCCACCATCATCCCTCCACCATCATTCCCCCACCGTCATCCCTCCACCATCATCCCTCCACCATCATCCCTCCACCATCATTCCTCCACCATCATCCCTCCACCTTCATCCCTCCACCGTCATCCCTCCACCGTCATCCCTCCACCATCATCCCTCCACCATCATCCCTCCACCATCATCCCTCCACCATTATCCCTCCACCATCATCTCTCCGCGTCATCCCTCCACCATCATCCCTCCACCATCATCCCTCCACCATCATCCCTCCACCATCATCCCTCCATTGTTATCCCTCCATCGTTATCTCTCCACCATTATCCCTACACCATCATCCCTCCACCATCATCCCTCCACCATTATCCCTCCACCATCATCCCTCCACCATCATCCCCCCACCATCATCCCTCCACCGTCATCCCTCCACCATCATCCCTCCACCATCATCCCTCCACCATCATCTCTCCATCGTTATCCCTCCACCATCATCCCTCCACCTTCATCCCTCCACCGTCATCCCCCCACCATCATCCCCCCATCGTTATCACTCCACCGTCATCCCTCCACCGTCATCTCTCCACCGTCATCCCTCCACCATCATCCCTCCACCGTTATCTCTCCACCATCATCCCTCCACCATTATCCCTCCACCATCATCTCTCCGCGTCATCCCTCCACCATCATCCCTCCACCATCATCCCTCCACCATCATCCCTCCACCATCATCCCTCCATTGTTATCCCTCCATCGTTATCTCTCCACCATTATCCCTACACCATCATCCCTCCACCATCATCCCTCCACCATTATCCCTCCACCATCATCCCTCCACCATCATCCCCCCACCATCATCCCTCCACGGTCATCCTTCCACCATCATCCCTCCACCGTCATCTCTCCACCATCACCATCATCCCTCCACCGTCATCCCTCCACCATCATCCCTCCACCGTCATCCCTCCACTGTCATCCCTCCCCCGTCATCCCTCCACCGTCATCCCTCCACCGTTATCCCTCCACCATCATCCCTCCACCATCATCTCTCCACCATTATCCCTCCACCATTATCCCTCCACCATCATCCCTCCACCATCATCCCTCCACCATTATCCCTCCACCATCATCCCTCCACCATCATCTCTCCACCATCATCCCTCCACCATTATCACTCCACCATCATCCCTCCACCATGACTATTGTAAAACCGATGTATTCCAGTACTGCCCACCACATTATACCCCATACCTTACTTATCTTAATCAAAGAGACCACACATTGCTGTTTTGGAGTAAAACATGGCCGTAGCAGCCTCCTTTATTTTTTTAACTGTTCCATCAGTTATCAAAAACTTTAACCATCAAAACACATAAACCCAGAAACATAACAGAAATATTGCCCCCTAGTGTTGGTCTTTGCAGGAACCTCAAATTCGCCATAATCATATTAACCCGATATTCCTCATCATATTAAATTCTTATTATCCCGGGACACTGCGGTACCTTACCAATGGTCATAGGCCTCAAGCCGATCAGCTACTCAGAGACGACCACTGACCGCAGTGCCCCCATTATCCAACTCATCCAGCTAAAGTCCTGTTAGCTGGAAACCATCCTCAGAACCCATCCCACCGATGGTTCCTGACCACTTGCTTATTCGAGGTACTTCCTTTTCCCGCAAAGACCAAACACCCACCACCGCACCAAAGGGAAAACACCTTTACCCTTTGGTGCCCCTCCAAACCTTAAGGGCTCGTTGGATCCCATCCTGCAAACCCAAAGACCATAAATCAGTCCCCACATCGTTCAGATGGACCCCATCCCTTCGTAGATACCGCCATGTATCCACCTCCAATTCGAAATGTCGGACCACCAACCCACCATTCCGTACCACAAATTTGCCCATGTCTCGGTTAATTTTCCTCCGGGCCCTGTTGATTCCAGCCACGGACCTAGCCCCCCTCCACTCTACCCGTGCCACCATGTCTGACCAGAAGATAATCATGTCCGGGAATGACATCCTGAGCCTCAGGAAATCCGACTTCATATCCCAAGTCACTTCTAGCATGGACCTGAAACCCAAGTCATTGCCACCTACGTGCAGTACCAGAACGTCAGGTGGCCTGTCCAAACGCGCAAAACGGTGCACCTCCGGAACCATCCTACTCCACAACATTCCTGGAATTCCCAGCCAGCGGACACGCGCCTCCGGTCTTGGGAACCCCAGCTGCCGACCCTCATGACGAACATAGGCTCTCTTAGCCCCCCAGAAAACAAACGAATGGCCCAGTATCCAGACCAACGCCTGCATTTGACCTGTAATTGCAAGAAGACATTCCCCATGAGAATCTCCCATCACCCTTATATATTCCCAGCAATCCGAACAGAAACCCAAACCAAAACATAAACAACGCCCCATGACTTGTACCCCCACATTATTCCAGTCCCACCAGTAGCTGTGGGCGTACGTATAACCGGAACCTCCTGGATTCCCAGCGGCCTATCTTCTTAACCCCCTCCTCATCCATCCCACATTTGGCCGCCTCCGTAGCTGCCCCGATCCTAAAAGAGTGCGAGGAAAATTAATTTTCCTTGAGTCCCAAAGCCCGAAGGGACTTCCTGAACACCGCAATGAACTGATACCTTGAAAGTGGGATTCCGTCCTCGTGTACCAAAAAGGAACCCACCCCCGACGGTCGCACCTCCAAGTACCCTTTTACAGCCCTTACCGGGCACAACAGGGAACCTGGGACCGGAAAAACCTGGACCAACTTACCTCTGCCCATCTGGTCCGTCTTAGACTTCCTCAGCACCAGCGACACCCCTTGCTCCGTCCAGCCCACCTCGCTATCAAGCAACCCCCCGTCTACTGCTTTTGACGGGCTGACCAACTCACCTATTCTGAATGCTCCAAAGAATGCCAGTGAGAATGCCACCGTGAACAACAAAACTTTGTATGGGGATGAACATAAGCCCTGTAACTGCCCCATGATCTTGACCAAGAGAGCAAACGAAACCGGTCGCCTGCCATCTGGCTTCTGCCCCCCCGCCCATAACCCTTAAGTGCCTGCCGCACCCAAAAATCTTTTGTAAAATCGGGGCAACCTTGCCATTTGAACAAAAAGGCCAAGCCTGCCATCTTCTTACCCAAACTGGACCTGGACACACGGGCCTCCATGTTTCTAGCCATGAAATACAGCACCAATAACCTGACATTGGGACCCACAGGATCCGCTCCTGCTTCCCGAACCATCTCTTTCCATTCCAACCACACCTTCTCATACGCCCCCCATGTACCCGTACTCACCGATTTTTGGATCCAACCTGACACTATTCCAACGGAATCTTCCACAGCCAGCCTGGACAAGGGACCCCACGTTGCTCCGCCCCCGGTGCCAACTCTCGAACCTGTCCCACTGAAAACGAGACAGCGCATCAGCTATGACATTGTCCACCCCCGGAAGGTGCACCGCATACACAAACACATTGAGCTGCAAACATCTCAACACCAGATGGCGCAGAAGACGCACCACCGGGGGGGAAGATGCCGACACTTTGTTGATGACTTGTACTACCCCCAGGTTGTCCCCATGAAAACGCACTTTCAGATCCCTGAAACACGCCCCCCACAACTCCACCGCCAGCACCACCGGGAACAGTTCCAACAGAACCAAATTCTTGGTGAAACCAGCGTCCATCCAGGACTGCGGCCATGGGCCCGCACTCCACCTGCCCTGAAAGTAAGCCCCAAAACCTGCTCCCCCAGCCGCATCTGTGTATAGTTCTAAATCAAAATTGCTAATAGGGCCCAACATCCATAACGCTCTCCCATTGAAAGACTCCAGGAATGTATGCCAAACCCGCAAGTCCGCCTTGTGTTCTCTGCCCAAACTCACAAAGTGTGTGGGGGACCGTACCCCAGCCGTGCTAGCCGACAGCCGTCTGCAAAACACCCTGCCCATTGGCAGAATGCGGCACGCAAAATTTAGCTTTCCCAGTAGCGACTGTAACACCCTAAGCTGCACCTTCCTTACCCCCATCATGACCTTCAGCTCAGTCTTGAGCGACTCCAATTTGTCCAATGGCAGGCGGCACTCCATGGCCTCCGAATCCAGGACAATACCCAAAAACGTGATAACCGTGCGAGGTCCCTCCGTTTTGTCAGGTGCCAATGGTATCCCAAACCGCACTGCAACGTGCTCCAATGTGGCCAGGAGCACAGCGCAGATTCTGGATGAGGCCGGACCCACGCAAAGGAAATCGTCCAAGTAGTGAATAATTGAACTCACCCCCGACACATCCCTGACCACCCATTCCACGAACGAACTGAACTGTTCGAACAGTGCGCACGATATGGAGCATCCCATAGGCAAGCACTTATCCACATAGAACTCATTGTCCCACTTACAACCCAGGAGGTGAAAACTATCCGGGTGAACAGGCGACAATCTAAACGCCGCCTCTATGTCTGTTTTTGCCATCAGCGCCCCCTGGCCATACCGGCGAACCCACCCCACCGCAGCATCAAAGGAAGTGTAACTGACCGTACATGCTTCCGGATCAATAGCGTCATTGACCGACCTGCCCTTCGGAAAAGACAGGTGGTGAATGAGGCGGAACTTGTTGGGCTCCTTCTTAGGTACCACCCCGAGCGGGGAGACCACCAAGTTCTCCAGGGGAGGGGACCGGAAAGGACCCCCCATCCGGCCCAAAGCAACCTCCTTGCGCAGCTTTTTCGTGACCACTGCAGGTTGCTGCAAGGCCGATCGCAGATTGCGTGCGATCGGGGGAATAACCTGCAAAGAACATGGAATGTGAAACCCCTCTGAAAACCCTTGCTCCAACAACCTTGCCGCCCCCTTGTCCGGATACCTACCGAGGAACATCCTTTCCACCATCACCGGAGTCCTCCCTTTTCTGCCCAGAGTCCCCGGCCCGCCCCTTACCTCGCTTAAAGCATCTAGCCTGTGTATGGGAGCCTCCGCAACCGGAGCACTCATGCTTGAATCGACAGGACCCCCCAAACTTGCAGGAGCCCTCATTATATTGCCAGCACACCCCCTTTTGTTTTCCGGCCGATTGTCCTGGGGAAGAGGTTCCACCGCCCCCCCCCCCCCCCCCCTGAAAAAACTGACTAGAAGCCCTCGGCGCCGTCATCAACCGCATCCATAAGCTTATGTCCTTATTATCCCACCGCAGACCAGGCCTCACCGCTGTCCTCTGCCTGAATCGTTCATCATATCTGAGCCACACCGTGCCCCCGTACACTCTGTATGCTTCCCCTATAGAGTCCTGATAACCAAATAGTGCCGAACAATGTTCCGGGTTCTTCTGCCCTATAATACTAGCCATGATGGAGAACGCTTGTAACCAATTTGTAAACGTCCGTGGGATCAGCCTATATCTCCTCTTCTCCTCATCCTCTTTTTTTGAATCATCTGGTTTCACCCTGTCCAGAGGAAACTTCTCTAATGGCAGAGGTGAGAACATCTCCACATACTCACCCTTCCATATCTTTTCCTTCACTTCGGGTTTCAGGTGAGATCCCAGCAATGCCTCATAACACACATACATCTCACATTTAGCAGCATCATCCAACCTAATGACATCCTGCCTTGCCGCCTGTTCCACCGCACCACCCTCTTTTGTGGCCACAGCTGCAGAACCCAACCCTACAGCATCCCCCACCCCAATATTCCCTGCAGGTGTAACCGGTGACCCCACCACGGCAGCGGGCCCAGCCGTCCCTGTTGGCGGGACCCACGCCGCCGCCGGACTGACTCGCCCGCCATCCCCCTGTAAAAATTGGCTGACTAAGGATTTGATGCCCGCAAGAAACCCCTGCAGCCCGTCCGGCCGTGCACCTCCCCCATCCTGGAACGCACCCCCCCCCTGCCTGTCCATCATCTTGACCCCGAACTTGCACCGCAAAACCCACACCCGCAGCCGACACACCCACCTGGGCACCATTCCCCTCCTGGCCCCCAGCAGAAACAATTGAAAGGGACTTACCGGGCTGCCTGGAAGAACTCACACCAGCCGATCCACTCGAATCCACCGCTGCCTCCGACCGTCCGCGTCTCCGATCCTCCTCCGAGCTGCACACTTCACCCTCTGACAGCACACCAGCCAGCTCCTCACCACCAGATGATAGCTCACCAGGTGACCTGTCCCTGGAAGCCGAGGGGTCAGGACCCGATTGGTCCCACCTCCGCGCACCTGACCCGCCCGCTGATTTCTTAACCGCCTTGCCTCCACGCTGTCTCTGCTCACCCGCACCGCCGTCATCACTCACTGGCACACCACCTCCCGCAGCCTCCTGCACCCGATGTCCGGCCGAGGGGGGGGATGCCCGGACGCCGCGGCCACCGATGACCCCCGCAGGAGCCCCAAACCCGCCGGGGACCCCCGAGGGGCCAGGCCCGCCTGATCCAACTCCACGCGCCGCGCGGGCCTATCGGCCACACCGGAACTCCCGGTGCGGCCCCCCGCTGAGCTCCGCACTTGAGGGGAATTCCTTCCGGTACCCCCCGCCTTGGGCAATGCGGCGCGTTTAGCCGGGGGCCCGAAGGGGCCCTAGGGGGACTCCCAATCTGCCGCTGAGCTCTCGGGGAGGGGCCCGGTGAGTAGCGATCCGGCGGTCTAGACCTCCGAGCTCGCCCAGCCTCTCTCCCCGCTGTACCTTGTGACCCGGCCGGACTTGAAAGCATCGGCCCCAGGGTCTCCTGGAGCCAATCCTCGCCCTGTGTCGCAGCCTCTGCCCGAAGCTGGGCCAGAAGTTTGTCTACAGAAGACATGCTGCTGCTAGCTGACATGCTGCTGGAAACTTTCCCCTGCACTGTGTTAACTCAGAGGGGCGGGGTCTTCCTTTTATCTAGCCTTCACCCCTCCCCTCTATATTTCCATTAGCCAATAGTTAATCTTCTCTTATTACATACTCTGTTCACTCAGTCATTCCCAGCCCTCCGCCTATGGCATTCTGTCTTTTTGCTCCGGGCTTTTCTTCATCCCTCCACCATTATCTCTCCATTATCATAACCCCACCATCATCTCTCCACCATCATCCCTCCACCATCATCCCTCAACCATCATCTCTCCACCATCATCCCTCCATCGTCATCCCTCCACCGTCATCCCTCCACCGTCATCCCTCCACCGTCATCCCTCCACCGTTATCTCTCCATCATTATCCCTCCAACATCATCCCCCCACCATTATCCCTCCACCATCATCCCCCCACCATCATCCCTCCACCATCATCCCTCCACCATCATTCCCCCACCGTCATCCCTCCACCATCATCCCTCCACCATCATCCCTCCACCTTCATCCCTCCACCTTCATCCCTCCACCGTCATCCCTCCACCGTCATCTCTCCATCGTTATCCCTCCACCATCATCCCTCCACTGTCATCCCCCCACCGTCATCCCCCCACCGTTATCCCTCCACCGTCATCCCTCCACCGTCATCCCTCCACCGTCATCTCTCCACCGTCATCCCTCCACTGTCATCCCTCCACCGTCATCCCTCCACCATCATCTCTCCACCATTATCCCTCCACCATCATCCCTCCACCATCATCCCTCCACCGTTATCTCTCCACCATCATCCCTCCACCATCATCCCTCCACCATCATCCCTCCACCGTTATCTCTCCACCATCATCCCTCCACCGTCATCCCTCCACCGTCATCCCTCCACCATCATCTCTCCGCCATCATCCCTCCACCATTATCCCTCCACCATCATCCCTCCACCATCATCCCCCACCATCATCCCTCCACCGTCATCTCTCCACGGTCATCCCTCCACCATCATCTCTCCACCGTCATCCCTCCACCATCATCCCTCCACCGTCATCCCTCCACTGTCATCCCTCCCCCGTCATCCCCCCACCGTCATCCCCCCACCGTTATCACTCCACCGTCATCCCTCCACCGTCATCTCTCCACCGTCATCCCTCCACTGTCATCCCTCCACCGTCATCCCTCCACCATCATCTCTCCACCATTATCCCTCCACCTTCATCCCTCCACCATCATCCCTCCACCGTTATCTCTCCACCATCATCCCTCCACCATTATCCCTCCACCATCATCCCTCCACCATCATCCCCCCACCATCATCCCTCCACCGTCATCTCTCCACGGTCATCCCTCCACCATCATCTCTCCACCGTCATCCCTCCACCATCATCCCTCCACCGTCATCCCTCCACTGTCATCCCTCCCCCGTCATCCCTCCACTGTCATCCCTCCACCGTTATCCCTCCACCATCATCCCTCCACCATCATCCCTCCACCATCATCTCTCCACCATTATCCCTCCACCATTATCCCTCCACCATCATCCCTCCATTATTGTCCCTCCACCGTCATCCCTCCACTGTCATCCCTCCACCGTCATCCCTCCACCGTTATCCCTCCGCCGTCATCTCTCCACCATCATCGATCCACCATCATCCCTCCACCATTATCCCTCCACCATCATCCCTCCACCATCATCCCTCCACCATCATCCCTCCACCATTATCTCTCCACCATCATCCCTCCACCATCATCCCTCCACCATTATCCCTCCACCATCACCTCTCCATTATCATACCCCCACCATCATCTCTCCACCATCATCCCTCCACCATCATCCCTCCACCATCATCTCTCCACCATCATCCCTCCACCATTATCTCTCCACCATCATCCCTCCACCATCATACCTCCACCATTATCCCTCCACCATCACCTCTCCATTATCATACCCCCACCATCATCTCTCCACCATTATCCCTCCACCATCATCCCTCCACCATCATCTCTTCACCATCATCCCTCCACCATTATCTCTCCACCATCATCCCTCCACCATCATCCCTCCACCATTATCCCTCCACCATCACCTCTCCATTATCATACCCCCACCATCATCTCTCCACCATCATCCCTCCACCATCATCCCTCCACCATCATCTCTCCACCATCATCCCTCCACCATTATCTCTCCACCATCATCTCTCCACAATCATCCCTCCACCATCATCTCTCCATTATTGTCCCTCCACCGTCATCCCTCCACCGTCATCTCTCCACCATCATCGATCCACCATCATCCCTCCACCATCATCCCTCCACCATCATCTCTCCATTATCATACCCCCACCATCATCTCTCCACCATCATCCCTCCACCATCATCCCTCCACCATCATCTCTCCACCATCATCCCTCCACCATCATCCCTCCATTATTGTCCCTCCACCGTCATCCCTCCACTGTCATCTCTCCACCATCATCGATCCACCATCATCCCTCCACCATTATCTCTCCACCATCATCCCTCCACCATCATCCCTCCACCATCATCCCTCCACCATTATCCCTCCACCATCATCCCTCCACCATTATCTCTCCATTATCATCCCCCCACCATCATCCCTCCACCATCATCCCTCCACCATCATCTCTCCACCATCATCCCTCCACCATCATCCCTCCACCGTCATCTCTCCACCGTCATCCCTCCACCGTCATCCCTCCACCATTATCTCTCCACCATTATCCCTCCACCATCATCCCCCCACCATTATCCCTCCACCGTCATCCCTCCACCATCATCTCTCCACCATTATCCCTCCACCATCATCCCCCCACCATCATCCCTCCACCGTTATCTCTCCACCATCATCCCTCCACCATTATCCCTCCACCATCATCTCTCCGCCGTCATCCCTCCACCATCATCCCTCCATCATTATCCCTCCACCATTATCCCTCCACCATCATCCCTCCACCATCATCCCCCCACCATCATCCCTCCACCGTCATCTCTCCACGGTCAACCCTCTACTGTCATCCCACCACCATCATCCCTCCACCGTCATCTCTCCACCGTCACCATCATCCCTCCACCGTCATCCCTCCACCATCATCCCTCCACCGTCATCCCTCCACCGTCATCCCTCCACCGCCATCTCTCCACCATCATCTCTCCACCATCATCCTTCCACCGTCATCTCTCCACCATCATCCCTCCATCATTATCCCTCCACCATCATCCCTCCATTATTGTCCCTCCACCGTCATCCCTCCACCATCATCCCTCCACAGTCATCCCTCCACCGTTATCCCTCCGCCGTCATCTCTCCACCATCATCGATCCACCATCATCCCTCCACCATTATCTCTCCACCATCATCCCTCCACCATCATCCCTCCACCATCATCCCTCCACCATCATCCCCCCACCATCATCTCTCCACCATCATCCCTCCACCATCATCCCTCCACCATCATCTCTCCACCATCATCCCTCCACCGTTATCCCTCCACCATCATCCCTCCACCGTTATCCCTCCACCGTCATCTCTCCACTATCATCGATCCACCATCATCCCTCCACCATCATCCCTCCACCATCATCCTTCCACCATTATCTCTCCATTATCATCCCCCCACCATCATCTCTCCACCATCATCCCTCCACCATCATCTCTCCACCATCATCCCTCCACCATCATCCCTCCACCGTCATCCCTCCACCGTCACCCCCCCACCGTCATCCCTCCACCGTCATCCCTCCACCGTCATCCCCCCACCGTCATCCCTCCACCGTCATCCCTCCACCGTCATCCTTCCACCGTCATCCCTCCACCTTCATCCCTCCACCATCATCTCTCCACCATCATCCCTCCACCATCATCCCTCCACCGTCATCCCTCCACCGTCATCCCCCCACCATCATCCCTCCACCGTCATCCCTCTACTGTCATCCTTCCACCGTCATCCCTCCACCGTCATCCCCCCACCGTCATCCCCCCAGCGTCATCCCCCCACCGTCATCCCCCCACCGTCATCCCTCCACCGTCATCCCTCCACTGTCATCCCTCTCCCTCCACCGTCATCCCCCCACCGTCATCCCTCCACCGTCATCTCTCCACCATCATCGATCCACCATCATCACTCCACCATTATCTCTCCACTATCATCCCTCCACCATCATCCCTCCACCATCATCCCTCCACCATTATCCCTCCACCATCATCCCTCCACCATCATCTCTCCATTATCATCCCCCCACCATCATCTCTCCACCATCATCCCTCCACCATCATCCCTCCACCATCATCTCTCCACCATCATCCCTCCACCATCATCTCTCCACCATCATCCCTCCACCGTCATCCCTTCACCGTTCTCCCCCTTACCGTCATCTCTCCACCATCATCTCTCCACCATCATCCCTCCACCATCATCTCTCCACCATCATCCCTCCACCATCATCTCTCCACCATTATCCCTCCACCATCATCCCTCCACCATCATCTCTCCACCATCATCGATCCACCATCGTCCCTCCACCATTATCTGTCCACCATCATCCCTCCACCATCATCCCTCCACCATCATCCCTCCACCATCATCCTTCCACCATTATCTCTCCATTATCATCCCCCCACCATCATCTCTCCACCATCATCCCTCCACCATTATCCCTCCACCATCATCTCTCCACCATCATCCCTCCACCATCATCCCTCCACCGTCATCCCTCCACCATTATCCCTCCACCATCATCCCCCCACCGTCATCCCTCCACCGTTATCCCTCCACCGTCATCCTTCCACCGTCATCTCTCCACCGTCATTTCCCCACCGTCATCCCCCAGCGTCATCCCCCCACCGTCATCCCCCCACCGTCATCCCTCCACCATCATCCCTCCACCGTCATCCCTCCACCGTCATCCCCCCACCGTCATCCCTCCACCGTCATCCCTCCACCGTCATCCGTCCACCGTCACCGCCATCCCTCCACCGTCATCCCCCAACCGTCATCCCTCCACCATTATCCCTCCACCATCATCTCTCCACCATCATCCCTCCACCATCATCCCCCCAGCGTCATCCCCCCACCATCATCCCTCCACCGTCATCCCTCCACCGTCATCCCCCCACCGTCATCTCTCCACCATCATCCCTCCACCATTATCTCTCCACCATCATCCCTCCACCATCATCCCTCCACCATTATCCCTCCACCATCATCCCTCCACCATCATCTCTCCATTATCATCCCCCCACCATCATCTCTCCACCATCATCCCTCCACCATCATCCCTCCACCATCATCTCTCCACCATCATCCCTCCACCATCATCTCTCCACCATCATCCCTCCACCGTTATCCCTCCACCATCATCTCTCCACCATCATCTCTCCACCATCATCCCTCCACCATCATCTCTCCACCATCATCCCTCCACCATCATTCCTCCACCGTTATCCCTCCACCATCATCTCTCCACCATCATCTCTCCACCATCATCCCTCCACCATCATCTCTCCACCATCATCGATCCACCATCATCCCTCCACCATTATCTGTCCACCATCATCCCTCCACCATCATCCCTCCACCATCATCCCTCCACCATCATCCTTCCACCATTATCATCCCCCCACCATCATCTCTCCACCATCATCCCTCCACCATTATCCCTCCACCATCATCTCTCCACCATCATCCCTCCACCATCATCCCTCCACCGTCATCCCCCCACCGTCATCCCTCCACCGTCATCCCTCTACCGTCATCCTTCCACCGTCATCCCTCCACCGTCTATTCCCCACCGTCATCCCCCCACCGTCATCCCCCCACCGTCATCCCCCCACCGTCATCCCTCCACCGTCATCCCTCCACCGTCATCCCTCCACCGTCATCCCCCACCGCCATCCCTCCACCGTCATCTCTCCACCGTCATCCCTCCACCGTCATCCCTCCACCGTCACCGTCATCCCTCCACCGTCATCCCCCAACCGTCATCCCTCCACCATCATCTCTCCACCATCATCCCTGCACCGTTATCCCTCCACCGTCATCCCCCCACCGTCATCCCTCCACCGTCATCTCTCCATCGTTATCCCTCCACCATCATCCCTCCATCATTATCCCTCTACCATCATCCCCCCACCATTATCCCTCCACCATCATCCCCCACCATCATTCCTCCACCATCATCCCTCCACCATCATCCCTCCACCATCATTCCCCCACCGTCATCCCTCCACCGTCATCCCTCCACCGTCATCCCTCCACCACTATCCCTCCACCACCATCCCTCCACCGTCATCCCTCCACCATTATCCCTCCACCATCATCTCTCCACCATTATCTCTCCACCATCGTCCCTCCACCATTATCCCTCCACCATCATCCCTCCACCATCATCCCTCCACCGTTATCTCTCCACCGTTATCCCTCCACCATCATCCCTCCATCATTATCCCTCCACCATCATCTCTCCACCATCATCCCTCCACCATCATCCCTCCACCATTATCCCTCCACCATTATCCCTCCACCATTATCCCTCCACCATCATCCCTCCACCATCATCCCTACACCATTATCCCTCCACCATTATCCCTCCATCATCATCCCTCCACCATCATCCTTCCACCATCATCTCTCCACCATCATCTCTCCACCATCATCCCTCCACCATTATCCCTCCACCATCATCCCTCCACCATCATCCCTCCACCATCATCCCTCCACCATTATCCCTCCACCGTTATCCCTCCACCATCATCTCTCCACCATCAACCCTCCACCATCATCCCTCCACCATCATCCCTCCACCATCATTCCTCCACCATTATCCCTTCACCATTATCCCTCCACCATCATCCCTCCACCATCATCCCTCCACCATCATCCCCCCACCATCATCCCTACACCATTATCCCTCCACCATCATCCCTCCACCGTTATCTCTCCTTGAATTGAACTGAATCGTGTCCCTTTTTTTGTCCTTTCAGAATTTCGGGAGATATGTTGTGAGGGACAAGGGAAGGTCCCCCATATCAGGATGTTCTCCAGACTTTTTGTGGTTCCTGCAGCAGAAGAGCTCAGAGAAGGGAAGACTAAGGTGCCCATTGTATCTGCTTTAAAGTAACGTTTTGAGTAATTTCAAGGCTTCTGTCCCATTAGGTGACGAAACCCTTCCAGTAGATTGATCCTCCATAGAGATCTGTGGACTTCGGTGTAGAAGAGGATCAGCAGAGGAATGCCGGACATCAAAGTCAATGGCACATTCTATCCCACCGCCTTCATCCTGGTTGGCATTCCCGGACTAGAAAGATCTTATAACTGGATAGGTGCCGGTGTTTGCCTATGTTATGTCCTGGCATTGCTTGGAAACACCATGCTCTTGACCGTCATCTCAGCCTCTTCTTGCCTCCACAAGCCTATGTTCATTTTCCTTTCTATGTTGGCCTCCAATGACGCCCTTCTATCCACAAGCATTTCCCCACAAATGCTGTCAGTCTTCTGCTTCCAGAAGAGATATATACATTTTGAGTCATGTCTCCTCCAGATGTTCTTCCTCCATTCTTTCACCAGCCTGGAGTCTGGACTTTTGCTTGGTATGTCATTTGACCGTTATATCGCCGTCTGCCAACCGCTCAGATATGGGTCCATAATGACCAACGCCATCATCGTCAGGCTGGTCATCATCTTACTGCTCAGAGCGGTTGCTTTGGTTGGCCCCTGCGTAGTTTTGGTCAAGAGATTTCCAGCATTTAAAACCAACGTTGTGCCCCATTCATACTGTGAGCACATGGCGATTGTGAAACTTGCTGCTGCCGACATCAGAATAAACAGCGCTCTGGGGTTGGCTGTGGCGTTCACAATCTTGGGTGTAGACCTGCTGTTCATCCTGGTATCCTACTGCGCCATCTTCCACGCCGTCTTCAGCCTTCCATCCAAAGAGGCCCGGCTGAAGACCTTTAACACCTGCATACCTCATATGTGCGTCTTTCTAAGTTTTCATGGTCTGGCCCTCTTCACTTTCCTGGCCCACCGGTATGGCGGTAAAAGGATCCCACCTTATGTTCATATAATTCTAGCCGATGCGTACCTTCTAGTCCCACCCATGCTAAATCCAATTATTTATGGAGTGAAGACCAAACTGATTCGGGAGCAAGTCTGGAAAGCTTTGTCTACAAATAAAAACTCTCACTGAAGTGACTGAATCTGTAAAGTTGTTGTATGTTTGTCCTGCTGGTTCCCAGTTCACCCAACAAATGATATATGGACCTTCTAAAACGAATGCCCCGTACACAGGACCGGTTTTCCTGACATGCCAAAAACCGACGTTTTTCCCGACGTGATTCCTCTCAAGTCTGCCTTGCATACACACGTTAATTTAAAAAAACGCTCGAGTAAAGAGCGGTGACGTACAACATGTACGACGGCACTATAAAGGGGACGTTCCATTAGGATGGCGCCACCCTTCATATTAGTAAAAGTTTGTTGAGAGACGATTCGCGCTTTTCAGCCTCGTGCTTTTCAGTCCGTTACAGCGTGACGAATGTTCTATCTCCATTCCGAACGCTAGTTTTACCAGAAGGAGCGCTCCCATCTCATAACTTGATTCTGAGCATGCGCCTTTTTTTTTCCCCTGGGAAAAGCCATACACACGACCGTTTTTTGCGACGAGAAAAAAACTGACGGGAAACACGACGGAAAAAAATAGAGCAGGTTCTAATTTTTTTGCGCGCAGTTTTCTCGTCGAGCATACACACGACCGGTTTTCCCGACCAATCTAAGAAATGGCAGTTTTCTCGTCGGGAAAACCGGTCGTGTGTACGGGGCATAAGACCGGGGCTTTTTTCCAGCAGGAACGCGGGGGAACGCAGTTTCGGCACCTCGCGAACTGAATGTATGTAATGGAAAGAGGTTCTGGGGTGTGCTGGAGAGTCTATTGATGTTGGCTGCTAGGGGATCTATTGTTGCTGGAGGGGATATATTTTGCAAAGGAAGGGGGTCTATTGTTGCTGGGGAGTTCTTCTGTTGCTCGTAGGGAATCTGTTGTTGCTGGGGGGGTCAGTCATTGCTAGGAGCGATGTACTGTTGAGGGAGGGGTCTTTGTTGCTTGCTGCTGGAGGGTCTATTGATGCTGGCTACTGGGGAATCTATTGTTGCTGGAGGGGATCTATTTTTGCAGGGGGGGTCTATTGTTGCTGTGGGGGATCTATTGTTGCTGGGGGTGAGTCTTATGTTGCAGGGGGTCAATCGCTTCTAGGAGGGATCTGCTGGCTGCTGGAGGGTCTATTGATGCTGGCTGTTGGGAGTCCATTGTTGCTGGAGGGGATCTATTGTCGCTGTGGGGTGTCCATTGTTGCTAGATCTGTTTTACTGCCTTTCTTGTTATCATTAACAAATTCTATACAAAATACTAAGCACCACAAAATGATATTTGTTTCTGCATTCTATAAAAAGGGGTGGTACTGGGAGGTGGGTAAGGGGTAGGGTAACCACATGTCCCGGATTGCCCGGGACAGTCCCGCATTTTGCAGGTCTGTCCCGGGCACCTTCATTCCAGGACAATACAGTGTCCCGGAATGAAACTGACACAGCCACCCCCCCCCCCCGGGCCAATCTGATGCCCACAAAAAAGGGAGCCACATCACCGCTTTACTCACTGACAGTACTTGTCCTGGCCGGGAATGCCTGGAGGAGCACAATCCCCGCCCCCTGCTTGTGATTGGAGAAATCATAAATCCCGCCTCTTGTGTCCAATCACTGTGCTGTGATTCGTTACAGTACAAGCTGATTTTTGGGAAGGGGGGGTATCCCTGAATGGTAGTTTGGAAATGTGGTCACCCTAGTAAGGGATGGAACCAAGGAACGGTGCTCGGAGGTGGGTGGGGGGTGGAGTCAAGGGTGGCTTGGAAGGGAGGAGTTCCTGCACCTATTCTCTGAGAAAAAAAGCCCTGCATAAGACATTTATTCAAATTCACTCCTCAGCTGCACCTTCTTCAGTACCAATTCCCTGGCTGTGCCCACCACTGTAATGCTTCCTGCCCATCCAACCACCCGTCCTTCACAGTTTATACAATAGATGATTGTTACCTTTCTCAGGTTAACACATGACAAAGGTGAGGCTCCTTCCCACCCATCTCCATTAAATCATTTCCTGGGGAATGCTTCTCCCCACCACCAACATCTGTATTCCCTGCAGCACGCTAAAGGTCCCCTTTGCCCAATGAAGGTGGAGAACCTTAGCGGGCCACATGCTGGACATCACTGTATTAAGGTCTCCAATTCCCTCATCACATGCATAGTAGCGATCAAAGCAACTATAAATATTTACTGCATGATACTAAAGGAGCTAATGGTGGGCAAGGCTTGCCAGATCCAAGTAATAAGAGCTCACCTATGGCTAGGCAATCACCAATGGTCACTGTGGTCGCCTATTATATAATAATATCTACACAGTGATGAGGCTATTGATACATATTCACAGACTATGTGTCAGGAGCATGTGACGCTCCTGCTTCTCATTCCAGCACCCTGTGTCAGGGAAATGGCCGTATTCGGGGCAATTACGCCAATAACCAACATGGTTGCGCCAGCACGTGTGCAATGTCGCAATCCAGGCGCGTGGATGCGCGCGCACGCCGTGACAATTGTAGGCGCACCCCCCCGGCCTATTTAAGCCTGCCTCTGACATCTCAGACTTGCTGGAGTATCGTCAGCTTCCTGCGTTCCTGTGCCTGCAGACCCCTGGCTTGACCTCTGCTTCTGGCTTGACCTGTGATCCTGATTATCTCCTCGCTCTGACCTTGGCTTGGCTGACTATTCTTCGATCCACTGCCCTCTGTTTATGACCCAGCTTGCTCCTGTTTGCTCTTGGACTGTCTCCCGGTATATGACCTCTGGCCTGGCTGCGAACCCTGCTCTTGGTTTATCCTGCAACGGCTTGCTAAGGACTTCTTCTTGCACGGCTACTGACGTTGCTGCCCAGTGCACCCCAGCCACGTCTTGCTTACCAGCCTGTTTGCAGCATTACTGGCAACCCGTGCACCTTTGGGCACCGTATCCCCTGTATCACTCCCAGGGGAGCGCTGCACTCTGCCACTCGGCCTCACATCAGAGACTTGACACCCTGGTTTTGGCTGTGGCATTCTCCTTGTCTGTCTGTCCACCTGCAAGGTGATTGATGTGGCCAGTCTCTGGGTGGAGAACAAACCTGATTTAAGCCAGCCATGCCTGTTGTCTCATACTTGTAATATTGCGTTTGTTACACGTGTTCCAAGCTCCCTGTGTGTCTGCCCTGCTCTGCTAGATTGGATTCCCCCGTTGACGACCTCGGATCGGATATCGACTACTCTCTGAACTCTCCTTGCCTTTTGACTACAGATTTGACCCTGACTATTTTGAACCTTGCCTGCCTTGTATGTAAAATGTCATTGAACTACTCTGTCTGTCTGCCAGCTGCAGGTATCGGTATTCAGTTGCCCTCAGGACTTATACACAATACGCGAACTGGCGCCTGCCCCGGCGTGGTGGCCAGGCACTCTTGCATTGTGTATAAGTCCTGAGGGCAACTGAATACCGATAGGCCTGCTTGCCTTATGGGAAAGGTGGCTACTATAGGTGAAGAACACTGAAACCAGCTATGGTGTCTGACCACCTGCATTAGGGGTAAGCTTGACACTGTGGTGAGGAGATAATGCAAGGTGCAAGAGTTTACAGATGAAAAAAATTCCACTTTGTTTTTTACTATTCCTCCCATAGCCTTGCCTACGTATATGAATTATATATTTACTGTAGGGGCCTTGTAAAGCTAGGAACTCTACATAGAGGTCTGAGATGTGATCTCGTAAAGCCGACTGGGTGCTGACAGTACATTAGGGCTTGAGGCCTTCGATTTCGCATATTACATGCATCAAGGTCAGGATGTTAATAACTATGACTACCACCACACATGAAAGTATAATGCCGCGTACACCCGCTTGGAATTTCCGACAACAAAACCGTGGGGGGGGGTTCCGACGGATGTTGGCTCAAACTTGTCTTGCATACACACGGTCGCACAAATGTTGCTCGGAAATTCCGATCATCAAGAACGCGGTGACGTACAACACTACGACGAGCTGAGAAAAATTAAGTACAATGATTCCGAGCATGCGTCTAATTGATTCCGAGCATGCGTAGGATTTTTGTGCGTCGGAATTGGATACACACGATCGGAATTTCCGACAAGAACTTTTCTTGTCGGAAAAATTGAGAACCTGCTCTCAAACATTTGTTGTCAGAAATTCCGACAGCAAATGTCCGATGGAGCCTACACACAGTCGGAATATCCAACCAAAAGATCCCATCGAACATTTGTTGGCGGAAATTCCGATCGTGTGTACGCGGCATAAGTGTGCATTTCTTCTCTGAAGCATCATACACACGGCCGGTTTTCTCGGCAAGAACTGGCAAGAAAACTGCTTGCAGAGCTTTCTTGCCGAGAAAATCAGCCGTGTGTACGAGGCTTTTGGGTTTCTCGTCAAGAAAACTGCCCAGAATCTCGACGAGAAAAAAAGAAGACCTGCTTTCTTTTTTCTCGTCGGGATTCTCGTCCGCCTGTTTCCCGATGAGAAACCTGAGTGTGTGTACACTTACCTGTCGCCGTGGAAACCCGTGCATGCTTGAAATGACTTTGATGCATGCGCGGTAGCTTCCAAGGCATAGGTAGGGTGTAGCAAGATGGCGGCGACGGCATCGAATGTGACGAGCGCACGCTTGTCGTAGTCAATGACGTCAACGCGTTCATGCCATTCAAAAGAACGGCGGTTCTTTTGAAAGGTACATGTGTACACTCGGCCGGGACAAGATTCTTGTCCAAGAATCTCGTCAGGAAAAACGACTAGTTTTTTCCTGACGAGATTCTCGGCCGTGTGTACGAGGCTTAAGACCTGGAGTTTATCTTGATTAGGGGTTTGGGTTCTAGTCAACCATGAGATCAAACAGACACCAAGGGTTTTTGCAGTTCTCCGAACAGGTGAATTAAATGGCTAGATTTGAGAAGTTTGCCCACCTGCCAAACCTCCAGCTGCTGAAACTGGAAGTCATTCATTTAGTGGTGGTATCCCTGCCACCATTAAATGACAACTTGCCACCTGGTGGTCGATAGGAGGCTGAAGGTCAGGCTGCACAGTGTCATTGGTTGCTAAGACACAGGCAGCTGGCTGTGTCCTAGCAACCAATAGACATGTGCATTTCGTTTCGTTCCGAATCGAAATTCGGACGAATTTTTCATTATTCGGACATTCAGATGCATCCGAATTACCGAATTACAATACTAACGAATTTAACCGAATCCGAATTTTTTCGAATCTAAAAATATTTTTGACCCGAATTTGGGTCCATGTATCTCGGGGTTACTTGGTGATAGAAACCCCAAATTTGGAGATGTTGTAGTGCTAGTTCTTCTGTGTTTGCATACCAAATATGGGGTTTCTATAACTAAGTGACCCCGAGATACATGGACCCAAAGTCGGGTCGCAAAATGTCAAGCACTTTACTGGAGCAGAGAATGACATTTTGCGACCCGATTTTGGGGCCACATATCTCGGGGCCACTTGTAGCTAGAAACCCCAAATTTGGTATGCAAACACAGTAGAACTAGCACTACAACATCTCCAAATTTTGGGTTTCTATCACCAAGTAACCCCAAAATACATGGACCCAAATTCGGGTCGCAAAATATTTTCGAATCCGGTTGAAATAGTATCAACATGATTCGAAATTATTCCAACTGCATTTGAAACTATTTCAACCGGATTCGAAAATATTTTGTGACCCGAATTTGGGTCCATGTATCTCGGGGTTACTTGGTGATAGAAACCCCAAATTTGGGGTTATTGTTTTTCTAGTCTATTTTCTATTTTATTATAATCTTTTCTATCCAAAGTTAAAATTAATTAATTAATAAAAAAATTTGAATTCATACTATTCGAAATTCAAATTTATTCTATTCGAAATTCGAATTTCAGAAGATGGTTGTATATTCTTTCTATTTTATTCTTCTAAATTATCTTTTTTTTCTATTCTGTTCTAATCTTTTCTATTTGAATTATAAATTTTGGAAGAAGGTTATTTACTTACTTATATACATCTGTCACATAAAAAAAAAGATGTGAAATGGCTGTCACGGATGTCGATCGCAAGGCAAGTACATATGCTGTATGTCATTGTCCACTTACCACAACACCTGCCACGAGTGCCACGACACCGGCCACGAGTGCCACGTGACCTGCCACGAGTGCCACGTGAACAGCCACAAGTGCCACTTGACCTGCCACGTGACCTAGTTGTGGATTGTCTACTTGCCACGTCACCTGCCACAAGTTATGGGGTTCCTAGCACCAAGTGACCCCCAGATATGGGCGATATTTCAAGTACTTTTCTGCAGCAGAGAATGACATTTTGTGACCCGACTTTGGGGCCACGTATCTCGGGGCCACTTATAGCTAGAAACCCCAAATTTGGTATGCAAACACAGTAGAACTAGCATTACAACGGGGTTACTTGGTGATAGAAACCCCAAATTTGGGGTTATTGTAGTGCCAGTTGTAATGTGTTTACATACCAAATATTTTGGGATTTCTAGCTATAAGTGGCCCCGAGATACGTGGCCTCAAAGTCGGGTCACAAAATTTAATTCTCTGCTGCAGAAAAGCACTTGACAGATCGCCCCTATCTGGGGGTCACTTGGTGCTAGGAACCCCATAACTTGTGGCAGGTGACGTGGCAAGTGGACAATCCACAACTTGGTCACGTGGCACTCGGACAATGACATACAGCATATGTACTTGCCTTGTGATCGACATCCATGACAGCCATTTCACATCTTTTTTTTTATGTGACAGATGTAAGTAACTAACCATCTTTCAAAATTTATAATTCAAATAGAAAAGATTAGAACAGAATAGAAAAAAATATAATTTAATAGAATAAAATAGAAAGAATATGCAACCATCTTATGAAATTCGAATTTCGAATAGAATAAATTTGAATTTCGAATAGTAGGAATTAAAAAAAATGTAATTAATTAATTTTAACTTTGGATAGAATAGATTAGAATAGAAATAGAGAATACACTAGAAAAACAATAGAATAGAATAGAATATAGATACTATCTATTTCATGTTTAATTTTTTTTGCAGATTACTATTTTTTACATAAAATCTCCTGCAGACTATTAGCATTTATTTTTATTTTTTTTAGCAGATCTCCTGTAGACTATTAACAGCCATTTCACTTCTTTTTTTTTTTGCAGATCTCCTGCAGACTGTTAGAATCAATTTCATTTTTTTTTCAAAGTCGGGTCGCAAAATATTTTCGAATCTGCTTTAAATAGTATCAACATGATTCGAAATTATTTCAACCGCATTTAAAACTATTTCAACCGCATTTGAAACAATTTCAACCGGATTCAAAAATATTTTGCGACCCGACTTTGGGTCCACGTATCTCGGGGTTAGTTGGCGATAGAAACCCCAAATTTCTGTGTTTGCATACCAAATATGGGGTTTCTATCACTAAGTGACCCCGAGAAACGTGGACCCAAAATCGGGTCGCAAAATGTCAAACACTTTTCTGCAGCAGAGAATGACATTTTGCGACCCGAATTTTGGGCCACATATCTCGGGGCCACTTGTAGCTAGAAACCCCAAATTTGGTATGCAAACACAGTAGAACTAGCACTATAAAATCTCCAAATTTGGGGTTTCTATTACTAAGTGACCCTGAGATACGTGGACCCAAAGTCGGGTCACAAAATATTTTCGAATCCGGTTGAAATAGTTTCAAATGCGGTTGAAATAATTTCGAATCATGTTGAAATAATTTCGAATCCGGTAGAAATATTTTCGAATTCGGTTGAAATATTTTCGAATGCGACCGATTTTCGAATTTGGTCGAAAACAAAACGAAATCCGAAAACGAATTTAACAAATTTAACGAATCTAACTAAACGAAATTAATTAATTAACTAATTAAAACGAAACGAGACTAAACAAATTTTTTCCTTTTGCACATGTCTAGCAACCAAGGATGCTGTGCGGCGCAGCTGCTCTCAAACTGGCTTTGAAAAAGGACAAGAAAACAAAACAAGATTCAGATCCCATGGACTTCAATGCTGTTCGGAAGCTATGTGAAGGCTTTGTAGATTTCAGGCTGGGTTCATGAAACATCCTTCAAATAGAAGTCAGGCAAATTCACTAAACGCTACTCCAGATCTCTACATGGACTGTATGCCTAATAATTTGCTTGGTGAAGTGATTTTGTCACTATAGTATAACTCTGAATATAGGTCCTACCTGTAAAGAAGATAGTAAATAATAAAGAAGATAGTAACTATCTCTCCAGCTGCCTGCATGCCTGAACCACCACCCTGCCTCAAGCCTGTTCAGAAAGTTTAGTTATCTAACCGTGTTCCAGAAAACCACAAGAACTCTCAAGTCTCGTACACATGACCGGTTTTCTCGGCAAGAAAACTGCTGGGAGAGCTTTTTTCCCGAGAAAAACGTTTGTGTGTATGGTTTCTCAACAGGAAAACTGCCGGGAATCTCAACGAGAAAAATAGAGAACCTGCTCTCTATTTTTCTCATCCGGATTCTCGGCAGAGTTTTCCTGCTGAGAAACCCGGTCGTCTGTATACTTACCTTGTCCAGGTAAACCCGCGCATGCTCGAAAAGACTTTGACGCATGAGCGGTAGCATACAAGGGTAGTGTAGGGTGTAGCAAGATGGCGGCGACGGCATTGAATGTGGCGAGCGCAGGCTCATCGTAGTTGATGACATCACCGCGTTCTTGCCATTCAAAAGAACGGCGGTTCTTTTTGAATGGCCGTGTGTACACTCGGCGAGCAAGGCAAGCTTGCTTGGAATCCCGTCGGGAAAACCGACATTTTTTTTCCAAACGGGATTCCCGCCCGTGTGTACGAGGCTTGAGAGATGACCTGGGAGACACATTGGGGTTGATTTACTAAAACTGGAGAGTCCAAAACTTGGTGCAACTCTGCATGGAAACCAATCAGCTTCCATTTTTTTTTTTTGTCAAAGCTCAATTTAACAAGCTAAAGATAAAAGCTGATTGGCTACCATCCACAGGGGCACAAGATTTTGCACTCTCCAGTTTTTGTAAATCGACCCCATTGTCTCTGATATAGGTGGAGTCTGAGAGAAGATCACACTTGTGCACACTTGAAGATCAGAAAAACTGGCGGAAACTTGATAGGAACTGACACCTGGGGGACATTTGAAGGTCAGGCAAGAACAAAAACCTAGGAGACACTTGAAAGTCAGACACTCTGGGGGAGATCTGGCAGGAATAGACACCTGGGGGATACTTCAAGGTCAGACACACCAGGGGAGACCCCATAGGAACTGACACTTAAAGGCCAGGTACTCTAGGGGAGACCCGATAGGAACTGACACTTGAAGGCCAGGTACTCTAGGGTAGACCTGATATTAACTGACACTTGAAGGTCAGGTACTCTAGGGGACACCCGATAGGAACTGACACTTGAAGGTCAGGTACTCTAAGGGAGACCCGATAGGAACTGAGACTTGAAGGCCAGGTACTCTAGGGGAGACCCGATAGGAACTGACACTTGAAGGCCGAGTACTCTAGGGGAGACCCGGTAGGAACTGACACTTGAAGGCCGGGTACTCTAGGGTATACCTGATAGGTACTGACACTTGAAGGCCAGGTACTCTAGGGTAGACCTGATATGAACTGACACTTGAAGGCCGGGTACTCTAGGTTAGACCTGATAGGAACTGACATTTGAAGGCCAGGTACTCTAGGGTAGACCTGATATGAACTGACACTTGAAGGCCGGGTACTCTAGGGGAAACCCGATAGGAACTGACACTTGAAGGCCAGGTACTCTAGGGTAGACCTGATAGGAACTGACACTTGAAGGCCGGGTACTCAAGGGTAAACCTGATATGAACTGACACTTGAAGGCCGGGTACTCTAGGTTAGACCTGACAGGAACTGACATTTGAAGGCCAGGTACTCTAGGGTAGACCTGATATGAACTGACACTTGAAGGCTGGGTACTCTATGGTAGACCTGATAGAAACTGACACTTGAAGGCCAGGTAATCTAGGGTAGACCCCGATAGGAACTGACACTTGAAGGCCAGGTACTCTAGGGTAGAACTGATATGAACTGACACTTGAAGTCTGGGTACTCTAGGTTAGACCTGATAGGAACTGACATCTGAAGGCCAGGTACTCTAGGGTAGACCTGATATGAACTGACATTTGAAGGCCGGGTACTCTAGGGTAGACCTGATAGGAACTGACACTTGAAGGCCAGGTACTCTAGGGTAGACCTGATATGAACTGACACTTGAAGGCTGGGTACTCTATGGTAGACCTGATAGAAACTGACACTTGAAGGCCAGAAACTCTAGGGGAGACTTGATAGGAACTGACACTTGAAGGCCAGGTACTCTAGTGTAGACCTGATATGAACTGACAATTGAAGGCCGGGAACTCTAGGGGAGACCCGATAGGAACTGACACTTGAAGGCCACGTACTCTAGGGTAGACCTGATATGAACTGACACTTGAAGGCCGGGTACTCTAGGGGAGACCCGATAGGAACTGACACTTGAAGGCCAGGTACTCTAGGGGAGACCCGATAGGAACTGACACTTGAAGGCCAGGTACTCTAGGGTAGACCTGATATGAACGGACACTTAAAGGCCAGGTACTCTAGGGTAGACCTGAGAGAAACTGACACTTAAAGGCCAGGTACTCTAGGGTAGACCTAATAGGAACTGACACTTGAAGGTCAGGTACTCTAGGGGAGACCCGATAGGAACTGACACTTGAAGGCCGGGTACTCTAGGGTAGACCTGATAGGAACTGACACTTGAAGGCCAGGTACTCTAGGGTAGACCTGATATGAACTGACACTTGAAGGCCGGGTACTCTAGGGTAGACCTGATAGGAACTGACACATGAAGGCCAGGTACTCTAGGGTAGACCTGATATGAACTGACACTTGAAGACCAGGTACTCTAGGGTAGACCTAATAGGAACTGACACTTGAAGGCAAGGTACTCTAGGGTAGACCTGATATGAACTGACACTTGAAGGTCAGGTACTCTAGGGGAGACCTGATAGGAACTGACACTTGAAGGCTGGGTACTCTAGGGTAGAACTGATATGAACTGACACTTGAAGGCCAGGTACTCTAGGGTAGACCTGATATGAGCTGACAATTGAAGGCTGGGTACTCTAGGGTAGACCTGTTAGGAACTGACACTTGAAGGCCAGGTACTCTAGGGTAGACCTGATAGGAACTGACACTTGAAGGCCAGGTACTCTAGGGTAGACCTGATATGAACTGACACTTGAAGGCCAGGTACTCTAGGGGAGACCTGATAGGAACTGACACTTGAAGGCCAGGTACTCTAGGGTAGACCTGATATGAACTGACACTTAAAGGCCAGGTACTCTAGGGTAGACCTAATAGGAACTGACACTTGAAGGTCAGGTACTCTAGGGGAGACCCAATAGGAACTGACACTTGAAGGCCGGGTACTCTAGGGTAGACCTGATAGGAACTGACACTTGAAGGCCAGGTACTCTAGGGTAGACCTGATATGAACTGACACTTGAAGGCCGGGTACTCTAGGTTAGAGCTGATAGGAACTGACACTTGAAGGCCAGGTACTCTAGGGTAGACCTGATATTAACTGACACTTGAAGGTCAGGTACTCTAGGGGAGACCTGATAGGAACTGACACTTGAAGGCCGGGTACTCTAGGGGAAACCCGATAGGAACTGACACTTGAAGGCCAGGTACTCTAGGGTAGACCTGATAGGAACTGACACTTGAAGGCCGGGTACTCTAGGGTAGACCTGATATGAACTGACACTTGAAGGCTGGGTACTCTAGGGTAGACCCGATAGGAAATGACACTTGAAGGCCGGGTACTCTAGGGGAGACTTGATAGGAACTGACACTTGAAGGCCAGGTACTCTAGTGTAGACCTGATATGAACTGACACTTGAAGGCCGGGTACTCTAGGGTAGACCTGATAGGAACTGACACTTGAAGGCCAGGTACTTTAGGGTAGACCTAATAGGAACTGACACTTGAAGGCTGGGTACTCTAGGGTAGAACTGATATGAACTGACACTTGAAGGCCAGGTACTCTAGGGTAGACCTGATATGAGCTGACAATTGAAGGCTGGGTACTCTAGGGTAGACCTGTTAGGAACTGACACTTGAAGGCCAGGTACTCTAGGGTAGACCTGATAGGAACTGACACTTGAAGGCCAGGTACTCTAGGGTAGACCTGATATGAACTGACACTTGAAGGCCAGGTACTCTAGGGGAGACCTGATAGGAACTGACACTTGAAGGCCAGGTACTCTAGGGTAGACCTGATATGAACTGACACTTAAAGGCCAGGTACTCTAGGGTAGACCTAATAGGAACTGACACTTGAAGGTCAGGTACTCTAGGGGAGACCCAATAGGAACTGACACTTGAAGGCCGGGTACTCTAGGGTAGACCTGATAGGAACTGACACTTGAAGGCCAGGTACTCTAGGGTAGACCTGATATGAACTGACACTTGAAGGCCGGGTACTCTAGGTTAGACCTGATAGGAACTGACACTTGAAGGCCAGGTACTCTAGGGTAGACCTGATATTAACTGACACTTGAAGGTCAGGTACTCTAGGGGAGACCTGATAGGAACTGACACTTGAAGGCCGGGTACTCTAGGGGAAACCCGATAGGAACTGACACTTGAAGGCCAGGTACTCTAGGGTAGACCTGATAGGAACTGACACTTGAAGGCCGGGTACTCTAGGGTAGACCTGATATGAACTGACACTTGAAGGCTGGGTACTCTAGGGTAGACCCGATAGGAACTGACACTTGAAGGCCGGGTACTCTAGGGGAGACTTGATAGGAACTGACACTTGAAGGCCAGGTACTCTAGTGTAGACCTGATATGAACTGACACTTGAAGGCCGGGTACTCTAGGGTAGACCTGATAGGAACTGACACTTGAAGGCCAGGTACTTTAGGGTAGACCTAATAGGAACTGACACTTGAAGGCCGGGTACTCTAGGGTAGACCTGATAGGAACTGACACTTGAAGGCCAGGTACTCTAGGGTAGACCTGATAGGAACTGACACTTGAAGGCCAGGTACTCTAGGGTAGACCTGATATGAACTGACACTTGAAGGCCAGGTACTCTAGGGTAGACCTGATAGGAACTGACACTTGAAGGCCAGGTACTCTAGGGTAGACCTAATAGGAACTGACACTTGAAGGCCGGGTACTCTAGGGTAGACCTGATAGGAACTGACACTTGAAGGCCACGTACTCTAGGGTAGACCTGATAGGAACTGACACTTGAAGGCCAGGTACTCTAGGGTAGACCTGATATGAACTGACACTTGAAGGCCAGGTACTCTAGGGGAGACCAGATAGGAACTGACACTTGAAGGCCGGGTACTCTAGGGTAGACCTGATAGGAAATGACACTTGAAGGCCAGGTACTCTAGGGTAGACCTGATATGAACTGACACTTGAAGGCCGGGTACTCTAGGGTAGACCTGATAGGAACTGACACTTGAAGGCCAGGTACTCTAGGGGAGACCCGATAGGAACTGACACTTGAAGGCCGGGTACTCTAGGGTAGACCTGATAGGAACTGACACTTGAAGGCCAGGTACTCTAGGGTAGACCTCATATGAACTGACACTTGAAGGCCGGGTACTCTAGGTTAGACCTGATAGGAACTGACACTTGAAGGCCAGGTACTCTAGGGTAGACCTGATATGAACTGACACTTGATGGTCAGGTACTCTAGGGGAGACCTGATAGGAACTGACACTTGAAGGCTGGGTACTCTAGGGTAGACCTGATATGAACTGACACTTGAAGGCCAGGTACTCTAGGGTAGACCTGATATGAACTGACAATTGAAGGCTGGGTACTCTAGGGTAGACCTGATAGGAACTGACACTTGAAGGCCAGGTACTCTAGGGGAGACCCGATAGGAACTGACACTTGAAGGCCGGGTACTCTAGGGTAGACCTGATAGGAACTGACACTTGAAGGCCAGGTACTCTAGGGTAGACCTCATATGAACTGACACTTGAAGGCCGGGTACTCTAGGTTAGACCTGATAGGAACTGACACTTGAAGGCCAGGTACTCTAGGGTAGACCTGATATGAACTGACACTTGAAGGTCAGGTATTCTAGGGGAGACCTGATAGGAACTGACACTTGAAGGCTGGGTACTCTAGGGTAGACCTGATATGAACTGACACTTGAAGGCCAGGTACTCTAGGGTAGACCTGATATGAACTGACAATTGAAGTCTGGGTACTCTAGGGTAGACCCGATAGGAACTGACACTTGAAGGCCGGGTACTCTAGGGTAGACCTGATAGGAACTGACACTTGAAGGCCAGGTACTCTAGGGTAGACTTGATATGAACTGACACTTGAAGGCCGGGTACTCTAGGGTAGACCTGATAGGAACTGACACTTGAAGGCCAGGTACTCTAGGGTAGACCTAATAGGAACTGACACTTGAAGGTCAGGTACTCTAGGGGAGACCCGATAGGAACTGACACTTGAAGGCCGGGTACTCTAGGGTAGACCTGATAGGAACTGACACTTGAAGGCCAGGTACTCTAGGGTAGACCTGATATGAACTGACACTTGAAGGCCGGGTACTCTAGGGTAGACCTGATAGGAACTGACACATGAAGGCCAGGTACTCTAGGGTAGACCTGATATGAACTGACACTTGAAGGCCAGGTACTCTAGGGTAGACCTAATAGGAACTGACACTTGAAGGTTGGGTACTCTAGGGGAGACCCGATAGGAACTGACACTTGAAGGCCGGATACTCTAGGTTAGACCTGATAGGAACTGACACATGAAGGCCAGGTACTCTAGGGTAGACCTGATATGAACTGACACTTGAAGGTCAGGTACTCTAGGGGAGACCCGATAGGAACTGACACTTGAAGGCCGGGTACTCTAGGTTAGACCTGATAGGAACTGACACATGAAGGCCAGGTACTCTAGGGTAGACCTGATATGAACTGACACTTGAAGGTCAGGTACTCTAGGGGAGACCTGATAGGAACTGACACTTGAAGGCCAGGTACTCTAGGGTAGACCTGATATGAACTGACACTTGAAGGCCAGGTACTCTAGGGTAGACCTGATAGGAACTGACCCTTGAAGGCCAGGTAATCTAGGGTAGACCTAATAGGAACTGACACTTGAAGGCCGGGTACTCTAGGGTAGACCTGATAGGAACTGACACTTGAAGGCCAGGTACTCTAGGGTAGACCTGATAGGAACTGACACTTGAAGGCCAGGTACTCTAGGGTAGACCTGATATGAACTGACACTTGAAGGCCAGGTACTCTAGGGGAGACCCGATAGGAACTGACACTTGAAGGCTGGGTACTCTAGGGTAGACCTGATAGGAACTGACACTTAAAGGCCAGGTACTCTAGGGTAGACCTGATATGAACTGACACTTGAAGGCCGGGTACTCTAGGTTAGACCTGATAGGAACTGACACTTGAAGGCCAGGTACTCTAGGGTAGACCTGATATGAACTGACACTTGAAGGTCAGGTACTCTAGGGGAGACCTGATAGGAACTGACACTTGAAGGCTGGGTACTCTAGGGTAGACCTGATATGAACTGACACTTGAAGGCCAGGTACTCTAGGGTAGACCCGATATGAACTGACAATTGAAGGCTGGGTACTCTAGGGTAGACCTGATAGGAACTGACACTTGAAGGCCAGGTACTCTAGGGGAGACCCGATAGGAACTGACACTTGAAGGCCGGGTACTCTAGGGTAGACCTGATAGGAACTGACACTTGAAGGCCAGGTACTCTAGGGTAGACCTGATATGAACTGACACTTGAAGGCCGGGTATTCTAGGTTAGACCTGATAGGAACTTACACTTGAAGGCCAGGTACTCTAGGGTAGACCTGATATGAACTGACACTTGAAGGTCAGGTACTCTAGGGGAGACCTGATAGGAACTGACACTTGAAGGCTGGGTACTCTAGGGTAGACCTGATCTGAACTGACACTTGAAGGCCAGGTACTCTAGGGTAGACCTGATATGAACTGACAATTGAAGTCTGGGTACTCTAGGGTAGACCCGATAGGAACTGACACTTGAAGGCCGGGTACTCTAGGGTAGACCTGATAGGAACTGACACTTGAAGGCCGGGTACTCTAGGGTAGACCTGATAGGAACTGACACTTGAAGGCCAGGTACTCTAGAGTAGACCTGATATGAACTGACACTTGAAGGCCGGGTACTCTAGGGTAGACCTGATAGGAACTGACACTTGAAGGCCAGGTACTCTAGGGTAGACCTAATAGGAACTGACACTTGAAGGTCAGGTACTCTAGGGGAGACCCGATAGGAACTGACACTTGAAGGCCGGGTACTCTAGGGTAGACCTGATAGGAACTGACACTTGAAGGCCAGGTACTCTAGGGTAGACCTGATATGAACTGACACTTGAAGGCCAGGTACTCTAGGGTAGACCTAATAGGAACTGACACTTGAAGGTTGGGTACTCTAGGGGAGACCCGATAGGAACTGACACTTGAAGGCCGGATACTCTAGGTTAGACCTGATAGGAACTGACACATGAAGGCCAGGTACTCTAGGGTAGACCTGATATGAACTGACACTTGAAGGTCAGGTACTCTAGGGGAGACCCGATAGGAACTGACACTTGAAGGCCGGGTACTCTAGGTTAGACCTGATAGGAACTGACACATGAAGGCCAGGTACTCTAGGGTAGACCTGATATGAACTGACACTTGAAGGTCAGGTACTCTAGGGGAGACCTGATAGGAACTGACACTTGAAGGCCAGGTACTCTAGGGTAGACCTGATATGAACTGACACTTGAAGGCCAGGTACTCTAGGGTAGACCTGATAGGAACTGACCCTTGAAGGCCAGGTACTCTAGGGTAGACCTAATAGGAACTGACACTTGAAGGCCGGGTACTCTAGGGTAGACCTGATAGGAACTGACACTTGAAGGCCAGGTACTCTAGGGTAGACCTGATAGGAACTGACACTTGAAGGCCAGGTACTCTAGGGTAGACCTGATATGAACTGACACTTGAAGGCCAGGTACTCTAGGGGAGACCCGATAGGAACTGACACTTGAAGGCTGGGTACTCTAGGGTAGACCTGATAGGAACTGACACTTGAAGGTCAGGTACTCTAGGGGAGACCCGATAGGAACTGACACTTGAAGGCCGGGTACTCTAGGTTAGACCTGATAGGAACTGACACATGAAGGCCAGGTACTCTAGGGTAGACCTGATATGAACTGACACTTGAAGGTCAGGTACTCTAGGGGAGACCTGATAGGAACTGACACTTGAAGGCCAGGTACTCTAGGGTAGACCTGATATGAACTGACACTTGAAGGCCAGGTACTCTAGGGTAGACCTGATAGGAACTGACCCTTGAAGGTCAGGTACTCTAGGGGAGACCCAATAGGAACTGACACTTGAAGGCCGGGTACTCTAGGGTAGACCTGATAGGAACTGACACTTGAAGGCCAGGTACTCTAGGGTAGACCTGATATGAACTGACACTTGAAGGCCGGGTACTCTAGGTTAGAGCTGATAGGAACTGACACTTGAAGGCCAGGTACTCTAGGGTAGACCTGATATGAACTGACACTTGAAGGTCAGGTACTCTAGGGGAGACCTGATAGGAACTGACACTTGAAGGCTGGGTACTCTAGGGTAGACCTGATATGAACTGACACTTGAAGGCCAGGTACTCTAGGGTAGACCTGATATGAACTGACAATTGAAGGCTGGGTACTCTAGGGTAGACCTGATAGGAACTGACACTTGAAGGCCAGGTACTCTAGGGGAGACCCGATAGGAACTGACACTTGAAGGCCGGGTACTCTAGGGTAGACCTGATAGGAACTGACACTTGAAGGCCAGGTACTCTAGGGTAGACCTGATATGAACTGACACTTGAAGGCCGGGTATTCTAGGTTAGACCTGATAGGAACTTACACTTGAAGGCCAGGTACTCTAGGGTAGACCTGATATGAACTGACACTTGAAGGTCAGGTACTCTAGGGGAGACCTGATAGGAACTGACACTTGAAGGCTGGGTACTCTAGGGTAGACCTGATCTGAACTGACACTTGAAGGCCAGGTACTCTAGGGTAGACCTGATATGAACTGACAATTGAAGTCTGGGTACTCTAGGGTAGACCCGATAGGAACTGACACTTGAAGGCCGGGTACTCTAGGGTAGACCTGATAGGAACTGACACTTGAAGGCCGGGTACTCTAGGGTAGACCTGATAGGAACTGACACTTGAAGGCCAGGTACTCTAGAGTAGACCTGATATGAACTGACACTTGAAGGCCGGGTACTCTAGGGTAGACCTGATAGGAACTGACACTTGAAGGCCAGGTACTCTAGGGTAGACCTAATAGGAACTGACACTTGAAGGTCAGGTACTCTAGGGGAGACCCGATAGGAACTGACACTTGAAGGCCGGGTACTCTAGGGTAGACCTGATAGGAACTGACACTTGAAGGCCAGGTACTCTAGGGTAGACCTGATATGAACTGACACTTGAAGGCCGGGTACTCTAGGGTAGACCTGATAGGAACTGACACATGAAGGCCAGGTACTTTAGGGTAGACCTGATATGAACTGACACTTGAAGGCCAGGTACTCTAGGGTAGACCTAATAGGAACTGACACTTGAAGGTTGGGTACTCTAGGGGAGACCTGATAGGAACTGACACTTGAAGGCCGGGTACTCTAGGTTGGACCTGATAGGAACTGACACATGAAGGCCAGGTACTCTAGGGTAGACCTGATATGAACTGACACTTGAAGGCCAGGTACTCTAGGGCAGACCTGATAGGAACTGACACTTGAAGGCTGGGTACTCTAGGGTAGACCTGATATAAACTGACACTTGAAGGCCAGGTAATCTAGGGTAGACCTGATATGAACTGACAATTGAAGGCTGGGTACTCTAGGGTAGACCTGATAGGAACTGACACTTGAAGGCCATGTACTCTAGGGTAGACCTGATAGGAACTGACACTTGAAGGCCAGGTACTCTAGGGTAGACCTGATATGAACTGACACTTAAAGGCCAGGTACTCTAGGGGAGACCCGATAGGAACTGACACTTGAAGGCCAGGTACTCTAGGGTAGACCTGATATGAACTGACACTTGAAGGCCGGGTACTCTAGGGTAGACCTGATAGGAACTGACACTTGAAGGCCAGGTACTCTAGGGTAGACCTGATATGAACTGACACTTGAAGGTCAGGTACTCTAGGGGAGACCTGATAGGAACTGACACTTGAAGGCTGGGTACTCTAGGGTAGACCTGATATGAACTGACACTTGAAGGCCAGGTACTCTAGGGTAGACCTAATAGGAACTGACACTTGAAGGCCGGGTACTCTAGGGTAGACCTGATAGGAACTGACACTTGAAGGTCAGGTACTCTAGGGGAGACCTGATAGGAACTGACACTTGAAGGCTGGGTACTCTAGGGTAGAACTGATATGAACTGACACTTGAAGGCCAGGTACTCTAGGGTAGACCTGATATGAGCTGACAATTGAAGGCTGGGTACTCTAGGGTAGACCTGTTAGGAACTGACACTTGAAGGCCAGGTACTCTAGGGTAGACCTGATAGGAACTGACACTTGAAGGCCAGGTACTCTAGGGTAGACCTGATATGAACTGACACTTGAAGGCCAGGTACTCTAGGGGAGACCTGATAGGAACTGACACTTGAAGGCCAGGTACTCTAGGGTAGACCTGATATGAACTGACACTTAAAGGCCAGGTACTCTAGGGTAGACCTAATAGGAACTGACACTTGAAGGTCAGGTACTCTAGGGGAGACCCAATAGGAACTGACACTTGAAGGCCGGGTACTCTAGGGTAGACCTGATAGGAACTGACACTTGAAGGCCAGGTACTCTAGGGTAGACCTGATATGAACTGACATTTGAAGGCCGGGTACTCTAGGTTAGAGCTGATAGGAACTGACACTTGAAGGCCAGGTACTCTAGGGTAGACCTGATATTAACTGACACTTGAAGGTCAGGTACTCTAGGGGAGACCTGATAGGAACTGACACTTGAAGGCCGGGTACTCTAGGGGAAACCCGATAGGAACTGACACTTGAAGGCCAGGTACTCTAGGGTAGACCTGATAGGAACTGACACTTGAAGGCCGGGTACTCTAGGGTAGACCTGATATGAACTGACACTTGAAGGCTGGGTACTCTAGGGTAGACCCGATAGGAACTGACACTTGAAGGCCGGGTACTCTAGGGGAGACTTGATAGGAACTGACACTTGAAGGCCAGGTACTCTAGTGTAGACCTGATATGAACTGACACTTGAAGGCCGGGTACTCTAGGGTAGACCTGATAGGAACTGACACTTGAAGGCCAGGTACTTTAGGGTAGACCTAATAGGAACTGACACTTGAAGGCTGGGTACTCTAGGGTAGAACTGATATGAACTGACACTTGAAGGCCAGGTACTCTAGGGTAGACCTGATATGAGCTGACAATTGAAGGCTGGGTACTCTAGGGTAGACCTGTTAGGAACTGACACTTGAAGGCCAGGTACTCTAGGGTAGACCTGATAGGAACTGACACTTGAAGGCCAGGTACTCTAGGGTAGACCTGATATGAACTGACACTTGAAGGCCAGGTACTCTAGGGGAGACCTGATAGGAACTGACACTTGAAGGCCAGGTACTCTAGGGTAGACCTGATATGAACTGACACTTAAAGGCCAGGTACTCTAGGGTAGACCTAATAGGAACTGACACTTGAAGGTCAGGTACTCTAGGGGAGACCCAATAGGAACTGACACTTGAAGGCCGGGTACTCTAGGGTAGACCTGATAGGAACTGACACTTGAAGGCCAGGTACTCTAGGGTAGACCTGATATGAACTGACACTTGAAGGCCGGGTACTCTAGGTTAGACCTGATAGGAACTGACACTTGAAGGCCAGGTACTCTAGGGTAGACCTGATATTAACTGACACTTGAAGGTCAGGTACTCTAGGGGAGACCTGATAGGAACTGACACTTGAAGGCCGGGTACTCTAGGGGAAACCCGATAGGAACTGACACTTGAAGGCCAGGTACTCTAGGGTAGACCTGATAGGAACTGACACTTGAAGGCCGGGTACTCTAGGGTAGACCTGATATGAACTGACACTTGAAGGCTGGGTACTCTAGGGTAGACCCGATAGGAACTGACACTTGAAGGCCGGGTACTCTAGGGGAGACTTGATAGGAACTGACACTTGAAGGCCAGGTACTCTAGTGTAGACCTGATATGAACTGACACTTGAAGGCCGGGTACTCTAGGGTAGACCTGATAGGAACTGACACTTGAAGGCCAGGTACTTTAGGGTAGACCTAATAGGAACTGACACTTGAAGGCCGGGTACTCTAGGGTAGACCTGATAGGAACTGACACTTGAAGGCCAGGTACTCTAGGGTAGACCTGATAGGAACTGACACTTGAATGCCAGGTACTCTAGGGTAGACCTGATATGAACTGACACTTGAAGGCCAGGTACTCTAGGGTAGACCTGATAGGAACTGACACTTGAAGGCCAGGTACTCTAGGGTAGACCTAATAGGAACTGACACTTGAAGGCCGGGTACTCTAGGGTAGACCTGATAGGAACTGACACTTGAAGGCCACGTACTCTAGGGTAGACCTGATAGGAACTGACACTTGAAGGCCAGGTACTCTAGGGTAGACCTGATATGAACTGACACTTGAAGGCCAGGTACTCTAGGGGAGACCAGATAGGAACTGACACTTGAAGGCCGGGTACTCTAGGGTAGACCTGATAGGAAATGACACTTGAAGGCCAGGTACTCTAGGGTAGACCTGATATGAACTGACACTTGAAGGCCGGGTACTCTAGGGTAGACCTGATAGGAACTGACACTTGAAGGCCAGGTACTCTAGGGGAGACCCGATAGGAACTGACACTTGAAGGCCGGGTACTCTAGGGTAGACCTGATAGGAACTGACACTTGAAGGCCAGGTACTCTAGGGTAGACCTCATATGAACTGACACTTGAAGGCCGGGTACTCTAGGTTAGACCTGATAGGAACTGACACTTGAAGGCCAGGTACTCTAGGGTAGACCTGATATGAACTGACACTTGATGGTCAGGTACTCTAGGGGAGACCTGATAGGAACTGACACTTGAAGGCTGGGTACTCTAGGGTAGACCTGATATGAACTGACACTTGAAGGCCAGGTACTCTAGGGTAGACCTGATATGAACTGACAATTGAAGGCTGGGTACTCTAGGGTAGACCTGATAGGAACTGACACTTGAAGGCCAGGTACTCTAGGGGAGACCCGATAGGAACTGACACTTGAAGGCCGGGTACTCTAGGGTAGACCTGATAGGAACTGACACTTGAAGGCCAGGTACTCTAGGGTAGACCTCATATGAACTGACACTTGAAGGCCGGGTACTCTAGGTTAGACCTGATAGGAACTGACACTTGAAGGCCAGGTACTCTAGGGTAGACCTGATATGAACTGACACTTGAAGGTCAGGTATTCTAGGGGAGACCTGATAGGAACTGACACTTGAAGGCTGGGTACTCTAGGGTAGACCTGATATGAACTGACACTTGAAGGCCAGGTACTCTAGGGTAGACCTGATATGAACTGACAATTGAAGTCTGGGTACTCTAGGGTAGACCCGATAGGAACTGACACTTGAAGGCCGGGTACTCTAGGGTAGACCTGATAGGAACTGACACTTGAAGGCCAGGTACTCTAGGGTAGACTTGATATGAACTGACACTTGAAGGCCGGGTACTCTAGGGTAGACCTGATATGAACTGACACTTGAAGGCCAGGTACTCTAGGGTAGACCTGATAGGAACTGACCCTTGAAGGCCAGGTACTCTAGGGTAGACCTAATAGGAACTTACACTTGAAGGCCGGGTACTCTAGGGTAGACCTGATAGGAACTGACACTTGAAGGCCAGGTACTCTAGGGGAGACCTGATAGGAACTGACACTTGAAGGCCAGGTACTCTAGGGTAGACCTGATATGAACTGACACTTGAAGGCCAGGTACTCTAGGGTAGACCTGATAGGAACTGACCCTTGAAGGCCAGGTACTCTAGGGTAGACCTAATAGGAACTGACACTTGAAGGCCGGGTACTCTAGGGTAGACCTGATAGGAACTGACACTTGAAGGCCAGGTACTCTAGGGTAGACCTGATAGGAACTGACACTTGAAGGCCAGGTACTCTAGGGTAGACCTGATATGAACTGACACTTGAAGGCCAGGTACTCTAGGGGAGACCCGATAGGAACTGACACTTGAAGGCTGGGTACTCTAGGGTAGACCTGATAGGAACTGACACTTAAAGGCCAGGTACTCTAGGGTAGACCTGATATGAACTGACACTTGAAGGCCGGGTACTCTAGGTTAGACCTGATAGGAACTGACACTTGAAGGCCAGGTACTCTAGGGTAGACCTGATATGAACTGACACTTGAAGGTCAGGTACTCTAGGGGAGACCTGATAGGAACTGACACTTGAAGGCTGGGTACTCTAGGGTAGACCTGATATGAACTGACACTTGAAGGCCAGGTACTCTAGGGTAGACCTGATATGAACTGACAATTGAAGGCTGGGTACTCTAGGGTAGACCTGATAGGAACTGACACTTGAAGGCCAGGTACTCTAGGGGAGACCCGATAGGAACTGACACTTGAAGGCCGGGTACTCTAGGGTAGACCTGATAGGAACTGACACTTGAAGGCCAGGTACTCTAGGGTAGACCTGATATGAACTGACACTTGAAGGCCGGGTATTCTAGGTTAGACCTGATAGGAACTTACACTTGAAGGCCAGGTACTCTAGGGTAGACCTGATATGAACTGACACTTGAAGGTCAGGTACTCTAGGGGAGACCTGATAGGAACTGACACTTGAAGGCTGGGTACTCTAGGGTAGACCTGATCTGAACTGACACTTGAAGGCCAGGTACTCTAGGGTAGACCTGATATGAACTGACACTTGAAGGCCGGGTACTCTAGGGTAGACCTGATAGGAACTGACACTTGAAGGCCAGGTACTCTAGGGTAGACCTAATAGGAACTGACACTTGAAGGTCAGGTACTCTAGGGGAGACCCGATAGGAACTGACACTTGAAGGCCGGGTACTCTAGGGTAGACCTGATAGGAACTGACACTTGAAGGCCAGGTACTCTAGGGTAGACCTGATATGAACTGACACTTGAAGGCCGGGTACTCTAGGGTAGACCTGATAGGAACTGACACTTGAAGGCCAGGTACTCTAGGGTAGACCTAATAGGAACTGACACTTGAAGGTCAGGTACTCTAGGGGAGACCCGATAGGAACTGACACTTGAAGGCCGGGTACTCTAGGGTAGACCTGATAGGAACTGACACTTGAAGGCCAGGTACTCTAGGGTAGACCTGATATGAACTGACACATGAAGGCCAGGTACTCTAGGGTAGACCTGATATGAACTGACACTTGAAGGTCAGGTACTCTAGGGGAGACCAGATAGGAACTGACACTTGAAGGCCAGGTACTCTAGGGTAGACCTAATAGGAACTGACACTTGAAGGTTGGGTACTCTAGGGGAGACCTGATAGGAACTGACACTTGAAGGCCGGGTACTCTAGGTTGGACCTGATAGGAACTGACACATGAAGGCCAGGTACTCTAGGGTAGACCTGATATGAACTGACACTTGAAGGTCAGGTACTCTAGGGGAGACCAGATAGGAACTGACACTTGAAGGCCGGATACTCTAGGTTAGACCTGATAGGAACTGACACTTGAAGGCCATGTACTCTAGGGTAGACCTGATAGGAACTGACACTTGAAGGCCAGGTACTCTAGGGCAGACCTGATAGGAACTGACACTTAAAGGCTGGGTACTCTAGGGTAGACCTGATATAAACTGACACTTGAAGGCCAGGTAATCTAGGGTAGACCTGATATGAACTGACAATTGAAGGCTGGGTACTCTAGGGTAGACCTGATAGGAACTGACACTTGAAGGCCATGTACTCTAGGGTAGACCTGATAGGAACTGACACTTGAAGGCCAGGTACTCTAGGGTAGACCTGATATGAACTGACACTTAAAGGCCAGGTACTCTAGGGGAGACCCGATAGGAACTGACACTTGAAGGCCAGGTACTCTAGGGTAGACCTGATATGAACTGACACTTGAAGGCCGGGTACACTAGGGTAGACCTGATAGGAACTGACACTTGAAGGCCAGGTACTCTAGGGTAGACCTGATATGAACTGACACTTGAAGGTCAGGTACTCTAGGGGAGACCTGATAGGAACTGACACTTGAAGGCTGGGTACTCTAGGGTAGACCTGATATGAACTGACACTTGAAGGCCAGGTACTCTAGGGGAGACCCGATAGGAACTGACACTTGAAGGCCAGGTACTCTAGGGTAGACCTGATAGGAACTGACACTTGAAGGCTGGGTACTCTAGGGTAGACCTGATATGAACTGACACTTGAAGGCCAGGTACTCTAGGGTAGACCTGATATGAACTGACAATTGAAGGCTGGGTACTCTAGGGTAGACCTGATAGGAACTGACACTTGAAGGCCAGGTACTCTAGGGGAGACCCGATAGGAACTGACACTTGAAGGCCAGGTACTCTAGGGTAGACCTGATATGAACTGACACTTGAAGGTCAGGTACTCTAGGGGAGACCTGATAGGAACTGACACTTGAAGGCTGGGTACTCTAGGGTAGACCTGATATGAACTGACACTTGAAGGCCAGGTACTCTAGGGTAGACCTGATATGAACTGACAATTGAAGGCCGGGTACTCTAGGGTAGACCTGATAGGAACTGACACTTGAAGGCCAGGTACTCTAGGGTAGACCTAATAGGAACTGACACTTGAAGGTTGGGTACTCTAGGGGAGACCCGATAGGAACTGACACTTGAAGGCCGGATACTCTAGGTTAGACCTGATAGGAACTGACACATGAAGGCCAGGTACTCTAGGGTAGACCTGATATGAACTGACACTTGAAGGTCAGGTACTCTAGGGGAGACCCGATAGGAACTGACACTTGAAGGCCGGGTACTCTAGGTTAGACCTGATAGGAACTGACACATGAAGGCCAGGTACTCTAGGGTAGACCTGATATGAACTGACACTTGAAGGTCAGGTACTCTAGGGGAGACCTGATAGGAACTGACACTTGAAGGCCAGGTACTTTAGGGTAGACCTAATAGGAACTGACACTTGAAGGTTGGGTACTCTAGGGGAGACCTGATAGGAACTGACACTTGAAGGCCGGGTACTCTAGGTTGGACCTGATAGGAACTGACACATGAAGGCCAGGTACTCTAGGGTAGACCTGATATGAACTGACACTTGAAGGTCAGGTACTCTAGGGGAGACCAGATAGGAACTGACACTTGAAGGCCGGATACTCTAGGTTAGACCTGATAGGAACTGACACATGAAGGCCAGGTACTCTAGGGTAGACCTGATATGAACTGACACTTGAAGGCCAGGTACTCTAGGGCAGACCTGATAGGAACTGACACTTGAAGGCTGGGTACTCTAGGGTAGACCTGATATAAACTGACACTTGAAGGCCAGGTAATCTAGGGTAGACCTGATATGAACTGACAATTGAAGGCTGGGTACTCTAGGGTAGACCTGATAGGAACTGACACTTGAAGGCCATGTACTCTAGGGTAGACCTGATAGGAACTGACACTTGAAGGCCAGGTACTCTAGGGTAGACCTGATATGAACTGACACTTAAAGGCCAGGTACTCTAGGGGAGACCCGATAGGAACTGACACTTGAAGGCCAGGTACTCTAGGGTAGACCTGATATGAACTGACACTTGAAGGCCGGGTACTCTAGGGTAGACCTGATAGGAACTGACACTTGAAGGCCAGGTACTCTAGGGTAGACCTGATATGAACTGACACTTGAAGGTCAGGTACTCTAGGGGAGACCTGATAGGAACTGACACTTGAAGGCTGGGTACTCTAGGGTAGACCTGATATGAACTGACACTTGAAGGCCAGGTACTCTAGGGTAGACCTAATAGGAACTGACACTTGAAGGCCGGGTACTCTAGGGTAGACCTGATAGGAACTGACACTTGAAGGTCAGGTACTCTAGGGGAGACCTGATAGGAACTGACACTTGAAGGCTGGGTACTCTAGGGTAGAACTGATATGAACTGACACTTGAAGGCCAGGTACTCTAGGGTAGACCTGATATGAGCTGACAATTGAAGGCTGGGTACTCTAGGGTAGACCTGTTAGGAACTGACACTTGAAGGCCAGGTACTCTAGGGTAGACCTGATAGGAACTGACACTTGAAGGCCAGGTACTCTAGGGTAGACCTGATATGAACTGACACTTGAAGGCCAGGTACTCTAGGGGAGACCTGATAGGAACTGACACTTGAAGGCCAGGTACTCTAGGGTAGACCTGATATGAACTGACACTTAAAGGCCAGGTACTCTAGGGTAGACCTAATAGGAACTGACACTTGAAGGTCAGGTACTCTAGGGGAGACCCAATAGGAACTGACACTTGAAGGCCGGGTACTCTAGGGTAGACCTGATAGGAACTGACACTTGAAGGCCAGGTACTCTAGGGTAGACCTGATATGAACTGACACTTGAAGGCCGGGTACTCTAGGTTAGAGCTGATAGGAACTGACACTTGAAGGCCAGGTACTCTAGGGTAGACCTGATATTAACTGACACTTGAAGGTCAGGTACTCTAGGGGAGACCTGATAGGAACTGACACTTGAAGGCCGGGTACTCTAGGGGAAACCCGATAGGAACTGACACTTGAAGGCCAGGTACTCTAGGGTAGACCTGATAGGAACTGACACTTGAAGGCCGGGTACTCTAGGGTAGACCTGATATGAACTGACACTTGAAGGCTGGGTACTCTAGGGTAGACCCGATAGGAACTGACACTTGAAGGCCGGGTACTCTAGGGGAGACTTGATAGGAACTGACACTTGAAGGCCAGGTACTCTAGTGTAGACCTGATATGAACTGACACTTGAAGGCCGGGTACTCTAGGGTAGACCTGATAGGAACTGACACTTGAAGGCCAGGTACTTTAGGGTAGACCTAATAGGAACTGACACTTGAAGGCTGGGTACTCTAGGGTAGAACTGATATGAACTGACACTTGAAGGCCAGGTACTCTAGGGTAGACCTGATATGAGCTGACAATTGAAGGCTGGGTACTCTAGGGTAGACCTGTTAGGAACTGACACTTGAAGGCCAGGTACTCTAGGGTAGACCTGATAGGAACTGACACTTGAAGGCCAGGTACTCTAGGGTAGACCTGATATGAACTGACACTTGAAGGCCAGGTACTCTAGGGGAGACCTGATAGGAACTGACACTTGAAGGCCAGGTACTCTAGGGTAGACCTGATATGAACTGACACTTAAAGGCCAGGTACTCTAGGGTAGACCTAATAGGAACTGACACTTGAAGGTCAGGTACTCTAGGGGAGACCCAATAGGAACTGACACTTGAAGGCCGGGTACTCTAGGGTAGACCTGATAGGAACTGACACTTGAAGGCCAGGTACTCTAGGGTAGACCTGATATGAACTGACACTTGAAGGCCGGGTACTCTAGGTTAGACCTGATAGGAACTGACACTTGAAGGCCAGGTACTCTAGGGTAGACCTGATATTAACTGACACTTGAAGGTCAGGTACTCTAGGGGAGACCTGATAGGAACTGACACTTGAAGGCCGGGTACTCTAGGGGAAACCCGATAGGAACTGACACTTGAAGGCCAGGTACTCTAGGGTAGACCTGATAGGAACTGACACTTGAAGGCCGGGTACTCTAGGGTAGACCTGATATGAACTGACACTTGAAGGCTGGGTACTCTAGGGTAGACCCGATAGGAACTGACACTTGAAGGCCGGGTACTCTAGGGGAGACTTGATAGGAACTGACACTTGAAGGCCAGGTACTCTAGTGTAGACCTGATATGAACTGACACTTGAAGGCCGGGTACTCTAGGGTAGACCTGATAGGAACTGACACTTGAAGGCCAGGTACTTTAGGGTAGACCTAATAGGAACTGACACTTGAAGGCCGGGTACTCTAGGGTAGACCTGATAGGAACTGACACTTGAAGGCCAGGTACTCTAGGGTAGACCTGATAGGAACTGACACTTGAAGGCCAGGTACTCTAGGGTAGACCTGATATGAACTGACACTTGAAGGCCAGGTACTCTAGGGTAGACCTGATAGGAACTGACACTTGAAGGCCAGGTACTCTAGGGTAGACCTAATAGGAACTGACACTTGAAGGCCGGGTACTCTAGGGTAGACCTGATAGGAACTGACACTTGAAGGCCACGTACTCTAGGGTAGACCTGATAGGAACTGACACTTGAAGGCCAGGTACTCTAGGGTAGACCTGATATGAACTGACACTTGAAGGCCAGGTACTCTAGGGGAGACCAGATAGGAACTGACACTTGAAGGCCGGGTACTCTAGGGTAGACCTGATAGGAAATGACACTTGAAGGCCAGGTACTCTAGGGTAGACCTGATATGAACTGACACTTGAAGGCCGGGTACTCTAGGGTAGACCTGATAGGAACTGACACTTGAAGGCCAGGTACTCTAGGGGAGACCCGATAGGAACTGACACTTGAATGCCGGGTACTCTAGGGTAGACCTGATAGGAACTGACACTTGAAGGCCAGGTACTCTAGGGTAGACCTCATATGAACTGACACTTGAAGGCCGGGTACTCTAGGTTAGACCTGATAGGAACTGACACTTGAAGGCCAGGTACTCTAGGGTAGACCTGATATGAACTGACACTTGATGGTCAGGTACTCTAGGGGAGACCTGATAGGAACTGACACTTGAAGGCTGGGTACTCTAGGGTAGACCTGATATGAACTGACACTTGAAGGCCAGGTACTCTAGGGTAGACCTGATATGAACTGACAATTGAAGGCTGGGTACTCTAGGGTAGACCTGATAGGAACTGACACTTGAAGGCCAGGTACTCTAGGGGAGACCCGATAGGAACTGACACTTGAAGGCCGGGTACTCTAGGGTAGACCTGATAGGAACTGACACTTGAAGGCCAGGTACTCTAGGGTAGACCTCATATGAACTGACACTTGAAGGCCGGGTACTCTAGGTTAGACCTGATAGGAACTGACACTTGAAGGCCAGGTACTCTAGGGTAGACCTGATATGAACTGACACTTGAAGGTCAGGTATTCTAGGGGAGACCTGATAGGAACTGACACTTGAAGGCTGGGTACTCTAGGGTAGACCTGATATGAACTGACACTTGAAGGCCAGGTACTCTAGGGTAGACCTGATATGAACTGACAATTGAAGTCTGGGTACTCTAGGGTAGACCCGATAGGAACTGACACTTGAAGGCCGGGTACTCTAGGGTAGACCTGATAGGAACTGACACTTGAAGGCCAGGTACTCTAGGGTAGACTTGATATGAACTGACACTTGAAGGCCGGGTACTCTAGGGTAGACCTGATAGGAACTGACACTTGAAGGCCAGGTACTCTAGGGTAGACCTAATAGGAACTGACACTTGAAGGTCAGGTACTCTAGGGGAGACCCGATAGGAACTGACACTTGAAGGCCGGGTACTCTAGGGTAGACCTGATAGGAACTGACACTTGAAGGCCAGGTACTCTAGGGTAGACCTGATATGAACTGACACTTGAAGGCCGGGTACTCTAGGGTAGACCTGATAGGAACTGACACATGAAGGCCAGGTACTCTAGGGTAGACCTGATATGAACTGACACTTGAAGGCCAGGTACTCTAGGGTAGACCTAATAGGAACTGACACTTGAAGGTTGGGTACTCTAGGGGAGACCCGATAGGAACTGACACTTGAAGGCCGGATACTCTAGGTTAGACCTGATAGGAACTGACACATGAAGGCCAGGTACTCTAGGGTAGACCTGATATGAACTGACACTTGAAGGTCAGGTACTCTAGGGGAGACCTGATAGGAACTGACACTTGAAGGCCGGGTACTCTAGGTTAGACCTGATAGGAACTGACACATGAAGGCCAGGTACTCTAGGGTAGACCTGATATGAACTGACACTTGAAGGTCAGGTACTCTAGGGGAGACCTGATAGGAACTGACACTTGAAGGCCAGGTACTCTAGGGTAGACCTGATATGAACTGACACTTGAAGGCCAGGTACTCTAGGGTAGACCTGATAGGAACTGACCCTTGAAGGCCAGGTACTCTAGGGTAGACCTAATAGGAACTGACACTTGAAGGCCGGGTACTCTAGGGTAGACCTGATAGGAACTGACACTTGAAGGCCAGGTACTCTAGGGTAGACCTGATAGGAACTGACACTTGAAGGCCAGGTACTCTAGGGTAGACCTGATATGAACTGACACTTGAAGGCCAGGTACTCTAGGGGAGACCCGATAGGAACTGACACTTGAAGGCTGGGTACTCTAGGGTAGACCTGATAGGTACTGACACTTAAAGGCCAGGTACTCTAGGGTAGACCTGATATGAACTGACACTTGAAGGCCGGGTACTCTAGGTTAGACCTGATAGGAACTGACACTTGAAGGCCAGGTACTCTAGGGTAGACCTGATATGAACTGACACTTGAAGGTCAGGTACTCTAGGGGAGACCTGATAGGAACTGACACTTGAAGGCTGGGTACTCTAGGGTAGACCTGATATGAACTGACACTTGAAGGCCAGGTACTCTAGGGTAGACCTGATATGAACTGACAATTGAAGGCTGGGTACTCTAGGGTAGACCTGATAGGAACTGACACTTGAAGGCCAGGTACTCTAGGGGAGACCCGATAGGAACTGACACTTGAAGGCCGGGTACTCTAGGGTAGACCTGATAGGAACTGACACTTGAAGGCCAGGTACTCTAGGGTAGACCTGATATGAACTGACACTTGAAGGCCGGGTATTCTAGGTTAGACCTGATAGGAACTTACACTTGAAGGCCAGGTACTCTAGGGTAGACCTGATATGAACTGACACTTGAAGGTCAGGTACTCTAGGGGAGACCTGATAGGAACTGACACTTGAAGGCTGGGTACTCTAGGGTAGACCTGATCTGAACTGACACTTGAAGGCCAGGTACTCTAGGGTAGACCTGATATGAACTGACAATTGAAGTCTGGGTACTCTAGGGTAGACCCGATAGGAACTGACACTTGAAGGCCGGGTACTCTAGGGTAGACCTGATAGGAACTGACACTTGAAGGCCGGGTACTCTAGGGTAGACCTGATAGGAACTGACACTTGAAGGCCAGGTACTCTAGGGTAGACCTGATATGAACTGACACTTGAAGGCCGGGTACTCTAGGGTAGACCTGATAGGAACTGACACTTGAAGGCCAGGTACTCTAGGGTAGACCTAATAGGAACTGACACTTGAAGGTCAGGTACTCTAGGGGAGACCCGATAGGAACTGACACTTGAAGGCCGGGTACTCTAGGGTAGACCTGATAGGAACTGACACTTGAAGGCCAGGTACTCTAGGGTAGACCTGATATGAACTGACACTTGAAGGCCGGGTACTCTAGGGTAGACCTGATAGGAACTGACACATGAACGCCAGGTACTTTAGGGTAGACCTGATATGAACTGACACTTGAAGGCCAGGTACTCTAGGGTAGACCTAATAGGAACTGACACTTGAAGGTTGGGTACTCTAGGGGAGACCTGATAGGAACTGACACTTGAAGGCCGGGTACTCTAGGTTGGACCTGATAGGAACTGACACATGAAGGCCAGGTACTCTAGGGTAGACCTGATATGAACTGACACTTGAAGGTCAGGTACTCTAGGGGAGACCAGATAGGAACTGACACTTGAAGGCCGGATACTCTAGGTTAGACCTGATAGGAACTGACACATGAAGGCCAGGTACTCTAGGGTAGACCTGATATGAACTGACACTTGAAGGCCAGGTACTCTAGGGCAGACCTGATAGGAACTGACACTTGAAGGCTGGGTACTCTAGGGTAGACCTGATATAAACTGACACTTGAAGGCCAGGTAATCTAGGGTAGACCTGATATGAACTGACAATTGAAGGCTGGGTACTCTAGGGTAGACCTGATAGGAACTGACACTTGAAGGCCATGTACTCTAGGGTAGACCTGATAGGAACTGACACTTGAAGGCCAGGTACTCTAGGGTAGACCTGATATGAACTGACACTTAAAGGCCAGGTACTCTAGGGGAGACCCGATAGGAACTGACACTTGAAGGCCAGGTACTCTAGGGTAGACCTGATATGAACTGACACTTGAAGGCCGGGTACTCTAGGGTAGACCTGATAGGAACTGACACTTGAAGGCCAGGTACTCTAGGGTAGACCTGATATGAACTGACACTTGAAGGCCGGGTACTCTAGGGTAGACCTGATATGAACTGACACTTGAAGGTCAGGTACTCTAGGGGAGACCTGATAGGAACTGACACTTGAAGGCCGGGTACTCTAGGGTAGACCTGATAGGAACTGACACTTGAAGGCCAGGTACTCTAGGGTAGACCTGATATGAACTGACACTTGAAGGCCGGGTACTCTAGGGTAGACCTGATATGAACTGACACTTGAAGGTCAGGTACTCTAGGGGAGACCTGATAGGAACTGACACTTGAAGGCTGGGTACTCTAGGGTAGACCTGATATGAACTGACACTTGAAGGTCAGGTACTCTAGGGTAGACCTGATAGGAACTGACACTTGAAGGCCGGGTACTCTAGGGTAGACCTGATAGGAACTGACACTTGAAGGCCAGGTACTCTAGGGTAGACCTGATATGAACTGACACTTGAAGGCCGGGTACTCTAGGGTAGACCTGATATGAACTGACACTTGAAGGTCAGGTACTCTAGGGGAGACCTGATAGGAACTGACACTTGAAGGCTGGGTACTCTAGGGTAGACCTGATATGAACTGACACTTGAAGGTCAGGTACTCTAGGGTAGACCTGATAGGAACTGACACTTGAAGGCCGGGTACTCTAGGGTAGACCTGATAGGAACTGACACTTGAAGGCCAGGTACTCTAGGGTAGACCTGATATGAACTGACACTTGAAGGCCGGGTACTCTAGGGTAGACCTGATATGAACTGACACTTGAAGGTCAGGTACTCTAGGGGAGACCTGATAGGAACTGACACTTGAAGGCTGGGTACTCTAGGGTAGACCTGATATGAACTGACACTTGAAGGCCAGGTACTCTAGGGTAGACCTGATATGAACTGACAATTGAAGGCTGGGTACTCTAGGGTAGACCTGATAGGAACTGACACTTGAAGGCCAGGTACTCTAGGGGAGACCCGATAGGAACTGACACTTGAAGGCCAGGTACTCTAGGGTAGACCTAATATGAACTGACACTTGAAGGTCAGGTACTCTAGGGGAGACCTGATAGGAACTGACACTTGAAGGCTGGGTACTCTAGGGTAGACCTGATATGAACTGACACTTGAAGGCCAGGTACTCTAGGGTAGACCTGATATGAACTGACAATTGAAGGCCGGGTACTCTAGGGTAGACCTGATAGGAACTGACACTTGAAGGCCAGGTACTCTAGGGTAGACCTAATAGGAACTGACACTTGAAGGTTGGGTACTCTAGGGGAGACCCGATAGGAACTGACACTTGAAGGCCGGATACTCTAGGTTAGACCTGATAGGAACTGACACATGAAGGCCAGGTACTCTAGGGTAGACCTGATATGAACTGACACTTGAAGGTCAGGTACTCTAGGGGAGACCCGATAGGAACTGACACTTGAAGGCCGGGTACTCTAGGTTAGACCTGATAGGAACTGACACATGAAGGCCAGGTACTCTAGGGTAGACCTGATATGAACTGACACTTGAAGGTCAGGTACTCTAGGGGAGACCTGATAGGAACTGACACTTGAAGGCCAGGTACTCTAGGGTAGACCTGATATGAACTGACACTTGAAGGCCAGGTACTCTAGGGTAGACCTGATAGGAACTGACCCTTGAAGGCCAGGTACTCTAGGGTAGACCTAATAGGAACTGACACTTGAAGGCCGGGTACTCTAGGGTAGACCTGATAGGAACTGACACTTGAAGGCCAGGTACTCTAGGGTAGACCTGATAGGAACTGACACTTGAAGGCCAGGTACTCTAGGGTAGACCTGATATGAACTGACACTTGAAGGCCAGGTACTCTAGGGGAGACCCGATAGGAACTGACACTTGAAGGCTGGGTACTCTAGGGTAGACCTGATAGGAACTGACACTTAAAGGCCAGGTACTCTAGGGTAGACCTGATATGAACTGACACTTGAAGGCCGGGTACTCTAGGTTAGACCTGATAGGAACTGACACTTGAAGGCCAGGTACTCTAGGGTAGACCTGATATGAACTGACACTTGAAGGTCAGGTACTCTAGGGGAGACCTGATAGGAACTGACACTTGAAGGCTGGGTACTCTAGGGTAGACCTGATATGAACTGACACTTGAAGGCCAGGTACTCTAGGGTAGACCTGATATGAACTGACAATTGAAGGCTGGGTACTCTAGGGTAGACCTGATAGGAACTGACACTTGAAGGCCAGGTACTCTAGGGGAGACCCGATAGGAACTGACACTTGAAGGCCGGGTACTCTAGGGTAGACCTGATAGGAACTGACACTTGAAGGCCAGGTACTCTAGGGTAGACCTGATATGAACTGACACTTGAAGGCCGGGTATTCTAGGTTAGACCTGATAGGAACTTACACTTGAAGGCCAGGTACTCTAGGGTAGACCTGATATGAACTGACACTTGAAGGTCAGGTACTCTAGGGGAGACCTGATAGGAACTGACACTTGAAGGCTGGGTACTCTAGGGTAGACCTGATCTGAACTGACACTTGAAGGCCAGGTACTCTAGGGTAGACCTGATATGAACTGACAATTGAAGTCTGGGTACTCTAGGGTAGACCCGATAGGAACTGACACTTGAAGGCCGGGTACTCTAGGGTAGACCTGATAGGAACTGACACTTGAAGGCCGGGTACTCTAGGGTAGACCTGATAGGAACTGACACTTGAAGGCCAGGTACTCTAGGGTAGACCTGATATGAACTGACACTTGAAGGCCGGGTACTCTAGGGTAGACCTGATAGGAACTGACACTTGAAGGCCAGGTACTCTAGGGTAGACCTAATAGGAACTGACACTTGAAGGTCAGGTACTCTAGGGGAGACCCGATAGGAACTGACACTTGAAGGCCGGGTACTCTAGGGTAGACCTGATAGGAACTGACACTTGAAGGCCAGGTACTCTAGGGTAGACCTGATATGAACTGACACTTGAAGGCCAGGTACTCTTGGGTAGACCTGATAGGAACTGACACATGAAGGCCAGGTACTTTAGGGTAGACCTGATATGAACTGACACTTGAAGGCCAGGTACTCTAGGGTAGACCTAATAGGAACTGACACTTGAAGGTTGGGTACTCTAGGGGAGACCTGATAGGAACTGACACTTGAAGGCCGGGTACTCTAGGTTGGACCTGATAGGAACTGACACATGAAGGCCAGGTACTCTAGGGTAGACCTGATATGAACTGACACTTGAAGGTCAGGTACTCTAGGGGAGACCAGATAGGAACTGACACTTGAAGGCCGGATACTCTAGGTTAGACCTGATAGGAACTGACACATGAAGGCCAGGTACTCTAGGGTAGACCTGATATGAACTGACACTTGAAGGCCAGGTACTCTAGGGCAGACCTGATTGGAACTGACACTTGAAGGCTGGGTACTCTAGGGTAGACCTGATATAAACTGACACTTGAAGGCCAGGTAATCTAGGGTAGACCTGATATGAACTGACAATTGAAGGCTGGGTACTCTAGGGTAGACCTGATAGGAACTGACACTTGAAGGCCATGTACTCTAGGGTAGACCTGATAGGAACTGACACTTGAAGGCCAGGTACTCTAGGGTAGACCTGATATGAACTGACACTTAAAGGCCAGGTACTCTAGGGGAGACCCGATAGGAACTGACACTTGAAGGCCAGGTACTCTAGGGTAGACCTGATATGAACTGACACTTGAAGGCCGGGTACTCTAGGGTAGACCTGATAGGAACTGACACTTGAAGGCCAGGTACTCTAGGGTAGACCTGATATGAACTGACACTTGAAGGTCAGGTACTCTAGGGGAGACCTGATAGGAACTGACACTTGAAGGCTGGGTACTCTAGGGTAGACCTGATATGAACTGACACTTGAAGGCCAGGTACTCTAGGGTAGACCTGATATGAACTGACAATTGAAGGCTGGGTACTCTAGGGTAGACCTGATAGGAACTGACACTTGAAGGCCAGGTACTCTAGGGGAGACCCGATAGGAACTGACACTTGAAGGCCGGGTACTCTAGGGTAGACCTGATAGGAACTGACACTTGAAGGCCAGGTACTCTAGGGTAGACCTGATATGAACTGACACTTGAAGGCCGGGTACTCTAGGTTAGACCTGATAGGAACTGACACTTGAAGGCCAGGTACTCTAGGGTAGACCTGATATGAATTGACACTTGAAGGTCAGGTACTCTAGGGGAGACCTGATAGGAACTGACACTTGAAGGCTGGGTACTCTAGGGTAGACCTGATATGAACTGACATTTGAAGGCCAGGTACTCTAGGGTAGACCTGATATGAACTGACAATTGAAGGCTGGGTACTCTAGGGTAGACCTGATAGGAACTGACACTTGAAGGCCAGGTACTCTAGGGGAGACCCGATAGGAACTGACACTTGAAGGCCGGGTACTCTAGGGTAGACCTGATAGGAACTGACACTTGAAGGCCAGGTACTCTAGGGTAGACCTGATGTGAACTGACACTTGAAGGCCGGGTACTCTAGGGTAGACCTGATAGGAACTGACACTTGAAGGCCAGGTACTCTAGGGTAGACCTGATATGAACTGACACTTGAAGGTCAGGTATTCTAGGGGAGACCTGATAGGAACTGACACTTGAAGGCTGGGTACTCTAGGGTAGACCTGATATGAACTGACACTTGAAGGCCAGGTACTCTAGGGTAGACCTGATATGAACTGACAATTGAAGGCTTAGTACTCTAGGGTAGACCCGATAGGAACTGACACTTGAAGGCCGGGTAATCTAGGGTAGACCTGATAGGGACTGACACTTGAAGGCCAGGTACTCTAGGGTAGACCTGATATGAACTGACACTTGAAGGTCAGGTACTCTAGGGGAGACCTGATAGGAACTGACACTTGAAGGCCAGGTACTCTAGGGTAGACCTGATATGAACTGACACTTGAAGGCCAGGTACTCTAGGGTAGACCTGATAGGAACTGACCCTTGAAGGCCAGGTACTCTAGGGTAGACCTAATAGGAACTGACACTTGAAGGCCGGGTACTCTAGGGTAGACCTGATAGGAACTGACACTTGAAGGCCAGGTACTCTAGGGTAGACCTGATAGGAACTGACACTTGAAGGCCAGGTACTCTAGGGTAGACCTGATATGAACTGACACTTGAAGGCCAGGTACTCTAGGGGAGACCCGATAGGAACTGACACTTGAAGGCCGGGTACTCTAGGGTAGACCTGATAGGAACTGACACTTAAAGGCCAGCTACTCTAGGGTAGACCTGATATGAACTGACACTTGAAGGCCGGGTACTCTAGGTTAGACCTGATAGGAACTGACACATGAAGGCCAGGTACTCTAGGGTAGACCTGATATGAACTGACACTTGAAGGTCAGGTACTCTAGGGGAGACCTGATAGGAACTGACACTTGAAGGCTGGGTACTCTAGGGTAGACCTGATATGAACTGACACTTGAAGGCCAGGTACTCTAGGGTAGACCTGATATGAACTGACAATTGAAGGCTGGGTACTCTAGGGTAGACCTGATAGGAACTGACACTTGAAGGCCGGGTACTCTAGGGTAGACCTGATAGGAACTGACACTTGAAGGCAAGGTACTCTAGGGTAGACCTGATGTGAACTGACACTTGAAGGCCGGGTACTCTAGGGTAGACCTGATAGGAACTGACACTTGAAGGCCAGGTACTCTAGGGTAGACCTGATATGAACTGACACTTGAAGGTCAGGTATTCTAGGGGAGACCTGATAGGAACTGACACTTGAAGGCTGGGTACTCTAGGGTAGACCTGATATGAACTGACACTTGAAGGCCAGGTACTCTAGGGTAGACCTGATATGAACTGACAATTGAAGGCTTAGTACTCTAGGGTAGACCCGATAGGAACTGACACTTGAAGGCCGGGTAATCTAGGGTAGACCTGATAGGGACTGACACTTGAAGGCCAGGTACTCTAGGGTAGACCTGATATGAACTGACACTTGAAGGTCAGGTACTCTAGGGGAGACCTGATAGGAACTGACACTTGAAGGCCAGGTACTCTAGGGTAGACCTGATATGAACTGACACTTGAAGGCCAGGTACTCTAGGGTAGACCTGATAGGAACTGACCCTTGAAGGCCAGGTACTCTAGGGTAGACCTAATAGGAACTGACACTTGAAGGCCGGGTACTCTAGGGTAGACCTGATAGGAACTGACACTTGAAGGCCAGGTACTCTAGGGTAGACCTGATAGGAACTGACACTTGAAGGCCAGGTACTCTAGGGTAGACCTGATATGAACTGACACTTGAAGGCCAGGTACTCTAGGGGAGACCCGATAGGAACTGACACTTGAAGGCCGGGTACTCTAGGGTAGACCTGATAGGAACTGACACTTAAAGGCCAGCTACTCTAGGGTAGTCCTGATATGAACTGACACTTGAAGGCCGGGTACTCTAGGTTAGACCTGATAGGAACTGACACATGAAGGCCAGGTACTCTAGGGTAGACCTGATATGAACTGACACTTGAAGGTCAGGTACTCTAGGGGAGACCTGATAGGAACTGACACTTGAAGGCTGGGTACTCTAGGGTAGACCTGATATGAACTGACACTTGAAGGCCAGGTACTCTAGGGTAGACCTGATATGAACTGACAATTGAAGGCTGGGTACTCTAGGGTAGACCTGATAGGAACTGACACTTGAAGGCCAGGTACTCTAGGGGAGACCCGATAGGAACTGACACTTGAAGGCCGGGTACTCTAGGGTAGACCTGATAGGAACTGGCACTTGAAGGCCAGGTACTCTAGGGTAGACCTGATATGAACTGACACTTGAAGGTCAGGTACTCTAGGGGAGACCTGATAGGAACTGACACTTGAAGGCTGGGTACTCTAGGGTAGACCTGATCTGAACTGACACTTGAAGGCCAGGTACTCTAGGGTAGACCTGATATGAACTGACAATTGAAGGCCAGGTACTCTAGGGTAGACCCGATAGAAACTGACACTTGAAGGCCGGGTACTCTAGGGTAGACCTGATAGGAACTGACACTTGAAGGCCAGGTACTCTAGGGTAGACCTGATATGAACTGACACTTGAAGGCTGGGTACTCTAGGGTAGACCTGATAGGAACTGACACTTGAAGGCCAGGTACTCTAGGGGAGACCTAATAGGAACTGACACTTGAAGGTCAGGTACTCTAGGGGAGACCCGATAGGAACTGACACTTGAAGGCCGGGTACTCTAGGGTAGACCTGATAGGAACTGACACTTGAAGGCCAGGTACTCTAGGGTAGACCTGATATGAACTGACACTTGAAGGCCGGGTACTCTAGGGTAGACCTGATAGGAACTGACACATGAAGGCCAGGTACTCTAGGGTAGACCTGATATGAACTGACACTTGAAGGCCAGGTACTCTAGGGTAGACCTAATAGGAACTGACACTTGAAGGTTGGGTACTCTAGGGGAGACCCGATAGGAACTGACACTTGAAGGCCGGGTACTCTAGGTTGGACCTGATAGGAACTGACACTTGAAGGCCAGGTACTCTAGGGTAGACCTGATATGAACTGACACTTGAAGGTCAGGTACTCTAGGGGAGACCCGATAGGAACTGACACTTGAAGGCCGGGTACTCTAGGTTAGACCTGATAGGAACTGACACATGAAGGCCAGGTACTCTAGGGTAGACCTGATATGAACTGACACTTGAAGGTCAGGTACTCTAGGGCAGACCTGATAGGAACTGACACTTGAAGGCTGGGTACTCTAGGGTAGACCTGATATAAACTGACACTTGAAGGCCAGGTAATCTAGGGTAGACCTGATATGAACTGACAATTGAAGGCTGGGTACTCTAGGGTAGACCTGATAGAAACTGACACTTGAAGGCCATGTACTCTAGGGTAGACCTGATAGGAACTGACACTTGAAGGCCAGGTACTCTAGGGTAGACCTGATATGAACTGACACTTAAAGGCCAGGTACTCTAGGGGAGACCCGATAGGAACTGACACTTGAAGGCCAGGTACTCTAGGGTAGACCTGATATGAACTGACACTTGAAGGCCGGGTACTCTAGGGTAGACCTGATAGGAACTGACACTTGAAGGCCAGGTACTCTAGGGGAGACCTGATATGAACTGACACTTGAAGGTCAGGTGCTCTAGGGGAGACCTGATAGGAACTGACACTTGAAGGCTGGGTACCCTAGGGTAGACCTGATATGAACTGACACTTGAAGGCCAGGTACTCTAGGGTAGACCTGATATGAACTGACAATTGAAGGCTGGGTACTCTAGGGTAGACCTGATAGGAACTGACACTTGAAGGCCAGGTACTCTAGGGGAGACCCGATAGGAACTGACACTTGAAGGCCGGGTACTCTAGGGTAGACCTGATAGGAACTGACACTTGAAGGCCAGGTACTCTAGGGTAGACCTGATATGAACTGACACTTGAAGGCCGGGTACTCTAGGTTAGACCTGATAGGAACTGACACTTGAAGGCCAGGTACTCTAGGGTAGACCTGATATGAACTGACACTTGAAGGTCAGGTACTCTAGGGGAGACCTGATAGGAACTGACACTTGAAGGCTGGGTACTCTAGGGTAGACCTGATATGAACTGACACTTGAAGGCCAGGTACTCTAGGGTAGACCTGATATGAACTGACAATTGAAGGCTGGGTACTCTAGGGTAGACCTGATAGGAACTGACACTTGAAGGCCAGGTACTCTAGGGGAGACCCGATAGGAACTGACACTTGAAGGCCGGGTACTCTAGGGTAGACCTGATAGGAACTGACACTTGAAGGCCAGGTACTCTAGGGTAGACCTGATATGAACTGACACTTGAAGGCCGGGTACTCTAGGGTAGACCTGATAGGAACTGACACTTGAAGGCCAGGTACTCTAGGGTAGACCTGATATGAACTGACACTTGAAGGTCAGGTATTCTAGGGGAGACCTGATAGGAACTGACACTTGAAGGCTGGGTACTCTAGGGTAGACCTGATATGAACTGACACTTGAAGGCCAGGTACTCTAGGGTAGACCTGATATGAACTGACAATTGAAGGCTTAGTACTCTAGGGTAGACCCGATAGGAACTGACACTTGAAGGCCAGGTAATCTAGGGTAGACCTGATAGGGACTGACACTTGAAGGCCAGGTACTCTAGGGTAGACCTGATATGAACTGACACTTGAAGGCCGGGTACTCTAGGTTAGACCTGATAGGAACTGACACTTGCAGGCCAGGTACTCTAGGGTAGACCTGATATGAACTGACACTTGAAGGTCAGGTACTCTAGGGGAGACCTGATAGGAACTGACACTTGAAGGCCGGGTACTCTAGGGTAGACCTGATAGGAACTGACACTTGAAGGCCAGGTACTCTAGGGTAGACCTGATATGAACTGACAATTGAAGGCTTAGTACTCTAGGGTAGACCCGATAGGAACTGACACTTGAAGGCCGGGTAATCTAGGGTAGACCTGATAGGGACTGACACTTGAAGGCCAGGTACTCTAGGGTAGACCTGATATGAACTGACACTTGAAGGTCAGGTACTCTAGGGGAGACCTGATAGGAACTGACACTTGAAGGCCAGGTACTCTAGGGTAGACCTGATATGAACTGACACTTGAAGGCCAGGTACTCTAGGGTAGACCTGATAGGAACTGACCCTTGAAGGCCAGGTACTCTAGGGTAGACCTAATAGGAACTGACACTTGAAGGCCGGGTACTCTAGGGTAGACCTGATAGGAACTGACACTTGAAGGCCAGGTACTCTAGGGTAGACCTGATAGGAACTGACACTTGAAGGCCAGGTACTCTAGGGTAGACCTGATATGAACTGACACTTGAAGGCCAGGTACTCTAGGGGAGACCCGATAGGAACTGACACTTGAAGGCCGGGTACTCTAGGGTAGACCTGATAGGAACTGACACTTAAAGGCCAGCTACTCTAGGGTAGACCTGATATGAACTGACACTTGAAGGCCGGGTACTCTAGGTTAGACCTGATAGGAACTGACACATGAAGGCCAGGTACTCTAGGGTAGACCTGATATGAACTGACACTTGAAGGTCAGGTACTCTAGGGGAGACCTGATAGGAACTGACACTTGAAGGCTGGGTACTCTAGGGTAGACCTGATATGAACTGACACTTGAAGGCCAGGTACTCTAGGGTAGACCTGATATGAACTGACAATTGAAGGCTGGGTACTCTAGGGTAGACCTGATAGGAACTGACACTTGAAGGCCGGGTACTCTAGGGTAGACCTGATAGGAACTGACACTTGAAGGCAAGGTACTCTAGGGTAGACCTGATGTGAACTGACACTTGAAGGCCGGGTACTCTAGGGTAGACCTGATAGGAACTGACACTTGAAGGCCAGGTACTCTAGGGTAGACCTGATATGAACTGACACTTGAAGGTCAGGTATTCTAGGGGAGACCTGATAGGAACTGACACTTGAAGGCTGGGTACTCTAGGGTAGACCTGATATGAACTGACACTTGAAGGCCAGGTACTCTAGGGTAGACCTGATATGAACTGACAATTGAAGGCTTAGTACTCTAGGGTAGACCGGATAGGAACTGACACTTGAAGGCCGGGTAATCTAGGGTAGACCTGATAGGGACTGACACTTGAAGGCCAGGTACTCTAGGGTAGACCTGATATGAACTGACACTTGAAGGTCAGGTACTCTAGGGGAGACCTGATAGGAACTGACACTTGAAGGCCAGGTACTCTAGGGTAGACCTGATATGAACTGACACTTGAAGGCCAGGTACTCTAGGGTAGACCTGATAGGAACTGACCCTTGAAGGCCAGGTACTCTAGGGTAGACCTAATAGGAACTGACACTTGAAGGCCGGGTACTCTAGGGTAGACCTGATAGGAACTGACACTTGAAGGCCAGGTACTCTAGGGTAGACCTGATAGGAACTGACACTTGAAGGCCAGGTACTCTAGGGTAGACCTGATATGAACTGACACTTGAAGGCCAGGTACTCTAGGGGAGACCCGATAGGAACTGACACTTGAAGGCCGGGTACTCTAGGGTAGACCTGATAGGAACTGACACTTAAAGGCCAGCTACTCTAGGGTAGTCCTGATATGAACTGACACTTGAAGGCCGGGTACTCTAGGTTAGACCTGATAGGAACTGACACATGAAGGCCAGGTACTCTAGGGTAGACCTGATATGAACTGACACTTGAAGGTCAGGTACTCTAGGGGAGACCTGATAGGAACTGACACTTGAAGGCTGGGTACTCTAGGGTAGACCTGATATGAACTGACACTTGAAGGCCAGGTACTCTAGGGTAGACCTGATATGAACTGACAATTGAAGGCTGGGTACTCTAGGGTAGACCTGATAGGAACTGACACTTGAAGGCCAGGTACTCTAGGGGAGACCCGATAGGAACTGACACTTGAAGGCCGGGTACTCTAGGGTAGACCTGATAGGAACTGGCACTTGAAGGCCAGGTACTCTAGGGTAGACCTGATATGAACTGACACTTGAAGGTCAGGTACTCTAGGGGAGACCTGATAGGAACTGACACTTGAAGGCTGGGTACTCTAGGGTAGACCTGATCTGAACTGACACTTGAAGGCCAGGTACTCTAGGGTAGACCTGATATGAACTGACAATTGAAGGCCAGGTACTCTAGGGTAGACCCGATAGAAACTGACACTTGAAGGCCGGGTACTCTAGGGTAGACCTGATAGGAACTGACACTTGAAGGCCAGGTACTCTAGGGTAGACCTGATATGAACTGACACTTGAAGGCTGGGTACTCTAGGGTAGACCTGATAGGAACTGACACTTGAAGGCCAGGTACTCTAGGGGAGACCTAATAGGAACTGACACTTGAAGGTCAGGTACTCTAGGGGAGACCCGATAGGAACTGACACTTGAAGGCCGGGTACTCTAGGGTAGACCTGATAGGAACTGACACTTGAAGGCCAGGTACTCTAGGGTAGACCTGATATGAACTGACACTTGAAGGCCGGGTACTCTAGGGTAGACCTGATAGGAACTGACACATGAAGGCCAGGTACTCTAGGGTAGACCTGATATGAACTGACACTTGAAGGCCAGGTACTCTAGGGTAGACCTAATAGGAACTGACACTTGAAGGTTGGGTACTCTAGGGGAGACCCGATAGGAACTGACACTTGAAGGCCGGGTACTCTAGGTTGGACCTGATAGGAACTGACACTTGAAGGCCAGGTACTCTAGGGTAGACCTGATATGAACTGACACTTGAAGGTCAGGTACTCTAGGGGAGACCCGATAGGAACTGACACTTGAAGGCCGGGTACTCTAGGTTAGACCTGATAGGAACTGACACATGAAGGCCAGGTACTCTAGGGTAGACCTGATATGAACTGACACTTGAAGGTCAGGTACTCTAGGGCAGACCTGATAGGAACTGACACTTGAAGGCTGGGTACTCTAGGGTAGACCTGATATAAACTGACACTTGAAGGCCAGGTAATCTAGGGTAGACCTGATATGAACTGACAATTGAAGGCTGGGTACTCTAGGGTAGACCTGATAGAAACTGACACTTGAAGGCCATGTACTCTAGGGTAGACCTGATAGGAACTGACACTTGAAGGCCAGGTACTCTAGGGTAGACCTGATATGAACTGACACTTAAAGGCCAGGTACTCTAGGGGAGACCCGATAGGAACTGACACTTGAAGGCCAGGTACTCTAGGGTAGACCTGATATGAACTGACACTTGAAGGCCGGGTACTCTAGGGTAGACCTGATAGGAACTGACACTTGAAGGCCAGGTACTCTAGGGGAGACCTGATATGAACTGACACTTGAAGGTCAGGTGCTCTAGGGGAGACCTGATAGGAACTGACACTTGAAGGCTGGGTACCCTAGGGTAGACCTGATATGAACTGACACTTGAAGGCCAGGTACTCTAGGGTAGACCTGATATGAACTGACAATTGAAGGCTGGGTACTCTAGGGTAGACCTGATAGGAACTGACACTTGAAGGCCAGGTACTCTAGGGGAGACCCGATAGGAACTGACACTTGAAGGCCGGGTACTCTAGGGTAGACCTGATAGGAACTGACACTTGAAGGCCAGGTACTCTAGGGTAGACCTGATATGAACTGACACTTGAAGGCCGGGTACTCTAGGTTAGACCTGATAGGAACTGACACTTGAAGGCCAGGTACTCTAGGGTAGACCTGATATGAACTGACACTTGAAGGTCAGGTACTCTAGGGGAGACCTGATAGGAACTGACACTTGAAGGCTGGGTACTCTAGGGTAGACCTGATATGAACTGACACTTGAAGGCCAGGTACTCTAGGGTAGACCTGATATGAACTGACAATTGAAGGCTGGGTACTCTAGGGTAGACCTGATAGGAACTGACACTTGAAGGCCAGGTACTCTAGGGGAGACCCGATAGGAACTGACACTTGAAGGCCGGGTACTCTAGGGTAGACCTGATAGGAACTGACACTTGAAGGCCAGGTACTCTAGGGTAGACCTGATATGAACTGACACTTGAAGGCCGGGTACTCTAGGGTAGACCTGATAGGAACTGACACTTGAAGGCCAGGTACTCTAGGGTAGACCTGATATGAACTGACACTTGAAGGTCAGGTATTCTAGGGGAGACCTGATAGGAACTGACACTTGAAGGCTGGGTACTCTAGGGTAGACCTGATATGAACTGACACTTGAAGGCCAGGTACTCTAGGGTAGACCTGATATGAACTGACAATTGAAGGCTTAGTACTCTAGGGTAGACCCGATAGGAACTGACACTTGAAGGCCAGGTAATCTAGGGTAGACCTGATAGGGACTGACACTTGAAGGCCAGGTACTCTAGGGTAGACCTGATATGAACTGACACTTGAAGGCCGGGTACTCTAGGTTAGACCTGATAGGAACTGACACTTGCAGGCCAGGTACTCTAGGGTAGACCTGATATGAACTGACACTTGAAGGTCAGGTACTCTAGGGGAGACCTGATAGGAACTGACACTTGAAGGCCGGGTACTCTAGGGTAGACCTGATAGGAACTGACACTTGAAGGCCAGGTACTCTAGGGGAGACCTGATATGAACTGACACTTGAAGGTCAGGTAGACTAGAGTAGAACTGACAGGAACTGACACCTGAGGGGTACTTGATGGTCAGACACACTGGGGAAGACCTGACAGGAGCAGATACCTGGGGGAATATGGAAGGTAAGGAACACTGGGGGAGACCTGATAGGAACAGGCACCTGGGAGACACTTAAAGGTCAGGCCCACTAGGGGAGACCTGACAGTGTGACACTTGGGGAACACTTGAGGGTCAGGCACACTAGGGGAGACCTGACAGGAAGAGACAAAGAGGGGGCTCTTGACAGGATCAGACATCTGGAACACATGAAGGTAAAGCACATTGGGGAAGACCTGCCAAGAACAGATACCTGGGGGGCACTTAAAGGCCAGGCACACTGGGGAAGACCTGGCAGGAACAAACAACTGGGGGACACTTGAAGGTCAGGCCTACCGGGGAGATCTAACATGAACAGATACCAGGGAGACACTTGAAGGATGGACACAGTAGGAGAGACTTCACATGAACAGATATCTGGAGGACACTAGAAGGTCAGGCACTTTGAGGGAGACCAGACAGGAACAGATCCCAGGGAGATACTTGAAGGTTAGATGTAATTGAGAAGACTTGACAAGAACAGACAACTGGGGTACACCTAAAGTTCAGCCACACTGGGGAAAACCTAACAGGGACAGACCACTAGGGGACACTTGAAGTTCAGGCACACTGGGGAGACCTGACAGGAACAGACCAATAGGGGACACTTGAAGATCAGGCACACTGGGGAGACCTGACAGGGACAGACCACTAAAGGACACTTGAAGATCAGGCACACTGGGGAGACCTGACAGGAACAGACCACTAGGGCACACTTGAAGATCAGGCACACTGGGGAGACCTAACAGGGACAGACCACTAGGGGACACTTGAAGATCAGGCACACTGGGGAGACCTGACAGGAACAGACCACTAGGGGACACTTGAAGATCAGGCACACTGGGGAGACCTAACAGGAACAGACCACTAGGGGACACTTAAAGATCAGGCACACTGGGGAGACCTGACAGGGACAGACCACTAGGGGACACTTGAAGATCAGGCACACTGGGGGGAGACCTGACAGGAACAGACCACTAGGGGACACTTGAAGATCAGGCACACTGGGGAGACCTGACAGGAACAGACCACTTGGGGACACTTGAAGATCAGGCACACTGGGGGAGACCTGACAGGAACAGAGACCTGTGGGACAAATTAAGGTCAGACACATTGGGGCAGACCTGACAGGAGAAGACAAATGGGGGACACTTTACAGGAACAGATATTTTGAGGATAATTGAAGGTCAGGCACAAAAGGGAGAAAACTGATAGGAACAGACACGTGGGGGACACTTGAAGATCAAGCACTTTGGAGGAGACCTGACAGGAACATACAATTTTGGGACACTTGAAGGTCAGGCATACTAGGAGAGAGCTGACAGGGCAGACACCTGGAGATGGGCACAAAGGGGGAGACTTCACAGGAACAAACACCTGGGGGGGACACTTGAAGTTAAGATACTCTTGGGGGAGACCTGACAGGAACCGACACCTGGGGGGATACTAGAAAATCAGGCACTCTGGGGTTGACATGACAGGAACAGACACATGCAGGACACTTAGAGGTCAGGCACTTTGGGGGAGACCTGACAGGAACAGACACCTTGGGGACACTTGGAGGTCAGGCACTTTGGGGGAGACCTGACAGGAACAGACACCTGGGGGATACTAGAACTTCAGGCACTCTTGGATATACTTGAAGGTCAGGCCCATTGGGGGGCACTTGACTAGAACAGACATCTGGAAGATACTAGAAGGTCAGGCAAATTGGGGGAGACCTGACAGGAACAGACATCTGGGACATACTAGAAGGTCAGGCACATTGGGGGGCACTTGACTAGAACCGACATCTGGGACATACTTGAAGGTCAGGCACATTGGGGGGCATTTGACTAGAACAGACATCTGGGACATACTTGAAGGTCAGGCACATTGGGGGGCACTTGACTAGAACAGACATCTGGGACATACTAGAAGGTCAGGCACATTGGGGGAGACCTGACAGGAACAGACACATGCGGGACACTTGGAGGTCAGGCACTTTGGGGGAGACCTGACAGGAACAGACACCTTGGGGACACTTTGAGGTCAGGCACTTTGGGGGACACTTTGAGGTCAGGCACTTTGGGGGACACTTGGAGGTCAGGCACTTTGGGGGACACTTGGAGGTCAGGCATTTTGGGGGAGACCTGACAGGAACACACACCTTGGGGACACTTTGAGGTCAGGCACTTTGGGGGAGACCTGATAGGAACAGACACCTTGGGGACACTTTGAGGTCAGGCACTTTGGGGGACACTTGGAGGTCAGGCACTTTGGGGGACACTTGGAGGTCAGGCACTTTGGGGGAGACCTGACAGGAACAGACACCTTGGGGACACTTTGAGGTCAGGCACTTTAGGGGAAACTTGGTGGCCAGGCACTTTGGGGGACACTTGGAGGTCAGGCACTTTGGGGGACACTTGGAGGTCAGGCATATTGAATAGCCTCAGAGAGAGAGAGAGACCAGCCATTGTTTAGTTCCCTGGGCTTGGTAATATCTGATACATTTGTGTCCAAATATCTATCCAATGTATGATTGCTCTACTATATTATCTTAGGAACGTCTCCCATGGTGTTCAGGTTTTATTGCTGTGCCTGTGATTTATATATCACTTCGGGGTGATTCTCTCATATTTGTCTCATATTTCCTACCAGTGATTAGGTTGTCTTTGTTTTATTTTTTACACTACATTCTATTTTTCACCTATAGTTTGCTGACCTTCCCCTATGGAACATTGAGAAGTGGGAGGTGAATAATATTGATATTATTTATTAGTGTCCAAATTATTATTTTTATAATCACCCCCCCCCCCCCATCCCAACTTATTTTACATTGATGTAGATTTCTACTGTTCTGAGCAATTAAGACTTCACCCGTTCACGTCTGACTTCACCTGCAAAACAAGATCTGCCGGTGGGACTTGAGGTCCGGTAATGACTAAAGCTCAGGAGAGATGAGCCTCCTCCGAGAGAAGATCCCTCATCAGACTCATCACTACTACAAGTATAAATACCACCAACCCGTCCTCCACAGATACCACTTATCACTCTACGTCTCTGATCTCTCCATATCGCCTGGAATCCCTCCACCGATACCAATTATCACTCTATGTCTCTGACCTCTCCATATCGCCTGGAGTCCCTCCACCGATACCAATTATCACTCTACGTCTCTGACCTCTCCATATCGCCTGGAGTCCCTCCACCGATACCAATTATCACTCTACGTCTCTGACCTCTTCATATCGCCTGGAGTCCCTCCACCGATACCAATTATCACTCTACGTCTCTGACCTCTTCATATTGCCTGGAGTCCCTCCACCGATACCAATTATCACTCTACGTCTCTGACCTCTTCATATCGCCTGGAGTCCCTCCACAGATACCAATTATCACTCTACGTCTCTGACCTCTTCATATCGCCTGGAGTCCCTCCACCGATACCAATTATCACTCTACGTCTCTGACCTCTCCATATCGCCTGGAGTCCCTCCACCGATACCAATTATCACTCTACGTCTCTGACCTCTCCATATCGCCTGGAGTCCCTCCACCGATACCAATTATCACTCTACGTCTCTGACCTCTCCATATCGCCTGGAGTCCCTCCACCGATACCAATTATCACTCTACGTCTCTGACCTCTCCATATCGCCTGGAGTCCCTCCACCGATACCAATTATCACTCTACGTCTCTGACCTCTTCATATCGCCTGGAGTCCCTCCACCGATACCAATTATCACTCTACGTCTCTGACCTCTTCATATTGCCTGGAGTCCCTCCACAGATACCAATTATCACTCAACGTCTCTGACCTCTCCATATCGCCCGGAATCAGAAAACACGCCGAACCGTCTCTGACTGCACATCACTGGCGGTATTTCTTCTTATAATTCCTACATTATTTTCATTTAGCTCTGACCTTTACTACAGAACCCAGCCAGTCACATCAGTCTCTGTGCCAGAAGAGCTTACACTCTAATGTCCCCTCCCCCACAGTCACTTCAGTCTCTGTACCAGAGGAGCTTACACTCTAATGTCCCCTCCCCCCACAGTCACTTCAGTCTCTGTGCCAGAGGAGCTTACATTTACGTATAAGTATGGGGGGAAAACTAATATATATATATATATATATATATATATATAATTTTATTTAATTTTTTAAAACTTTTTTTTTTAATTTTCAACTTTTTTTCTATCACAAGAGATGATCAACATCCCTTGTAATATCAAAAATAATGACAGGTCCTCTTTATGGAGAGATCTGCAGACTATTAGACCCCCACGTGTCTCCTCTGGCCTCAGAATCATCCAATCAAACTCAGAAAAAAAGCATTGCAAAGTTGTTGTTGTTGTTTTTCGTTTTTGGGGGTTGTTTTCATTTTTGCCCTTTTTTAAATGTGACACTGAAAAAAAAAAAAATAACCCAAATATTATAAATATTATCAGTTAATAAAATAGAAATAAAAAAGCAGTAAAATAAAAGCTATGGGGAGAAGAGAAAACTAAGTGTAAACTAATGCCGGTTTTTCCGTCGGAATTCCATTCAAGCTGGTCTTGCCTACACACGGTCACACCAAATTCCGACCGTCAAGAAACGCCGTGACATACAACACTACAACGAGCCAAGATAAAATGAAGTTCAATGCTTCCGAGCATGCGTCGACTTGATTCCGAGCATGCGTGGTTTTTAGCCCGTCGGAATTGCATCCAGGCGAACGGAAATTCTATCGGAAAAAAAGAGAACATGTTCTTTTTCTAAGTCCGTCGGAATTTCCGAAGGAAAAATTCCGATGGGGCACACACACGTTCGGAATATCCGATGAAAAGATTCCGTTGTACTTTTTCCATCAGAAATTCCGAACGTGTGTACGCGGCATAAGGAGTTCATAAGGGGTTAAATAGACACATTTTATTAAAAAAAAATCTGATCAATGTTTATAAACAATGTTACTTTGTAGCTCTCTATCTCCCGTCTGATCAATGTTTATAAACAATGTTACTTTGTAGCTCTCTATCTCCCGTCTGATCAATGTTTATAAACAATGTTACTTTGTAGCTCTCTATCTCCCGTCTGATCAATGTTTATAAACAATGATACTTTGTATCTCTCTATCTCCCGTCTGATCAATGTTTATAAACAATGATACTTTGTACCTCTCTATCTCCCGTCTGATCAATGTTTATAAACAATGTTACTTTGTATCTCTCTATCTCCCGTCTGATCAATGTTTATAAACAGTTGGAATGATTTGTTTGAAGTGGAGAGTGTAAATCTGATACAGCTCTGCAGAGAAACCAATCAGCTTCCATTTTTTTCGGTAATCAAAGCCTAAGTGAAGAAGCTGAAGTTGGAAGCGGATTGGTCAGATGTGTGAAATGACCCGGTACCTTTATTTTTGGTATCTGGTTATATGGAGACTTGTGGCTTATTGGTCTCTCACTGCCAAATATCCTGACTTTCTTCCTGTCCACATCTGTTTTTCACCACACCATTCCTCCTGTTATATTATACATACTATACAATACAAACAAATCCAATGTGGGGGGTGGGGATTAGCAAACATTAGAACTCAGCACAGGGATGGTGGGAACTCCTCATAATGGGCACAGCGGGTGTACAGACCCGGGAACTCAGCACAGGGATGGTGGGAACCCCTCATAATGGGCACAGTGGGTGTACAGACCCGGGAACTCAGCACAGGGATGGTGGGAACCCCTCATAATGGGCACAGCGGGTGTACAGACCCGGGATCTCAGCACAGGGATGGTGGGAACCCCTCATAATGGGCACAGCAGGTGTAGAGACCCGGGAACTCAGCAAAGGGATGGTGGGAACCCCTCATAATGGGCACAGCGGGTGTACAGACCCGAGATCTCAGTACAGGGATGGTGGGAACCCCTCATAATGGGCACAGCGGGTGTACAGACCCCGGAACTCAGCACAGGGATGGTGGGAACCCCTCATAATGGGCACAGCGGGTGTACAGACCCGAGATCTCAGCACAGGGATGGTGGGAACCCCTCATAATGGGCACAGCGGGTGTACAGACCCGGAACTCAGCACAGGGATGGTGGGAACCCCTTATAATGGGCACAGCGGGTGTACAGACCCGGAACTCAGCACAGGGATGGTGGGAACCCCTCATAATGGGCACAGCGGGTGTACAGACCCGGGATCTCAGCACAGGGATGGTGGGAACCCCTCATAATGGGCACAGCGGGTGTACAGACCCGGGAACTCAGCAAAGGGATGGTGGGAACCCCTCATAATGGGCACAGCGGGTGTACAGACCCGAGATCTCAGCACAGGGATGGTGGGAACCCCTCATAATGGGCACAGCGGGTGTACAGACCCCGGAACTCAGCACAGGGATGGTGGGAACCCCTCATAATGGGCACAGCGGGTGTACAGACCCGAGATCTCAGCACAGGGATGGTGGGAACCCCTCATAATGGGCACAGCGGGTGTACAGACCCCGGAACTCAGCACAGGGATGGTGGGAACCCCTCATAATGGGCACAGCGGGTGTACAGACCCGAGATCTCAGCACAGGGATGGTGGGAACCCCTCATAATGGGCACAGCGGGTGTACAGACCCGGAAACTCAGCACAGGGATGGTGGGAAACTGCCATTCTACTCCTTGACAGTGACGTTGCTGGTTCCTTTTCTCCTGTGCTTCCAGAGACCAGGGGCTAGAGTTGCTTTTCTGCCCCAGGAGGGATGCTGGATCCTGGGGAGGACCCTGACGGGGGCCCCCTAGATAGGCCTCAACCTGTGGAAGACACTGGGCCTGGCCCAAGGAAGGATGAATCTCTGTCTGCCTTTGGATTTGTGCCAAAGTGTTCAGCAAGAGGACACCGCCTCTGAGGCCTGAGCTGAAGGACTTGGAACAAGCTCTGCGGAAACAGAAAGAATTGGTGAGTTCTCTGAAGGAGAGTAGTGGAGCATTTAGAGAAAAATACAGAAACGAGGAAAGATTTAGCCAAATGAGAAGAGGAGCCACTACCTGCATGGAGGGTGAGGAGACCAGTGAGGAGATACAGGAACAGACAGACTCAGCAGAGAGTGAGAAAGTGGCCCGGAGGATGAGCCCAGCTCTTCAACACCTCAGGAATCTGCTGAGCCCTCAATGGCGGAGGCCTCTGTCCTAGGGTTGCCACCTCATCCCTTTAAACCCGAACACCTTTGAATTACACAGGTTCTGAGGCTAATTAAATGCAGATAAGGCCCCAAGTGAGTTTAATTACCACCTTAATCAGCCACAGAACCTGTGTAATTAGTATGTGTTTTGGTTTAAAGGGATGAGGTGGCAACCCTACTCTGTCCCCTTCCCTCCTCAGCAGCAATATGAAACATCTGAGCAGGAGGTTGAAGGTTCTGGTATACTGGAGTTCATCACCAAGCTGGAATCCCCTCCGGATGCGGCTTCCCCGGTTGGTGATGAGAAGATGGACGCCGTTCCTAGCCCTGTGAAAGACAAACCTATGGAGAGAGCAAGTTCCACCATTAAGTCTGCAACAACTGGGAAGAAATCTGACCCCACCATCAGCCATAACATCGCAGAGGAGACAACACATCAAACAGGTGCAGGTACAATGTGTGTGCAAGATGGGGGGAACTTTAGTAACAATGGGCTTGCTGAGGGTTGTAGTGCTGCAGGCAGTCAGCCCAGACCCATAGACAATGAACAGCATACATCTGCTAATAACTGTCAGCTTCAGTCTGCAGAGAGGTCCATGGACAATACAGAGACTTTGCCTGGACCAGGCACAGAGGCCGTTCCTGTGAATGGTGGAGGAGATGCTGGGTGCAGTAGTGCCACAACTCTCCAGGAGTCTGCAGTGGACAGGATTGGAGCTGAGTGTTCAGAGCAGGGGGAGAGGGCGGATCCTGCCTCTGCTAATCAGAAGACTGCTATCCCAGCTGATTCAGACTCTCTGCCAGCAGCTTTGAATGTGTCTAAGGACAGGACTGCAAATACTGGGGGTGTTAAAAAAACTTATACTGGTGTTGCTGCTACAGGATCTGGGAAGGGAGAGCAAGCAGGGAAGGAATATGGGAATGTTTTATCTTCCTCCCTGTTTAAAAGGAGGAATGTTGTTCAGTTGAAATGGGGAGGCGGTGGAATTCCCCCACATAGGAGGGCAGTGGTGGATAAAATCCTGCAGATGGGGTTTATGCCCGCAGATATCTTCGCCCTGATCAGTCCGGGAGGTTCCTATGAATATGATTTGTCCTTTATCCGTCCGGAGTCTTTGGACATATTTTGGGAGAAATATGAACTCGTGTGTAGGGGCCTGCCGGACTGGAAAGGGCTCATCCCCAAGCTTATATCATGCCAGCCCCTCATTAAAATGGTGATAATTCTTATCCGTAATGAGTCCATACCACAGGGGGATTTATCTGTATGGTTGAGGATGTATAGAGATGTCCTGAGCTGACTAAAGAAGATTTTGGACGATCGGGGAATATGGACGGGGGGGTGGTCTGTGCAGTTAAAGTGGAGCTCCACCCTAAATTAAAATTTATGCTAATCGGAACCCTCCCCCCCTCCGGTGTCACAATTGACACCTTTCAGGGGGGAGGGGGGTGAAGATACCTGTCTAAGACAGGTATTTTCACCCACATCTGGGAGTCCTCTCTCTGGGAATCTGCGGGAGTGACGTCACTTCCCCCAGACTTCCCGTAGTGTTCTGGGAGACACTCGGCTCCCAGAACACAGGAGGACGAATCAGAGCGGTGCAGCGCGACTCGCGCATGCGCCGTAGGGAACCGGGCATGAAGCCGCAAGGCTTCACTTCCTGGTTCCCTCAGCGAGGATGGCGGAGGGGGCAGCAAAGTGACGAGCGATCGCTTGTCCTCTGCTGCGGACTTCGCTGGACTCCAGGACAGGTAAGTGTCCAAATATTAAAAGTCAGCAGCTGCTGTAGCTGTAGCTGCTGGCTTTTAATAAAAAAAAATTTGGCGGAGCTCCGCTTTAAAGTTAAAAATCATTGACAATGTCGTCCAGCATCTGCCATCCTCAGCTTTCCTGGGGAGGGACAGGCTGACCATCTTCTACCCGGGCCAGCCAAAGCTATGCAAAAAATGAGGAGATAAAGGGCATCTTGCATCCTCCTGTCCAGTGATGAAGTGCTCTCTGTGTCAGGAGGAAGGACATTTGGCAAAGGATTGTAATATTATAAGGTGCAATCTGTGCAATGCGGTGGGACATCCTTACAGTCAGTGTCCTGAGGCAATGCACAACAAGCCTGAGAGCTCATGAGAGAGTTCTTCAGCCTGGACATGGAGGATGTTCAGAGCTCAGCAGCTGGAGTGCCTGTGAGTCCATCTGAGTCTGTGCCAATACCCAATGTGTCCGTGTCTGTGCCAATACCCAGTATGCCAGTGTCTTCCCAGTCTGTGGTGCCCCAGTCTGTGCGTTTACCTAGTGTGCCAGTGTCTTTCCAGTCTGTATGTAAGGTTCCAGTTACCGAGAATGTGTCCAATCCTTCTGGGTCTTCTAAAATTGCAGAGGCAGCAAGAGGTGCTGAGGCAGGTGCATCAAGTGCGGTGCCAGTCCCCCTCCCTCGACGCTGCAGGGTTTCTGTTTAAGGATCGTGGGGTGCAGAGGAGTGGGGAGGATGGTGAAGAGGCTGGCCTAGTGGTAGATAAGGGAAGGGAGCGTGGGGGGGGGGTGAATGGGAGGATAGGAGTGGGGAGGCTGTTAATTCCGGTTTGTCCAAGGATGATATGGAGTGGTTGGAGGATAAAAGGAGAAGGGGCAAAAGAAAGGGGTTTGGTTACCTTAGGTCCTAAGGTTTTGCCTTTGGCAAATAAATTTGAGGTCCTGTCGGATGATGACGATGAATGGGACTCGTTCAGTTCAGCATCCTCTATGGATGATGAGTGCCAGGGTGCAACGAAGCGCGCTGGCTCTCCAGGGAGAGGGAGTAGCCAGGCTAAGGAACGGCTGCCTCAACTACCCTAATGGCAGTTCCCACTCCGTTAAAAGTGGCAACCATTAATGTTGCCAGCTTAAGATCAGTAAGTGCTCGTCGTATGGCCTTATTTTTGCTCAGCGAGTTTGATGCTGACATTTTGTTTTTGCAAGAGACCCATCTGAGTAGTCTGGCTGATATACATCTGGCAAAGAAGGAGTGGAGACGTGGTCCCTCATTTTGGTCTCTTGCAGCCGAGCCTTACAGCGGGGTTGCAGTCCTTTTTTCTGGTATGGTAATGTGTCGGCGGGTAATTAAGGTAGAGATAGGGAGATGCATGGTCTTGGACGTCTCTGTGAGGGGGCAGGACTTGCGCCTGATTAACATCTATGGTCCCCAGACGAAGTGGGACAGGAAATGCCTCTTTGCAAAGCTTTTTCTTTTTACAGCCCAGCAGGTTATCTCTGATTTCAACACCATTACTGGGTCTAAAGACAAGAGAGGTGTCAGAGGTAAGCTGGGCTATGACAAACTTTTTCTCAATGCGATAGTTAGGGAAGCAGATCTGGTAGATGCGCACATTAAGCGCTGCCCAGACAGCACGGGGTTCACTTTTCAGCGAGGTAGTAGTCAGAGTAGGATAGATAGTTTTTTTTTTAAAGGGAGACTCTGCTTTTTCGGCACCTGTGTGTCGGGCAGTGGAGTTTTCTGATCACTGTATTCTATCTGTGACTCTGAATGCCTCAGACATGCCACCTAGGGGAGGGGTATCTGGAGATTGAATTCGGCCCTCCTGGAAGACGAGAGAGTAATGCCGCGCACACACGGCCGGAATTTCCGATGGAAAAAAAGTCAGATGGGAGCTTTTCGTCGGATATTCCGACCATGTGTATGCCCCATCAGACTTTTTCTGTCGGAATTTCCGACGGAGTTAGATAGAGAGCAGGTTCTCTGTTTTTCCGTCGGGAAAAAATCCTATCGGAATTTCCGATCGTGTGTACAAATTCCGACGCGCTAAATTCCGACGCACGCTCGGAAACAAATCGACGCATGCTCGGAAGCATAGAACTTCATTTTCTCGGCTCGTCATAGTCTTTTACGTCACCGCGTTCTTGGCAGTCAAAAGTTTGCCGAACTTTTGTGTGAATGCGTGTATGCAAGGCAGTCTTGAGCGGAATTCCGTCAGAAAAACCATCCAATTTTTTTCGGACGGGAATTCCGCTCCTGTGTACGCGCCATTAGACAATCCTTTGAGGATTTTTTTCCAAGCACAGGTAACGATCCTAGACTTTTGCAACAGCAAGTCAGAATGGTGGGAGCTTGTAAAACAGCGGACTGTTGGGCTTTTCAAGGCCATAGGAAGAAGGAAGCAGTAAGATAAGTATAGAATGGGTGTGTATAATTCCGCGCAAAATGGAAAGTACCAGCAGGGAGAAAGAAATAATGCAAATATAAGGAATCAAGGGAACTGCTGCCTCTACAAATTACTGCCACCTGGGTGGCGTAAATGAGTGAATGAAGATAAGTGAAGTAGATGTGGTGCTGTTCTGTTAATTCCCCAACCCAATAGTCCTGGGTGTCTGTGGCCTATTACCTTGCTGTGGTAATGGAATTACTACAGTGACTTATGTGCAGGGCCGCCATCAGGAATTTTGGGGCCCGTTACACAGCTTCAGGCATGGGCCCCCTGGAGCAGAGGAGAACCGGGGGGTGCTGCCGCCGCGAATTGAGAAGCGGGGGGGCTGCCGCGAATTGAGAAGCGCGGGGGTGCTGCCGCCGCAAATTGTTTAGGTCGGGGGGGCTTTGGGTGCTGACGAACAAGAAAAAAAACAAAAGAACAAAAAAAAGAGGGGTTTGCCATCCGGGGCCCTGGGGACCTTTGGGGCGCTTACAAAAAAAAAAAAAAGATTTTCTAAAAAAAAAAAAAAAAGGGTGTTACCATCCAGGGCCCTGGGGACCTCTGAGTCCCTTACAAAAAAAAATAAAGAAAGAAATAATGAAATAAAAAAAAAAAAATTATAAAAAAAAAAAAGAAAAAAGGGGGGTTTCCATCCGGGCCCCTGGGGACCTCTGGGCTCCTTACAAAAAAAATTATAAAAAAAAAAAAAGGGGGGCAGCCTTGCTTATGTGTGAAAATATTTTAAGTGCTACATGCAAGAGATGTTGATCTCTAGTGTCCAGTGTAGATAAAGTCTTTTATTCCGTTGGTTCAAGTGCTTGATATATAAAAAGTGCTGTGTGCTGGTGAAAGAATCGCTGTTCTAATTGCCCTTTACACAAGGTGATCACAGCATCCGTGACTTATCCGTGCTCCTATTATGGCTGCACTCACCAGAGTTTCCTTCCCTGCTTGGGGTATCAGGCATTCACTGTATTTTCCACTGTGTAACACCCTGGAAGATGGCCAGTCCGCGCTGTTGTGGTAGTGCTCCAATCATATACCATGTGAAGGAGAGAGGGATGCCCAATAGTGTAGTACCATTAAAAACGTTTTATTTATTTTAAAACATGTGGAAATGTACTCACATTTAGCAAAAACATATAAAGCATGTAATGCTGACACTAAGTCCGCCGACCGGAAGTGATGCAAGGACGTATGCTGACTTCTTCCTACGCGTTTCGTCATTCTGACGTCATCTGGAGCGTACATTGTGCTTGCCTCACCTCCTATTTATAGCACATTGTGACCTATATGATTATGTCAGTCATAATTCAGGGTCTTGAGAAAGACAGGTGGCAGCAGAAGGCCTGGATAAGGGTGTGGAGGAATATCGGAACTCTGTAGCTGCTGCCTGTTGATCTCCGGGTGTGCGGCTTTTCTTTGTTTTCTTGTTTCTCTCCCCTAGATTTTCAGATCAAATATATTTTTGATAAAAGGCTACATGCATGGTGACGGTGATGTTCCTTAGTCTGGCTCTCTCGTAGGGATTATGCTGTGCGCAATTTGGTTTGCACCATTTATTATGTTCTTGTTTTGTATAGTCATATTCAATTATTTTGTAAATATGCTTTATTTATTTATTATGGTTTTATTGTATATAAGTTATTGTTTGTAAGATTTCAATAAACAAAATTAACCCCTCATAATGGGCACAGCGGGTGTACAGACCTGGGAACTCAGCCCAGGGATGGTGGGAATCCCTCATAATTGGCCCATCAGGTGTACAGACCCGGGAACTCAGCACAGGGATGGTGGGAACCCCTCATAATAGGCATAGTAGGTGTGCAGATCTTGAAACTCACCACAGGGATGATAGGGACCCCTCATAATGGGCACAGCAGGTGTACAGACCTTAGAACTCGGCACAGGGATGGTCGGAACCCCTCATAATAGGCATAGTAGGTATACAGACCCGGGAACTCGGCACAAGGATGGTCGGAACTCCTCATAATGGGCACATCAGGTCTACGACCTATGAACTCAGCACAGGGATAATAGGGACCCCTCATAATGGGCACAGCAGGTGTACAGACCTTAGAAGTCGGCACAGGGATGGTCGGAACCCCTCATAATAAGCATAGTAGGTATACAGACCCGGGAACTCGGCACAAGGATGGTCGGAACCCCTCATAATAGGCATAGTAGGTATACAGACCCGGGAACTCGGCACAAGGATGGTCGGAACTCCTCATAATGGGCACATCAGGTCTACGACCTATGAACTCAGCACAGGGATAATAGGGACCCCTCATAATGGGCACAGCAGGTGTACAGACCTTAGAACTCGGCACAGGGATGGTCGGAACCCCTCATAATAGGCATAGTAGGTATACAGACCCGGGAACTCGGCACAAGGATGGTCGGAACCCCTCATAATAGGCATAGTAGGTATACAGACCCGGGAACTCAGCACAAGGATGGTCGGAACTCCTCATAATGGGCACATCAGGTCTACGACCTATGAACTCAGCACAGGGATGATAGGGACCCCTCATAATAGACACATCAGGTGTACAGACCTGGAAACCCAACAAAGGAATGATGGTAATCCTTCATAATGGGCACAGCAGATATTCAGAGCCAGGAACTTAGCATAAGGTTGGTGGGAACCCCTCACAATGGGCACAACGGTTGTGCAGACCATAGATCTCAGCAAGTGAATTCATCATAGACATAAGTAACTGTCAGGGCATGTAACTCTCCAGCGTCCACCAAACACTTAATTTTAAATATTCTTTCCAAAATGGACATTTAAGTAACATTTTGTGTAACTTTTTCATTTTTACATACAATGATGGCCTTCAAGTCCTTATTGCAGCTATAGATTTGCAGGTGCTCCCTCTGCTAGCAGTTTTCCTGACTGAGATTGTAGTTAGCACACTTGCTGAAAGACTGTAAGGCCTTGTACACACGACCGGTTTTCTCGGCAAGGAACCATGAAGAAAATTGCTGGCAGAGCTTTTTGCCGAGAACACCGGTCGTGTGTATGTTTTCTCGTCGAGAAAACTGCCGGGAATCTCGACGAGAAAAATAGAGAACCTGCTCTCTATTTTCTCGTCGGGATTCTCATTGGCCTGTTTCCCGACGAGAAAACTGTGTGTGTGTATGCGGCTACAAGCTTACCTGTCCTCCGGTAAGCCCGCGCATGCTCAATGAGACTTTGACGCATGTGCGGTAGCTTACAAGGGTAGTGTACGGTGAAGCAAGATGGCGGCGACGGCATCGAATGTGACGAGCGCATGCTCGTCGTAGTCGATGACGTCACCACGTTCTTGCCATTCAAAAGAATGGCGGTTCTTTTGAATGGCCATCTGTATGCAACGGCTTGGCAAGAAAAGCTTGCCAGGAATCTCGTCAGGAAAAACGTTTTTTTTTTCCTGACGGGATTCTCGGCCGTGTGTACAGGGCTTAAGAGATAAAGTCAATTACAGGACAAGACTCACAGATTACATTGTCTTCCTTCAGACAACAACTTGCAGTGAGTTCTGGGGAACAGAGAAGGACAATCACTGTGAGGCCCGTCATGGATGTGAAATGAACACATATTTCTGCCCTCTACACAAAGACGCACGATTGTACACCGATTACTACAATACAATTAGCTAATTCTGGTTTCTCATTCTCAGGAAAGCATTTTGAAATACTTGATGTCTTCCTCATTAAACCAGACTGAGCGGCCTGAAGTTTTCATCCTGATTGGAGTCCCGGGACTGGAGGACATTCAGATCTGGTTCTCCATCCCGGTGTTCATCATGTATGTCTTCATTGTTTTTGGGAACATCTCGGTGTCCTACATTATATTGTCAGAAGAATCTTTACACAAGCCCATGTGTCTTCTCCTCTCTACTCTCTCCATTGCCGATGTACTTTTGGCCACAACAACCACCCCTAAGGTCCTTTCAATCTTCTGGTTCAACTCCAGAGAGATCAGCTTTGGGGCCTGCCTTGCCCAACTCTTCTTTGTCCATGCCTTCTCCATGATGGAATCGACTATTCTATTGGCGATGGCCTTTGACCGGTATGTAGCCATTTGTCACCCTCTGAGATACATCTCAATCCTCACTAATGACACCATTGCAAAGATTGGAATTGTGGCCATTATTCGAGGTTCATTCTTCATGGCTCCAGCTTCCTGCCTGATATTGAGGTTGTCCTACTGCCAAACCAACGTCATCTCGCACTCGTACTGTGAACATATGGCAGTGGTGAAGATATCATGCTCAGATATCACCATCAACCAGGTTTACGGTCTGACTGTGGCTCTGCTGGTGATTGCTGTAGATATTTTGTGTATAACGGTGTCCTACTGCGCCATCGTCAGGACCGTCTTCAGACTATCTTCTATGGAAGCCCGTCGTAAGGCCTTGGGCACATGTGGCCCCCATTTTTGTGTCATCCTGATCTCCTACATCCCGTCTCTCTTCTCCTCCTTTACTTACAGGTTTGGACATGACATGCCCCTCCATATTCATATCATCCTGTCCAATCTCTACATTCTCATTCCGCCCATGTGTAATCCCATCATCTACGGGGCCAGGACCAAGGAGATCAGGGAGAGGATTTTATTCTTTGTTTCTAAGCCCCTCAAGAGTTTATAAAGATTAAGACTGGGGCCCTTCCACATGTAACAATCAGTATTTATTGCTAGAAAATTTAATTATAATCCCCAAACATTATATATTTATTAAAGCAGAGGCTCTAGAGAATAAATTGGTGAGTTTTGCAAAAAAAAAATGATGTTGCATGGTATTTGCATAGCGTTTTTTTTTCCCACAAAAACAATTTTTGGGGGAAAAAAATACACTTTTTGGGATTTTAATACGAAACAAAAAAATACATTACCCAGTTTTTGGTAAAATATAAAAGAGGATGTTACTTTGATTAGATACCAAACATGTCATGCTTTAAAATTGCGCAAGCCCGTGCAACGTTGACAAATGACGTGAATTTTACTATTCATAGGCAAAGCTTTAAAAAGTCTTTACAGGTCACCACTTTAGATGTACAGAGGAGGTCTGGTGCTGGAATTACTGCCCGTGATCGGACGTTCGCGGCGATATCTCACATGTGTTTGCGAGTGTGCGAAACCAACGCTGTTTGCGTGCGCGAGGAACCGACAGATGCATTTTCCTTTGCGCGCGAGCACAGGGAGGCGGGAGCATCTTTTATTTATTTTTTTGTATATATATATTTTTTATACATTTTTTTTTTATATATGTTTAAAAAAAAAAAATTTCTCCTTTCTTTTTTTATGTTATTTTTTAATTTTTTTTTTTTTTTTTTGTACAATGTTGCTTAAATTCGTTTTTTTTAATCACTTTTATTGGTGTCAGAGGAGTGTAAACATTTCTTGTCATAACAATTGGCATGTGACAGGCAGAGGTGGCCAGGACAAGGGGGTGGACTGCCCTGGGCACTGTGATATCATAGTTACATATATTCAAAAAAAAGGGGAGGGAAAAGATAATGGGACTATAGCTGTGCTTATTCACATAATATTGGAAACCATGCAGCAATGAGTAAAGGATGTATATGAATTATCTTTATTATACAAATTAAAAATGGGTAACAAGCCACATAAGATCGTTAATACAGGGTAAATCCAAGAAGGTGGTTACACATGGAGGTTTTCTGAAGATTGAGTAGTCATATGTTATCCCGACATGTTTCGCCTCTAGGCTTCATCAGGGGATGTATGCGTCAACCATAAACAAGCAAGAAAACTATACAAATATAAAAATAGCTCAGCAATACAAATAACAGGAACACCCTTGTTAGCAAAATCCACTAACAGACAGAGGGACTTACCACCAAGGACCCTATCCCCCCATATGACGGGAAACACTTGGGGGGGGGGGGAAGAGAAGGGAGGGGAAGCAACCACAACACGGAAGTGCCACAAGCAGAGGACACTTAAACGGCCACAGTGAGCACTCAAACAGCCTGGCTATCAAAAAGAAAAAAAGAAACAAAAGGGCCAATAAATAGAACCTAAAAAGTAATGTAATAGGAAACTTTAATTTTAACAAAAATAGCAACCAAAAAAGAGTTACATAGTTACATAGTAGGTGAGGTTGAAAAAAGACACAAGTCTGTCAAGTCCAAACTAAGTGTGTGATTATATGTCTGTATTACATTGTATATCCCTGTATGTTGTGGTCATGTGAGATATGGGGGGGGGGGTGCCACAAGGAGATTGGGGGGAGGGGATTTGTGTTGGGTTGGGGAATTTGGGGGGGCAGCAGGGGGTATGAATTGTTCTAGGAGGGGGAAATTTGAAGAGTGTGCTAGGAAAGGTGATTTGGGGGGGGGGGTGGTGGTGTTGGGAGGGGGATGGGGGATTTGTGCTAGGAGTGGGAATTTTTTTTTTTTGAAGGGAGATTTATGCCAGTAAGGATAATTGAGGGGGGTTTGTGCTAGGAGGGGACATTTGGGGGGGGGATGTGTGTCAAGAGGGGTCTTTTTTTTGGGGGGGGGTTGTTCCAGTAGGGATGATTTGGGGATTTTGTGCTAGGTGGGGGGATTTTTTTTTAAATGGGATTTTTACCAGTAGGGATAATTGAGGGGTTCTGTGCTAGGAGTGGCCTTTTTTTGGGGGAGGGGGGAGATTTGTTCTAGGAGGGGAAATTGGGGGGGTGGAAGATTTGTGCAAGGAGGGGAATTTTTTGGGGGGGATTTGTGCCAATAGGAATGATTGGGGGGGGGCGTTTCTGCTAGAAGGGGTATTTGTGCCAGGAGGGGAAATTTGGGGGGGGTAATATGTTCTAGGAGGGGAAATTGGGGGGGCTGGTAGATTTGTGCAAGGAGGGGAATTTTTGGAGGGGGATCTGTGCCAATAGGGATGATGGGGGGGGGTTCTGCTAGAAGGGGGATTGTGCTAGGAGGGAAAATTTGGGGGGGGGGAGATTATCACCGCGTTCTTGACGTTTGGAATTTTCAACAACATTTGTGTGACCGTGTGTATGCAAGACAAGTTTGAGCGAACATCCGTCGGAAAAAAAATCCACGGTTTTGTTGTCGGAATGTCCGATCGTGTGTACGCGGCATTATAGTACAACCTGTTCAATACATACCCTGACCTATATATTATATTTTATGTCTTTCTATGGGGAAATCTAATTTTACCCTTCAAATTGTGATCCCGGACGAGGCCCCAACCTACTGCCTTGAGATGGCACATTCTCACTCTCCGTGGAGTCCAATTTATTGGGACTAGTTTACTTCTTTCTAATCTTCACACTCACATGAAGGTTGAAGAAATGATTTCGGAATCTCGGGTATATCGCGGTCTATAACTGGCTTATAAGACATATACAACTGAAATTACACATCTTTTTCCTACTCTCTCCTGTCATAATTGCTGGATGATTTACCTATAATCTTCCTGTACACTCACTTTTTTTGTGGCTTTTGAAAAAAAAAAAAAAAAAGTGTACATAAAAGAATTGAAATTAAAGTAAAAAATAAAGCTGAAAACAAAAATAAAAGCAACAACAGGAATACATTCATAAGAAGGTCTAAAAAAATGCAAAGTAGATAATACTCAAAATAAGGATCTGGATGCAACTAGAGTGCCTAAAAGAGCGGTTCTGCAGGAATGAAATGCCCAGGGACGCCATCACTCCTCTACAAACCAACAACGCTCTCCTAAACGATCACACATGGTCCTTATAGTCCTCCCAACGTACAATTAATCCACAAGGGCATGTGAGGCCGTATACCGTATACTGTGCGGTCTTGCCATTAGCCACAAAAGGATTTTCACCTCATGTGAGAGATGTTCACAAAGCTAGGCATTTTCTTATTCTACACCGAAACATGCCGGAGAGATTACCGAACATTTTCCCTGGTCTGAGTGCAGGTTTTTTGCTGGGTGCAATCTTACTTTTTTTTTATACTGGTTTAGCACCCCGCTGACCCCCGGCATCGGGAAGAGCCGAAGCTTCACCTCAGGGTGCTGGTTCCTAGGCATGGTGGGTGTGGAAAGTTGCAGGAAGAAAGGGCGCCAGTCAATTTTCAGTTTTAACAAAAGTGAGTTTATTGCCTACAACAACAAAAATGAGGGGAGGGAGGGCTAGGGCACAGGACAACTTAGAACAGAAGGCCAACAGACGGGAAAGTTGCCGGAAAAAAAAATAGAAAAATGGGCGCCGGTCACTTTTTGTGAGTAGCTTCACCTCAAGGTGCTGGTTCCTAGGCATGGTGGGTGTGGAAAGTTGCAGGAAAAATGGGCGCCAGTCACTTTTCGGTTTTAACAAAAGTGAGTTTATTGCCTACAACAACAAAAATGAAGGGAGGGAGGGTTAGGGCACAGGACACCTTAGGACAGAAGGCCAAGAGATGGGAAAGTTGCAGAAAAAAAAATTGAAAAATGGGCACCGGTCACTTTTTGTGAGTTTATTGACTACAACAACAAGAATGAGGGGGGGGTTAGGGTACAGGAACTCTAGGACAGAAGTCCAACAGATCCCCTGACTTCGAAGGCAAAAACCAGCCACGTAGACAACCAATTAGTTATGTACCCTATACCAGTGTTTCTCAACTCTAGTCCTCAAGGCGCCCCAACAGGTCATGTTTTCAGGCATTACCATTATTTTCTGTTTAGTTTTCTATGTGACACTTTTTAGAGTAAATGAGTAGGGGTACAATGTACCCTATTACTCATCCACATGGGCCAGAATGTGGGGAGCCCCTTGTTAAAGGGGGCTTCCAGATTCTGATAAGCCCCCCCGCCGCAGACCCCCACAACCACCGGCCAGGGTTGTGGGGGAAGAGGCCCATGTCCCCATCAACATAGGGACAAGGTGCAACCCCCCCTTCCCCAAAGCACCCCACCCATGTTGAGGGTATGCGGCCTGGTATGATTCAGAAGGGTGGGCGCTCGCTGGTCAGGGGGGTGGGGGGGCAGACCATTTATTTTTTTATCTTGGCGTGGGGTTCCCTTTTAAGTCCATACCAGACCATAACCCAAATCTGTGTATATTATTTATCTGTAGGAAAGTTATAGAGTCCACAAACTATGGGATATATATATCCACATATACACATATATATATATATATATTTATTTATAACCTCTGCGGTTTTTAGTTTTTGCGCTATAAACAAAAAAAGAGCGACAATTTTGAGAAAAAAAAAAGCAATATTTTTTACTATAATAAATTTCTTTCGTTTAGGCCGATTTGTATTCTTCTACATATTTTTGGTAAAAAAAAAAAAAATCGCAATAAGCCTATATTGATTGGTTTGCGCAAAAGTTATAGTGTCTACAAAATAGGGGATAGTTTTATACAGCGATCAGTTCTATTAAAATGCACTGATTACTGTGTAAATGACACTAGCAGGGAAGGGGTTAAACACTAGTGGGCAATCAAGGGTGTTAACTGTGTTCAAAACCGTGGGGGGGGGGTGGTCTCTCTAGAACATGACAGAGATCACTGCTCTCGATCACAGGGAGCAGTAGATCCCTGTCATGTTGCTAGGCAGAACAAGGAAATGCCTTGTTTACATAGGCAACTCCCCGTTCTGCCTCTCCGTGTCACGATCGCGGGCCTCTGGCGGACATCGAGTCTGCGGGCACACTCACACGGCAGGCGTGCACGCGCCCCCACCAGTGGCGCGCTGGCGCACACTATCCCGCAATTTAAAGGAGACGTAGTTACGCCCATTTGCGCAGCCGCGCCATTGTGCCGACATATATCGTGCGCTGGTCGGCAAGCGGTTACGTACATTGTATATTTTGGAGTATAATAATAAAACAAAAAGCATCACTTTTGACAACATAGTGTGTGTATATATATAGACACACACACACATACACACACACACACACACACATCAATCACAATCCCATATAAAAGTCACCATTGTGCCAAATTTGTGTCCATGTTATCACAACTTAATGTTACGCTAACAACTTACACACATGTTGTGTGCATCGCACTGTAGCGTTGAAAGGGGAATAAAGTTCTCCTAAAGTAATTTTGCCCAAAGTTACACTCAACATTGTAATGTTTCCAGGGTTCATCGCAAACATAGTTCACCCCAAAAAATGAGATCTGCCCACTGAGAGTCAATAAAGAGAACCCCAACCAGAGGAATTTCAGAGTCCAACAGAAGTAGTAGGAATATGACCACATCTCAACAGTTTGTAACTTACAATCCCTTGCAGTTGTGCCGTGTGATTAGTCTATGCCATGGAGAGGAGTAAAAGCTGGAAATAGGATAATAAGGATATCTAATCTTCACCTGATGGAATCCCTAATGCCTCGTACACACGACCGGGATTCCCGACGAGAATAGCTCCGTCAGGAATCCCGAGGGGGAAAACCTGAGAACCTGCTCGGTAACTTTTCCCCTGTCCACACGAGAGGTTTTCCTGTCGGGAAAACTCAGATGAGAGCTTTTCCTCGGGAATCCCGCCCATGGGTTTGTTGTTCCATTGGACTTTTTCCCCAATAGGAAAACTGCCAAAAACGGCCGGTTTCTCGTACACACGGCCGGGTTTTCTGATGGGAAAAAGTCAGTCGGGAAACCCGCTAGGAAAAAAAAGAGAACAGGATCTCTCTTTTTTGGCCGGCCGGGATTCCCGACCAGAAGCTCTCATAGCAGTTTTCCCATCTGGAAAACCGGTCGTGTGTACGAGGCATTAGACTTTTGGTAGAACTGGAAACACTAATGGTCAGCTTAAGTGGTACTTTTGAACACATCCCACAACTTTCTGTTGGAAGTCCTAATCCAGTTTAAGGAGTTGCTTTCTCACCAAGCAGAGACTTCTCCCTCCCTTGTGTCCCAGCCACAGGCCTTCCTGCAAAGTGGTCATCTATGAGAGGAGGTGGATCATGGAAAGGGAGGTGTGGATCATGAGAGGGGAGGTGGAAGATATAATTGAAGGAGTGGGCTTAGCTGGAGCCCACAAGATTGACTGATATAACAATAGTCATCAGAACCTGGAATGGACTCCCTCACTGAGGCTTCAGAAGCTTGACAAGATGCCACTTGACCACCATCCAGTCTCTGGTGCTGAGGCAGTGTTGCTAAGGTATTAGCTCAGGACCAGGTAATGAAGAAAACACTTGGGAACACAGCTCAGTTGGTGAATGATGCAAATGCATTACATGTGCTGCCAAAGATCCATAAAAAAGGGCAACAATTAAAGTCACAAGGTAACAGTTCAGTCATTGACGATTCTCCAAAAGCGTGGACATTTCAGTGTATCATGAGCTCTCACTGGGTTGTAAAGTCTTTGTCTTATTCTGACCACTGATAGGCCTATTTTTAATGTGAACCCACTGGTGTGAGAGAAGAACCGACTTCCGTCCAAAAGCTTTACCACATTCAGAACACTGATACGGCCTCTCTCCAGTGTGAATCCTCTGGTGTTTGGTAAGGTCATCACTCTTTATAAAAGCTTTGTAACATTCAGAACATTGATATGGCCTTTCTCCGGTGTGAATCATCTGGTGTGTGATAAGGTGATCTCTCGTTAGAAAGGCTTTGTCACATTCAGGACACTGAAATGGTTTCTCTCCAGTGTGAATCCTCTGGTGTGTGATAAGAGTTGCCTTCAATCTAAAATCTTTGCCACAATCTGAACACTGATGCAGCTTCACTCCAGTGTGAACGCTCATGTGTAAGTTCAGATAATTCTGCAGTGCAAATGTTTTGTCACATTCGGGACACTGAAATGGCCTCTTTCCATTGTGAACAATCCGGTGTTTGATGAGATATCTCTTTTTTGTAAAAGATTTGTCACATTCAGGACACTGAAATTGCCTCTTTCCAGGGTGAACCCTGTGGTGTATGAGGAGATATCTCTTCTTTGTAAAAGATAGGTCACATTCAGAACATTGAAATGGCTTCTCCTCCATTGTGAACCCGACGTGTGATAAAAACTTTCCCTTCACGGTAAAACCTTTATCACAATCCCAAATGAAATATCTTCTGAAATGACTTCTCTTATCTTACTTCCGTGTGGGAATGGGTTGGACTTACTATAAAGCCATAGTCACTTTAAGAACTTTGAAATGACTTCTCTGCTGTTGTCCTCGAAGGCTGGGTCAATTTTGAAAAGGATCCAAAACATTTACAACACCAAATATGACTTGTGTCCTGTGTGAATCCTCCAGTGAACTGCAATAAAGTATTTCAGTCACTTAAGACACTCATATGGCTGCTTTCCCATGTGACTTTGTAGTATTTATGAAGGCCAATATTACCGAAAACAGTTGATTAATCCACCTGTAAAAATAAATAAATAAAAAAGTCAGAATTGTATGGGGCTGAATAAAGTTGATTTCTATTTCTAACATTCATTATTAGATACACTATGTGATGGGAGTCACTATGGGTGGGGGGTTGGTGGAACCCAGAATCTCTTGGAGAGGTTGGGAAACCCTTGCTTCAGCTTCCCATGCACCTCCTCTGTCCAGGTCACCCTGTGTCTATTAGGGGCACAGGGTGACCAAGAAAATATGGCTTGGATTACGTAGAATGAAACAGTACAACAGTATTTATCCACCATATCTCCCAGGATATATAGATAAAGACAGTTCCTGGGTTATTTGATTCTGAACTATACATGGTAATTGAAAGAGCTGATCACATTGGCCTCTGTACAACGTAGGAGACATTCCATCTGCTACTAGGGGCTCCTGCTATTATGCAAACATCTTCTGGGTTCTACGGACAGGAGATGGTGAACCTCTATCCCCAGACACCAGTTCCAGAGACTGGGGATTTAATAGACTTCTCTGCTGAGCAAAGACAACCTGGTGAGCCTCCATCAGAAGAGCAGACATCAGGAACAATCATCACTGAGCTCTGCCCAGCACTAACATCAGCTTCAGCCTTCCAGAGAGAAGAGGCAGTCGGCCTTTCTCCCACAATACTGACAGGGACATGGGATTTTCTGCCAGCAGCATCTGTGGAGTTGCCAAAAACTTCTCCAGCTAAAGCACTGACAACTGGACAGAGGGTCAAAGACCTCTGCCCTACACCTGTGGCAGTTCCCGGAGGCCCAGGGTGAGAAGGTGGTGGTCACTCCCCAGCAGCAGATTAAGATCCAGGGGGAGAAGGGAGAGGAGGTGTTGGTCTTCCCTTCCCAATAGTTGACCAGGGTGGAGGAAGCAATCTTTCCTCCCCAGCAAAGATCAGTGCACCTGGGACACAGTACCAGAGACATGTCGTCCCAGCAGCCAGATGAGGGTAAGGGAGAGGGAGCAGCCAGCACCTCAGAATGATGCCACGACCTAGCAGAAGAGCTGGCAACAGAGCAGAGTGCTGCTGGCCTCTGCCCTCAACTAAAGATGCAGTATCCATCTGTATACTCCAGGAATGCTGGGCAGTCGGCCCAGATCTCCAACAGCATAATGAAGTGAGCCCAGCAGCCACCCTGTCTTCTTTCCAGCGGATGAAAAGAACTCCAGGGAGAAGGGCCAGTTCATGCTTCTCCCCAGCAGTGGGTATGTTCTCCGAGAGAGGCAGAGGTTGGCTGGGTGAGTAATGCTATGTTTGGGACAATTTGGGGTACTCTGGATACCGGCATTGGGGGACTGGAACTATTGACTAACAACGGAGTCAACCTGTCTGGGGTCTCCTCCTGTGTTAGTCTCCTGCCGTAAGGGGAGAGATGTAACGGGAGCCACTTTGGGCGGGGGGTTGGTGGAACCCAGTATCCCTTGGAGAGGTTGGGAAACCCTTGCTTCGGCTCCCTATGCACCGCTTATGTCTAAGACACCCTGTGTCTATAAGGGGCACAGGGTGACCAAGAAAATATGGCTTGGATTACTTAAAATGAAACAGCAATACAGTATTTATCCAGGATATATATATATATATATATATAGATATATATATATATATATATATATATATATATTATATATACATACACACACACACACACACACACATACTATATCTGGTTTATTTGATTCTGAACTATACGTGTTAATTGAAAGAGCTGATCACATTGGCCTCTGTACAATGTAGGAGACGATCCGTCTGCTACTAGGGGCTCCTGCTAGTTTTTTTGTAAATTCTTTATTTAAGAGAAAAGGACATGCGGATATACAGAGAGCACACTGATGCGTATCAAAAAACAGCAAACATTCCCCACCACCTCATGAGTAGATCTTACAGTAGAGATATAGAGCCCGTTGTCAGAGGGGGGGGATCACAACAAGTGTCAGGCTTACAGGAGCTCTCCGCCCCCCGCATGGCCGTATTTTTGTGGCAAAAGCCGATTTAGATAAAAATAGAAACGTCAAGCCCGTTAGAAACAGGCTTGCACCGGCCAACACTCTAGTGTTGGTAATACAGAAAAAGCAGGGAAAGTAAGAGAAAAGAAAGCAAGGAGTGCAAGAATACAAGAGGGGGAGGGGAGGGATGGGGAAAAAAAAAAAAACACCCGGGGGTGGGGGGGGGGGAACAGGGTGCCTCCAGCCACAGCCACCCCACCTGGGGAGCAGTCAAATTCGATCCTCTCAGGTGGATCGAGCCATTAGGAGCCCGCATTCCTCCGAGAAGTAAAATTCGTGCCAGAAGTACCATGTTTTGGAAAATTTCTCACTTAGGCCTCTTTCCGTTGCTACCAAGTCCTCCATGTCATGGATATCCTTCACTCTGCCCAACCAGCCCGCCACCGATGGGGGCTGAGTCTGCTTCCAATTCAGCGGGATGCATCCCTTTGCCGCATTGATCAGAAGCAGCAATATGGACTTTCTATAGCCCTTAGTTGGGATATTGTGGTGGTCCAGAAGGAAGAGCTCAGGTGACAACGGCAACTCCCTGTCCGTAAACTTTTGGACGATGCGGTGTACCTCAGACCAAAATGATTGTAAGATGTGGCATGACCAAAAGACGTGGAGGAGCGTACCAACCTCCTCCCCGCACCTCCAGCACATATCCGTGCTCTGAGGGAACATCTTGTGTATCTTTTCCGGAGTGTAGTACCAACGGGACAGAAGTTTATATTCCATCTCCTGGTGCCTTGCACTGATAGAAGTTGTTTGAGCGAAGAGAAGGATTCGGTCAACCTGTTTCCCCGTAAGTTGTAGGCCCAGCTCCCGTTCCCACTTGGTAACATAAGGCGGCCTAAAGTCCGGAGGGGGAGAAACTAGGATTTGGTATATCAGGGATATTGCATGTCTCAACGGGGACAGGTCCAGGCATAGCAACTCAAAAGGTGTCAGCTGCCGCCCATAAGTATTCGGAGAAGGCAAAGTGTGGATGTAGTGGGACAGCTGGACTTTTTGCCAAAATGAGAGCCCAGTCAGGGCAGGGTCCTCTAGGATTTGTCGTCGAGTATGCCATTGGTCGTTTGTGAGAAAGTGTCGCACTTGAGACCTGTCCACCGGTTTCAACGCCAGGAAGCTAGGGTCGTTGAGACCCGGACTGAAAGCCGGGTTGCCCACAATTGGGGTGAGCGGGGACGGGAGCGGTGCGATCGAATGATCACGGAAGGCCTTCCAAGCTGTCCTTATCGTCACCCCTACTGTAGGGTGATCAGAAATCTCCTTTGGCAAGGGAGGTTGGCACCAGGGCAACGAGTCCAAGTGGGCCCCAGTCAAGGATCGTTCAATCTGCACCCACTGTTTCAGAAGGCCGTGACGGCACCAATCCAAAGCACGCGTTAAATGACATGCCATGTGATAGAGAGTAACGTCCGGTAGGGCTACCCCACCCTTCAACTTTGGCAGCCGGAGAATTCTCTGCGCTAACCGCGGGGGCTTCTGGGCCCACACAAACCGAATTAGCGTTCTGTTAACCGCTCTCAGGAAGGACACCGGCACCCGTATGGGTAATGCCTGAAAGTGGTATAACAGTCTAGGTAAGACATTCATCTTCACAATGCTGCAACGGCCAAACCAGGAAAACAGGCCATGCTGCCACTCTTGCAGGTCTTTTTTTACGGCCACCAAAAGGGGAGGAAAGTTGAGGGGGAAAATCTCTTCCGTCCTGCTGGGTAACAAGATACCCAGATATTTGATATGGGACATAGCCCATTTGAAAGGAAAATCAACCCGGAGCAAGTCAGTTAAGGGAGGAGGTAAGGCGACCCCAAGTGCCTCCGATTTCTGGTAGTTAATGCGAAACATTGACACCTCCTCATACAGCTTCAGTTCCTTGAGCAAGTTCGGAGTGGACACAAGGGGGTTGGTCAGAAAGAAGAGCAGATCGTCTGCGAAAGCCGCGATCTTGGGGGACAGGGTGGCGTCCAGGCGTGGTCCCGTACTGTCCGGGTTGTCTCTGATGATACGCAGGAAAGGTTCTAGCGTGAGGATGAATATCAGGGGCGACAAAGGGCACCCCTGTCTCGTCCCATTCGCAATCTGAAATGGTGAAGAAAGGTGGCCATTCACCTTGACCTGGGCTGATGGGCAGGAATAGATTGCCAACATCCAATTCATCATGCGTTCCTGCAGGCCAACCCAGCGGAGAGTTTCAAACAGGAAAGGCCAGCTCACCCTGTCGAACGCCTTTTCGGCGTCCGTCGAGAGGAGCAGCATAGGGGTTTTACGCGTCCTTGCAGCGTGGATCATGTTGATTGCCTTAGTCGTGTTGTCACGCGCCTCTCTAGTAGGAACAAAACCGACCTGGTCGGAATAGATTAGTTGTGGCATTAAGTCAATCAAACGCATGGAAAGCGCTTTCGTGAATATCTTGAGATCCACATTGAGCAGCGAGATCGGTCTATAGTTTTGGCATCGTAGTGGATCTTTTCCCTCCTTCGGGATCACGGCAATGTGTGCTCTCAAGGCATCCGCCAGGAGGGGCGTCCCCTCCCCTGTAGCATTATACGCAGAGAGAAAATGCGGAAGAAGTACTTCTCCAAAAGTCCTGTAGTAGAGAAGGGAATATCCGTCCGGTCCCGGCGCCTTCCCCAAATGCATGCGCGACATCGCCACAGTCACCTCCTCCACTGAAAGAGGCCTGTCAAGCTCGGTCAGGTCCTCCTCCGAAATCCGGGGGAGACCAGACCTCCTCAAATAGTCCCCAATCTTCCTCCCTTCAGTCAACAGACCCTCCACAGATGTTGGACTAGGGAGATTATACAAAGTAGTATAGTACTCCCGGAACATTTCCGCGATACCTTCCGTGGTGTGAACCCTGTTGTGAGAGTCACTTCAATTCAGGAATGAATGTACGAGCCCTCTGAGCTCTCAGAGCCCTCGCCAGCATCCTACCACATTTGTTGCTATGCTCGTAAAAAGAACGGCGGCACTTCGAGATCACTGCTTTGGCTCTAAACAGGGCCAAGGAGCGCAGCTGGTTTCGCAGGGCTGTCAACTCAAGAAGGATCTGGGAAGCGAGGGATTGTTTATGAGCCGATTCCAAGACCCTGATTTTATCTAAAATGTCCACAATTTGTTTCGCTCTCTCCTTCTTGATGCGTGATCCCATTCTGATCAAGAGGCCACAAATGTAACTTTTATGGGCTTCCCATACCATTGTCGGGGCCACCTCCGAGTCAGCATTCGTGGCGAAGTACTGTCTCAGTTCTCTAGAGACCTCCTCCTCCACCTCGGGCATCTGAATCAACGAGTCGTTAAGCTTCCACGACCATTGTTTCTCTGCGGGGCAAAGCAAATCGATGTCTATAAAGACTGGGGCATGGTCCGAAAAGGTAATAGAACCAATCGAGGCTGAGGAAACCCTGGACAGAATCGCCTGAGGCACCATGAACATATCAATTCTGGTATACGAGTCGTGGGGGTGCGAATAGAACGTGAAGTCTTTGTGGCTTGGATGAAGGATACGCCATACATCCACCAAGTGGAGAGCATGAAAGTTCTTCTTAAGGCGCTTAAGTGAGGCGTAAGAGACTTGGGAAACACCCCTAGATGAGTCCAGGATCGGGTCCATGACAAAGTTCATGTCTCCACCCATAATCACCATCCCTTTGGCAAAGTCAACCAATTTGGTCATAATTGGCTCCAGGAAGGCAATCTGGTTGGCATTTGGGAGGTATAGATTGACCAAAGTCACCAGGGACCTCCCAAGCGTCCCCTTCACAAATAAAGCTCTCCCCTCTGCATCCCCCCACTGGTCCTTCAGTTGCCATGGGGTATCACCCCGAATCAAGATACTCACCCCTTTTGACTTAGAATCAGAGGAGCAACCGTGGTACACTGTCGGGAAAAAGCGGTCATGTAGTCTTGGCAGCTTATCAGCACGGAAATGTGTCTCCTGCAGGAAGCACACATGGGCCTTCATATGTTTTAGATTGGTTAGCACCATGGAGCGTTTCTCAGGGGTATTCAGCCCCTTCACATTTGTAGAAACGAGACGAACAGGCTCTGTTTTACCCGTGGGCATGACTGCGGCCAGAAGAGGCAGGCACAAAAAAAATAAAAAAAAATAAAAAATAAAAATAAAAAGGGGGGGGGGAGGAGGGAGGCTAGGAGGGAAAGGACAGAAGAGAGCAGAAGAGGAGAGAACAAAGAAACCTAGTACGCCTCAAGCGTAAGGGAGACCTAGTCTCAGTGCACCCCAGTAACCCTAGAGCAGGAGTCACTTGACGGGTGCGACCCTATGTGGGGATAGTGTTTGAACACAACAGGGGTCGGAGGCTCCCTAACCCGACCCACCTCAGATGCTACAGAGAGCCGGATGGTTCTCAGGACAAAGTGGCCTGATGAGGATGGCCCAGCAGCCCGGCAACGCCAGCCCCGGCCCCCAACATGGGGCGCCCGAGCCCCGGCGCAGCCCGCCCCCCAGGCCAAACCCCAACCAGGACAAAACAGTAGCACAGTAACCCATCACATGGCTCTAATACATGAAATTAACATTTAAACATTTTAGTACAAAACAAAGAACAAAACCCAAGTAATTATAACCAGAAGGCCCAGCAAGAGAACATATAAATGGCGACATATAAACCAAAAAGGGGGCCAAGGGGAAGATGCACACACTGGTACCGAAAGCTAGGCTTTGGCGCCCCCTCACGCTCAGGATGGGGGAGGCTCGACCAGAAGAGCGGGGACCGCAAGATCAAAACGGCCGAGGGGGGTCCCCCCAAGGAGGAACCCCCCACCGCAGCCCCAGCATGGGTCCCACCCCAGACCCCAAAACCCACCCCCTGGCCCCCCCTAAAATCGATAAAGAAGCAGGCCGCCGTAGTAGACCCCCCCGCCCCGGCGCACGGGCCAGGGAAGCCACCAGAGTATACAGGGGGAACAGGCGCCCGCTCCTTCAGGTGGCGTATCCCGGATCTGTCAAGGGGGCAGCCCACAGCACCAAGGATGGAAACAGTGGGTAAAGCCAAAATCCGGGCGACAGAGGAGGAAAAGGAAGGTATACAGGGGGGAAGGGGAGGGGAAGATAGAGGAAGGGGGAAGAGGGGGAGAAAGAGGAGGAGGGGGGGAAGGAGGAGGGAGAGGGGGAAGGTGAGGGAGGGGGAAGGGGGAGGGGAGGAGGAGAGGGGGAAGAGAGGGAGGGTGAAGAGCGGGGAGGGAAGAAAGGAGGGGGGGGAAGGGAGGAGGGTGGAGAAGGGAGGAGGGGGGAGAGAGGAGGGGGAGAGAGGGAGGGGGAGAGAGGGAGGGGGAGGGGGGAGAGAGGGGGGAGAGGGGGGAGGAGGAGGAGAGAGTATGGGAGGGAATGAGGAGGGGGGAAGGGAGTGAGGAGGGGGGGAAACGAGGAAGGGGGGAGACAAGGAAGGGGGGGACGAGGAAGGAGGGGAGGGAACACACATCAGTAGGCAGCATCCCCATATCCACAACGCCCGACCACAGAGCACCCCACCCATCCACCCCCAGCCCAGGCATTTCAAACGGCACAATATGACAGCTCTCCCCTCCCCCCCCACACCCAACCACCCCTAAAGTCCGGACCCCCCCCCAAAAAAAAAAAAAAAACCCTATATAAAAACACCTGCCATCCAATCAAGCGACAGTCTATGGCTCCCTTTTATAGCTTGTCCTCAGGTGGGCTCCGAGAGCGGGGCGCAAAACAAAAGTCAGCAGGTGGGGGAGAGAGGGGGACGGCTCCGGGGCGGCCTTACCGAAGAGTCACACATAGCCTGGAGGGTGAGAGGGAGAGCCGGGGGAAGATGTCTCTGCCGGGATGGGGTAAAACAGTCACTGAGGCTTGGCCGTGAGCAGCAACCACCAGGGGGGGGGGAGGGCAAACCTGATCAGGCGACTCCCACCAGAGCGGGGGTGATCCCATAGGGCCAACCCGACCAAGAGCAGCATACACCCGGGAGGGGGGGAGGGGGAACGGCACAGGGCAGCTGTCCAAAGAGCGGGACCAAAAAGTCCATAGCATGAACTTGTAAAGAAATAAAATAAAAATAAAAAAATCAGTTCACAGTGTGTGCCACCCCGTAACAGAAAAACTCACAGTAGCAGGACTGGCCGTTCAGGCTTCGTTATCCTGGGCTCTAGCCGGCAGCTGATCGCCTCCCCTTCGCCTGGTGGAGCGGCGCGGCAGACCCGGTCCCGGTGCCCTGGGAGCTTGACGAGGATCTCTAGCTGAGAGCGGCTTCAGCCAATCAGCCAGGTGGAAGGGTTCCATGCCCAGAAAAAGGAACAAGTCTGGGAGATCTGCATGGCGCCTCAGCGTGAAGGAATTTCCCCCCTTCCTGAGCGATAGCTGGAGTGGAAAGCCCCATCTATATGGCACCGCAGCTCGCCGCAGCCGCTCCAGAAGGGGTTTCAACATAGCCCGTCTTTGTAGTGTTGCTCTGGACACATCTGAGTAGATCGACAGCTCCGCTCCATCAAAGTCGATCCGGTCCTTGGTCCATGCCGCCCTGAGAACTTGCTCCTTGTGTGCGTAGCGGTGCAGGCGGCAAATGACATCTCTAGGGCGGTCAGGATCCTGCGGCTTCGGCCCCAGTGCGCGGCGGACTCTATCGAACTCCAAGGCGGCTGGAGCCTCCGGGCCTAGAAGCTGCCGGAAGATAGCCAGGATAGTGTCCAGTAGATTCTCCGGACCCGTTGCCTCTGGCAACCCCCGAACCCGGAGGTTGTTGCGGCGGCTCCTGTTTTCCTGGTCCTCGGCCTGGAGCTGCACCTCAGCCAGCCTGTCCTGGAAGGCCTCCTGGCCTTTTTCTAATTGGGTGACCCGGCGCTCCAAAGCGCTCCTCTCCACCTCTCCCTGTCCGACTCGTTCGTCAAGTGCGTGAACCTCAGAGCGAAGCCCCTGGAAATCACGGCGGTGCTGCTCCTTCATTCTTGCCATGAGGCCCTCCATGTAGGCCTTAGTTGGAAGCGCCTGTAGCAGGGACCTGATGTCTGCATCCGTCTGCGAGGATCCTGCAGATGCCATAGAGCCACCCTGACTGTCATGAGAAGGCACCAGGAGGGAGGGCAGCCCCTCCAACGAGCGCGGGACACCTCGCTGTGAGGCAGCCATGGATGTGGAGGGTAAGTCACCCTGTCCTCTCTCGCCACGTGGTGCCGCAGGGGAGATTGCTGTCGGAGCCGGGGATGTAAGATATCTTCTGATCGATGCTTCTGGGTTAGCAGATTTTGATCCCCTGGTCTTCCTCCGTCTCTTGTATGTCATTTCAGGCTTGGTTTTGCTAGCCAAATGTCCATTTCAACCATAGATTGCAGGTCGGGAGTCGGGAGCTCAAACAGAAAGCCACCTCACTCCGCCATGTCCAAGCCACGCCCCTGGGCTCCTGCTATTATGTGAAGGTGCCCTGTGTTTATTTTTATGATAATGTGTTTTGTGTCCTCGAGCTAGGAGACAAGGCTGACCTGAAAGATCAAACCTCTGAGTCACCTAGGCTGAATGTCTTCCTGGTGTATATATTTGCGTGAGTTTGTCCAATAGTTGAATCCATGATCAAGCTGTGTAACTGAGCTAGTCTTGCCTGGTTTCTAGTTACAATTTGTGGCTGTAATATCTGATGTTCAGACGGGAGGAAGCTGTATACTGACGGAAGCACTCAAGCGGAGTGTGACAGGGTTCCGTGACACACTATATTACCAAAAGTATTGGGACAACTGCCTTTACACACACACATGAACTTTAATAGCATCCCAGTCTTAGCCCGTAGGGTTCAATATTGAGTTGGCCCACCCTTTGCAGCTATAACAGCTTCAACTCTTCTGGGAAGGTGTGTCTATGGGAATGTTTGACCATTCTTCTAGAAGCGCATTTTTGAGGTAAGGCACTGATGTTGGACAAGAAAGCCTGGCTCACAGTCTCCCCTCAAATTCATCACAAAAGAATGGATCAGGACGTCACTGGAGGCAAAGCGCCTTGAGGCGATTTGGTTCGCATTTGCAGCGCTATATAAGTTATTCACTCACTGAGTTTCATTGATTTTTGTTTGCCCTACAGTGACATCAGTGCCACTACAGTACAACTACAGTGCTCACAGGTGCTCATCAGTGCCCTATGGTGCCACTACAGTGCCATCAGTGAGTGCTCATAAGGGCCATTACAGTGCCCTATTGGTCTCATCAGTGCCTATCAGGGAGTTCTCATCAGTGCCGCCCCATCAGTGGATTCCCCCACCCTGCAGCCTCAGTGCAGTGTGTTAGTGCACCCTCGTCAGCACCCAGCAGTGCAGCCTCATCAGCACCCAGCCGTGCAGCCTCATCAAAACCCAGCCTTGCAGCCTCATCAGAACCCAGCCGTGCAGCCTCATCAGAACCCAGCCGTGCAGCCTCATCAGAACCCAGCCGTGCAGCCTCATCAGAACCCAGCCGTGCAGCCTCATCAGAACCCAGCCGTGCAGCCTCATCAGAACCCAGCCGTGCAGCCTCATCAGAACCCAGCCGTGCAACCTCATCAGCAACCAGCAGTGCAGCTACATCTGTCCCAGTGTCCCTATCGCAGGAGTTTGTCACCACAGCCACCAGTATGGCAACAAACAAGGAGTTTATACCTGTTACCTCATTTTCCAGGAATCTTCCATGACGGCATACAGAGAGATAGGCTCCCCCCACCTAGCACAGGAAACACATGATCAACATTATAAAAGACAGCCCACTAGGGATGAGCTTCGTGTTCGAGTCGAACATACGTTCGACTCGAACATCGGCTGTTCGATCGTTCGAGGAAGATCGAACGATTTGGGCCGTTCGCGCCAAATTCGAGTGACGCGAACGGCCCACAATGCACTACGCCATCGCAGTGTCATCCAGGCGCTGTGATTGGCCAAGCATGCACTGTGACCCCGCATGCTTGGCCAATCACAGCGCCGGCAGCGAGGAGAGCAATGATTGGCCACAGGCAGGATGCCTGTGGCCAATTATTGCTGAGGGGGTTTAGTACACACCCCACACTATAAAAGGCCGCCAGCGCGGCGGCCTTGTGTAGTGTGTTCCGGAGCAGGGAAAGAGAAGGATAGGCAGGGACAGTGTCATTATTTTTCCTTTACTAATCCTGGATTCCTTGTGTTTAGGGACAAATAAGGATAGGTAGGGAGAGTGTCAGTGACAGTGTGTTATTCTGTGCTAATCCTTGTTTGTAGGGACAGAGAGGTACAGTGAGGGAAAGTGTCAGTGTGCTATTCTGTTCTAAAACTATTTTGCTGAACCATATTTTCAATCCTTGAGTTGAGGGACAGAGAGGTACAGTGAGTGAAACTGACAGTGTGCTATTCTGTTCTAAACCAATTTTGCTGTTCCATATTTTCAATCCTTGAGTTTAGGGACAGAGAAGGACACTCGTAGAAATTATCAGTGTGCTATTCTGTGCTAAATCTTGTTTGTAGGGAGGGACAGAGTAGGACAGTGAGGGAAAGTGTCAGTGTGCTATTCTGTTCTAAAACTATTTTGCTGAACCATATTTTCAATCCTTGTGTTTAGGGACAGAGAAGGATAGGCAGGGGACAGTGTCAGTGTCATTGTTGCTAAGCCTCCTGCACAGTATACACCTGAAGGTAGCCCTTATTGCTCTTTTTCCCATCTCCCTGCAGGCCATCCATTAAAATGTCTGGAAGGCAACCAAGGAGAGGCAGACAGTCAGGAGGCAAAAAAAGAGGGCAAGCAGGCTCTGTGTCTGGGGGCAACAGTGCTGGTCGTGTACGCGGTGCATTGTCATCAGCACATGGCCATGGGACACGCTTGTCCTTGTTTTTGGCAGCTGGATATGTTGAGCCACATCATGCCGAAGACTTGGTAGAGTGGATGACCAAGCCCACCTCATTCTCCTCATCCTCTCTCACCCAGGCTCAGGGTACTGGCAAAGCAGCTGCCAAAGCGTCCTCTTCTCTGGTATCATTATCTTCATTAGTCAATCCTTCCCTAGACCCACCATGTCCTCCTCCTGAGGAGTCCCCCGAACTGTTTGAGCACAGTGTTGGGTACATGCTCCAGGAGGATGCCCAGCGTTTGGAAGGATCTGATGATGATACCCAGCTAGAGGAAGGCAGCAGCGTGAGAGCAGAGAGAGGGGATGCTCAAGAAGGACACCAATCTGGCAGTCATGCTCCAGCAGCTGCAGCATACTGCCAGATTGGCTCCAGTGATGAGGAGGGAGGGGATGATGAGGTCACTGACTCCACGTGGGTGCCTAATAGGAGAGAGGAGGAGGAGGAGGATGAGGAGGAGGCACATCTCCAACGAGGCAGGATGCCCTTGAGTGGCCAGCGTATGGGCAGCACACCGACGGAATCACACCGCAGAGCTCCGCCTGTGCAGGGCGCTACCTCTGCCCGTCATTCAAAAAGTTCTTTGGTGTGGGCCTTTTTTGAGGCGAGTGCATCAGATCGCACAGCTGCTGTTTGCAACATATGTCTCAAGCGTATATCGCGTGGCCAAAACATCAGCCGCTTGGGCACCACATGCTTGATCAGACATATGTTGACCTGCCATGCAGCTCGTTGGCAAGCCTACCTCAAAGACCCACACCAAAGAACAAAGCTGACCTCTTCTTGCACCGCATCAGCTGGGATCTCCAACCCCACTATACCTTCACTCCTCTCTGAAACCTGCTCTGAGAGGAATGAAGGTGTAGAATTAGGTGTGTCACAGGCAAGTACTTGCGGGCACTCTGCTAGCAGTACACCAACGTCCGATTCTAGCAGGCAAATTTCCCTGCCCCAGCTGCTGGACCGTCGAAAGAAGTTCACTCCCAGCCATCCACATGCCCAGCGGTTGAATGCTAGCTTGGCTAAATTGCTAGCGCTTCAACTGCTGCCTTTTCAGTTGGTAGACTCGGCCCCCTTCCGTGAGTTTGTGCAATGTACGGTTCCTCAGTGGCAGGTTCCCAAACGCCACTTTTTCGCACGGAAGGCGATTCCGGCTCTCTACAGGCATGTGGAAGGCAATGTCTTGGCCTCGCTGGACAGGGCGGTCAGCGGTAAGGTGCATATTACCGCTGACTCATGGTCCAGCAGGCATGGACAGGGACGTTACCTTTCTTTCACGGCCCATTGGGTCACTCTTTTGGCAGCTGGGAAGGATGCAGGACAAGGTGCAGTAGTGTTGGAGGTTGTTCCACCGCCACGCCTCCAAAATGCTACTACTGGTTGTGACACACCTCTCTCCTCCACCCCCTCCTCTTCTTCTTCCTCCATGGCCTCTTCCTGTGGTTTGTCCTCGGAACCAGCGGTGCTCCGTAGGCGTTCAAGGGGCTACGCAAGTACGCAGGCAAAAAGATGCCATGCCGTGCTTGCGCTGGTGTGTTTGGGGGACAGGAGCCACACTGGGGCAGAGGTCCTGTCTGCTCTGCAGGGGCAGGCCGAGAGGTGGTTGACGCCACGCCAGCTTAAGCCAGGAATGGTGGTTTGCAACAATGGCACCAACCTCCTCTCCGCCCTCCGACAGGGACAACTGACCCATGTGCCCTGTATGGCTCACGTCCTTAACCTGGTGGTGCAGCGGTTCTTGGGCAGGTACCCGGGCTTACAGGATGTCCTGAGGCAGGCCAGGAAAGTCTGTGTGCATTTCCGCAGATCTTATAATGCCAGTGCTCGCCTGGCTGAGCTTCAAAAGGAGTTGAACCTGCCCAAGAACCGCCTTATATGTGACATGCCCACCAGGTGGAACTCAACGTTGGCCATGCTGCAGCGGCTGCACACGCAGCAGAGGGCCATCAATGAGTACCTGTGCGACTACGGCACCAGGACAGGGTCAGGGGAGCTCGGGTTTTTTTCACCACGTCAGTGGGGCATGATCAGGGATGCATGCATTGTCCTGGCACCATTTGAGGAGGCCACGAGGATGGTGAGCAGTGACAGTGCATGCATCAGTGACACTGTACCTCTTGTCCACCTGTTGGAGCACACGCTGCGTGGAATAATGGACAGGGCACTTGAGGCAGAACAGAGGCAGGAAGAGGAGGACTTCCTTGCCTCTCAAGGCCCCCTTTACCCAGACAGTGTTCCTTCTGTCCCACCCATCGCACAGGAAGAGGAGGAGGAGGAGGAGGAGGAGGAGGAGGAGGATTGTGTCAGCATGGAGGTGGAGGCTGGCACTCAGCATCATCAGCAGCAGTCTTTTAGGGATGATTTACAGTCCCAAGAAACCAGTGGACTTGTACGTGGCTGGGAGGAGGTGGCTGCGGATCATGTCGTCCTTAGTGACCCAGAGGACTCCGGACTGAATGCCTCAGCTAACCTACGCTGCATGGCCTCCCTGATCCTGCAAAGTCTGCGGAAGGATCCTCGTATTCTTCGGATCAAGGAGAGGGACCATTACTGGCTGGCCACTCTCCTTGATCCACGGTACAAGGGTAAGGTTGCGGACCTTATCGTACCGTCGCAGAGGGAGCAGAGGATGAGACAACTCCGGGAGGCCTTGCAGAAAGGTCTGTGCAACGCGTTCCCAGAGACTGGGAGGTTACAAACTCCTGGTCCTGGACAACGAGTTGCTGAGGCTTCGGGCAGTCAAAGAAGGAGCGGTGGGGAAGGTGGCCGTCTGACCGATGCGTTCAGACAATTCTTTAGTCAGCAGCCCCAAAGTACGATCGGTTCCAGCAACCATCGCCAGCGTCTGATATACATGGTGCAGGAATACCTAGGGGCAAGGTCAGACTTGGACACCTTCCCCACCGAAAATCCTCTGGCTTACTGGGTCTTGAGGATGGATCACTGGCCAGAGCTTGCACAGTATGCAATTGAGCTACTGGCCTGTCCTGCATCCAGCGTTCTTTCAGAACGCACATTCAGTGCTGCTGGAGGATTTGTCACGGATCACAGGGTGCGCCTGTCCACCGACTCGGTTGATCGACTGACTTTCATCAAGATGAACCAGTCTTAGATCACCACCAGCTACCACACACCAGATGCTGATATAACAGACTAATTGATTTTAAAATGTCACATCCCTTCAAGACTGATGCTGATGCTGAGTGCCTGTGCTGTTATGTTGACTGGCTATCCTCCTCCTCCTCCTCAATGATACGATTAACGATGATAGCTTGCAAGATCATTTTGGTTTATGGGTGACGCCACCAGTGGCTAAGGCCCAATTTTTCAGCCCCTGTTTAACAGGGGCGTGTAATTAAAATTTTTGATGCAATACTTTGCAACAGGCCTCATTGCTGTGCTCCAAGTACAGTATCTGTGAGGGGTTGCAGTGTTGTGCCACCAATGCCTAAGGCCCAATTTTTCAGCCCCTGTTCAACAGGGGCATGCAATTATAATTATTGATCTAATAATTCACAGCAGGGCCCATTGCTGCGCCCACCAAGAGTAACTGTCAGGCCTTACAGTGTTGTGGCACCAGCACCACCATCACCACCACCACCACCACCAAAGGCCCAATTTTTCAGCCCCTGTTCAACAGGGGCATGCAATTATAATTATTGTTCGATTAATTCACAGCAGGGCCCATTGCTGCGCCCACCAAGAGTAACTGTCAGGCCTTACAGTGTTGTGGCACCAGCACCACCATCACCACCACCACCACCACCAAAGGCCCAATTTTTCAGCCCCTATTCAACAGGGGCATGCAATTATAATTATTGATCTAATAATTCACAGCAGGGCCCATTGCTGCACCCACCAAGAGTAACTGTCAGGCCTTACAGTGTTGTGGCACCAGCACCACCATCAAAGGCCCAATTTTTACTACCACTGATCAACAATTATATGTTATTACAATTCCTGATATAATAGTTGACAGCAGGGCGTTCCAGCACCCACCAAGAGTAACTGTGAGTGCTTACAGTGTTGTGCCAACACCAACACCTAAGGGGCCAATTTCTGCAGAGTATATACGGCAGGTCCCTACTTTCAAACATCCAACTTACAAACGACTCCTACTTGCAAACGGAAGAAGACAACAGGAAGTGAGAGGAAATCTACCCCTTGGAAGGAAAATTCTCTCCTGTAAGAATTAATATGGGAGAAAGGTGTCTCCTCTGTACTGATGCTTTATCAGCAATCCTTGTTTCAAGAAAAACACCACATTTCAAAAACAGTTGTCATTGGGACGCAAAGTGAGGTGAAATGATCTGAACAGGGGCACAGACAGCAAAACAAATGTTACAGGGGTGATAACCCTTACCTATGTTTTCCAAAAAGCTAAAAAATAGGTATTTGGGCTGGAGCTACACTTAAACAATGTACCTGTTCAAAATTACAAACAGATTCTACATAAGAACAAACCTACAGTCCCTGTCTTGTATGCACCGCCTGTATACGGCTGTTCAGAGTATATAGGGCCTTTTTTATTTTGTGTGCGGGGTTCCCCTTAATATCCATACAAGACCCAAAGGGGCTGGTAATGGGCTGGGGTAGGGGGGGGGGGGGTTGATGGGGTAGCTATGCCATTTTTCCTAAAGATTTACATCCATATTACCGGGACCAGACATTGCATTAAAGCCGCAGTTTTAAATGGCTTTTTTCCCTTTAGAAATGTTATTTTGTGCAGGGACAGTTCTAAACACGGGAAACACGTGGCACTTCACAGGCATACTTTAGATACCCCCCAGGTACAATATTTAAAGGAATATTTGACTTTTTTTTTTTCACTTTATGCATCATTAAAATGACTGCTCCCGGAAAACGTCCGTTTTTAAAACTTCTTTTTGCATTGATACATGTCCCCTGGTGCAGAACCCGGGTTCCCAAACTCTGTTTCGGACAATAACTTGCATAATAGTTGTTATAATTAGCACTTTAGAATCCGAACGTTCGCATCCATTGTATTTAATAGGGTTCTAATGTTCGTGCGAACTTTCGGTCCGTTCGCGGGTTCTGGTGCGAACCGAACCCGGGGGTGTTCGGCTCATCACTACAGCCCACAGGCAGTAGCCCCTCAGTATTAATAAATAACCGAAGGCACAGATAAAACAATAAAAAAACTCCCATTAGTGCAACCAGCTTAGGATTACATCATTAGACTTATAAAAACAAGGGAGGGAACTGTTTATTAAGTTTTGGAAGCTGGACCCGGATGCGGTATTACAGATCTGGGAAGGAGAAGCGCTGACCTTTCCAGCCCAAGAAATGGCCCCTGTACTGTCTGAATGAGCTTTGATGTTTTCCAGAGGAAACAGCGATGATGCCTGGTGGGCTTCCATCTTTGTATATTTCATTCACCTTGTGATAGTAATATTTTGACGTCTTTGTAGCAGGGGGTTACTAACCAAAGCATAGTGGGACAGAGACTACAAAACCCACAGTGCCACTGTTGTACCAGGAGCCACTGGGAAGGTTGCACAGCATGCTGGGAGAGGAGATAAAAGGAAAGAGGCGGGGGCAAGGCTCGCTCTCTCTCGGGACGCCATCTTCAGCACGGCAGGAGGCCTGCTGTGAGCGCGCCTAGGCCGAAAAAGCCTGGGCCTAGAGTCGGAGAGCGGTTCGCCTGATGGAGGGCCTTTTGCAGTTGATTTGGGCGATCACAATCCAGCGGGATTGATCTCCGTCTGTAGCAATAGAGACATCTTCATCCACCTGACTGATCCGAGCTGTCGAGCGGAGGACAGGCGACATCTTTATCCACCTGACTGATCCGAGCTGTCGAGTGGAGGACCGGCGACATCTTCATCCACCTGACTGATACGAGCTGTCGAGCGGAGGACCGGCGACATCTTCATTCACCTGACTGATCCGAGCTGTCGAGCGGAGGACCGGCGACATCTCCTACATGCAGAAGCGGGAGGAAGCTCCGGACGGAGTCTAACAGGATTCGTGGACATTCAGTGGTGAGAGGGCACATGCCCACCAGTATCTGACTAAGTAACTGAAAGTGAGCTCCATATCTCTACTGAGTTGCTGACATTGCAGTGTTGCAGGCAGGAACTGTTGCACGTGCGTGCTATACGCCATTTTAAACAGTGTGGAGGTTTCTTTGCCACACTTCACAGCAATTGCCCTTTCCTTGTTTGGATTACAAATTATGTGCACCAACGAGAGCTAGCTTGAAGAAGGGCCGAGTCTTAAAGAACAGACTTCATTTTCCCTTGCTTCCAGGTTGACACATAGGAGTGCATGCACCCATTGAAATGTCCACCAGGGGGAGCCGTTGGCCATATGGAAGGTTAAATGCTTTATGTGTGTAGCGGGGGTTCCAAATTTAGGGATTTCTATACCAAATTGAGGGGTGATTCGAGTGGTAGTTGGCTCGAATCCTTCAATTTGTTGGATTCTGCCTTGCTGCTGTTTTGCCTGGTGTGCAGTTCCCCTTGGAAGTATGGGTGGCGCTGTCACTTGTACTCAGGGTTGAACCACAGGTAATGGGGCAGTGATTTGGTGTCCTCTCTCGGCAGCCGTGCAGTGGATGTGGTCTGCCTGCTGTGTATGCCGGGAGAGGATACATAAGGGGTAGACGCTGCCTGGGAGGGGGTCGGTTCTTTTTGGTTCCAGAGTCTGAGTCGTGGTGCGTGGCCCTCCAGGCCATGGGGCCACGTGCACTTCAGTCACAGGTACCTTTAGTCCTGGGCAGGGATGAGCCGAACACCCCCCTGTTCGGTTCGCACCAGAACCTGCGAACAGACAGAATGTTCGCGTGAACTTTAGAACCCTATTAAATACAATGGACTCGAACGTTCAAAATCTAAAGTGCTAATTATAAAGGCTAATATGCAAGTTATTGTCCTAAAAAGTGTTTGGGGACCCGGGTCCTGCCCCAGGGGACATGTATCAATGCAAAAAGAAGTTTTAAAAACGGCCGTTTTTTCGGGAGCAGTTATTTTAATAACGCTTAAAATGAAAAAATAAAAGTGAAATATTCCTTTAAATTTCGTACCTGGGGGGTGTGTATGATATGCATGTGAAGTGGCGCATGTTTCCCGTGCTTAGAACTGTCCCTGCACAAAATGTCATTTCTGAAAGAAAAAAATGCATTTAAAACTGACTCGCGGCTATTAATGAATTGTCGGCTCCCGGCAATACATACAAAAGTCATTGATAAAAATAAAAAAAATAAAAAAGCGTGGGGGTCCCCCAGAATTCAATTACCAGGCCCTTCAGGTCTGGAATGGATATTAAGGGGAACCCCGCCGCAAATTTAAAAAAAATTGACGTGGGGTTCCCCCAAATATCCATTCCAGGCCCTTCAGATCTGGCATGGATTTTAAGGGGAACTCCACCCCAAATTTAAAAAAAAATGGCGTGGAGTCCCCCTAAAAATCCATACCAGACCCCTTATCCGAGCACGCAACCTGGCCGGCCGCAGGGGAAAAGGGGGGGACGAGAGAGCGCCCCCCCTCCCTCCTGAACCGTACCAGGCCACATGCCCTCAACATGGGGAGGATGTCCCCATGTTGATGGGGACAAGGGCCTCATCCCCACAACCCTTGCCCGGTGGTTGTGGGGGTCTGCGGGCGGGGGGCTCATCGGAATCTGGAAGACCCCTTTAACAAAGAGGACCCCCAGATCCCGGCCCCCCCTATGTGAATTGGTAAGGGGTACATTGTACCCCTACCATTTCACGAAGAAAGCGTAAAAAATGTTTAAAAAAACACACAAACACCTTGAAAAAGTCCTTTATTAAAAAAAAACAAAAAACATTCCAGCGGTGAAATCCAGTGTCCCGCGGCGATCCCGATGTCCAGCGCTGTCCTTCATTGGTTGTGCCTGAGTGGACCTGATGGGGAACTTCCTCCTCAGTGTTTTAAATGTATAGACCCGCCCCTTCTAAAGTTCCCCATCAGGTCCGCTCAGCGGACCAGATGCGGAACATGAGAAGGGGCGGGTCTATACATGTATTACCAAAGTGAGAGCAGTTCCCCATCAGGTCCGCCCCCTCGGTATGTCGGACCCGCCTACGCCATTCCCCTTAAAATCCATGCCAGATCTGAAGGGCCTGGTGTGGATATTTGGGGGAACCCCACGTCAATTTTTTTTAAAATTTGCGGCGGGGTTCCCCTTAATATCCATTCCAGACCTGAAGGGCCTGGTAATTGAATTCTGGGGAACCCCCACGCTTTTTTTTTTTTTTTTTATCAATGACTTTTCTATGTATTGCCGGGAGCCGACAATTCACTAATAGCCGCGAGTCAGTTTTAAATTATTTTTTTTCTTTCAAAAATGACACTTTTTGCAGGGACAGTTCTAAGCACGGGAAACATGCGCCACTTTACATGCATATCATACACACCCCCCAGGTACGAAATTTAAAGGAATATTTCACTTTTATTTTTTCATTTTAAGCATTATTAAAATCACTGCTCCTAAAAAAACGGCCGTTTTTAAAACTTCTTTTTGCATTGATACATGTCCCCTGGGGCAGGACCCGGGTCCCCAAACACTTTTTAGGACAATAACTTGCATATTAGCCTTTATAATTAGCACTTTAGATTTCTCCCATAGATTTTTTGAATTTGCCGCGAACACCCCAATTTGTTCGCTGTTCGGCGAACGGGCGAACAGGCAATGTTCGAGTCGAACTCGAAGCTCATCCCTAGTCCTGGGACTGCAACTTCAGCCCTGGGCCCAGCACCTTTAGCTGGAGCCCACTTCGGGGGGAGGAATCCCAGGGTGCCGCCTTGCGAGGGGACATGTTTCTAGAAGAGGAGGCTGGGGGAGGACCGTTCCGAAGGACTGGTGAGAGATCACAGTGAAGGAAGGGGCCCAGTAACTCTCCAGAGGGATGTCATCCATCCAAAAACAGGGATCTAAACAGGACCAGTAGGAGGTTTGGGACACTATAGATTCTGTGGCAGAGGATCTCCTGAACGCATCCATTAGGGAATCTGATAGACTGTTCGAGATACACGCCGGCTGCTAGTGCCTTTGGGTGACTATCCGGGTGAGCTATACCCACTCGGGATCAAGTGGCGAAGAAACAAGAGTGCCTAAACTGATCTGTCTTCCTAACACCTTTCTCTTCTCCTCATTTTGTGGATGTTCGTGCAAAAGAAATAAACTCTATGTTGGAGTTGACGCTGGTGTGGACCTTGGAGTTACTTGGGGTATAGAGACTTTTGTCCTTACATTCTAGGGACGGAGGCCAACACTGAGGGGGAGCCCTGCTGCAAAGACCCGTAAGTGAAAACAAGTGTGCTTAACCTCTGTAACCCAGGGGGTACGGGCATGGTGGAGACCGGGTGCTTTCTTCTCCTGTGAGCGAGCCAAAGAGTGGAGAAGGGGGGTCGGTGTGCTACATGTGTTTAAGTGATAAGTGTACCTACTGTTTGCTGTTTGGGGTGTGTGTGTGTCTAGTAGGGGGGTATTTCAGCATCAGTGTTATCGTGCTGGGAAATTCCCCCACTGCGCCCTCACTCACTCACATGATTCCTAATATTATGGTAATCAAGTCCACAGAGAAAAGGACTTCCAACTGACTATATAGATCCATATGTGACTTACACAGGGACCTGTGCACAAGTTAACCACTTGCCACCCGCCCTATAGCGGATTGACGGCGGCAAAGTGGTTTCAAAAAGTGGTTTCAAAATCCTGACTGGACGTCATATGACGTCCTCAAGATTTGATCCGCTGCGCGCCCCCGGGGGCACGCATCGCGGCGATCGTTGTTGCAGGGTGTCAGTCTGACACCCCGCAACACTGATCTAGGTAAAGAGTCTCTGACGGAGACTCTTTACCACGTGATCAGCCGTGTCCAATCACGGCTGATCACGATGTAAACAGGAAAAGCCGGTCATCGGACGCGAGTAGAGGAGAGCCGATCGGCTGCTCCTCTGACAGGGGGGGTTTGTGCTGATCGATTATCAGCGCAGCCCCCCCGAGGATGCCCACACTGGACCACCAGGGATGCCACTGGACCACCAGGGATGCCCACAACCAGATATGCCTCCCTAGACCACCAGGGATGCCAATCAGTGCCCACAATGGGCATCACTGATTGGCAGGAATTGTTTGGCACTGATTGGCATCCATTAGTAACACATTACAGTACAGTGCCACCTATCAGTGCCCATCCATGCCACCTATCAGTGCCCATCCATGCCCATCCGTGCCGCATATCAGTGCCCATCCGTGCCGCCTATCAGTGCCCATCCCTGCCCCCCATCGGTGCCCATCCGTGCCGCCTATCGGTGCCAATCAGTGAAGGAGAAAACGTACTTATTTACAAAGTTTTGTAACTGAACTGAAACAAAAACAATATGTTTTTTTTTTCAAAATTTTCGGTATTTTTTTATTTTTTTAGCAGAAAATAAAAATCGCAGAGGTGATCAAATACCACCAAAAGAAAGCTCTATTTGTGGGAACAAAATGATAAAAATTTTGTTTGGGTACAGTGTACCATGACCGCGCAATTGTCATTCAAAGTGCAACAGCGCAGAAAGCTGAAAATTGGTCTGGGCAGGAAGGTGTATAAGTGCCCAGTATGGAAGGGGTTAATCCAGTTGTATAATTATTGCTCTTTTTCCTTCAAGTAAACCATTTACTACTGATTAAGCCATTTCTTGTGTGGGCTCCATCTGTGAGTCAGGAGACCAAGGTAAAGGCAACAATAACCTTGCATACATTACAGTGTGGTGTTGTTGGGGTTTCCCTCTGCAATTGGGTCCCCACATTCATTTATTGTCCAGTTGTGCCAGAGGGGGTTCGAGCCAAATTCTAGGGGTTGACAGGCAGAGTGCAGACCCAAAATTATAACCAGCAGCCCAGGAGGGTAGTGCTACATCTTCTTGCCTTTATCTGGGCTCCAGAACAGAAAAACTAGAGGTCGATCTCCAATCTATAGATCTCTTTAGATCTCATCCTCCATAATGTTCATTCAACGAGATACCCATGGACATTTACATAATAGACCCTAGTAATTATCCAGTAAGATTTCTAGCCCAATGATATAGATATATGTAGCGGGGTCCCCAAATTTAACCCCGCTATACCTAAATTTAGGGGTGACCAGAGCAATAGTTTGGCTTGGGTCTCTTTATTATTTGGACTCTGTCTTACTGCTGTGTCACCTGGCGTGCAGTTCCCCTTTGGCGTATAGGTGGTGCTGTCGCCTGTACCCGGGGTTGAACCACAGGTGATGGAGTAGGTATTTGGATGTCCTCTCTCGGCTGCCGTTGGTGGGCTGTTCTGGCCTGCTGTGCATGCCGGGGGAGGATATATAAGGGGCAGACGCCATTGCTTGGGGAGAGAGCAAAGCCAATTCCCGGGGCCCACTGCCCGGAGGGAGCTACCCCTCAGAGAGGGGTGCGCCCCATCTTGATCGAGGAGTCTCGGGCACCTTCAGCCCGAGGCTACAGAGTTCCAGGTAGGCCCAGTACCTTTGACTGGGTCTACAACCGAAGAGGAGTACCAGGGAACCCGCGTGAGGGTAACCGCTCTGACACAGAGGAAACCAGGGGAGGATCAATCCCATTACAAGAGGGCGAGTAATAGAATATTGCTGACTCAGGAAAGGCCTGGTGACCTGTCGGAGGGAAGGATTCCTCGCTTCGCAGACTGCCTCTGCGGAGTGTTGAAAGCTCAGCAGGGATCTCCTTGACTTGGTCCTTGGAGGGGACTGAGCCATTGTACCAGCATCACGCCAGCTGCTAGTGCCATTGAGTGACTATCCGGGTGAGCTGTACCCACTCGGGATCGAGTGGCGACGAAGCCAAGAGTGTGCCTGAATCCTCTTCTATCTGCTAACCTTCTTCTCACTTCAACTCTCTGGTTCCTGGAAGGAAGATAAAATAAACTCACGTTGGAGTTGATCTGTTGTGTGCACATTGACCTCATTTGGGAAAGATAAAGACTCGCCTCTATAAACATAGAGGGGAGAACCAGAAGAAGGAAGCGACTAACTGCGGGACCCAAGTATGTAACACCGCCTGACCTTTATAACCTAGAGGACACGGGCAAGTGGCATGGTGTGTCTTATCCCCCTGCTTGAGAAGGTAGGAGGGGGAAAAAGATCCGTGCGCTACATATACATTTTCCAAAATGCATAGGCCCATACCGATGACCCTTCTCCCCTCTGAATGCTGGTATGGCAGCTATGAGGGTCTGGAAGGGAACTGGGTAAAAGATGCAATGATGTGTAGCACACGGATCCTTTTCCCCCCTCGACCAGGGGTTAGACAAAACCAAACCTCCTAAGGCCCAATGGAGCCGACCCACTAAAATGAGTCATAAAATAGCAAAACTACTTCATGCCCAGGGACTAGCGGATGTATGGTGGGAAATGAACCCCTCTAGACGGGATTTTACCCACTACTCCTACCCACACAACACATACGCTCAAATCAACCACATCCTGGTCCCCCCGTGCCCCTTCTTCCTACGGTCCAACGCACTCAAATTAGAGACACGACCCCATCGGATCTCTCTATAGTGATCCTGTCGATCCGATCAGCCGCTCACAATGCAAAAACGGGGACACTGGAGATTTAACAAATCCATTTTCTCAGACCCCATTAGAGCCACAGAAACAAACGCACTTCAGGAATACTTCAAACTAAACACCTTGGGAAATATTTCAGCTGAAACTCTCTGGGCAGCCCATAAAGCCTCCATCAGGGGAAAAGATAATCCAGAACGGAAGGCTGATATTGAGCAACTAGAGGAGGATTATTTAACCACTTCAGCCCCGGACCATTTGGCTGGCCAAAGACCAGAGCACTTTTTGCGATTCGGCACTGCGTCGCTTTAACTGACAATTGCACGGTCGTGCGATGTGGCTCCCAAACAAAATTGACGTCCTTTTTCTCCCCAAAAATAGAGCTTTCTTTTGGGGGCATTTGATCACCTCTGCGGTTTTATTTTTTGCGCTAACAACAAAAATATAGCGACAATTTTGAAAAAAAAGCAAGATTTTTAACTTTTTGCTATAATAAATATCCCCAAAAAATATATAAAAAATATTTTTTTTCCTCAGTTTAGGCCGATACGTATTCTTACATATTTTTTGAAAAAAAAAAATTAAAAAAAAATTAAAAAATCCCAATAAGCGTTTATTGATTGGTTTGCGCAAAAGTTATAGCGTCTACAAAATGGGGGATAGTTTTATGGCATTTTTATTAACCACTTGCCGACCGCTCACGGTATATATACGTCGGCAGAATGGCTCGTACAGGCACAATCACGTACCTGTACGTGGCCCTTTAACTGCCGCCGGCGCGCTTGCGACCCCCCTGCCATCCCCGTGAGTGGGACCGCGGGTCCCGCGGACTCGATCGCCGCGGAGATCCCCGTGATCGTCTCACGGAGGCATGGAGCGAGGAGATCTTAGTGTAAACACAACATCTCCCCGCTCCTCTACTGACAATGCCAGCAATCTCCGCTCTGTGTAATCAGAGCGGAGATCAGTGACATGTCAGTCGTAGCTACGCTCCCCCTCAGTTAGTAACACGCCCCTAGGCACACTTAACCCCTTCAGCGCCCCTAGTGGTTAACCCCTTCACTGTCAGTGTCATTTTCACAGTAACCAGTGCATTTTTATTGCACTAATCACTGTGAAAATGACAAAGGTCCCAAAAATGTGTCAAAAGTGTCCCATGTGTCCGCCATAATGTCGCAGTCACGAAAAAAAAAAAAAAAAATCGCAGATCGTTGCCATTACTAGTAAAAAAAAATTTTTTTATAAAAATGCCTTAAGACTATACCCCATTTTGTAAACGCTATAATTTTTGCGCAAACCAATCAATAAGCGCCAATTGCGTTTTTTTTTACCAAGAATATGTAGAAGAATAGGCATCGGCCTAAACTGAGGGAAAAAAATGTTTTTTTATATATTTTTTGGGGATATTTATTATAGAAAAAAGTAAAAAATATGGCATTTTAAAAAAAAAAATCGCTCTATTTTTGTTTATAGCGCAAAAAATAAAAAAACCACAGAGGTGATCAAATACCACCAAAAGAAAGCTCTATTTGTGGGAAAAAAGGACGGCAATTTTGTTTGGGAGCCACGTCGCACGACAGCGCAATTGTCAGTTAAAACAATGCAGTGCCAAATCGCAAAAGGGGCCTGGTCATAATGGCCCGTATTGGTCCGGGGCTTAAGTGGTTAATAATTTTTTACTAGTAATGGCGGCGATCGGCGATTTTTATCGTAACAGCGACATTGTGGCGGACACATCGGACACTTTTGTCGCTATTTTGAGACCATTCACATTTATACAGCGATTAGTGCTATAAAAATGCACTGATTACTGTGTAAATGTGACGGGCAGTGAAGGGGTTAAGTGTGTCCTAGGGAGTGATTCTGTTAGGGGGCGTGGCTACGAGTGACATAGTGATCAGTGACATGTCACTAGGAAGAATGGGGAGATGTTGTGTTTACACTGACATCTCCCAGTTCTTCAGCTCTATGACACCGACAGACATCGAGTCCGTGGGTCCCGCGGTCACGGAGCTTGCGGCAGGGTCACGCAGATGACCACACGGCAGCAAATTTAAAGGGACGCACCTGTACGCCCATTTGCCTGTCTGTGCCATTCTGTCAACGTATAAGTCTGTGCGGCGGTCGGTAAGCGGTTAACCCTGCGGACACAACACAAAAAGAATTCTTCTGGTGCCAGATAGCCCTATTAGATAAAGCCAGACTGAAACTTAATTTAGCCCTAACGACTAAAGCGGAGAAAGCCATCCGCTGGAGTGGTACCAAATTCTGCACACAAAAAGACAGGATAGGTCCGCTACTAGCTACCAAATTATCCCCCCTGAGTAAAGGTCCACACCATGCCCAAGATTCGAACTCCTGGTCAGGAACCTACTTCCAACCCCATCAAAATACTAGATGCATTCCAAGATTACCACTCCAAACTATAGAGCTCCCCTTCACTGCCGAGCAAGGATTCCATGACAAGATTTCGAGATGACCTCCCCAATCCTACCCTCACTGATGAACACAAGAACCTCATGGAGGCAGCCTTCACAAAAGGAGGAGGTGATGGAGGTCATTAAGGGCCTCAAAAAGGGATCTGCTCCCGGCCCAGATGGCCTCTCCGTCCCCTACTATAAGGCCTTTGCGGATACCCTAGCCCCCTACATGACAAATATCTTTAATTCCAAAACACAGGGCGACCCCCTAGGTACCCAACTCAGCACAGTTTACATTACAGTCATACCCAAACCTGACACAAACCCAGAGGAAGTCAACTACTACCACCCAATTTCCTTAATTAACAATGACCTGAAAATATTAACCAAAATATTAGCCAAACGCCTCACCTCCTTCGTTAACTCGTACATCCATAAGGACCAAGTGGGCTTCATGCCTGGTAGACAAGGCCCAGACCAAGTAAGATGAGCAATAGACATTGTGTCGATACTACAAACTGGTTGGGATGGAGGCTCCAAACAACAGGGTCTACTCCTAGCACTTGACTTACAAAAAGCCTTCAACTCTGTCTTGGTCCTACATATTTTCCCTCATGGAATGCTTGGGCTTTGGACAACTCTTTATGGGACTCCTTTGTGCCCTCTACTCCCAACCTAAGGCCCAAATTCGATTTCAAGGCTACTACTCTCGCCCAATAGACATTGCCAGGGGAACCAGATATGGATGCCTTCTCTCCCCACTCATATTCGCCATCAAATCCCTAGCCATAGCAATACGCCAAAATCCCAATATTAAAGGGGTAACATGTGGGGACCAAAGTCACAAAAGCGGTCTTTTTGCAGGCGACATCCTCCTATTTATGACCTCCCCTCTAACCTCACTTCCCAATCTCTGCAAAGTCCTAACAGAATTGACAGACTCTGAGGTGTGTTGACTGTTGACTGAGGGGCTAAAGAAGCTTGGACGGTGCTGGATCTGAACAGAGGAAGCATTGACGGCGGACCTGGATCGGTTTGAAGACAGAGGATTCGTCACACCCAACATCAACCTCAATCCACCAACTAGGAACAGGCTCATTTTCTCCCCTCTTCTTACTATAACCCTCCTTCCCTTTTCTTTTCTGTATTTACCTCTCTCTAAACGTTTGAATTGAGGAGAAGCAACAATTTGCACAAAGAAACCAATCCTAAACAGCTACGTTATCCTCCAAGTACAATGCCCTCACTACCAGGGGAACCTTGGAAGAAGACCCCCACAGTGAAAGCTTTCTGTTGGGGGGCTGCGGAGTGGAGTGGTGGCGGTGGGGTCTCCCCCTGGCACAGATAGCTCCCAGATGGGGTGTCGGGGGCAGGGATTTCCCCCTCTATCTGCTGCCGCTCCCCTCCGGTCCCAAGACCAAAACCAAGAAAGCTGTGGAGGTTCCTACATAGCTTACACCATAGCTGACAGAACTGCCCCCAGGGGCTCATCCAGGTTTCATTGCTACTAACCTTCTCCTCCGCATTTCCGTTATTCTGTCAGTTACTGTACTATACGTTGTTATTAAACAATGTGATGATCTTTCTTTGTTATGCAAAATAAAAAAAGTTCATAAGCTGCACTCCAAAGTCGCAACAGCGGAAACGTAGCCCCACAGAGTCAATCCTTGCATGGAGGTTACACCCAGGAGACTGTCAATTGACTGTTGCAGGATCCATAATCTATGTTTGTAGTCCTGCCTAGGGGTGGGTTATTGCCCAAATCCCAGTACAAAAAAAGTCCTGATTAAACTTACAGCAGACCCCACTAGCTGTGGTTTAATTGATGGTAAACAGAGTAAGCAGACCCCAGGAGGCCCTGCACATGCACAGACATGACTTAAAGCGGAGTTCCACCCAAAAAAAGAACTTCCGCTTTAAGCACTCCTCACCCCCTTACATGTGGCATGTATTTTTTTTTGGGGGGGGGGAAAGAGGGGGCTTTGGTAGGAGTGGGACTTGCTGTCTCACTTCCTCCTTCCGCCCAGGGACCGCTTAGGCGACTCCTCCTCTCGCCTTAGGCGGCCCCTCCCTGTAGGTGATCAACTGGGACACGTGACAGGTTCCAGGCGATTGCATGTCCACTCCTAGGGCGCAGCGCGACTCGCGCATGCGCAGTGAGTGCCCGGCCATGAAGCCGAAAGCTGTCATGACCAGGTGCCCACAGTGTGAATGGAGGCGCCGGCGGAGAGGGGGGGGAGGCTCCGGGCGGCTGCGTCGCTGGACCATGGAGCAGGCCAGTGTCTGTTTATTAAAAACACTTTTTGTAGCTGCTGGCTTTTAATAAACATAAAAAAGGCTGGAACTCCCCTTTAAGTGTAGGAAGGAGTGAACGGGTTGCAGCTCCTGCTGATCTGAGATTGCCAGCCCCAGCTCTGCACGAGCAGTGGCCGCTGGTGCTCAAAATTTTTTGGGGGTGCAAACAAACAAACAAAAATAAAAAATCAGCAATTGCAGCCACTGTGCCCATCAATTGCTGACACTGTGCCCCGTCAGATGACGCCAGTGTGCCCCGTCAGATGACGCCAGTGTGCCCCGTGTTAGAAAAGTTTAGTATTGTGCGTCTATTAAACAGCTTTACTGATTTTCCTTTAAGATGGCTCCTGAGCACATGTTCTAACCTTGTTGTATTCTTTTGTTCTTACTAACCCCATACGTAATATACAACAGATTGTACAGGAAGCTCTGCTTGGGAATAAAGGTGTCAACTTGTACTAGGTACGAGCAGATCTTCTTTAGCAAATTAGCCAATAAGAAGTGTTATTATGGTCTCAGTGTAAGGATGAGAAGGTGGGGGCTCCCTCCTTCTCACTCACTTTTGCTATGATTTTCATCTTGTAAGCTTCACACAAAGTGTACCGGTGCATCTTGAATAAATTGTCTTCACTTTCAAACACCTGGAATTCGATTGATTACAAGAAAATACTAACATTTGGTCTTTCGAGCGGAAATCAATGGTTGAAGATTGGGTCTTCCGGAACCGACAGAACCCAGTGAGTATTGGACCTGAAAAGCTCACTGAGAACCCCCACTCACGTTAGTGTTAAACAGGGACTGCTTGGCACCGGATTTGACCCAAATCCACCATCTGGTTCTGAACCTGAATATATTTAGTCTTTTGGTGTTTGGAAGGTAAGATAATTTAAATTTACTTTTCTTCTCTTTTCCTCTCTTCTCTTCTTTTCGGTTGATTCTCGTTTGTTCTGTGTGAATTGTGTATGTGAATTGTGATTGTGAATTGTGGTACCGACATTGGGATTGATCGTATAATAATCTCGGTAATCCAATGTTTCGAAGACAGAGGCATTTGGGTACGTGGCCTATGGTAAAATAAACGCAACCCGCTGTCCGGACAGATCAAAAAAAGATTTGTGGTATACCAAAACGTCAGAGGTAGATTGCCTGACGTTGTCAGAGGGAAATTGCCTGACGTTGTCTGAGGTTGAATGTTTGATGGTTTAAGCGCTAATTAGCAGAGTGATCTGAAAAGACCACAAAGTTAACTTTATTCTGTGTGTGTTTTAGTGTCTTCTTTCTTATGTTTTATTGATGCTGTAATTTCATTGAACAACGGCAGAACTGAGCCGAGGTGTTCTATAAGTTAATGTGAGACCCACAAATGCTGATTTATGTGATGGTGAGAATTAGACGAGGCAATGCAAGTATTATCTAAACGTTTAAGAAATATTTGAGAAGCAGAAAATCAATGCTGATGATTCTTAGATGCAGAGAAGAACTTGCTTGTATTTCAAAGCCTCCCTCCCTCCGTTTGCATTTGTGTATCTATGCTCAAGAAAGGAGAGGCCCCCCTCCCTTCAGATTTCTATGTGGGAAAATCGTCTCTAAGAATGTTAACACTTGATATGATTTTAGTAGTATAACATGTGACTGAATTGATTTAGTGTGCCAAAATATTAAAGGAACTATGCAAGTTAAAAAGTTAAAAAGTAGTAGATGGAAAACATGGAAGTGAATTGCGGTATAAAGAAGGTAAACTGTTGTAAGATTATTAATGAGGATTGTTGAATAAGAGACAAGGAAAAGCTGAGGATGTTTTTGACTACTTTAAAAGGTGTTCATTGTAGTGTTGTTAGAAGGAGATAAGAAATTTATGCATAGCAAACAACCTCAAATATGTTTAGTATTGTGCTAAATGGGAAACAAAAGTTGGATTTAATGGTAAATTAACTGTAAAAGGGTGTCAGGATTTGGTGGATAAGCTTAAATTGTTATGACCCAGATAAAAAAAAAGACATGGGTTTTTAAAAAAAAAAAAAAAAAAATGGCCTCACGGGCTTCAACACGCTAGGATCAGAGCAGACGGGAGAACAAAAGAAAAATGTCAAGCCCAAATGCCCCTGGTGGACAAAGAGGAGGATTTCATTTGTTGAACCACAAGACCCCCTCCTTAAAATAGCCCCCCCTCAGGTGCAAGCCACTGCCCAGAGTACCACCCTTCCCGTCACACCCACCCCTGTTAGGAACCGCCTTTGAACAAGACCCCAAACTTACTTCCTCAATCTATTTAGACAGTAGCACAGCTTCGGAGATGAACAGATTGATCCTTGAATCTTTAACTAACGCCATAATCCATGAACTAGGGGCCCCAGCAGGGTCCAAGAGATTAAATAAACCTCCTATGAGGTATGGTGTAGATGATGGAGAGGAGTACCCCTTGATAGAAGTCCCATACCCCAGGGGAGGACAAGCGGACAGGGGAGAGGGGATCCATTGCCTCCAGATAGCCTAGACTTAAGAAACAGGTTGACTGCCTTACTGAATAGATGCCAGCTTAGATGGGTACAACGGACTGATTGGACCTTTCAAACAAACGGTGGACTCAAGGGACGGTCACATGACATCGGTACTTACATAGTCACATGGTAAGTGCCAGAGGCCGATCGCTTACTATTTTATAAAACTAGACAGTGTAACTAGAGCACTTCTACCCTGTGTACAGGCAGTGGTAGCTGCAGCCGAAGTAGTTAAGGCCTCAGCATCCATAGTGCTATATCACCTGCTTACACTCAAAGTATCACATGCAGTATCTGTTACTCTTTTGCAACAAAAGATATCACATTTGAGCCCAGCACGACATCTTTCCTGTATGACAATACTCTTGATACAACCTCACTTAATACAGAGGTGTACTACATTAAACCCATCCACACTGCTACCACTCCCTACTGATGGTACCGTTATCTAACCCTGACATGACACTTTTTGTAGATGGCTCCAGTAAAAAAAAAATCCAGATGGCACAAATGCAACTGGATATACAGTAGTGACACGGGGTGAAAACTTAGAGGCTAGGCCATTACCAAAACATTATTCAGCACAAGTAGCAGAGCTTGTAGCACTGACAAGAACATGCATACTATCAAAAGGAAAATCTGTAACTATTGTGAGGGGGTTAGCTCGACAGCGGGTGTGTGTGACCCCCCGGGATGGGCTCCCCACACAAAAACAGGGCCAGCAGACGGAGGTTGTGGTTTTCAAAATCAAAAAGGTGCGGTTTATTTTCTATTTACAGTGACAAAACACAGCAAAGCAAAAGAAACATAACCAAAATAAATCCTGGTCAAGTTGACCTCTGACTAAACATACAGGTTTCCTAACTAACAACTGGGATCAGCCTAGTGCTGTCCTAGTCCCTAAGTCCCTGGTTTTAAATGTCCAAGCAAATAGCCACACAGGCTTTTTCTCACCGCACAGGGGTTCACTCTCCCTAGACAGTCCACACAGGTCTGGTTCCAGGCATGAGCTAACACCTAATGAATCTGGGAGTTTTTTATAGAGGCCTAAATGAGCTGACAAGCTTCAGCTGGCCTCATCAACTCCCTGTCTGCACGACGCCCAGCCCTCTCCCTAGAGGTATGAGTCATCAATGAGCCCACTAGCCTTATACAACTCTCCACCTAGTTGTATAAATCGGCGTAAAGCCTGAATCTGGGCGAAATATATCTACCCCCCTGGATGCAACCAGGTGACTTTACCTTCCTGCTGTCACATACCCCCCCCTCTTGTTTTAACCTCGGGGTTGGAACACCAGCAATCAGGCATTCATGTACTCGAGACAAAGCATCCACATTCCCCATTTGAACGCCAGGGCGATGCTTTACTGTGAAGTTGAATTCCTGGAGGGCCAGGAACCACCTATTCACTCTTCTATTTGTTTCCAACCTGGACCGGTTCACCCCTCCTTAGGACAACCTGGCGGCCCCAGGCTCCCCTAAAGCCACCATATTGATACCGAACTTAGCGTGGACACCCAATCGACATAGCACAGAACTCCTGGACTCAAGCAATCCGACAGCCTCGGGGGTCCATTTAATCATGACCGACCCTTTCCCCTTCGTCAGGTTGGTTAGGGGCACAGCCTTAGAAGCAAAGTGGGGAATGAATCGCCGATAATACCCAGCGATTCCCAGAAAGGCTCGTACCTGCTTCTTGCTGTTGGGACGTGGCCAACTCTGGATGGCCTCGACTTTGTTGAGTTGGGGTTTTATTACTCCCCTCCCAATGGTGTACCCAAGATATTTGGCCTCCTCCTGCCCAATGGTACACTTCTTGGGGTTAGCCGTAAACCCTGCTTCCCGAACAGAGTCCAGGACTGCTTGCACTTTTGGCAGATGTGAGGCCCAATCTGTGCTATGGACAATTATGTCATCCAGGTAAGCCGCAGCATACTTCCGATGGGGCCTCAGCATCTGGTCCATTTTCCGCTGGAATGTGGCCGGCGCATTCTGTAACCCGAACGGCATTCTTTTATATTGGAACGCCCCGTCTGGGGTTACAAATGCGGTTTTCTCTTTGGCCGACTTGGCCAGGGGGATTTGCCAATACCCTTTTGTGAGGTCAAGAGTCGTCATGTATCGGGCTGTTCCCAGCCGGTCGATCAACTCATCTATACGTGGCATGGGGTAGGTGTCAAATTTTGTAACTTTGTTCAACTGACGAAAATCGTTACAAAATCGCCAGCTCCCATCCGGTTTAGGCACCAACACAATGGGACTAGACCAATCACTTTGGGACTCCTCTATCACCCCTAAGTTCAGCATTTTCTGTACTTCCTCCCGTATTGCCTCCCGTCGGGCCTCTGGGATCCGATAGGGTTTTAACTTCACCCTTTCACCGGGCGGGGTAATAATGTCATGCTCTACCCCAGATGTTTGTCCCGGCAGCTCAGAGAATACCTCCTTGTTGCGAAGCACAAACTCCTTAACCTCCTGTTGTTGGGGTTGTGACAAGGTGGCTGCGATTCCAACCTCAGGAATCACGCAACCAGTTTGAGCTGGTGACCAAGTGTCTGCGACTAGGGACTCTCTATCCCTCCAGGCTTTCAACAGATTAACGTGATAGATCTGTTCGGGCTTTCGCCTTCCTGGTTGTCTGACCTTGTAATTCACTTCGCTCACTTTTTCCATTATCTCGTAGGGGCCTTGCCATTTGGCAAGGAATTTACTTTCAACCGTAGGGACAAGTACCAATATCCTATCCCCCGGGGAAAAGGTACGGGTCTTGGCTCCACGGTTGTACACTCTCTGCTGTGCCAACTGCGCTTGGGCCAAATGTTCCTTCACGATGGGCATTACCTGTGCAATTCGATCTTGCATCAGGGCGACATGCTCAATCACACTCCTGTGGGGAGAACTCTCACTTTCCCAAGTTTCCTTGGCAATATCCAACAGCCCTCTTGGGTGTCTCCCATACAGTAACTCAAAGGGGGAGAATCCCGTAGAGGATTGGGGCACCTCCCTAATAGCAAACATCAAATAAGGAAGTAGACAGTCCCAATCCCTTCCATCTCTATCCACCACTTTCTTCAACATTTGTTTTAGGGTTTTGTTGAATCTTTCAACCAGCCCATCGGTTTGGGGGTGATACACAGATGTACGCAATTGCGTCACTTTGAACAATTTACACAGCTCTTTCATAACCCGGGACATAAAGGGTGTACCTTGGTCCGTAAGCAGTTCTTTACAAATACCCACCCGGCTAAAAACAAGAGATAGCTCTTTGGCTATGGTTTTGGCCGAGGTATTTCTGAGAGGGATCGCTTCTGGATAACGGGTGGCATAGTCCATTATAACCAATATGTACTGGTGCCCCCTAGCGGACTTGATTATAGGACCTACCAAATCCATTGCGATTCTCTCAAACGGGACCTCAATGATGGGTAGAGGGACCAGCGGGCTACGGAAATGTGGCATCGGGGCCGACCTCTGACACACAGGGCAGGAGGAACAATAATTTTCTATGTCCTTCATCACCCCAGGCCAATAGAATCTCTGTAATACCCTCTCTCGGGTTTTCTCTGTCCCCAGATGACCTCCAAGAATGTGCCCATGGGCCAACTCCAACACCAACTTCCTGTAAGGTTTGGGCACCACAAGCTGCTCAACGGTTTCTTCTGCCCTTTTTGCCACCCGATACAGTAGGTCCTTCTCTACGCTGAAGTATGGGTAAGTGCCGGTATTATCTGGGTTCACTAACTCGCCATCTATTTTCACTACGTTTTCCCGTGCCTTTATTAGGGCGGGGTCTTTCAACTGTTCTGTGGCAAAGTTTTCCCTGTGAACCTCAAGATCAGAAAACTCCACAGACGGTAGGTTTTCGTCTGAGGAGGTGGGCTCCTCTCCAGTTTCTTGAGTCTCCCCTGCCAATACTGACAAGGGAAATTCCGGAGAGTCCTCACCACTCTCAGGGGAGTTCTGGCTATCACATTCCTGGTACATAGGGGGGGGGGCACCAGTGGGGGGCTCAGGATCATCCCACAGTTCCCAGAACTTCGGAAAATCCCTTCCCACAATGGCGTCATGCGGTAACTGAGATACTAAGCCCACTGGATGAGAGAGGGTACCTTTGGGGGTCTCGAAACACACTGTAGTCACTGGATACTCTCGGGTGTCCCCATGCACACAAATAACGGCTACCTTGCTATTCCCAGAGACCTCTGTTTTAACTAACTCAGCCTTTATCAGGGTCACAAGGCTACCTGAATCCAGCAATACCACAACATTTCTACCATTAATACACATTTTGCATAAATGTTTCTCAGTTCCCCGAATGGCAGTGCATGCGACTGTCGCACACAGCGACTGACGTCTGCCCGTCAGAAAGTCACACTGCATGGGTTCCTCCACAACCGGGCAATTGGCTGCAATATGTCCCGCTTGCCGGCAGCGGTAGCAAACGATCCTTCTTGCCGCCTCTTGAGCCGCTGATTTCCCAGGCTGTTCTCGCCAAACTTGGGGTAGAGCTCCCACCCTCTCACTCTCTCCACCCTCACCCCTTGGAATCCTCTTATCCGCCCCTGGGGATGGTCTGGTCTTAGGGTGGAAAGTCCGAGTGTCTCTGGAAGAGGCCGTCAGGTTCTCTGTAGCCAAGTATTTCTCCACACGATCCACAAGACCATCGGCCGTCTCTGGGTCTCCATGGCTTACCCACTTTTGGATGGCAGTAGGAAGAGCTCTCAAAAACCGATCCATTACAACACGTTCCACAATCTTTGGTGCGGACAAAGTCTCTGGCTGTAGCCACTTTCTGCTCAGGTGAATGAGATCATACATTTGAGACCTGGGGGGTTTTCCAAGCTGGAAAGTCCAGTTATGCACACGCTGAGCCCGGACAGCCAGGGTGACACCCAGCCTTGCCAATATTTCAGCTTTTAGCATCACATAGTCTTTTGCTTGGTCAGGCTCTAGGTCATAGTAAGCTTTCTGCGATTCACCAGTTAACAGAGGAGCCACTAGTCCAGCCCACTGCTCCTCAGGCCACTTTTCTCTTTCAGCGGTCCTTTCAAATGTGGTCAAAAATACCTCTGGATCATCCTCTCCAGTCATTTTTGTCAATAAACGACTCACCCCAAAGGACGCGGTATTAGTGGGACGGCTTTCCTCACTGGTCTGCGGACGTTGCTGCATTACTGCTTCCATCTGTTGTTGTAGTCTCTGCTCTTGCTTCTGCAACAGGTCTATGAAGCGGGCCTCAGATTGCTGTTGGGCTTGTTGCTGAGCCTCCAGACTCTGTTGTAAAGTTGCAAGGCTCTGTTGATGAGCTTGCTGCTGGGCTGCAAGGCTCCTTTGCAAACCTGCATTTGTCTGCTGTTGATTGGCATTTGCTAGAGCCAGCTGTTTCAGTATCTCCTCCATGCTGGCTTAAAAAAAAAACTGCCACTGGTTCTCCACCAACTGTGAGGGGGTTAGCTCGACAGCGGGTGTGTGTGACCCCCCGGGATGGGCTCCCCACACAAAACAGGCCCAGCAAACGGAGGTTGTGGTTTTCAAAATCAAAAAGGTGCGGTTTATTTTCTATTTACAGTGACAAAACACAGCAAAGCAAAAGAAACATAACCAAAATAAATCCTGGTCAAGTTGACCTCTGACTAAACATACAGGTTTCCTAACTAACAACTGGGATCAGCCTAGTGCTGTCCTAGTCCCTAAGTCCCTGGTTTTAAATGTCCAAGCAAATAGCCACACAGGCTTTTTCTCACCGCACAGGGGTTCACTCTCCCTAGACAGTCCACACAGGTCTGGTTCCAGGCATGAGCTAACACCTAATGAATCTGGGAGTTTTTTATAGAGGCCTAAATGAGCTGACAAGCTTCAGCTGGCCTCATCAACTCCCTGTCTGCACGACGCCCAGCCCTCTCCCTAGAGGTATGAGTCATCAATGAGCCCACTAGCCTTATACAACTCTCCACCTAGTTGTATAAATCGGCGTAAAGCCTGAATCTGGGCGAAATATATCTACCCCCCTGGATGCAACCAGGTGACTTTACCTTCCTGCTGTCACACTATATATACTGATAGTCAATAATGTTTTTTTGCACAACATGTGTCAAACAGGGGGATGGTGACATCTAGTGGTAAGCCAATTTCACACACAGACCTCATCTCGAAGGGAACTAAAAGGGCAGATGAAGCTGCTAAAATAGCAGCACAAGAAACACATCAAATAATGATAGAACTGGACATCATAGAGATGGATCATACAGTCCTTACTGATATATGCAGCAGAATGCACATCCCGGGGAGAAACATTGTTGGAAAACAAAAAGGTTGCACAATAATAGATAGTATTTATACATCACCTGAAGGAGAACCGGTATTGCCAAAATCCCTATTTAGGTATGCAGCAGTGTTGACACATGGAGTAACTCATGTGTCAAACAGGGGGATGACAGATGTTAAATACGGTATGTGCAGCCTATGGTTTTACTAACTACTAAAAAAAAAAAAATGTTGTTCTCAGTGCATTATATGTGCAAGAGACAATGCTCAGGGAGGCATAAGACCACGGAAAGGGAAGTTCCCTACACCGCAATATCCATTCCAACACATTTGTATGAATTTTATTGAATTGGACAGGTGTGGAAAGGAAAAGATATTGTTTGGTTATCATAGACACCTTGACCAAATGGGTGGAGGTATTCCCAACAGGAAGTGCGGACGCATAGACTGTGGCCAAAACGTTGCTAAGATATAATTCCTACATTTGGAATACCTGAAAAGATCTACAGTGATAAGGGATCCCATTTTTGTAAATAAACTCCCACGGCAATAAGGTTTGCAGAGAGGTCTACCTGGACTCACCAGTCCCGTTGCAAAAAGGTTTTATAGGCAGAGCAGGGTCAGTTGGCGGCAGAGCTCTGGTAAGTCCGGCTACAAAGGGAGGTTCTGCACAAGGTGGGGCTTATCTCAAACCGGTGAAGACTCCCTTACCTTACCCCCCCAGGGCTCTGTAGCTGGTCAGGATAAAAGGGATAGTAATTGTCTTGGGTCTACTGGTGACTCTAGGGGAGACGTCCATACGGGGAGGCAGAAACTGGAAAAAGGAATCTCTAGAATGGGCCAGTACGGGGAAGGCCTTGAACTTAATCTTCATAGAAGGGGTAACTGGCAACATTTTAGTTTCTGACCCTGCTGAGATAAATCACATTATCAGGTTTAGTGGAGAGGATGAGGAGCAAACATTTATGTTTACCTGATGCCAAAGACCAGCTACATGAGAAAAAAAAAGGATGGTGACGAAGGCAAAGATGAGACTGGTGCCAGTACTTTAGCATTAAAGTTCAACTGAGAGGTGTCCAATTTGTCTGAACAATCTTTCCCTGAAGGTTGGCTTTCCAGAAGATTGTTGTCATGTTTTCTGTATATCCTGCATTCTTAAATGGTGTGAAACCTCTTCATTCTGACCTGTTGACCGCAAACCCTTTCAAGCCGTGTATAAAATAGATCCGGCTGGTGGATGCACCAAAACCCATGTTGTGGCAAGAACGCAAAAAGAAAACTGCAGCTGCAACCTGTGCCAGTGGTGCTGTACAGAAGAGAAGATATGCTTTGGAATGGATGTTATGAAGCAATACTGCTTGAATTAGGAAAAAAAGAAGTGAAAAGATGTACTACAATCAAGCCTGCCAGCTTTTTCCTAGAGACAGAGGAAAACCCCAAAGAGGAGGGTGACCACATCTGCTTAAAACTTATGGAAGAAGAAATGCAGCAAATCTCCCCAGTAAAGGACACTCCTTTTGAAAATTCTGATCTGATCCTGTTTGCAGAGGGTTCACGCCTGTACAAAGATGGAGTCCCAAGAATGGCATATGCGGTGACAACATTGGAGGAAGTGATTGAGACCCAACTACTCCCTTCATCACTTTCAGCGCTGGTTGCCAAAGTGGTAGCACTCATGAGGGCCTGTGAGACCGCAAAGGATCAAACAGCAAACACCTATACTGGTAGCAAGCATGCTGTCGAAGTAGTCCATGATTATGGACCCATAAGGAAGAACAGAAGTTTCACAATTGCTGCAAGAAGAATCAATTTAAAACTGGAAATATGTTTGAGAACTTTTTGAACCAGTCACCCTCCCAAAGGAAGTAGCCACCCTGAAAGTCAAGGCACATACTGGAGGACAACCCATGGAAGAAAAAGGAAACCAGTTGCCTGATCATACTGCCAGGAAGACTGCTGAAACACCAATGGAAGCAATCATGACTAATCACAGATTTTGCAAGGAAAAAAAAAAAGAAGAATAAGAAACCTGTAACAGATTGAAGGAAAATAAGGGAACTAATACTGAAAGTAAAAGAGCTGATTAAGAAATTGCAAGAATCTGCACCTGATGATTGGTATAAGATTATGTAAAGAAGGATCAAGATGGACTCTTGTGCAAGGAAAATGGAATATGTGTCCCATCTGAAATGGAAAAGATGATTATGCCATTAGCCCATGGACTGAGTCATGTATGCCCTAAGGCAATGGAAGGAACATAAGCAAGGCTGGATGGTTTATTCGATACTCCAGAAATGAATATCAAGACTTTGTTGAGGGATGCATAATCTGTGCTAAAAATAACTCAGGAAAACAGACCAGAGTAACACAAAGACATTTGGCCAAGTCACTATTCCTTTTCCAAAGACTTCAGATTTATTAAATCCAATTGCTCAAACAAGGCCAATATCAATATGTTTTGTTGTGCATAGAAATGTTTCAAGCTGGATAGAAGCCTGACTGGTGGCTAAAGCAAATGCCAAGACGACAGAAAAGACGATCCTTTCCGAGGTAATATGCCGGTTGGAGTCCCTGAAATCATAGAGAATGACAGAGGAAAACATTCCACTGAACAGATCATGAAAATTACATGCAAGGATTTGGCAATTGAGCAGGCCTTCCATGCTCCTATCATCCTCAGAGTTCAGGGAAGGTAGAAAGGTATAGTGGAGTCGTTAAAGGCAGGCCAGCTAAATCTATGCAGGAAAAGGGTAGATAGGTTAGTAAAGAAACAATGGCCATAACGGTTTCCTCAGGTTCTTTACAGCATCAGGATTACCCCTACTTTATAGGTCAGAGAACTTGAGCCCTTATGAGATTTTGTTTGGGGGGCCCACCTAAGACAGGGTTGTATTTTCCACATCAGACTGTTGTAATGTATAATAATTTTGTTATGTAATTGTCTAATACAAGAAACTAACTGCGCTGCACAAGTTTGTTTTTGATCCAATTCCAGATCCAGATCAAGTAACTGGAACACATGATTTACAGCCAGTTGATTGGGTCCTAGTAAAAGAACATGTGAAAGTACCTTTAGGACCAAAGTTAAAGGACCCTACCAAGTGTCCCTGACAACTGCTACAGCTGTAAAGTGACGTGGATACATGCTAGCCATTGCAAGAAAAGTACAGCTAATTTCAAAAGATGAGTAATCTACTGTTATGCCTTTGCTTGATCTTAGCAGTCAAGGCTATAGAGGAAAATTACCTGTACAAATATAACACATGCTAACAGGCATAAAGAGTCATTTGAGTAATTGCTAGATAGGTTCACATAGACCACACAGTTTAAAAAAAAAAAAATGCACACACCTAGTACTCATTCACTTTCATTTTGAGTTTAAGCAATGCAAGGCTGCCCAAAAACTAGTATATCAGAAATGGTAAATTTTCAAGGATTCAACTGTTTTTTTGTTCTTATAGGAATCATAGTTGTTGGATTACTTGCTAATTCGTTTTTCAGGTGTGCTAAAAGTGAAAAAAATTACTACAATGGCAGTTAGAACTGAGGGAGATGACCCCAGGGAAGAAATAGAGTGTTACCAGATAGTCAGATTAGCAGATTCATATGATGCCAAGATGGGTGATACGAATGAGTAAAGATATGTATCCACATACACCCCAAGAAGAACTTTGCTCCACTTAGACGTGAAGTAGTACTGTGGACCCTCTGGTATCATACTAGGTAGGGAAGATATGATCATGGCTAAAAGAGGAGGGGTATGCAAAATGTTTGGTAGCATGTGTTGTACCTTTATCCCTAATACAGCTCCTGGAGACCAGAGCCCTGGAAGGATTGACTGCTCTATCGAATGAATTAGCGGAAAATTCAGGTATTAACGATCCATTCACAAACTGGCTTGAAGGATGGTTCGGTAAGTGGACTGGACTTATCACATCATGTTCGATCTCAATTACTGCAGTTTTGGTCACTTACGGATGCTGCTGCATTCCCTGTATTCGAGGACTTTCACAAAAACTGATTGAAACCGCAATCTCAAGAACAATGTATCAAGCACTTCCTACCTCTGAGGAGACCTACAGTATGTGGACATTGAAGCTCAACTTAATGACATACAGTCCGAAAGTGTATAACACAGGGACTATCATCGAAATGTGTTGAGATAAAATAGACCCACAAGAGGAGGGAATGTTAGAAAAGTTTAGTATTGTGCGTCTATTAAACAGCTTTACTGATTTTCCTTTAAGATGGCTCCTGAGCACATGTTCTAACCTTGTTGTATTCTTTTGTTCTTACTAACCCCATACGTAATATACAACAGATTGTACAGGAAGCTCTGCTTGGGAATAAAGGTGTCAACTTGTACTAGGTACGAGCAGATCTTCTTTAGCAAATTAGCCAATAAGAAGTGTTATTATGGTCTCAGTGTAAGGATGAGAAGGTGGGGGCTCCCTCCTTCTCACTCACTTTTGCTATGATTTTCATCTTGTAAGCTTCACACAAAGTGTACCGGTGCATCTTGAATAAATTGTCTTTACTTTCAAACACCTGGAATTCGATTGATTACAAGAAAATACTAACACCCGTCAGATGACGCCTGCACTTAACTGTCTCGGAGCGGGTCAGCGGCGGTCTCCTGCACGTCCTCCATGTCTTCTTCCATCCTCTCTCCGACGGCTCTAATCAGGCGCTTCCAAAAAACACCCCCGCCGGTGTAATTCAGCGCCTGAAAAGGGGCCGGACACCTGAATAGATGCAATGCATTAATCTATCTATGGTAATAGAACTGTACAGGAGAGAGGGGGCGGCGCTCCTGCGCCCTTTATCGACGCACCGCCACTGCCCACGAGGATAGTCGCTTCTCCACCGCCGGAGAATAGGCATGAGCTGCGAGTTCGACTCGAACATCGCCTGTTCGCCGAATTTCGAACATTATGTGGCGCATCACGGCCCATAATTCACTGCGGCATCGCAGTGCATTGCTGGCTGATGATTGGTCAAGCATGCACTATGACCCACATGCTTGGCCAATCACAGCGCCGTCAGTACAGAGAGCCATAATTGGCCAAAGGCAGGGTGCCTTTGGCCAATCATGGCTCAGGGGAGTAGGTACACGCCCCACACTATATAAGGCCGCCCGCACGTCGGCCTTGTGTAGTGTGTTGAAAGAGAGAGAGAGAGATCTGATTTTAATAAGATAGAGCAGGCAGGCGAGTCATATATATATATATATATATATATATATATGCATCCTAGGTGTTGTATATATATTTACACACTGTATAGTTTAGCTAGATCCGTTCCTGTTATTCACTTCTGACAGGCAGGCAGGTGATTGTGCTAGCTGCAGTAGTTTCACTTAGTGTACTGTGTCCTTTGCACAGCGTTCACCTAAAAAAAAGGTACCTGAATACAATTGCTGGTGTTCTCATACTAATACCACAGGCAGGGAGCTGCAGTATTTTCACTTAGTGTACTGTGTCCTCTGCACAACGTGCACGTAAAAGGTACCTGAAGACAATTGCTGGTGTTCTCATACTAATACCACAGCAGGCAGTTGATACTGCTAGCTGCAGTATAACCTGTATAGATATCTATATCTATATATACACACATCCCAGCTTTGTGCAGCTACATCTCACTGCAGGCCATTAGTATGTCTGGAAGGCAAACAAAGAGGCAGACAGTCACGAGCCAATAAAAGAGGGCAAGCAGGCTCTGTGTCTAGAGGCAACAGTGCTGGTCGTGGACACGGTGCATCCTCATCAGCACGTGGCCGTGGGACACGCTTGTCCTTTTTTTCGGCAGCTGGCCATGTTGAGCCGCAACATGCCGAAGACTTGGTAGAGTGGATGACCAAGCCGTCCTCATCCTCCTTATCCTCTTTTACCCAGGCTCAGGGTACTTTGTCTGGCAAAGCAGCTGCCAAAGCGGCCTCTTCCCTTGACTCAATGGCATCAGTCACTCCTTCCCTAGCCCCAACATATCCTCCTGAGGAGTCCCCCGAACTGTTTGACCACATGGTTGGGTACATGCTCCAGGAGAATGCCCAGCGTTTTGAAGGCTCCGATGATGGTACCCAGCTAGAGGAAGGCAGTAACGTGAGCTCAGAGAGAGGGGGTGCCCAACAAGGACAGCAATCTGGCAGTCATGTTCCCCCAGTTGCAGCATACTGCAAGGTTTGATCCAGTGATGAGGAGGGAGGGGATGATGAGGTCACTGACTCCAGGTGGGTGCCTGATAGGAGAGAGGAGGAGGAGGAGGAGGAGGAGGAGGAGGAGGAGGAGGAGGAGGAGGAGGCTCATCTCCAACAAGGCAGGATCCCCTCCAGGGGCCAGCTTAAGGGCAGCACACCGACTGCATCACACCGCAGAGCTCCGCCTGTGCAGGGCGCTGCCTCTGCCCGTTATTCCAAAAGTTCTTTGGTGTGGGCCTTTTTTGAGATGAGTGCATCAGATCGCACCGCTGCTATTTGCAACATATGTCTCAAGCGTAGCTCGCGTGGCCAAAACATCACCCGCTTGGGCACCACATGCTTGACCAGACATATGTCAACCTGTCATGCAGTTCATTGGCAAGCCTACCTAAAAGACCCACACCAAAGAACAAAGCGGACCTCTCCTTGCTCCTCATCAGCTGGGATATCCAACCCCACTATACCTTCAGTCCTCTCTGAAACATGCACTGAGAGGAATGAAGGTGTAGAATTAGGTGTGTCATAGCCAAGTACTTGCGGGCACTCTGCTATCGGTACACCGACGTCCGATTGTACCAGGCAAATTTCCCTGCCCCAGCTGCTGCACCGCCAAAAGAAGTTCACTCCCAGCCATCCACATGCCCAGCGGTTGAATGCTAGCTTGGCTAAATTGCTAGCACTTCAACTGCTGCCTTTTCAGTTGGTAGACTCGGCCCCCTTCCATGAGTTTGTGCAATGTGCGGTTCCTCAGTGGCAGGTTCCCAAACGCCACTTTTTCTCACGGAAGGCCATTTCGGCTCTCTACCGGCATGTGGAAGGCAATGTCTTGGCCTTGCTGGACAGGGCAGTCAGCGGTAAGGTGCATATTACCGCTGACTCATGGTCCAGCAGGCATGGACAGGGACGTTACCTATCTTTAACGGCGCATTGGGTGACTCTGATGGCAGCTGGGAAGGATGCAGGACAAGGTGCAGTAGTGTTGGAGGTTGTTCCACCACCACGCCTCCAAAATGCTACTACTGGTGATTCTGACACACCTCTCTCCTCCACCCCCTCCTCCTCTTCTTCCTCCATGGCCTCTTCCTGTGTTTTGTCCTCGGAACCAGCGGTGCTCCGTAGGCTTTCAAGGGGCTACGCAGGTACGCAGGCAAAGAGATTTAATGCAGTGCTTGAGCTGGTGTGCTTGGGGGACAGGAGCCACACTGGGGCAGAGGTTCTCTCAGCTCTGCAGGGGCAAGCTCAGAGGTGGTTGACGCCACGCCAGCTTAAGCCAGGAATGGTGGTTTCCGACAATGGCACCAACCTCCTCTCCGCCCTCCGACAGGGACAACTGACCCATGTGCCCTGTTTGGCTCACATCCTTAACTTGGTGGTGCAGCGGTTCTTGGGCAGGTACCTGGGCTTACAAGTCCTGAGCCAGGCCAGGAAACTCTGTGTGCATTTCCGCCGGTCATATAATGCCAGTGCTCGGCTGGCTGACCTCCAAAAAGGAATACAACCTGCCCAGGAACTGCCTAATCTGTGACATGCCCACCAGGTGGAACTCTACGTTGGCCATGCTGCAGCGGCTGCACACGCAGCAGAGGGCCATCAATGAGTATCTGTGCCAATATGGCACCAGGTCAGGGTAGCTTGTTTTTTTTCCTCACGCCAGTGGGCCATTATCAGGGATGCATGCACTGTCCTGGCACCATTTGAGGAGGCCACGAGGATGGTGAGCAGTGACAGTGCATGCATCAGTGACACGGTCCCTCTTGTTCACCTGTTGGAGCACAGGCTGCATGGAATAATGGACAGGGCACTTGAGGCAGAACAGGAGGATCCTAGCACTCAGCATCAGCAGCAGTCTTCAAGGGATCAATTACAGGCCCAAGAAACCCATGGACTTGTACGTGGCTGGGAGGAGGTGGCTGCGGATCACATCGTCCTTAGTGACCCTGAGGACTTCGAACCGAATGCCTCAGCAAACCTACGCTGCATGGCCTCCTGATCCTGCAAAGCCTGCGGAAGGATACTCGTATTCGTGGTATCAAGGAGAGGGATCATTACTGGCTGGCAACCCTCCTTGATCCACCTTACAAGGGTAAGGTTGTGGACCTTATCTTGTCGTCGCAGAGGGAGCAGAGGATGAAGCATCTTCAGGAGGCCTTGCAGAAAAGTCTGTGCAACGCGTTCCCAGAGACTGGGAGGTTACAAATTCCTGGTCCTGGACAACGTGTTGCTGATGCTGAGGGTTTGACCAGTCACAGAAGGAGCGGTGGAGAAGGTGGCCGTCTGACCCATGCGTTCAGACAATTTTTTAGTCCGCAGCCCCAAGGTATGATCGGTTCCAGCAACCATCGCCAGCATCTGATTTTTATGGTGCAGGAATACCTAGGGGCAAGATCGGACTTGGACACCTTCCCCACCAAAAATCCTCTGGGTTACTGGGTCTTGAGGATGGATCACTGGCCAGAGCTTGCACAGTATGCAATTGAGCTACTGGCCTGTCCTGCATCCAGCGTTCTTTCAGAACGCACATTCAGTGCTGCTGGAGGATTTGTAACCGATCACAGGGTGCGCCTGTCCACCGACTTGGTCGATCGACTGACCTTCATAAAAATGAATCAGTCTTGGATCACCACCAGCTACCAAGCACCTGATGCTGATGTAACCAAATAATTATTTTTGAAATGTCAGATCCCTTTAAGACTGCCTATGCTGATGCTGAGTGTCTATCCTGTTATGCTGAGTGACTATCCTCTTCCTCTTCAATGATCATGCTAACAGCTTGTTAGAGCTGCACGATTAATCGTTTGAGAATCGCGATCTCGATTCACCTCCCCCCCACGATCTCCAGGCTGGATGACCGCGATTTTCTTAAATCCCCGCCAGTTCCACGTAACCAGCGTGGAACGCAAATTGATCATAGAGCGTGATGCATTGAAACAGTCTCTCCTCTGCTCGCACGCAGCCCCGCCTCCTCCTAACCCCACGCTGTGATAGACAGAATGCGGGTCCAATCAATGCTGGGATGTGTTCTGTCTATCACAGCGCAGGGTTAGGAGGAGGCAGGGTTGTGTGCGAGCAGAGGAGAGACAATTTCAACATACCGGCGGCGGTGAGTTTCTATAAGAAAATGTGTGCTGCTGTCCGTCCTCCCTTCTCCCCCCTCTCTCCCCCCCCCCCACATACCACACTTGGCTGGCTGTCTTCGGGATTCCGTCCCCCCCCCCCCCCCCGGCCGCCGAGTCTGTCCTCCGTCTGTCTCCTGTCCCTGCCGCCTATGTTCACAGTGAGAGAAGAGACCTGTGCTCTTCCCATCTCAGCTGTGACAGGAGTACTAGGACTCCTGTTTTTGGAAGTGAGAGGGTCAATAAAGAGAACCTCCAATTGGTATCACACAGTGAATTGTTTTCTCCTGTGTGATGGCAATAAAGTGGAAAAAAAATGATAAAAAAATAATAATTAAATTAATAAAATAAAGAAATTAAAAAGTAAAGAATAATAAAAATATTAAAAATAAGAAAGTTTTGCAAAAAAAAAAAGACAAGCAAATTTTTAATTTTTTTTTAAATTTACCATTTTAAAGAATCGTGAGAGAATCGTGATCTTTGTTCTAATCAAAAGAATCGTGATTCTCATTTTTCCCAAAATCGTGCAGCTCTACAGCTTGTAAGAACATTTTTGGTTCTGGGCACCGCCACCAGTGGCTAAGGCCCAATTTTTCTGCCCCTGTTTAACAGGGGCGTGCAATTACAATTTTTAATGCAATACTTTTCAGCAGGGCTCATTCCTGCGCTCCAACTAGAGAATCTGTGAGGGGTTGCAGTGTTGTGGCACCAGCACCAGTGCCTAAGGCCCAATTTTTCTGCCCCTGTTCAACAGGAGCATGTAATTACAGTTCTTGATCTAATATTTCACAACAGGGCTCGTCCCACCAAGAGTAACTGTGAGGCCTTAAGCCCTGTACACACGATCAGATTTCCTATGGTTTTTAAACCAATGGATTTTTCCATCGGAATACCGATGAAGCTGACTTCCATCAGTCTTGCCTACACACCATCAGTTAAAAAACCGACCGTTCCAAACGCGGTGACGTAAAACACTCCGATGAGCCAAGAAAAATTAAGTTCAATGCTTCTGAGCATGCGTCGACTTGATTCTGAGCATGCGTGGGTTTTTTATCCGATGGAGTTCCCCACAGACGATAGTAATTTGCTATCGGTTTTTTAGCCATCGGATAAATTTAAAAACATTTGACAAATTTCCGGTCAACACTAAGAACCAGTGACGCTGCTTCCGGTTCTTGTGGAACGCACGCCGTTGTGAACCCGGAACACACTGACGCTCGGTTATCATTGAAGGCTTGTGAGTTTTCCCAATAACAGCGTATTGTTAATCTGTTCCTAAGCGGTACTTCACAAGTTGCTTTTTCTTTTTATTCCCCACATGGTCCTCTGATCTCTGCTGCTATTGAGCCAACTGTTGAATTTCACCGAACATTATTGGTCCTAGAAGTTGGATGTTGGGTGACTTTTATTTTATTTTATTTTAAAGCATTTTTTTCCCTTCCTTCTATATTACAACCACTGTTGCAAATGGGACATTATTTCTTTGATGTTGAAAACCATCTGTAGTACTGTGAATTACTCCTAGAGCTATTTGCCTGGTTGTTCAGTTCATTTAATGTTTTGCACAGTATATTTTCTGGTTTTACTTAGTTGATCACTTTTTAGTGGTAACATTTAGTATTACACCCACTGCATTTCTGGTGACACCAATCACTGGTGTATAATCTTTTCACTAATAGTGTGTACCATCATCCCGAAAGGTTTAGATGGTTGACATTCACACATACGTTTGTATTGAGCACATTTATATTCGCTAGCGCTGCATTTTATAATTTTTTAAATTTAAAAACATGTTCTATTTTTAAACACCGATGGAAAAAAGACAGATGGGGCCCATACACGATCGGTTTGTCCGATGAAAAAAGTCCATCGGACTGTTTTCATCTGTAAAACCTATCATGTGTACAGGGCTTCACAGTGTTGTGGCAACACCACCACAACGTCCACCACCAAAGGCCCAATTTTTCCGACCCTGTTCAACAGGGGCATGCAATTACAATTCTTGATCTAATATTTCACAGCAGGGCCCGTTCCTTCGCCCACCAAGAGTAACTGTGAGGGCTCACAGTGTTGTGGCAACACCAACATGTAAGGGGCAAATTTCAGCAGAGTATATACGGCAGGACCCTACTTTCAAACATCCAAGTTACAAACGACTCCTACTTGCAAACGGAAGGAGACAACAGGAAGTGAGAGGAAATCTACCCCTTGGAAGGAAAATTCTCTCCTGTAAGAGTTACTTGTTTCCCTAAAAACCCCAAAATTTCAAAATACAAATTGTCATTGGGACAGATTCAGAAAGTGAGGGGAAACCTTCTGAACAGGGGCACAGACAGCAAAACAAATGTTACAGGGGTGATAACCCTTCCCTATGTTTTCCAAAAAGCTTAAAAATAGATTTTTTGGCTGGAGCTACACTTAAAAAAATGTTCAAGATTACAAACAGATTCTACTTAAGAACAAACCTACAGTCCCTGTCTTGTATGCACCGCCTGTATACTGCTGTTCAGAGTATATAGGGCCTGGGGGCCCCAAGCTTTTCCTTTTTTTTTATTTGGGTGCGGGGTTCCCCTTAATATCCATACAAGACCCAAAGGGGCTGGTAATGGGCTGGGGGGGGGGTGATGGGGTATTACTGACTTTTTTTCCTTTAGAAATGTCATTTTGTGCAGGGACAGTTCTAAACACGGGAAACACATGGCACTTCACAGGCATACCTATAGACACCCCCCAGGTACGATATTTAAAAGGAATATTTCACTTTTTTTTTTCCACTTTAAGCATTATTAAAATCACTGCTCCCGAAAACGTCAGTTTTTAAAACTTTTTTTTGCATTGATACATGTCCCCTGGGGCAGGACCCGGGTCCCCAAACCCTTTTTAGGACAATAACTTGCATATTAACCTTTAAAATTAGCACTTTTGATTCCGAATGTTTGAGTCCCATAGACTTTAACGGGGTTCAAAAGTTTGCGCAAACTTTCGGTCCGTTCGAAGGTTCTGGTGCAAACCGAACTGGGGGGGTGTTCGGCTCATCCCTAGCGGAGAAGGAGCATTCATGAAAATCAAGAAAAAAAGTTTGTCATTTCTTTTTTCAATGCTCTTTAGGAATCCGTTAATCTGGACTCCGCTTCAAAGAGCATTGCAGCGCTGGAGCTGGTATCCAGGCAGTAGATAACCTGCAGGCTGTGCATCTGTCCATTAGGTGGCTCCCCTTTTGCTCCCATCCTCTGTCCTAGAGGGAGAGGACACAAGGCGGAACGAGCCTTTTACAAAGAGAGACAAGGTACAGACGATCACCCCCTGACCAGCACCCATCCATCTAGGGAGACCCAAATGAAGCCCCACCACTAGTAGGGAAAAAAAGGGGGATATACACAACCAGACTCCCCAGACCAGCCCTGTTGGTCTGTTAATAGTACAGAGAATCATCTTAAAACCCCTGGTGCCCCCTTCATCAGGGATAGGGATGAGCCGAACACCCCCTCCCCGGTTCGGTTCACACCAGAACCTGTGAACGGACCAAATGTTCGCGCGAACTTTAGAACCCTATTAAATACAATGGACTCGAACTTTCGAAATCTAGCATGCCAATTATAAAGGCTAATATGGAAGTTATTGTCCTAAAAAGGGTTTGGGGACCCGGGTCCTGCCCCAGGGGACATGTATCAATGCAAAAAAGTAACCAGTTACACTTACCGGTAACGGTGTTTCTGGGACGTCTTCCAGGACGGAACAAAGAGAGATGACAGGAAACACAATTAAAGAGGTTAAAGCCCACCTCCCCTCGCTGTGCTCCTCAGTTTGTGACAAAGTACTGACCCACACTAGTGCACGAGAGTGAAAAAACATACCACAACAACTCCTATATATCAATATACTTAACAAGAGCGGTGGGAAGCAGGCCTGCCGTCCTGGAAGACTTCCCAGAAACACTGTTACCGGTAAGTAGTGCATGCTTGGCCAATCATCAGCCAGCAATGCACTGCGATGCCGCAGTGAATTATGGGTCATGACGCACCACTCGAATTTGGGGCGAACGGCCCACAAAGTTCCATCTTTGTCGAACGATTGAACAGCCGATGTTCGAGTCGAACATGGGTTCGACTCGAACTTGAAGCTCATCCCTAATCAGGGAGCAAGAAAAGAGGAGCCCCCATTTGCCTCTTTCTTACCTTAGGGCCACAGTCTGCAAGTGTCCCAGACCTGCTTCGCTGCTTACAGTCTCCTCCCTGGTGACTTTCCAGCGCAGGACAAAATGGCTTCCACCATCTTCTCTGTAGACCTGAAAGGTCGAGCAGTGAGGATCCCAGTCTAGCGCTGTGGATCGGACGCCTCCCCTGGAACAGTGCATGGAGCTTGTAGCCCCGACCACCTGGTCAGTGTTTGATACCAAAAACATGGCTGCCAAGCCACTTCCTCCGCTCTGCTTTCAAAGTAGGAGTGCAGACCACCATGCTATTGAGCTGAGCACCAAACTTTAGGACACCATCAATCCGCACTGTCCCGGGAAAGACTCACCTGAGTCAAAATCCCACACTGCCATTGTACCTGAACCTACAGGTATGCTGCCGACCAGACTCCTGTGGAGAGAGGGGGTCCCCTGGAGTAAAAATTCAAGACTCCCTTTCCAGGGCAGCCAGAGAAAGTCCTGAGCTACCTGCCTCCCCAGGTTCACTGCAGCCGGGAGGCCCCTGCTACCTAGCACGAAGGCCAGAGAAAAATAACAAACGTTCTTCAGAGTTCCTACCTGGCCGGAGGAAACACAAATACTGGAGGGGCCACTGCCTGTGGGCTGTCTTTTATAATGTGCATCAAGTGATTCCTGTGCTAGGTGGGAGGAGCCTATCTCTCTGTACGCCGTCCTGGAAGATGATTTGGGAAAGAAATGTTTCCAGTGAGAAGGCAAATCAACTTGTAAGCTTGACCGATGAGAACAGCGGAGAGCTCTCTGTGTCTGAATATTCCATCCCAGTGTCCCCCCTGTACTCCCCTCCATGGTCCTCCATCCCAGTGTCCCCCCTGTACTCCCCTCCATGGTCCTCCATCCCAGTGTCCCCCCTGTACTCCCCTCCATGGTCCTCCATCCCAGTGTCCCCCCTGTACTTCCCTCCATGGTCCTCCATCCCAGTGTCCTCCCTGTACTCCCCTCCATGATCCCCCATCCCAGTGTCCTCCCTGTACTCCCCTCCATGGTCCCCCATCCCAGTGTCCCCTCTGTACTCCCCTCCATGGTCCTCCATCCCAGTGTCCCCTCTGTACTCCCCTCCATGGTCCTCCAACCTCCATCCCAGTGTCCCCTCTGTACTCCCCTCCATGGTCCTCCATCCCAGTGTCCCCCCCTTCATGGTCCTCCATCCCAGTGTCCTCCCTGTACTCCCCTCCATGGTCCCCCATCCCAGTGTCCCCCCTGTACGCCCCTCCATGATCCCCCATCCCAGTGTCCCCCCTGTACTCCCCTCCATGGTCCTCCATCCCAGTGTCCTCCCTGTACTCCCCTCCATGATCCCCCATCCCAGTGTCCTCCCTGTACTCCCCTCCATGGTCCCCCATCCCAGTGTCCCCTCTGTACTCCCCTCCATGGTCCTCCATCCCAGTGTCCCCTCTGTACTCCCCTCCATGGTCCTCCATCCCAGTGTCCCCTCTGTACTCCCCTCCATGGTCCTCCATCCCAGTGTCCCCCCTGTACTCCCCTTCATGGTCCTCCATCCCAGTGTCCTCCCTGTACTCCCCTCCATGGTCCCCCATCCCAGTGTCCCCCCTGTACGCCCCTCCATGATCCCCCATCCCAGTGTCCCCTCTGTACTCCCCTCCATGGTCCTCCATCCCAGTGTCCCCCCTGTACTCCCCTCCATGGTCCTCCATCCCAGTGTCCCCCCTGTACTCCCCTCCATGGTCCTCCATCCCAGTGTCCCCCTGTACTCCCCTCCATGGTCCTCCATCCCAGTGTCCCCCCTGTACTCCCCTCCATGGTCCCCCATCCCAGTGTCCCCCTGTACTCCCCTCCATGGTCCTCCATCCCAGTGTCCCCCCTGTACTCCCCTCCATGGTCCTCCATCCCAGTGTCCCCCCTGTACTCCCCTCCATGGTCCCCCATCCCAGTGTCCTCCCTGTACTCCCCTCCATCCCAGTGTCCCCCCTGTACTCCCCTCCATCCCAGTGTCCCCCCTGTACTCCCCTCCAAGGTCCCCCCTGTACTCCCCTCCATGGTCCCCCGTCCCAGTGTCCCCCCTGTACTCCCCTCCATGGTCCTCCATCCCAGTGTCCCCCCTGTACTCCCCTCCATGGTCCTCCATCCCAGTGTCCCCCCTGTACTCCCCTCCATGGTCCCCCATCCCAGTGTCCCCCCTGTACTCCCCTCCATGGTCCTCCATCCCAGTGTCTCCCCTGTACTCCCCTCCATGGTCCCCCATCCCAGTGTCCTCCCTGTACTCCCCTCCATGGTCCTCCATCCCAGTGTCCCCCCTGTACTCCCCTCCATGGTCCTCCATCCCAGTGTCCCCCCTGTACTCCCCTCCATGGTCCTCCATCCCAGTGTCCCCCCTGTACTCCCCTCCATGGTCCTCCATCCCAGTGTCCTCCCTGTACGCCCCTCCATGGTCCCCCATCCCAGTGTCCCCCCTGTACTCCCCTCCATGGTCCCCCACCCCAGTGTCCCCCCTGTACGCCCCTCCATGGTCCCCCACCCCAGTGTCCCCCCTGTACACCCCTCCATGGTCCCCCATCCCAGTGTCCCCTCTGTACTCCCCTCCAAGGTCCCCCATCCCAGTGTCCCCTCTGTACTCCCCTCCAAGGTCCCCCATCCCAGTGTCCTCCCTGTACTCCCCTCCATGGTCCCCCATCCCAGTGTCCTCCCTGTACTCCCCTATTCCAGTGTCCCCCCTGTACTCCCCTCCATGGTCCCCCATCCCAGTGTCCCCTCTGTACTCCCCTCCAAGGTCCCCCATCCCAGTGTCCCCCCTGTACTCCCTCCATGGTCCCCCATCCCAGTGTCCTCCCTGTACTCCCTTCCATGGTCCCCCATCCCAGTGTCCCCCCTGTACTCTCCTCCATCCCAGTGTCCTCCCTGTACTCTCCTCCATGGTCCTCCATATCAGTGTCCCCCCTGTACACCCCTCCATGGTCCCCCATCCCAGTGTCCCCTCTGTACTCTCCTCCAGTGTCCCCCATCTTACCCCAGGGCTGTTTTTACCGCAGGGCAAATGGGACAGCTGCCTAGGGCCCCGTCACTGTTTGGTCCGTCTTTCTGTCACAGACTGTCATCAACGCGCAGTGCCTGTGCTACATTTTCTCGATCAAGGAGCGGGCCGCGGGTGGGCGGGGCCTTGAGCTCCACTGACGCTCTGGCCCGGCCCCTTGCTATGCATGCACAGTCACTGCTGCCTGCCTCTGTACAAGTGTACGTGATCGGACTCAGAGATGCGGAGGCCTCAGACCGCGGCGGCGCGGACTGGAGTGGCTGTCAGAGAGCTGGTGGTGAAGTGAAACTAGCAGTGTGTGGAGAATTGATCGGAGCTGAGCTCTCCAGGAGGACAAGGTAGATCTTCTTTCTCCTCCCCTGGCTCCCTCTCCCCACGTCCTCCCCTGGCTCCCGCTCCCCACGTCCTCCCCTGGCTCCCGCTCCCCACGTCCTCCCCTGGCTCCCGCTCCCCACGTCCTCCCCTGGCTCCCGCTCCCCATGTCCAGAATAGTAGAAAAATGCTGACCTGCGCACACCTAGGCCCATCAAGCAGTGAAATTCAGCACTGTCTGTCCATCCTGCACCATGCGACTTACCTGCAGTTCCCGCACCGGAAAACTTGCTGCGTTTTTAGATGTTTAGGCCACTCTTTTAAAAACACAGTGAGTTTGTGTGCGCAGGAACTGCAGGTAAGTCTCATGGTGCAAAAGCAGGATAGATTTCAAGGCCACTGCCATTTTAAAATGCTGCATGCACCTTTTTTTTCCTCCTGCAGGAAACGCAGGCATGGCAGCCCATTGAAATGAATGGACCGCTGTGCCTGCGCAAATGTGGGCGGCCAAAACACGTACACGGGAATGTGTCATGTGACAATGTAATAGGGGGGGACTGAGGAGGACAACGTGGGACTGCTGTAAAGGGGGTCTGCAAAGTTTTATTTCTTTAGATAATTCTATGTGCGTGTCATTACAATAGGGGGGGGGGGGCCCGGGGGGGGGCAAAAAAATAAGTTTGCCCAGGGCCCAAACCATATTATAGACCAGGGATAGGCAATTAGTGGACCTCCAGCTGTTGCAGAACTACAAGTCCCATGAGGCATAGCAAGACTCTGATAGCCACAAGCATGACACCCAAAGGCAGAGGCATGATGGGACTTGTAGTTTTGCAACAGCTGGAGGTCCGCTAATTGCATATCCCTGTTATAGACGGTCCGGTCTTACCCGATCTCTCCGGAAGTTTCTCCTTCAAAGTCTTGTCTGTCTCTGACTGCAGCGTCATGAGGGGGGAGGGGTGTCCTTAATTTTCTTGTAGCTCAGAGAGGGGAGGGGTATCCTCCATTTTCTTGTAGCTCAGAGAGGGGAGGGGTATCCTCCATTTTCTTGTAGCTCAGAGAGAGGGGAGGGGTATCTTCCATTTTCTTGTAGCTCAGAGAGAGGGGAGGGGTATCCTCCATTTTCTTGTAGCTCGGGGATTCAATCTTCCTGTAATAACATAATGACTTCTCAAGAAATGTGTCCATTGATGAAGATCTCCCTAATTTATATACAATGTATTCACGAGTGAGGGGGTGTCCTCCATTTTCTTGTAGCTCACAGAGGGTGAGTCCTCCATTTTCTTGTAGCTCATAGAGGGGGAGTCCTCCATTTTCTTGTAGCTCATAGAGGGGGAGTCCTCCATTTTCTTGTAGCTCACAGAGGGGGGATTCCTCCATTTTCTTGTAGCTCATGGATTCAATCTTCCTAGAATGACTTCTCATTGTTTAGAAGAAATGTGTCCATTGATGAAAATCTTCTTCCTTTATATACAATGTATCCATGGGGGAGGGGGGAGTCCTCCATTGTTCCGTCGGATTGGGCGAGCCTTCATAATTGGTAACGGAAGTGACGTTCCGTCGCCGCCATCTTGCTACACCCCGCACTCCTCCATAGTAACGATACACGGAGAAGGGGCCAAGTGGACATCTTGGTACACCCACCGGGGTTTTGCATTTCACACTTATTTTTAACATTAAATAGATTACAGAAATACATTATTTTGAAATCTGTTTACATGTTGAATTATAAAAGCAGAGGTGTTCTGTCACATTAGTGTAGCGGGGTCCTAAATTTAGGGATTGCAATACCAAATTTAGGGGTAATTTGATTGGTAGTTGACTCAAATCTTTCAATTGCTGGACTCTGCCTTGCTGTTATTTCACCTGGCGTGCAGTTCCCCTAAGAAGTATGGGTGGCGCTGTCACTGGTACTCGGGGTTGAACCACAGGTGTTAGGGCAGCGATTTGGTGTCCCCTCTCGGCAGCCGTATAGTGGGCGGAATCTGCCTGCTGTGCATGCCGGGAGAGGGTACAAAAGGGGCAGACGCCATAGGTGAGGGGGAGTTGAGTTGCCACTCCGGGGACCTGTACCCGGGGGAAGGTATTGTGTGGAGTCCAGTTTCGAGTGCATGGCCCTCCAGGCCATGGGGCCACGTGCGCCTCAGTCCCAGGCACCTTTAGTCCTGGGACTGCAACTTCAGCCCTGGGCCCAGCACCTTTAGCTGGAGCCCACTTCGGGAGGAAGAATCCCAGGGTGCGAGGGGACCCATTTCTGGAAGAGGAGGCTGGAGGAGGACAGTGAAGGAAGGGGCTCAGTAACTCTCCGGAGGGATGTCATCCATCCGGAATCCAGGGGCCTAACATCTGGACCATCAGGAGGTTTGGGACACTATAGATTCTGTGGCAGAGAATCTCCTAGATGCATCCATTAGGGAACTAAATTGACTATTCAAGCTACACGCCGGCTTGCTAGTGCCATTGGGTGACTATCCGGGTGAGCTGTACTCACTCGGGATCGAGTGGCGACAAAGCCAGGAGTGCCTGAATTTCATCTGTCTTCCTAAAACCTTTCTCCTTTCATGCATATGAAAATAAAGCTCTACGTTGGAGTGATATACTGGTGTGGACCTTGGAGTTACTTGGGGCAGAGAGACTTTTGTCCTTACATTCTAGGGACAGAAACCAACACTGAAGGAGTCGCTGCAAAGACCCGTTAGTGAAACTAAGTGTGCTTAACCTCTGCAAACCAGGGGGTACGGGCATGGTGGAGACTATGCGCCTTCCTCTCCAGTAAATGAGCCAAAGAGTGGAGAAGGAGGGTGGCGTGGTTGCTACACGTGGGGGCTCGTCTGGGATTTTTGTGGTGTGTTGGACTTTATTCCCCTGTGAAGCTTCGTGGAGGTCGGCCATGTTTGTGTGAAATTCAACCTGCGTCAAAAGTAAGAGAAAGGAGGATTCAGGCCTGGCAATTTCTGGCTGCGTAGTTCCTGGGCGTGTCGCAAGTCTGGAAAAGCCCGCAAAGTAAGTGCAGCAAAGGAACAAGAAAGGGGAGGAGCTCTGAAAGTGTGAGCTCCTCGTGGTGCGTTGGTTCGAAAGGGAAACATTATCTGCTCCTTCTTGGAAGCCTGCTTCACCGGGATCTTGTGTTTTTTTGCCCGGTCCAACCATGGATGTGACCCCTATTGCCGCCTCATTGACTGACACAGGAATCCGGCTGAAGCCCAGGGGCCGCTTTTCCCTTTATGCATGCAGAGATGCAGAGGCCTTGGGCATGATCTGTGTAAAGTGTCAGGGACTGATCGCACATCTTTGACCTTTCGGGAGATGTACCCGCTGTGGGGAATTCCTGTTCGAGGTAGAGCAGCTGACAGAGAAGCCAAAAGTCTACAGAGTAAACTGGATCTCAGGTGCTGTTACTCCTGAGGAGGAGGTGTGTGCTGTCACCGCCATTCCCAGGCGCAGTCCCGCAGAGGTGGTGATTGTAAAGACTGAAGCTCCGGCCATTGAGGAATTCGAGGCAGAGAACCCAGCGGATGCTGCATCAGTCGCAACGGAGCCCTTCCTTCCGCCTGCCAAAAGGAAGGTAGGACTCGTAAAGGCTTCCCGCGGCCGGGGCGGAGGTCCACCCCAGCGCCCGCCTGACTCGGATCGTCCAGCCGGAGGAGTTTCCGAACGATCCATGATGGGTGAAGGTCGAGGTCGGCCGGGGAAAGGAACAAAGGTCAGTGTCCGTTCTATTAGGGACGCTTGGGTGCCTGACCCGAAGGAACTTTTGAAAGCTGATCCTGTGTCCACGAGAGTTTGTCTGCCGGCGGAGATGTGGGACTCTTCAGGCATAGATTCTTCCTCTGATTTGGGAGATAATGTGGAGATCGATGAACTGTTTGTCAGTAACAGATGGGACAAGATTTCGCTAACTTCTCCCCGTAGTGTAAAGGGATCACCCATGGACTCTGGGGATACTACACCCCGGGTGGAAGCCCCTGTTAATGATGGAGAAGTTATTCCCGTGCCCACTTTGCGATCTCCGGTATCTCCTGTGCCTGCTGTTTCGGAGGCCCGTTTACCATTAAGGCCTCCTATGCCACAGTTGGAGCCTGTACGCCTTAGGAGATCTCCGGACGCCATCGTCCTGCCAGGAGCTGGAGATCGGGCGACCATGCCGCCTTTGGCCCGACTGCAACGGCTCTTGAACCAAAAGGTTACTGCGGACTATGGATGGGAGTACCCATACGTCCCAAAAAACTTGCTTTTTGAAATCGAAGCCTCACGGGAACGATGGTACAGTGACTTTATCTGGGATCATTTGGAGGTAAAGAAAGGCCACAGGTACTTTTCATGTTCAGCCGTAATGACTGGGAGATACAGGGGCTGCCAAAAAGATTGGACTCTTGGTCGCCACATACATGCGGATCGGGCCGTGATCTGCAGTAAGGACAAAGGTGATGTGACTTATTCAATTGAGACTTTGGATAAGGACTGGAAGTCTCTGACTCTCCCTGATCCACGTTTTTACCTCTGAAGTGGGACTTGTTTTTTTTTTTTTTTTGTTTTGTTATCGCTTCGGGGACAAATGCCTTGAACTGCTGTGCTGACTCTATTCCCGGGGATTTTTACTTTTTGAAGGACTGTTTTTTTTTTGTGTTCCCTTCCCTTTTCAAAGAAAAAAACTTTGGGGTAGAGCTAGTCAGGGCCAAGCTGGAAGCCGCCGAGATCAACAAGGGAACCTTGTAGTGTGGTGCGTTAGTGCGCACTTAGGCTAAAGAGTAATATGTGTGTTCTGCCACTAGGTGGTAGTGGTCTGCAAAACATTTTAAAGCACTTACACAGTACTGCTATTGGAAAATACACAAGGCTTAGTGTGTGCCGTTTAGATGAAACAAATGATCTTTTCTAGGAGAGATGGTTTTGATTCATGTACATACAGTAGTGATAGAATGTTATTTTGTTTGTATGATATGTGTTTCTTTCCCATGCAGGAGACCATCAAGCAACTCACCGGAGATTGGGTGGGATCTAGTTGCGATAGGATGGTGGGAGGGAATGTCATTGTTGTGAAAAAGTTTCTGTCTTTCTCCTCTTTGCTGAAATTTACTTCTTTGATTTAGGCACTTTTCTTGTACATAGTTCTGAAGGTAAGTTTGCGCCTGCTCAGGATTGAGTGTGCAAATTTGTCTCCAGACACTGGGGACAGTGTCTCTTTAAGAAAGGGGAGTGTGTAGCGGGGGTCCTAAATTTAAGGATTGCGATAATAAATTTAGGGGGTGATTCGAGTGGTAGTTGGCTTGAATCTTTCAATTTACTGGACTCTGCCTTGCTGCTGTTTCACCTGGCGTGCAGTTCCCCTTAGAAGTATGGGTGGCGCTGTCACTTGTACTCAGGGTTGAACCACAGGTGATGGAGTGGCGATTGAGTGTTCTCTCTCGGCAGCCGTGCAGTTGGCGTGGTCTAACCACTGTGCATGCTGGGAGAAGGTACAAAAGGGGCGGATGCCATTGGAGAGGGAGCAATTCCCAGGGGCCCATGCCCGGAGAGAGGAAGCAATTCCCGGGGGCCCATGCCCGAAGGGAGAGCCTATGGTCCAGGTTCGAGGGCATGGCCTTCCAGGCTATGGGGCCACATGTGCTTCAGTCCCAGGCACCTTTGGTCCTGGGACTGCAACTTCAGCCCTGGGCCCAGCCCCTTTAGCTGGACCCCACTTCGGGAGAAGGAATCCCAGGGTGCCGCCTTGCGGGGGACCCGTTTCTGGAAGAGGAGGCTGGGGAAGGAGCGTTCCGAGGGACTGGTGAGAGATCACAGAGAAGGAAGGGGCCCAGTAACTCTCTGGAGGGATGTCATCCATCTGAAAAAGGGATCTAAACAACGGGACCATTAGGAGGTTCGGGACACTATAGATTCTGTGGCAGGGGATCTCCTGAACGCATCCATTAGGGAATCTAATTGACTGTTCGAGATACACGCCGGATGCTAGTGCCCTTGGGTGACTATCCGGGTGAGCTATACCCACTCGGGATCAAGTGGCGAAGAAGCCAGGAGTGTCTGAACTGATCTGTCTTCCTAACACCTTTCTCTCTTCTCAACTTTGTGGATGTTCATGCAAAAGGAAAATAAACTCTACGTTGGAGTTGACGCTGGTGTGGACCTTGGAGTTACTTGGGGTATAGAGACTTTGTCCTTACATTCTAGGGACAGAAACCAGCTTTGAGGGGAACCTCGCTGCAAGACCCGTAAGTGAAAACAAGTGTGCTTAACTTCTGCAAACCAGAGGGTACGGGCATGGTGGGCATGGTGTGCCTTTTTCTCTTGTGAGCGAGCCAAGGACAGTGGAGAAAGAGGGACGTGTCGCTACAGAAGAAATGTGTCCATTGATGAAGATCTTCCTCCTTTATATACAATGTATTCATGGGAGAGAGGGTGTTCTCCATTTTCTTGCAGCTCACAGAGGGAGAGGGAGTGTCCTCCATTTTCTTGTAGCTCAGAGAGGGGGAGGGGTGTCCTCCATTTTCTTGTAGCTCACAGAGGGGGAGGGGTGTCCTCCATTTTTTGTAGCTCAGAGAGGGGGGAGGGGGTGTCCTCCATTTTCTTGTAGCTCAGAGAGGGGGAGGGGTGTCCTCCATTTTCTTGTAGCTCAGAGAGGGGGAGGGGTGTCCTCCATTTTCTTGTAGCTCAGAGAGGGGGAATCCTCCATTTTCTTGTATCTCACAGAGGGGGAGGGGGTGTCCTCCATTTTTTTGTAGCTCAGAGAGGGGGGGTGTCCTCCATTTTCTTGTAGCTCACAGAGGGGGAGGGAATGTCCTCCATTTTCTTGTAGCTCACAGAGGGGGAGGGAGTGTCCTCCATTTTCTTGTAGCTCACTGTCAGTACTAGGATCCCTTTAGGACCCAGCACAACTCACCTGAAACAGCCTTTGCCTGGGAAACAACATTGATTGGCCAGCTCACCTTTAAATCACCTGCATCATCATCCAATCAGTGCTCGTGATACAGTTACCTTTGTGTGCCACTGTTTGATACAGCTGATATCTGCTCTGTGTATGACGTGTTTGACCCTGCTTGCTCGCTTCTGATTCGGTACCGTTTGGACTCTGATCTATCTGTGTATGACCCAGCTTGCCTAGACTACGCTTTGCCTGATTCTACTGTAGTACCTTCATCTGCAGCGGTGAACTACAAGCACCAGCTAACATCCACCTTCATCTGCAGAGGTGAACTACAAGTCCCAGCAGACCTGCTCATGATATGTGCTCTTGTTCTTGAACTCTTTGCATAATCAGCACACCTGCACTGTTATCTGCTCCTAGCCTGACGCTCAGAGAGGGGGAGGGGGTGTCCTCCATTTTCTTGTAGCTCAGAGGGGGAGGGGGTGTCCTCCATTTTCTTGTAGCTCAGAGAGGGGGAATCCTCCATTTTCTTGTATCTCACAGAGGGGGAGGGGGTGTCCTCCATTTTTTTGTAGCTCAGAGAGGGGGGGTGTCCTCCATTTTCTTGTAGCTCACAGAGGGGGAGGGAATGTCCTCCATTTTCTTGTAGCTCACAGAGGGGGAGGGAGTGTCCTCCATTTTCTTGTAGCTCACTGTCAGTACTAGGATCCCTTTAGGACCCAGCACAACTCACCTGAAACAGCCTTTGCCTGGGAAACAACATTGATTGGCCAGCTCACCTTTAAATCACCTGCATCATCATCCAATCAGTGCTCGTGATACAGTTACCTTTGTGTGCCACTGTTTGATACAGCTGATATCTGCTCTGTGTATGACGTGTTTGACCCTGCTTGCTCGCTTCTGATTCGGTACCGTTTGGACTCTGATCTATCTGTGTATGACCCAGCTTGCCTAGACTATGCTTTGCCTGATTCTACTGTAGTACCTTCATCTGCAGCGGTGAACTACAAGTCCCAGCAGACCTGCTCATGATATGTGCTCTTGTTCTTGAACTCTTTGCATAATCAGCACACCTGCACTGTTACCTGTTATGTGCTCCTAGCCTGACGCTCAGAGAGGGGGAGGGGGTGTCCTCCATTTTCTTGTAGCTCACAGAGAGGGAGGGGGTGTCCTCCATTTTCTTGTAGCTCACAGAGAGGGAGGGGGTGTCCTCCATTTTCTTGTAGCTCACAGAGGGGGTGGGGGTGTCCTCCATTTTCTTGTAGCTCACAGAGGGGGGAGGGGGTGGGGGTGTCCTCCATTTTCTTGTAGCTCACAGAGGGGGGAGGGGGTGGGGGTGTCCTCCATTTTCTTGTAGCTCACAGAGGGGGGGAGGGGGTTTCCTCCATTTTCTTGTAGCTCACAGAGGGGGGGAGGGGGTGGGGGGTGTCCTCCATTTTCTTGTAGCTCACAGGGGGGGAGGGGGTGGGGGTGTCCTCCATTTTCTTGTAGCTCACAGAGGGGGGGGAGGGGGTGGGGGTGTCCTCCATTTTCTTGTAGCTCACAGAGGGGGGGGGGTGTCCTCCATTTTCTTGTAGCTCACAGAGGGGGGGAGGCATAGTTGCCAACAGTCCCGGATTTATTTTGTCCCGGCCAATCCGATTTTTCCCGTTTTCCCCGAATTTGGATGCCGCAGGCCGCCGCCACTAGAGGTCCACGGCTGGCGGAGACAATGTCTTGGCCGGCCGCCATGTTCAAGAAGACCAAAACACGGATGTAGTACAATAGAAAATAAAGCCGCTGCGGCGCCGCCCACACCCCGCACCTCCCCAGGGGTGGGCGGCGCCGCAGCAGCTTTATCTTCTATTGTACTACATCTGTGTTTTGGCAGGCCACCCCCCCGCCCCGCCCCGCCCCGCTGCAGGTCTGTCTGTAATGGAAAGGGGCGGGGGTCGGCAGCGCCACAGCTTAATTTTTTTTTTTTCAGCCACACTGTCGGCTCCGCCTCTATTTTGTTCCCCTTCGGGGAAGGGGAAACAATAATGGCGGCCGAGACAGGAGACGCCTGTGGTTAAGGGGGGACTCCGCTGGGGACGCCTGTGGTTAAGGGGGGACTCCGCTGGGGACGGCTGTGGTAAGGGGGGACTCCGCTGGGGACGGCTGTGGTAAGGGGGGACTCCGCTGGGGACGCCTGTGGTAAGGGGGGACTCCGCTGGGGACGGCTGAGGTAAGGGGGGACTCCGCTGGGGACGGCTGAGGTAAGGGGGGACTCCGCTGGGGACGGCTGAGGTAAGGGGGGACTCCGCTGGGGACGGCTGAGGTAAGGGGGGACTCCGCTGGGGACGGCTGAGGTAAGGGGGGACTCCGCTGGGGACGGCTGAGGTAAGGGGGGACTCCGCTGGGGACGGCTGAGGTAAGGGGGGACTCCGCTGGGGACGGCTGAGGTAAGGGGGGACTCCGCTGGGGACGCCTGAGGTAAGGGGGGACTCCGCTGGGGACGCCTGAGGTAAGGGGGGACTCCGCTGGGGACGCCTGAGGTAAGGGGGGACTCCGCTGGGGACGCCTGAGGTAAGGGGGACTCCTCTGGGTACACCTGATGTAAGGAGGGACTCCTCTGGGGACGCCTGAGGTAAGGAGGGACTCCGCTGGGGACGCCTGATGTAAGGAGGGACTCCGCTGGGGACGCCTGATGTAAGGAGGGACTCCGCTGGGGACGCCTGATGTAAGGAGGGACTCCGCTGGGGACGCCTGAGGTAAGGAGGGACTCCGCTGGGGACGCCTGATGTAAGGAGGGACTCCGCTGGGGACGCCTGATGTAAGGAGGGACTCCGCTGGGGACGCCTGATGTAAGGAGGGACTCCGCTGGGGACGCCTGATGTAAGGAGGGACTCCTCTGGGGACGCCTGATGTAAGGAGGGACTCCTCTGGGGACGCCTGATGTAAGGGGGGACTCCACTGGGGACGCCTGCATAGTTACCAACAGTCCCGAATTTCCCGGGACAATCATGATTTTTGGACCCTTGTCCACAAGTGTGGAGGGGGCTCTGCTGGGGAGGCACCTGATGCAAGGACGGACTGCTGGGGAGGCACCTGATGCAAGGACGGACTGCTGGGGAGGCACCTGATGCAAGGACGGACTGCTGGGGAGGCACCTGATGCAAGGACGGACTGCTGGGGAGGCACCTGATGCAAGGACGGACTGCTGGGGAGGCCATCTGGTGGCAGGCGACGTGGCAGGTAACACGCTCAGGGCTTCCACTGATTCGGCATTATGGTGAGTTGAATGATTTAATTTTATATTACAATGTAAAAATAGAAATAATGCACTTCAATCATCCTGACACCGTAACAACCATGGTGCCGGGATGATTGAAGCGCCAACAGGTGTTTTGGAGTATCCTTATCTGCCAATTTTGTTACACATTACTATTGTGGTGTAGGATCTGGCTTCTTTCTTTCTATTTCTTTCTCTCTCTTTCTCTCACCTCGGACTCTAGCCACACCCCTTTGAACCACGCCCATTTAAACCACACCCACTATCGTGCGTAAACCACGCCCATTTGCCGTTGCGGCGCGCGAAGCGCGCCGCATTTTTCACTCCAGCATGACACGCCTACAAACGAATGCCCCGCCCCCTGATTATAGTAAGGCTCTGCCTCAATACAAAAAAAGTGTCCCAGATGTTTTTTTTGCAATGTTGGCAACTATGGGGAGGGGGTGGGGGTGTCCTCCATTTTCTTGTAGCTCACAGAGGGGAGGGGTGTTCTATCAGAAAGCCAGTGTTCCGTCTGATTAGGCGACCCGTCAGAATGTATAACAGAAGTGACGTTCTGTCGCCGCCATCTTGCTACACCCCGCACTCCTCCACAGTAAGGATACACTGAGAAGGGGGCAAGCGGACATCCTGGTACACCCACCAAAGTTTTACATTTCACACTTATTTTTAACAGAAAACGGAGCTTATATAGTGATATACAGGATGTAGAAATCTGACGGACTGTTGAAATGTTGAATTATAAAAGCAGCGCTGTTCTGTCATATTGGCAAACCTGTCAGATCAGAAGGTTCGCCGCTGCTTTTATAATTCAACATTACTTGTCACTCCGCTACATACAGAACGTTTTCTAGGATTGACCTGGTTTACTCTGGGGGTTCAATCCTGTCCAGGGTGAGAGATGTTACTATCCTCCCCAGGGGGATCTCGGACCATGCCCCGGTTTCCTTGCAACTAGAAATGTCCTATCCACCTTCAGAGGGCTTGTGGCGACTGTCCAGGTTCTGGGTGTCTGACTCGAGGGTGGAGATGCCGTGTAGAGCTGATATGGTCTCCTTCTGGAACACGCGGGATAGATCTATCACTGCTCCGGTTGTCTGGGATGCCTTCAAGGCTAGTATGAGGGGCAGCTTCCAGGAGCACATTGGGAGGGTCAGGAAGGGGGCACGTAGAGCATTGCAGGAGGCTGAGGAGAGAGCCGGAGCCCTGGAGGCTGTTTACATTCGGGAGCGTACCCCGCAGGTGTACTCCTCACTGCAGGAGGCCCTTCGGGATGTGTCCCTAATCTGGGTATCCACTACTAAAATCCACCTATTGCATCAGAGTCAGAGAATTTTCAAACGGGGAGAGGGGCGGCCGATTGCTAGCCTGGTTGTCAAGGGAGCACTCCTCCCCGGTGTCCATAGCCCGCATACGGTCCAGTGATGGGGAGGTCTTAACGGACCCTGCTCACATTAATACCCGGTTTGCCTCCTACTACCAGGAGCTCTATAGTACTAGGGCGCAGTATACTGAGAGGGAGCTGGGGGATTACTTAGACCAAGTAGACTTGCCCTGTCTTACAGACTCCGCTAGGGAACGGTTGGATAGTCCGTTGACACTTGAGGAAATTCAGTCTGCGGTCAAATCTTTGCAGAGCGGGAAAACGCCGGGCCCGGATGGGCTCCCGGCGGAATTCTATAAGCAGTACGCTGTAGACCTTCTACCCACTTACCGCGAAGTCCTTATGATGGGATTTATTTTTCTTTGGTTGTTCCCCAACAGTTATGTATGGAGATCATGGATTCCCAGGTTGTCCTTTTATTCTCTTTTTTTTGCCTTTTTTTTTTTTTTTACAGATTTTTGTTTTTGTGTTGCTCCCTGCTTTCCAGCGACTAGGAACCGCGCCATCTAGTGTCTGCTCTCCATACTGCACCCTCTGTGATAATCAGTCCCGTGTCACTTCCTGTCCTGTGTCGCTTCCGGTCTTGTGGCGCTTCCGGTCTTGTGGCGCTTCCGGTCTTGTGGCACTTCCGGTCTTGTGGCACTTCCGGTCTTGTGGCACTTCCGGTCTTGTGGCACTTCCGGTCTTGTGGCACTTCCGGTCATGTGTCACTTCCGGTCTTGTGTCACTTCCTGTCCCTGGAACACTTTTTCCTGTTTTCGGCCATTTTAGATCTGATTCCAGCAGGTTGAACAGCTTCTCAGTCTCCATCCTGAACACACGGCCACCATGGTATGTTCTCCATGTCACACCACACAGGTAAGTCAGGTAGGTGTCCTATTCATGGTACAGAGATCCTGTCCCTGCTATAGAGATATCAATCATCTGGGATCGACTAATACGGGGGGGGGGGGGGGGCAATTCACCCCAAAATCTCAAACATCCGACACCCCATTACATTAGAGTCCTCTTCATGTCATTGTGCCCCATTATATATCGCATACCCCATTACATTAGTGTCCTTCATGTCATTGTGCCCCATTATATATTAGAGACCCCTTCATGTCATTGTACCCCATTATATATTAGAGACCCCTTCATGTCATAGTGCCCCATTATATATCACATACCCCATTACATTAGAGACCCCTTCATGTCGTAGTGCTCCATTATATATCACATACCCCGTTACATTAGAGACCCCTTCATGTCATAGTGCCCCATTATATATCACATACCCCGTTACATTAGAGACCCCTTCATGTCGTAGTGCTCCATTATATATCACATACCCCATTACATTAGAGACCCCTTCATGTCGTAGTGCTCCATTATATATCACATACCCCATTACATTAGAGACCCCTTCATGTCGTAGTGCTCCATTATATATCACATACCCCATTACATTAGAGACCCCTTCATGTCGTAGTGCTCCATTATATATCACATACATCGGGTGTGATCTGCAGGAACCCCCACGTCTTTCTCGGTTTTGGTGTTGGGAGCGGCAGAGGGGGAAATCCCTGCCCCCGACACCCCTTCTGGGATCATCTGTGACAGGGGGAGATCCCCCCCCCCCCCAAAACAGAAATCTTTCTCTGGGGGAGTCGTCTTCTGAGGTTCCCCTGGTAGTGAGGGCCTCGTACTTAGAGGTGAGCGTTAGAGCGGCGCCATTTTTGCCCAAAAAAAATCCGCAATTTAAATAACGATTCGAATCAAGTAAAAAAATCCTGCTCTCTGCGATCCTGGCAAAATGCCGTGAGGCTGGAGCCGCGGCCTTTTCCTAGCATCGCGGCGAGCTGCGGGCACTGGTGCCAAGTAGCTGCGGGCAGGAGTTTTTAGGTGAGGTTGTGGCTTCAGCCTAGTCCGCCGCAATCCTGGAAAAAGGCCGCAGACTAGGCCGAAGCTGCGTCCTCGCCTAAAAACTCCTGCCCACAGCTCCTTAGGACCGGCGCCCGCAACTTGCCGTGATCCTGGGAAAGCCGCGGCCTATTCCACAGCGTCCGTCCTCGCAGCCTTTTTCCCAGCATCGTGGCGAGCTGTGGGCAGGAGTTTTTAGGCAAGGCCGCGGCTTCGGCCTAGTCCACCGCGATCCTGGGAAAAGGCTGCAGACTAGGCCAAAAAGCCGCATCCTCACCTAAAAACTCCTGCCCGCAGCTCCTTAGGACCGGCGCTCGCCGTGATCCTGGGAAAAGGCCGTGAGGCCACAGCTCCGGCCTAGTCCGCGGCGTCCGGCCCTGCAGCCTTTTCCCCAGCATCGTGGCGATCTGTGGGCAGGAGTTTTTAGGCAAGGCCGCGGCTTCGGCCTAGTCCACCGCGATCCTGGGAAAAGGTTGCAGACTAGGCCAAAAAGCTGCGTCCTCCCCTAAAAACTCCTGCCCGCAGCTCCTTAGGACCGGCGCTCGCCGTGATCCTGGGAAAAGGCCGTGAGGCCACAGCTCCGGCCTAGTCCGCGGCGTCCGGCCCTGCAGCCTTTTCCCCAGCATCGTGGCGAGCTGTGGGCAGGAGTTTTTAGGCAAGGCCGCGGCTTCGGCCTAGTCCACCGCGATCCTGGGAAAAGGTTGCAGACTAGGCCAAAAAGCTGCGTCCTCCCCTAAAAACTCCTGCCCGCAGCTTGCCGTGATGCTGGGAAAAGGCCGCGGCTCCGGCTTAGTCCGTGGCGCCCGGCCTCACAGCCTTTTTCCCGGGATTGCAGCGAGCTGTGGGCAGGATTTTTTTAGGCGAGGCCACAGCTTTGGCCTAGTCCGGCGTCTGGCCTCCGCAGCCTTTTTCCCAGCATCGTGGCGAGCTGTGGGCAGGATTTTTTTAGGCAAGGCTTCGGCCTAGTCCGCGGCATCCGGCCTCGCAGCCTTTTTCCCAGGATTGCAGCGAGCTGTGGGCAGGATTTTTTTAGGCGAGGCTTCGGCCTAGTCCGCAGCGTCTGGCCTCACAGCCTTTTTCCTAGCATCGCGGCGAGCTGTGGGCAGGATTTTTTTTAGGCGAGGCCACGGCTTTGGCCTAGTCCGCTAAGCGCCGGTTCTATGGGGGAAAGAAAAAAAAAACTATAAAATCGATTTGGTCAAAATCTAAAATCTATTTGCCGTTGGAACTTGATTTTAAATCGATTTTCTTTCCCCAGCCGGTGTAGCTCTTTAGGATCGGTTTTCTTAGTGCGAATTGCTGCTTCTCCACAATTCAGACGCTTAGAGAGGTGAATGCAGAAAAGAGGGGAGAAAAGTCGCCCGTTCCTAGTTGGTGGATTAACGTTGATGTGGGGTAATTCCGGTAATGAACCCGATGCCGAGAAACGAGGCCCGTGGTTCCCGGACACGTTCAAATTTTTGGGTTGTGTCGGTGGGGGTCGGGATTAGAGGTCGACCGATATGGGTTTTTCTCTGGCCGATGCCGATATATGATGCCGATTTTTGTGGCCGATATTTTAGGCCGATTAAAAAAAAAAAAAAAACCCTCACCCACTCTATTCCTTCCTGCTTACTCCTGTCACTCTAGCACACACTTGATGTCCTCAGTACAGGTGGCACTGGTTTGGAACTGGCAGGTGGCACTGGTTTGGAACTGACAGATGGCACTGGCAGGTGGCACTATTGGCACTGGCAGGTGGCACTATTGGAACTGGCAGATGGCACTGGCATGTGGCACTGGCTGGCGGTACTGGTTTGGAACTGACAGATGGCTCTATTGGCACTGGCAGATGGCACTGGTTTGGAACTGACAGATGGCACTGGTTTGGAACTGACAGATGGCACTGGCAGGTGGTACTGGTTCGGAACTGACAGATGGCACCGATTGGCAGCAGGGGGCACTGGTTTGGAACGGACAGATGGCACTAGTTTGGGACAGATGGCACTGATTGGCAGTGGCACTTGCAATTGGAACTGGGTGGCACTGGCTGGTGGCACTGACAGATGGCACTGATTGGCGGTGGCACTGACAGATGGCACCGATTGGCACTGGCTTGTGGCACTGACAGATGGCACTGGCTGGTGGCACTGATTGGTACTGGCTGGGGGCACTGACAGATGGCACTGGCTGTGGCACTGATAGATGGCACCGATTGGCGGTGGCACTGATTTGGGTGGCACTGACAGATGGCCCTGATTGACACTGGCTGGTGGCACTGACAGATGGCACCGATTGGCGGGGGCACTGACAGATGGCACTGGCTGGGGGCACTGACAGATGGCACTGGCTGGGGGCACTGACAGATGGCACTGGCTGGGGGCACTGACAGATGGCACTGGCTGGGGGCACTGACAGATGGCACTGGCTGGGGGCACTGACAGATGGCACTGGCTGGGGGCACTGACAGATGGCACTGGCTGGGGGCACTGACAGATGGCACTGGCTGGGGGCACTGACAGATGGCACTGGCTGGGGGCACTGACAGATGGCACTGGCTGGGGGCACTGACAGATGGCACTGGCTGGGGGCACTGACAGATGGCACTGGCTGGGGGCACTGACAGATGGCACTGGCAGATGGCACTGGCTTGGGGCACTGGCAGGTTTCACACTAAGCCGAGTGTAATGTGTGAAACTGACAGAGAGGAGAGAGAGAGAGAGAGCTGTTAGAATTGAGCTCGATGTGGGGGTGGGCGGGCCAGCAGCTAAATTACACCAGCCAATGATTGGGCTGCTTTAGACGTAGTGGCCCGCCCAGATACCATCCCATTGGCTGGTGTAATAGATCTGCTGGGTCCCGCCCACCCCCGACATCAAGCTGACACATCCTCTCTCTCTCCTCTTACTTTCAGTTTCACACACACACACACAGCACGGCGCTTGATGCTGCTGAGTGTGGAGAAGTGTGGAGGAGGGGGGAGGAAGTGCAGCCAGTGAAAAATATCGGCCAGTTTTGATATTAATCGGCCAAAGCCGATTTATCAAAAAATGCCTAAATATCGGCCGATATATCGGCCAGCCGATATATCGGTCGACCTCTAGTCGGGATGCTCCATTGTGCCCCGGAGTTGACAGCCCCTGAAGCACTTTGGGTCTACCTTTGGGTATGTAGCACTTCCCCCCCCCCCCCCCCCCGGTAGGAACTGCTGGTTTAGATTTTGGGCCTTCCACGTTACCTCGGTATTTGTTGTCTAGGGGTCGAGAATAGGGTGACCACATTTCCAAAGTGCCATTCAGGGACACACCCCCTCTCTCACCTACCCCCAAAAAAGATGCAGGGGTTAATGTAGTCTCGGGGGTTGATGGAGAATTTGGCAGCAGGTTATTTGTTGGGTGAATGTGCCACTTGCCACCAGATGCAATGCCGCTTGCCCCCCATAGCCTGCCGCCAGATGCAGTGCCGCTTGCCCCCCATAGCCTGCCGCCAGATGCAGTGCCGCTTGCCCCCCATAGCCTGCCGCCAGATGCAGTGCCGCTTGCCCCCCATAGCCTGCCGCCAGATGCAGTGCCGCTTGTCCCCCATAGCCTGCCGCCAGATGCAGTGCCGCTTGCCCCCCATAGCCTGCCGCCAGATGCAGTGCCGCTTGCCCCCCATAGCCTGCCGCCAGATGCAGTGCCGCTTGCCCCCCATAGCCTGCCGCCAGATGCAGTGCCGCTTGCCCCCCCATAGCCTGCCGCCAGATGCAGTGCCGCTTGCCCCCCCATAGCCTGCCGCCAGATGCAGTGCCGCTTGCCCCCCCATAGCCTGCCGCCAGATGCAGTGCCGCTTGCCCCCCCATAGCCTGCCGCCAGATGCAGTGCCGCTTGCCCCCCCATAGCCTGCCGCCAGATGCAGTGCCGCTTGCCCCCCCATAGCCTGCCGCCAGATGCAGTGCCGCTTGCCCCCCCATAGCCTGCCGCCAGATGCAGTGCCGCTTGCCCCCCCATAGCCTGCCGCCAGATGCAGTGCCGCTTGCCCCCCCATAGCCTGCCGCCAGACGCAGTGCCGCTTGCCCCCCCATAGCCTGCCGCCAGACGCAGTGCCGCTTGCCCCCCCATAGCCTGCCGCCAGACGCAGTGCCGCTTGCCCCCCCATAGCCTGCCGCCAGACGCAGTGCCGCTTGCCCCCCCATAGCCTGCCGCCAGACGCAGTGCCGCTTGCCCCCCCCTATAGCCTGCCGCCAGACGCAGTGCCGCTTGCCCCCCCCCCATAGCCTGCCGCCAGACGCAGTGCCGCTTGCCCCCCCCCCATAGCCTGCCGCCAGACGCAGTGCCGCTTGCCCCCCCCCATAGCCTGCCGCCAGACGCAGTGCCGCTTGCCCCCCCCATAGCCTGCCGCCAGACGCAGTGCCGCTTGCCCTCCCCATAGCCTGCCGCCAGACGCAGTGCCGCTTGCCCTCCCCATAGCCTGCCGCCAGACGCAGTGCCGCTTGCCCTCCCCATAGCCTGCCGCCAGACGCAGTGCCGCTTGCCCTCCCCATAGCCTGCCGCCAGACGCAGTGCCGCTTGCCCTCCCCATAGCCTGCCGCCAGACGCAGTGCCGCTTGCCCCCCCCATAGCCTGCCGCCAGACGCAGTGCCACTTGCCCCCCATAGCCGGCCGCCAGACGCAGTGCCGCCTTCACTCCCTCTGCATGAGCCACGTGCGTAGAAGGAAAGGAGTGGCGTCACTATCTGGAGAGTGAAGATCACACCAGTCCCTGCTGCCTGCCGCTGGGTGCCGGAGAAGGAGGAGGTGCCGAGGTGGGCGGGGACAGCAGTGCTGCACTAGGTGCAGGCCTCGCTCCCGGCCTCACTGTCTGAGAGTAAATTGTCACCGGTTACAAGATGCCAGGCAGCGCCAGCCCCTAGCAACCAGTTCCGGAAATGTAGTTACTAGTTAGTAGGGGGTGGCTGTGTCCTCTATTTCATTCCGGGCCATTGTATTGTCCCGGAATGAAGGTGCCCGGGACCCAGGGACAGACAATCCGGGACACGTGGGCACCCTAGTTGAGTCTACAGTAACTTCAATGTCCACACAAGTTATGAATCCTTTTTTCTTCCGGCTTTATTTTCCAAAAAACTTGTATATTTAGAGGGATGGAGGGTCGGGGGAAGGGTCAGGCACACACAGCAGATCACCGGGGAAAACTTCTCCTAAGATACAAAGTCTCACCCACCACCCTTTTTCAAGTGGGTGTCGCTCACCCGGATAGGCCCCTCCCACTTGGCCTAGCAGCCGGAGTGAAGCTCGAACAGATAAGACAGAACAGTCTCTGCCACAGACTTTTTTGATGGTTATGTTGAACCGTTCCGTTATCCTCTGCCACGGGATTTTAGTCCCCGGATATCCAGCCTTACAGTCTAATGCCGCGCACACACAAATTTTTTTCTATTTGACGAGAAAAACGCCCGTGTGGGGGCTTTTGGTCATTTTTCCCCGACGAGAAAAACGGCATTAATCACGACGAGAAAAATTTAGAACATGCTCTAATTTTTCTCGTCGTGATTCACAGCATTTTTTTCCGCAGCAGTTTTCCCATAGGGAAACACTGCCGGGGAGCCTACACACGGTCAGTTTTCTCGACCAAGAGGAAAAAATGACGGGGAAAACGGTCGTGTGTAGGGGACCAAGCCGGTCCTCGTTTTTCCCGTTGATTTTCTCGACAGTGAAAACACCGTCGAGAAAATCGATCGTGTGTACGCAGCATAAGAGCCTTTAAGCCGACCCGGCAGACTGTAAGGTTACTTGTGCATCCTCCAATAGGGTCCCCAGGCCTTCCGCAAGATGCCAGCGTTCCGCTCTGTCCTCTCCTGGACAGGTCCTCCCCTGGTTTTCTCCATTGAGTGGCTTCCTCCAGCAGGACAGACAGCACAGGATCACCTTCAAGCGTAGGCCCCAGTCAAGAAAACTGGGCCTACCTGGCATAGTTACAGCCTCAGACCAACATGGCTCCGAGGCTGAATTCCCAGTAACACATACCCCGAGCCAGGAGGGCCACGAAGCGAAGAAGAACCCAGAACAATGGCGTCTGCCCCTAAGTACCCTTCCCCAGCATGCTCAGCGGGTAGACCCCTCCCACTGAACTGTTCCCGGGGAAAGGCACCCACTGCACTTTGGCCTGCTTGTGTTCCAACATTGGCCTGGGGTGGTAACGCCACCTACAGGCGAAACAGTGGGAAGTCCTTCCAAACACAGCCATAGCCGAAACAGAGGCTGATTTAGCCTTCATCATTAGTCTGAGCCAAACTACCAGCTCAGACAACCACTAAATTTAACATAGCGCCTGATCATCAGGAGAAGGGCGCTACAGGTAGATGGCTGCGAGTTTACTGGGGTTTAGGTACCATCTAGTTAGGACCTTTTTTTAAATTGGCTTCTATTAGGGAAGTGTTTGAGGATCCCTTTTGAAAGCTTTGATGCAGAAGGTCTGCCAGGTCTCCAGATCCGACTCGAACTGCAGGCCAGCTTCCCAGGAAGACGTGTAGGAAGAAGATAGATCACAGATCTGCCCCCCCTCTTTGCTCCATGGCTTGCCCACATCATAGCTCATAAGCGGTAAAATTGGGTGGGAGTGGTTTATCTTTCCATAAGTTGTGTCGGAAGTTTGAAATCTGCCCGAATCTGAAACCTCTCGGAGTCAGTTTGTTGATGCAGTACACGCGACCGTTATTCATGTCGTGGGAAAAAAACGACGTTTTTCTCGACGTGATTTTTCGTGATTCCTCTCAAGCCTGCCTTGCCTACACACGCTCATGGAAAAAAAAAAAAACGCTCGAGCAAAGCGCGGTGACGTACGACGGCACTATAAAGGGGAAGTTTCATTCGAATGGCGCCACCCCTTTGGGACGCTTTTGCTGATCCTCGTGTTAATAAAGTTTGGTGAGAGACGATTCCCGCTTTTCAGTTCGTTACAGCGTGATGAATGTGCCATCTCCATTACGAACGCTAGTTTTACCAGAAGGAGCGCTCCCGTCTCATCACTTGCTTCTGAGCATGCGCAATTTTTCCCCCCCCCTCGTAAAAGCCTACACACGACCGTGACCATGAAAAACAATGAGAAAAAATAGAGCAGGTTCTAAAAAAAAATTCCGGCGTTTTTCTCGTCGAGAAAAATGCTCTGGAGCCCACACACGACCGTTTTTTCACGACCATTTTTAAAAATGGCATTTTTCTCGTCATGGAAAAACGGTCGTGTGTACGCGGCATTTGGGTGAAGGGGCCCTTGGGGTGTGACGACATGTCCTATACGGTACAGCCCTTTGTCTAGCCACAGTTTGAAGGATCTAATAAGTCCATTCCAAGTGGAAATTCAGGATTGTGGAATATGTGAGCCAGAGGGTGGGATGAAGACACTAGATCAGGCTGGTTTCTGAGGATGTCCCAAAGGGCACAAGAATAAGGAGTGGTGGGCTAGAATTGGGAGCGTCTGCTTTTCTGGGGGCACCAGAGCAAAAAGTCCCGGGTGAAATTGGGGACTGCTTGTCTTTCTATTCGGACCCAATCTGGTTTTTCGAATTTGGAATAGATTGTGGAGAGTTGGGCTAATCTCACCGCCAAGTAATATTTGTGCAAGTTCGGCAGTCCTAGGCCTCCCTTTCGTCTGTGTAGATATAGGGTACGTTGAGAGATTCTATAACCTGAGTTTACCCATATAAATCGAAGAATCTTGCTTTGGAGCGACAATAGGTCAGGGCTCGACAAACCCCAGGCGCCAGGTCACATTGGCGCCTAGAATTACCCTCCTGACCCCTCCCTGGTGTGTACCCTCCTGACCCCTCCCTGGTGTGTACCCTCCTGACCCCTCCCTGGTGTGTACCCTCCTGACCCCTCCCTGGTGTGTACCCTCCTGACCCCTCCCTGGTGTGTACCCTCCTGACCCCTCCCTGGTGTGTACCCTCCTGACCCCTCCCTGGTGTGTACCCTCCTGACCCCTCCCTGGTGTGTACCCTCCTGACCCTTCCCTGGTGTGTACCCTCCTGACCCTTCCCAGGTGTGTACCCTCCTGACCCTTCCCAGGTGTGTACCCTCCTGACCCTTCCCAGGTGTGTACCCTCCTGACCCTTCCCAGGTGTGTACCCTCCTGACCCTTCCCAGGTGTGTACCCTCCTGACCCTTCCCAGGTGTGTACCCTCCTGACCCTTCCCAGGTGTGTACCCTCCTGACCCTTCCCAGGTGTGTACCCTCCTGACCCTTCCCAGGTGTGTACCCTCCTGACCCTTCCCAGGTGTGTACCCTCCTGACCCTTCCCAGGTGTGTACCCTCCTGACCCTTCCCAGGTGTGTACCCTCCTGACCCTTCCCAGGTGTGTACCCTCCTGACCCTTCCCAGGTGTGTACCCTCCTGACCCTTCCCAGGTGTGTACCCTCCTGACCCTTCCCAGGTGTGTACCCTCCTGACCCTTCCCAGGTGTGTACCCTCCTGACCCCTCCCAGGTGTCTACCCTCCTGATCCCTCCCTGCCTCTGTCTGAAACCCCCCCCACCATCATCACCACTTTAATGTTTATTTTTTTATTTCTTAAGGGTTAAACATATGTAGTTTATTGTTTAATATTTGAAACCACATAGGTGACACATATCGTATGGTTAAGTTCTTTTATGAATATGCTTTGTGTCCTGTCATTTCTATATTAGCAGACAGCGACCAAAAATACTTATTTTCGGCAACTAATAGCCTAGGAGACACCTGTGTTCTCCCAACAAACTTGCTAAACAGAGCGGAAGACATTAGATTTAGCATCTCATAAGTAAAAGACCGCTGAATATACTAACTTAATCGTCTTCGGTCCCCAAAATCATACCCAAAATGGCCTCCGTAGTGTATACAAGTCTTTAAAATCACACGTAAAATGGCCGCTGAGTAAACACATGAAATACAAGGACTCTGGTCCTCAATATCACACAGTTGTTGACTTCCTCCGGGTTCCTGTCAGGTTTGGGTATGACCGTAAGGTAGGCTGTGTTGAGTTGGGTAACTAGGGGGTCGCCCTGTGTTTTGTAATTAAATAATTTTTTTGACATGTAGGGGGCTAGGGTATCCGCAAAGGCCTTATAGTAGGGGACAGAGAGGCCATCTGGGCCGGGAGCAGATCCCTTTTTTGAGGCTCTTAATGAGACTTCCATCACCTCCTCCTTTTGTGAAGGCTTCCTCCATGAGGTTCTTGTGCTCATCAGTGAGGGTAGAATTGGGGAGGTCATCTAGAAATCTTGTCATGGAATCCTTGCTCGGCTGTGTAGTGGAGCTGTATAGTTTGGAGTAGTAATCTTGGAACGCATCTAGTATTTTGATGGAGTTGGAAGTAGGTTCCTGACCAGGGGTTTGAATCTTGGGCATGGTGTGGACCTTTATTTAGGGGCGATAATTTGGTAGCTAGTAGCGGACCTATCCTGTCTTTTTGTGTTGGGAATTTGGTACCACTAAAGCGGATGGCTTTGTCTGCTTTAGTCGTTAGGGCTAAATTAAGTTCCAGTCTGGCTTTATCTAATAGGGCTATCTGGGCACCGGAAGGATTCTTTGTGCCGTGCCCTCAGGGTTAAATAATCCTTCTTCTCTAGTCGCTCAATATCAGCCTTCTGTTCTCGTTTGCACCGAGTTGCTATCTGGATAATACTTTCCCCTGATGGAGGCCTTATGGGCTGCCCAGAGAGTTTAAGCTAAAAATATTTTCCAAGTTTTAGTTTGAAGTTTTTCCTAAAGTGCGTTTGTTTAATTCTGTGGCTCTAATAGGGTCTGAGAGAATGGATTCGTTTAATCTCCAGTGTCCCCGTTTCACATTGTGTGAGGCTGATCGGTCAGACCAGGGCATGACAAATTTGCTTGGAATATAGGAGCCAGCTAAAAAAAAAATTAGGAGCCAGGAACGCGCCCCGTCCCGCCGAAGCGAACGCATACGGGAGTAGCGCCCACATATGAAAGTGGTGTTCAAATCACACATGTGAGGTATCGCCACGATTGGTAGAGCAAGAGCAATAATTCTAGCACTGGACCTCCTCTGTAACGCAAAACATGCAACCTGTAGAATTTTTTAAACGTCGCCTATTGAGATTTTAAGGGGGGAAAAGTTTGTTGCCGTTCCACGAGCGGACGCAATTTTGAAGCGTGACATGTTGGGTATCTATTTACTCGGTGTAACATTATCTTTCACAGTAAAAAAAAAAAATTGGGCTAACTTTACTGTTGTCTTATTTTTTTAATTAAAAAAAAAATGAATTTTTTCCCAAAAAACTGCGCTTGTAAGACCGCTGCGCAAATACGGTCTGACAGAGTATTGTAACGACCGCCATTTTATTTTCTAGGGTGTTAGAATAAAATATATATATAATGTTTGGGGGTTCTAATTAGAGGGAAGGAGATGGCAGTTAAAACCGACAGGGGAAGCTCCATTGGCATTGCTGGTTGTCTTGTCATACCAACGGCCACCACAAGATGGCGCCAGATCACAGAAGGAAACATAAGCCTGCAGAAGGCCGCAAAGCCGCGACCTCAATTACCGACGCAATCGCGCGGGGGGGCGCGTTGCGCGGAGAAACAGGATACTCCAGCTGTGCCGTGCCAGGTCGCTAATTCTAGTCGCAATTGTGACCTGGCGCCCGGGGTTTGTCGAACCCTGGGATAGACATGATCACTATAGAGCTGGGGTCTCAAACCTGCGGCCCTCCAGCTGTTGCGGAACTACAAGTTCCATCATGCCTCTGCCTATGGGAGTCATGCTTGTAACTGTTTAGCCTTGCAATGCCTCATGGGAATTGTAGTTCTGCAACAGCTGGAGGGCCACCAGTTTGAGACCCCTGCTATGGAGAGATCCGATAGGTTTGTGTCTCTAATTTTGAGCACACTGGACTGTAGGAAGAAATTCTCAGGAGTATTGAATGGTGAAGCACCCAGCAAGTCTGTAGGGGGTCCTCGGGGGCGATCTGGGTTTCTTTTAAGATAGAACAGGTAAAACATTGAAAATTGAACAAACAAAGATTCAGAGAACTTTGGAATTAGGTCGAAGACCTCCCCATAGTGGAACAAGGGAAGTCTCTAATCGGTGGATTCCAGGACCCAACGCCCGATTTCTGGGGTGCGTTACAAAAGCAAAATAGAATAGTTGGTGAACAATCAAGGAGGACCGTCGTCTTTAGCTTTTCTTGTTCTTCGTCTTGTTCCAGAGCGGGGATTGGGGGCTAGTGGGAGTCAGTCTTTTAGCCGCTCCGGGTATGTTGTTGGGCGCGTCCATGTCGGCTTCCTGGTAGATCAGCTTGATGCAGACGGCTCCTTCTTGTGATGCGTTCCTTGCAGCACAAATGGGCAGGAATATGGCCTGTAGATGTGGGTTCACAACTTCCTATGTGAATGTAAATGTTCTGTTACTACTACAGGCTCAATCTTCTGGAGTAGTGATCTGCATAACTTACCACCAGCATCACAAGGTGCCTTATGAACTCGGACTTCCAACTTTGGGCTGAGCTCCTGTCATTCGTAAAGTTGCCAGGTTCATTTTTACCCAGTTCCATTCCAGACGCTCGTGGCTAGACATGTGCAATTTGTTTAGTTTCTAATTCGTTTTTCACGAATTTAGAGAAATTCGTTAATTCCGAAATATGGAAATTTCCAAAATTCGAAATTTCCAAAATTCGAAAATGGGAAATTTGGAAAGTTTAATTTCCGAAAAAAGCAAAAAAACGAATTTTTCGGCAGTGCACATGTCTACTCATGGCTACTACAGTACCAGCATTCAGAGGGGAGAAGGGTCATCGGTATGGGACTATTTATTTTGGAAAATGTATATTTTCTTTCATTGGGCCAGAAATCTTACTGGATAATTACTAGGGTCTATTATCTAAATGTCCATGGGCAGGGCTCGACAAACCCCGGGCGCCAGGTCGCCATTGCGACTAGAATTAGCGACCTGGGGCAGCACAGCTGGGGTATCCTGTGTCTCCGTGCCCTCCACGCCGCGGGATCGTGTCGGGCCGCGCCGGCCAGTAATTGAGGCCGCGGCTTTGCGGCCTTCTGCAGGCCTATGCTTACTTCTGTGGTCTAGCGCCATCTTGTGGTGGCCGTTGGTATTGCAACTAGCAATGCTAATGGAGTTTCCCTGTCTGTTTTCCCTGCCATCTCCTTCCCTCTAATTAAAACCCCCAAACATTATATATATGTATGTATGTATGTATGTATGTATATATAATATATATATATATATTTTATTCTAACACCCTAGAGAATAAAATGATGGTCGTTGCAATACTTTCTGTCACACCGTATTTGCGCAGCGGTCTTACAAGCGCACTTTTTTGGGAAAAAATACACTTTTTTTAAATAAAAAAAAATAAGACAACAGTAAAGTTAGCCCAGTTTTTTTTTCTATTGTGAAAGATAATGTTACGCTGAGTAAATTGATACCCAACATGTCACGCTTCAAAATTGCGTCCACTCGTGGAATGGCGACTAACTTTTACCCTTTAAAATCTCCATAGGCGACGTTTAAAAAAATTCTACAGGTTGCATGTTTTGAGTTACAGAGAAGGTCTAGGGCTAGAATTATTGCTCTCACTCTACCGATCGCGGCGATACCTCACGTGTGGTTTGAACACCGCTTTCATATGCGGGCGCTACTCACGTTTGCGTTTGCTTCTGCGCGCAAGCTCGGCGGGATGGGGCGCGTTCCTGGCTCCTAACTTTTTTAGCTGGCTCCTAGATTCCAAGCAAATTTGTCAAGCCCTGTCCATGGGTATCTTCGTTAAATGAATATTATGGAGGATGAGATCTAAAGAGATCTATAGGCTGGAGATCGACCTCTAGTTTGCCTGTTCTGGAGCCCAGATAAAGGCAAGAAGACGTCAAAATATTACGATCACAAGGAGATTGAAGTATGCAAAGATGGAAGCCCACCAGGCATCATCGCTGTTTCCTCTGGAAAACATCAAAGCTCATTCAGACAGTACAGGGGCCATTTCTTGGGCTGGAAAGGTCAGCGCTTCTCCTTCCCAGATCTGTAAGACCGCATCTGGGTCCAGCTTCCAAACCTTCATAAAAATTACCGATCGGGCCTGTTCTCTAACCAGAAACAGGCTGTCGGGAGGACGGTCCTTTTTAAAGCTGTGGTCCCGCCCTGATCAGGTAGTTCTATTTTTGTCCTCTCTGGAAGCTGTCCTGGAAGATGACTTTGGGAAAACAACCGTTATTACCTGTTAACTCATTTTCCAGGACGTCGTCAGTTCCCTCCCCTTGTTTTTATAAGTCCAATGATGTAATCCTAAGCTGGTTGCACTAATGGGAGTTTTTATATTGTTTTATCTTTTGGTTATTTATTAATACTGAGGGGCTACTGCCTGTAGGCTGTCTTTTTTATAATGTGGATCATTTGTTTCCTGTGCTAGGTGGGAGGAGCCTATCTCTCTGTAAGCCGTCATGGAAAATGAGTCAACAGGTAATGACTCTTATTTTTTGCCATACTGGTGACTGTGGGCTGTGGTGACAAACTCCTGAGATATTGACACAGGGAAAGGCGAGGCTTGGGCTGCTGGGTTCTGACGGGGCTTGGGCTGCTGGGTTCTGACGGGGCTTGGGCTGCTGGGTTCTGACGGGGCTTGGGCTGCTGGGTTCTGACGGGGCTTGGGCTGCTGGGTTCTGACGGGGCTTGGGCTGCTGGGTTCTGACGGGGCTTGGGCTGCTGGGTTCTGACGGGGCTTGGGCTGCTGGGTTCTGACGGGGCTTGGGCTGCTGGGTTCTGACGGGGCTTGGGCTGCTGGGTTCTGACGGGGCTTGGGCTGCTGGGTTCTGACGGGGCTTGGGCTGCTGGGTTCTGACGGGGCTTGGGCTGCTGGGTTCTGACGGGGCTTGGGCTGCTGGGTTCTGACGGGGCTTGGGCTGCTGGGTTCTGACGGGGCTTGGGCTGCTGGGTTCTGACGGGGCTTGGGCTGCTGGGTTCTGACGGGGCTTGGGCTGCTGGGTTCTGACGGGGCTTGGGCTGCTGGGTTCTGACGGGGCTTGGGCTGCTGGGTTCTGACGGGGCTTGGGCTGCTGGGTTCTGACGGGGCTTGGGCTGCTGGGTTCTGACGGGGCTTGGGCTGCTGGGTTCTGACGGGGCTTGGGCTGCTGGGTTCTGACGGGGCTTGGGCTGCTGGGTTCTGACGGGGCTTGGGCTGCTGGGTTCTGACGGGGCTTGGGCTGCTGGGTTCTGACGGGGCTTGGGCTGCTGGGTTCTGACGGGGCTTGGGCTGCTGGGTTCTGACGGGGCTTGGGCTGCTGGGTTCTGACGGGGCTTGGGCTGCTGGGTTCTGACGGGGCTTGGGCTGCTGGGTTCTGACGGGGCTTGGGCTGCTGGGTTCTGACGGGGCTTGGGCTGCTGGGTTCTGACGGGGCTTGGGCTGCTGGGTTCTGACGGGGCTTGGGCTGCTGGGTTCTGACGGGGCTTGGGCTGCTGGGTTCTGACGGGGCTTGGGCTGCTGGGTTCTGACGGGGCTTGGGCTGCTGGGTTCTGACGAGGCTTGGGCTGCTGGGTTCTGACGAGGCTTGGGCTGCTGGGTTCTGACGAGGCTTGGGCTGCTGGGCTCTGACGAGGCTTGGGCTGCTGGGCTCTGACGAGGCTTGGGCTGCTGGGCTCTGACGAGGCTTGGGCTGCTGGGCTCTGACGAGGCTTGGGCTGCTGGGCTCTGACGAGGCTTGGGCTGCTGGGCTCTGACGGGGCTTGGGCTGCTGGGCTCTGACGGGGCTTGGGCTGCTGGGCTCTGACGGGGCTTGGGCTGCTGGGCTCTGACGGGGCTTGGGCTGCTGGGCTCTGACGGGGCTTGGGCTGCTGGGCTCTGACGGGGCTTGGGCTGCTGGGCTCTGACGGGGCTTGGGCTGCTGGGCTCTGACGGGGCTTGGGCTGCTGGGCTCTGACGGGGCTTGGGCTGCTGGGCTCTGACGGGGCTTGGGCTGCTGGGCTCTGACGGGGCTTGGGCTGCTGGGTTCTGACGGGGCTTGGGCTGCTGGGTTCTGACGGGGCTTGGGCTGCTGGGTTCTGACGGGGCTTGGGCTGCTGGGTTCTGACGGGGCTTGGGCTGCTGGGTTCTGACGGGGCTTGGGCTGCTGGGTTCTGACGGGGCTTGGGCTGCTGGGTTCTGACGGGGCTTGGGCTGCTGGGTTCTGACGGGGCTTGGGCTGCTGGGTTCTGACGGGGCTTGGGCTGCTGGGTTCTGACGGGGCTTGGGCTGCTGGGTTCTGACGGGGCTTGGGCTGCTGGGTTCTGACGGGGCTTGGGCTGCTGGGTTCTGACGGGGCTTGGGCTGCTGGGTTCTGACGGGGCTTGGGCTGCTGGGTTCTGACGGGGCTTGGGCTGCTGGGTTCTGACGGGGCTTGGGCTGCTGGGTTCTGACGGGGCTTGGGCTGCTGGGTTCTGACGGGGCTTGGGCTGCTGGGTTCTGACGGGGCTTGGGCTGCTGGGTTCTGACGGGGCTTGGGCTGCTGGGCTCTGACGAGGCTTGGGCTGCTGGGCTCTGACGAGGCTTGGGCTGCTGGGCTCTGACGAGGCTTGCGCTAATGAGAATGCACTGTAGGGGCACTGTAGTGGCACTCACTGATGGGGCACTGTAGTGGCACTGTACAGAACTGTAGTGGCACTGATGTCACTGTAGGGCAAACAAAAATCAATGAAACTTGATCTCTCTTCTCTCCTCACACGCTGTATACATAGTGATAGAACACCTTTTGGGATGAATTTGAGGGGAGACTGCGAGCCAGGCCTTCTTGTCAAACATCAGTGCCTGACCTCAAAAAATGCTCTTCTGGAAGAATGGTCAAACCTTCCCATAGACACCCTCCTAAACCTTGTGGACGGCCTTCCCAGAAGAGTTGAAGCTGTTATAGCTGCAAAGGGGGTTCAACTCAATATTGAACCCTACGGACTAAGACTGTTCATGTGCGTGTAAAGGCAGGTGTCCCGATACTTTTGGTAATATAGTGTGTCACGGAACCCTGTCGCACTCTGCTTGAGTGCTTCCGTCAGTATACAGCTTCCTCCCGTCTGAACATCAGATATCAGATATCAGATATTACAGCCACATATTGTAACTAGAAACCAGGCAAGACTAGCTCAGTTACACAGCTTGATCATGGATTCATTTATTGGACAAACTCGCACAAATAAATATATACACCAGGAGGACATTCAGCCTAGGTGACTCAGAGGTTTGACCTTTCAGGGCAGCCTTGTCGTCTCCTAGCTCGAAGACACAACACACATTATCATTTATCATTAGCACAGGACACCTTCACATAATAGCAGGAGCCCCTAGTAGCAGACGGATCGTCTCCCACATTGTACAGAGGCCAATGTGATCAGCTCTTTCAATTTTCATGTATAGTTCAGAATCAAATAAACCAGATATAGTCTTTTTATTTTTATTTATATATATATATATATATATATATATATATATATATATATATATATATATATATATATATAGCGGATAAATACTGTATTGCTGTTTCATTTTAACCACTTAAGCCCCGGACCATTTTGGTGGTCAATGACCAGGCCACTTTTTGCGATTCGGCACTTCGTCGCTTTAATTGACAATTGCGCGGTCGTGCGACGTGGCTCCCAAACAGAATTGACGTCCATTTTTTTTCCCCACAAATAGAGCTTTGTTTTGGTGGTATTTGATCACCTCTGCAGTTTTTATTTTTTGTGCTATAAACAAAAGAAGAGCGACAATTTTGAAAAAAAAATGCAATATTTTTTACTTTTTGCTATAATAAATATCCCCAAAAATATATAAAAAAACATTTATTTATTTTTCCTCAGTTTAGGACGAAACGTATTCTTCTACATATTTTTGAGTATTGAGAATTGCCTCTGCAGTAAATATTGAAGTAGGAGAGGGTGCCATCATCCCGAATGGACTAAATAAGAAAAAAATGTGTGTGTGTGTGTGTGTGTGTGTGTGTAATATATATATATATATATATCTCCTAACTCCCTTATCACCCGATGGAAGGTTGGGACTATTGCGACACCCATGCACAGCATAGATATAAGGTTTGAAACATTTTATTTAAGAACACATCAAAACAACAACAATGATTAATACAAAAAGGAACATTTACACGATACATAAGAAAAGGGGGTTATTCTACAGGTGTGCAGAAATGCGGTACTGATGCGATAGACGATTCCCTGACATGTTTTGCGGTGTATACCGCTTCTTCTGGAGGCGTCACATAACAGTACAGTCTATAATGTAATCAATAAACTTGGTGTAAATACACTGTCATAATTGTTTGAAGAACAATATGTAGGAGTAAAGGGTAATGAACACATACAGACCTGGCTAACCAGTTTGATCAATAAAGACCAAAAAATGTGTGGTGAGCTGGAGCGCCTTGAAGGGGGCGCTACCCCCTGGGACGGGCACGAGAGGATTGGGATGGCACTGAAAGATTAATAACACAACATGAGTTGGAACCTGATTGTGTGAAAAAGGGGGGGGGAAACATGGTGGAGAGACAAAAGAAGAAGGGGGGAAGGGTAGGGGGAAAGAAAAAGGGATGGGGAGAAGGGTAAGGGAAGAGAAAAGGGTAAGAGAAAAGGGGGGTGGGGGGAAGTTGTGACGAAGTAGAACGGAGATACGTGAAAAATATAAAGGAAAGTGATGTGAAGGGATAAGACATGGTGAAACAAAGAAAAAAGTGTAAAATATATATATAATGTGCCATGGTCGGCCGAAAGGGCCATGCAAGTAGGAAAGGTAATGAAAGGGAGAGGACAAAAAGAATGGGAAAAGTGTTGGGAGGGAGGGGGAAAAGGGGGGGAAGGAGGTCAGTGAATGATGGGAAAGAAGTGAGGTAATTGTGGGTGGAAAACTGTGATGATGAAATTATAACTACAAAATGCATGTGCTCGGGGGGGAGAGAAAATCAAACGGACCAACCCTGTGGTGTACAAGAACCTCAAAAAGCCGGGACAGATTGCAACAAGTGACTGGGTCACTATTGGTACAAGAGGCATCGATTTTAGGGATCGGGATGGCCTGGTAAGCTCTTAATGTGCAGGTATTGTCCGTCTGTAGCCCTAAATGAAACCAAGCAGAGGGCAAACGAGCCTTGCAGTACTGAGAGTTGCAGTGACAGATCTATAAAAGGCAAGGTAAACAGAATTGTTAGGTTGCTAAATAGTAGAGGTCGACCGATATGGGTTTTTCTCTGGTCGATGCCGATATTTAGAAATTTGGGCGGCCGATGGCCGATCTATGATGCCGATTTTTGTGGCCGATTTAAAAAAAAAAAAAAAACCTCACCCACTCCACTCCTTCCTGCTTACTCCCGTCACTCTAGCACACACTTGATGTCCTCAGTGCAGGTGGCACTGTTTTGGAACTGGCAGGTGGCACTGGTGTGGAACTGGCAGGAGGTACTGATTAGCACTGGCAGGTGGCACTGATTGGCACTAGCAGATGGCGCTGGTTTGGAACTGACAGTTGGCACTGGTGTGGAACTGGCAGGTGGCACTGATTAGCACTGGCAGGTGGCACTGATTGGCACTAGCAGATGGTGCTGGTTTGGAACTGGCAGTTGGCACTGGTGTGGAACTGGCAGGAGGCACTGGTGTGGAACTGGCAGGAGGCACTGATTAGCACTGGCAGGTGGCACTGATTGGCACTAGCAGATGGCGCTGGTTTGGAACTGACAGGTGGCACTGGTTTGGAACTGACAGATGGCACTATTGGCACTGGCAGGTGGCACTGGTTTGGAACTGACAGATGGCACTATTGGCACTGGCAGGTGGCACTGATTGGCACTAGCAGGTGGCACTGACTGATGGCACTGATTGGCACTAGCAGATGGCACTGGTTTGGAACTGACAGATGGCACTAGTTTGGGACAGATGGCACTGATTTGCGCTGGCGGTGGCTGGTGGCACTGACAGATGGCACTGGCTGCATCAAGCGCCGCGCTGAGTGTGAGGAGAGAGAGACAGAGAGGACCTCTCAGCTCGATGTCGGGGTGGGTGGGACCCGGCCGGGGTGGGCGGGACCCAGCAGCTATATTACACCAGCTAATAGGATGGTATCTGGGCGGGTCGCTACGTGTATGTGGCCCCACCCCCTTTCTAAAGCAGCCCAATCATTGACTGGTGTAATTTAGCTGCCGGGTCCCGCCCACCCCCGACATCAAGCTGACGGCTCCTCTCTGTCTCTCTCCTCACACACTCAGCGCGGCGCTTGATGCTGCCAGAGCCGCTGAGTGTGGAGAAGGAAGAATGAGCGGCGGTCAGTGTGAAATATCGGCCTAATTTTGATAATAATCGGCCGATGCCGATTTATCAAAAATGGCCAAATATCGGTCGACCTCTACTAAATGGTACTGGAGTTAATTACTCTCAAGGGTCCCCCCCTATGCAGGAGTATTAGGGGGGGGGGCAGGTGCACATAAATAAATGAACCTGAGTGTAAGGTCCCTAATCTATAGTTATGGATATCAGTCTTACCTTAGACCAAAGGCATGTAAGCGTGTCCCGGGCGATGGCCGTCCATAACATGAGGCGAGTCTCACTCGCCTCTTGTATCCTCAACAATAGGCATCATCACGCCGCCGGCTGACGTCGGCATAGGACGACGCCCAGTGTCCGCCGATCCCACAGTGCATGCGTCGGACAAACAGTCCGCGCACGCGCCTTGACCCCCGCTCATGGGCTGAAGGCTCAATGCGGGGAAGAAGACGGGCGGTGCGAGAGGACCAGAGCACACCCGCCCCTGGCTGGAGCGGCGCATGTCCGTCACGGGGAGGGAATTAACCCTAAACAGCGCCACACAATCTAGTTAGCCAGGCTGGTCAAATAAACCAATTAGAAACAGTTCAAAAAAAGATGTTAAATGTGTGTAACAAATGAATAGTCCGGGTAGGTTGTGGGATATCCCCAGACCCACGACTAAGCCATAAGACACCCATGTTACTAAATTATTATATATATATAAAAATAGTATACAAGCATGGAGATTAGCGACTACTTTCTCGTATGCACAAAAAAGGGGTTTTATGCATAATTCATCTTGTTACAAATAATATTTTGCAAAAAAAGGGATTTATTTACAAACAACATTGAAATCGGCAGTATATATATACAGAGTCAACTTTTAAACATACACTGATAAATCAGGAAACCCTGGGGAGGGGGTGGGCAACCAGGACAGGGAAGGAAGGGAAGAAGGGGAGGGGAAAGGGATGAGGGGAGGACAGGAAAGGATGGGAGGGGGAAGGGGGAAATTGGGGAAACAAATGACTGGGCCTAAGAATGCTGAAACGGGAGATGTCAATCAAGGAGTAAAGCGACTGGCAAGGTCCGAGCCCGTGAATGGTGGCGAGCCGAGTCAGTCGCTAATTATAGAAAATATTTATAAGTATGCGCCTTGTTGAGACCCGGGGGTGTGAGCGCATTGAGCCTCTCTATCCAGAGAGTCTCACGTCTTAGGATTTCCCGGCCCCAATCACCCCCTCTAGGATTTTCATGGACAACCTCCAGTACATAAAAAGTAACCACATCAAAACCGTACCTATGATGAATGCCAACATGGCTACCCACCGTGGTTAGTTTACCATTTGTAGAATGATACAGGTGGTCGCCCAATCTCTGACGGAGCTCTCTAATGATCTTCCCTACATAGAAGGCCCCACGTGTACAGGTCATAAGGTATATGACTCCTCTAGTACCACAATTGGCATACTGCCGAGGTGAGAATATCTCACCAGTGGGGAGTCGGCATGTGGGGCCTTCTAAAATCCAAGGGCAACGATCGCATTGACCACAGCGATAAGTTCCTCGAAGTGTCATTAAGTTGGTAGATTGAGATCTATAATGGCTGCTGGTTAGTTTGTCCCAAAGGGAGGTAGCCCTTCTGAATACTAATTCGGGGGTAGACTTAACATGTTTGAGTATGTGATGGTCGGTGAGTAAATGCCAATGTTGAGCAAGGATACTACGAAGATGGGTTATGATGCACAGAGAATGTTGTCACTATCCTAGCTGTAGGAGGTTTGGTGGGACGACCTGAACCATATATTAATGATTGTCTCGTTTTTGAAAAGGCCTTTCTGAGGTTAGTGGGTCTATAGCCTCTGCTCAAGAGTCTTTTTCGAAGCGCATCTGCTTGTTTAAAGAAATCCCCGTCCTCTGAGCAGTTCCGTCTCAATCTCAGGTACTGAGCATATGGAATACTGCGTACCAGAGGGCGGGGATGGGAACTGGAAGCAGGGAGTTCCCTGCTGTAGGTTTGCGGTACAAGTCCGTAGTGAGTTGTCCCGAGCTGGTCTTAATAATTGTAAGATCAAGAAATGGAATACTGTACAGATCGCAAGTGTAGGTGAAATGAAGATTATGGCTATTATTAAGGAGAACCATAAATTCCTTTAGTTCTCTCTGAGCCTGTCCATATAACGAGTAAATCGTCTATAAATCTATGCCAACATAGTATGCTGTCCATATAGATCTGCAGCGATTCATCCCCAAAAATAGATCTCTCCCAGCTACCCAGATATAAATTTGCATAGGAGGAGGCACAGGAGGTGCCCATTGCGACCCCTTGACCTTGCAAGTACATCTGGTCCATGAATGTAAAATAGTTCCTAGAAAGTATAAACAAGAGTAGTTTTAATATAAATTCATTGAGGGGCCACGTGTTGTGATCCTGTTCCATGAGGAAGGTCCGGACGCCCTGCCCGTGGGGGATGCTCGAGTATAATGCCTTGACATTGATGGCCACGAGCAGGGCGTCCGAAGGGATCTGGACCCCCTCAATGTGACGCAGTAGGTCTGTAGTGTCTTGTATGAACGATGGGAGACTCTGGACATGTGGTGTTAAAAATTAATCTACGAATTTGCTGGCGTTTTCGGTTAATGACCCTATACCCGACGCGATGGGACGACCTGGAGGTGTATGTATATTTTGCTTATCGTCCATGGACCGACGCAGCTCTCATACTGATTACATGTGGGTATATGTCCCTGCTCGCAGAAGACCTAGGCAGAATGTTAGAGGTTAAAACATTCTAGAACAAGCCAGAGCTGAACAGCCCCGCCCAGGGGGGCGGTCCCTCCGGACATTACCCTTCCACCTGCAGCTAATCGGCTTCAGTTTTTTTCTGCCTAGCAGAAGAAGACATGGCTCTCTCAGGAGCCAGTCTCCTGGAAGATTTTACTTTTAAATTTTATTCCTTTTGGGAATTTTATTATTTTATTTTTGAGACCTTCAATCAACTGTCGGCTGGGCAACAGGTTGGGTACACTGGTATCCTCGTAGTCTTCCCTGTCCGACCATCGAGCGTGCTGATCCTCGCCTTGTGTGCGTGAGACTCCGTTCACGACATACCCCATGGCTCCAGGGGTGGCCGGGTTGCTTTCATGCTCCCGCGGTCCTCTCAAGATCGAACAGTACCTACTGTATCTTTCGCGGTGGACCGGGCCGACAGCTACGCAGTACGACTCTGTGATAGGTCTGTCAGAAACAAGCCAGTGGGTCCCTCTATTGGCACTGGGGGTATTCTCCAAGGTGCTTGCGGGACGGGTAAGTAGTCTCTCCTGCTGCAAGGTGAGTACATGCTGGCTGTTTCTGTGTGTGGGGGGTTCTCCCTTTCTCCCCCCTGTTATGCTGCTCTCTGCACCCTGTTGTGCTGTGTGGGGATGCTTGGGGGGTCACTCTGCCCTGGGGGGGCCGCTCCATGACTGTTATTTTGCTTGGGAAGTGTTCTGGGGGACTGACTGTGCTTTTTTCTGTGCGCCATTGGCGCTGTGTTTTATTTTTAAAAAAGTGCGCCATTGGTGGCCATTTTGCTGGGGCCTAATACGCAGTTATACTGGTGCCCGGCGGCCATTTTCTTGTAGAAGCGGCACTTTTGGTTTCGTTTTCGGCCTCTAGCAGCGCTGCTGAACGGCGCGAAATGCACACATCCTCACAGATTCTTCACCTCAGGCTGCACCCGCACTACAGCGTGACTCATACAGCGCGACTCATACAGCGGTCCCTAGGGGTGGTGAGTACTCCAGGTATCCCCTCCTCAGCCCCAGCACGGCCTGTGGGTGGGCTGTATTGTTCACTGTAATGGTGAATAAGGTCTCAGAGGGTGGCAATATTGGAGTCTGGTTCACCTGTTTCTTCACACTGTTAGAGACAACTGGCAGTGCTCCTGCACCTGCGGTCCTTAGGGACCAGTTGTCGGCAGTCCTGGAATCATTAATCTGACCAGGAGGAAGCAGTGTGTGAGCGCAAGGGAGCAAAAAAGCCCCGCTCCCCACTTTTTTTTTCCACCCAAAAAAAAAAAGGGGGGGTGTGCGCTGATTCAGATATGGGCCTAGCCACTACCGCTCAGGACCCTAGCTCTGAAAATATTTGATGGTTTTGAACAGGACATTCCTGGCAAGGAAGACTCCAGTTCTGAGTCAGTAAATGACAGGGCGCTTGTTTTGTGAACTCATTGATGCAGTGAGGGACACTCGCAAGCTAAATGCTGTGGGTGTAGAATAGAGGTCGACCGATATATCGGCTGGCCGATATATCGGCCGATATTTGGCCATTTTTGATAAATCGGCATCGGCCGATTTATTATCAAGATTAGGCCGATATTTCAGACTGACCTCCGCTCATTCTTCCTTCTTCACACTCAGCGGCTCTGGCTGCATCAAGCGCCGCGCTGAGTGTGTGAGCAGAGAGGAGAGAGAGAGACAGAGAGGAGCTGTCAGCTTGATGTCGGGGGTGGGCGGGACCCGGCCGGGGTGGGCGGGACCCGGCAGCTAAATTACACCAGCCAATGATTGGGCTGCTTTAGAAAGGGGGCGGGGCCACATACACGTAGCGACCCGCCCAGATACCATCCCATTAGCTGGTGTAATATAGCTGCTGGGTCCCGCCCACCCCAGCCCGGGTCCCGCCCACCCCGACATCGAGCTGACAGCTCCTCTCTGTCTCTCTCTCCTCTCTGCTCACACACTCAGCGCGGCGCTTGATGCAGCCAGAGCCGCTGAGTGTGTGAGCAGAAAGGAGAGAGAGAGGAGCTGTCAGCTCGATGTCGGGGTGGGCGGGACCCGGCCGGGGTGGGCGGGACCCAGCAGCTATATTACACCAGCTAATGGGATGGTATCTGGGCGGGTCGCTATGTGTATGTGGCCCCGCCCCCTTTCTAAAGCAGCCCAATCATTGGCTGATGTAATTTAGCTGCTGGGTCTGCAAAATCAGTGCAATCTGTCAGTGCCGCCAGCCAGTGCCACCCGCCACCGCCAGCCAGTGCCACCCGCCACCGCCAGCCAGTGCCACCCGCCACCTCCAGCCAGTGCCACCCGCCACCGCCAGCCACCGCCAGCCAGCACCACCCGCCGCCAGCCAGCGCCGCCCGCCACCGCCAGCCAGCGCCGCCCGCCACCGCCAGCCAGCGCCGCCCGCCACCGCCAGCCAGCGCCGCCAGCCAGCGCCGCCCGCCACCGCCAGCCAGCGCTCACCGCCAGCCAGCGCTACCCGCCACCGCCAGCCACCGCCAGCCAGCGCCACCGCCAGCCAGCGCCACTGCCCATCAGTGCCATCTGTCCCAAACTAGTGCCACCTGCTAGTGCCAATCAGTGCCACCTGCCAGTGCCAATAGTGCCATCTGTCAGTTCCAAACAGCGCCATCTGCTAGTGCTAATCAGTGCCACCTGCCAGTGCTAATCAGTGCCTCCTGCCAGTTCCACACCAGTGCCACCTGCCAGTGCCACCTGCCAGTTCCAAACCAGTGCCACCTGCCAGTGCCAACTGTCAGTTCCAAACCAGCGCCATCTGCTAGTGCCAATCAGTGCCACCTGCCAGTTCCACACCAGTGCCACCTGCCAGTTCCAAACCAGTGCCATCTGTACAAGTGTGTGCTAGAGTGACGGGAGTAAGCAGGAAGGAGTGGAGTGGGTGAGTTTTTTTTTTGTTTTTTTTTTAATCGGCCACACAAAAATCGGCCATCGGCCGCCCAAATTTTTAAATATCGGCATCGGCCAGCGAAAAACCCATATCGGTCGACCTCTAGTGTAGAACCTCAGGTGGACAGTCTCCTCTGGTTCCTTAGGGCCAGGCCTTCTAAAAAGGGTTTTTTTTCCCATTTGTTCCTTTCTTTGACGAGGTCTGGGGAAAAAGCCGCAGAAGACTTTTATGGTCCCGTGGCGTTTGTCTATCAGATACCCTTTGAAGATGCCCTACTTAAAACGTGGGCTTCTCCCCCAATGGTCGACATTGCAGTCGCCCGGTTGAACAAGGCCACCATTCTCCCGGTGGAGGGGGCTCCTGCATTTAAGGACCCCACTCACAGGAGGTCAGAAGTGGTGAGCAGAGCCAAGTTTGCCTTGTTGGGGTCCGCCCTACGGCTTGTGGTAGCGGCGACCCTTGTGTCTCCAACACTTACGGGATGGGCAAAAAATGTTTGCACCAAACTGTACAGGAGCATGATCTTCTTCCAGACACTATTGCTCTGGCCCGCAGATGGTGCAGGGCTGGGTTTATGTGGCGACGCCACCCCTTATAACTCAGGGCCTCTGTCTTGACGGTGGTATTGCGTTGCCTGATCTGGTTGAAATGCTGGTCTGCTGACCTAGCTTCTAAAAAGCCTCTGAAGGATTTACCATTTAAAGGTGGTAGGCTTTTCGGTGCTGCGCTGGATGACATCATCAAGGATGTCACGGGAGGTAAGACTGACAGCGGTACGGCTGGTGGACACGTGCGCCCCTGGGTGCGTATGCCGAAGAAGCCGGCTCCCTAGCCCGCCTTTGCGTGAAGTCTTGCCCCCACCCGACTCTGGGGTAGGGGGGAAGACTTTGCAGGTCCACGGATCAATGGACCTCCCAGGATCTCCTACTGGTGGGTGTGCGAGGTGATCACCTCAGGTTACAGGATAGGTTCCGTTCCTAATACCAGACAGATTCTTCCCTCGAATCTTCCTCTCCTTCCTGCCCGTTGGGCGGCCCTATGGGGCCTATCCAGGTTTGAGGTCCGGAGTGATTGTGCCGGTTCCGTCACAGGAGAGGTTTCAGGGATTCTACTCAAATTCGTTTGTCGTCCCAAAAGAGGGACGGGGCGCGGCTTATCTTGGTCCTCCAGGTCCTGAATGCCTTCGTGATGGTGCAAAAGTTCCGCATGGAATCCATTTGCACGGTGGTCAGTACACTCCATCAAGGGGTTTTTCTGGCGACCTTGGACATCAAGGACGCCTACTTGCATGTTCCGATCTGCGCTTGCGATCGGCGAAGTCCACCATCAATTTGTGGCTCTTCCTTTCGGCCTAGCCTCGGCACCGAGGGTGTTCACCAAGGTGCTTGTGCCGGTTCTAGCTTACTGAGACAGCAAGGCATTGGACGATCTTCTTCTCAGAGCAGGAAATGGCTCAGAATTGGAAGACAGGGTGACTATTGTCAGTCGGACCCTCAGGGACTTCGGGTGGCTCCTAAACATTCAGGATTCAGTCCGGGTCCCGACTCAAGATTTGAAGTATCTCGATCTGATTCTGGACTCCTTGGAGGCAAAGGTATTCCTACCTCCGGGGAAGCTACTGACGCTTCAGTCTGCAGTGCGGATGCGGACATCCCAAAAAATGGTCGTCAATCCGTTTTTTGCATGGGAGTCCTGGGACTCATGGTGACCTCTTTTCGAGGCCATTCTGTATGCCCAATCACACACCAGGGCATTGCAGAAGGAGATCTTGTTCCCTTGGGACAAATCCCCGTTGTCTTTGGATTTTCCGATCCAGGTGAGCCACCTGGTCAGGGCATCTGACATGGTGGTTTGGGTCCCCGGCTCTTCGGTCCGGGAAGTCGTTCCTCCCCGTCCAATGGACGGTGTTCACTACGGACGCCAGCCTGAAGGGCTGGGGTGTAGTCTGGGGAGTCCTGTTGGCCCAAGGGCTTGGACTCCGGAGGAAGCCCGTTTGCCAAACAATGTTCTGGAAATACGGGCCATCAGACTGTGCCTCTCCTCGTGGTCTGAGAGATTGCAGGATCGCTCCATTAGGATCCAGTCGGACAAAGTCACGGTGGTGGTGTATGTCGACCATCAAGGGGGGACTCTGAGCTCAGCTGCGGCTTCTGAGGTCCCCCGTACCCTGAAGTGGGCTAAAAGAAGCGTGCCGGCTCTGTCGGCCATTTGCATTCCGGGCATAGAACTGGCGGACTATTTGAGTCTCCAGACGTTGGGCCAGGGAGAGTGGTCCTTGCACCCAGAGGCATTTCAACTCCTTGCCACACAAACGGTGGGGCACGCCGGAGGTGGACCCGATGGCCTCTCGACTCAATCGCAAGTTGTCGAGCTTTGTGGTCAGATCCAGGGATCATTGGGCGGATGCCTCAGAGGCGTCAGTGGCCCATGGGGTCATTATCACCTGATATACGTTTTATCCTCTGCGGCAGTGGCTCCCTCGCCTGCTGTGCAGGGTGGCGACCGAGGGAATTCCGGTGATCCTCATTGCTCCAGATTGACCTCGGCTTCACTGGTACGCCGATCTGGTGCGCCTTGTCGCGGCCGTTCCCTGATGGTTGCCAATAAGGGAGGACTTTCTGTCTCAAGGTCATATATTTCATCCTGCCTTTACAGTCTCTGACCTTGTAGGCAGGGCTGTTAAAAACCAGGTGTTGAGAGACCGAGGTCTCTCGGACTTGGTCATTTCGTCCATATTAAGGACACAGAAGTCTTCCTCCAGAACTATCTCTGTACCTGAAAAGCTTACATCGCCATGTGCGAAGAGCTGGGCTGACATCTTCGGACGTATTCTGTCCCTAGAATCCTGCGTTTCCTACAGCATGGAGTGGCCCAAAGGCTCGCTTTGAGTATCATTAAGGGTCAGATTTCGGCCTTGGCCGTCTTCTTTCGGCGACCACTAGCGGGTCATTCCTTGGTTGGCACCCTTGTGCAGGGGGTTCGCCATGGGCTCCCTCCTGTTAAGTCTCCCCCCGTGGGATCGGAATTGGTACTCTCGGTTCTCCAGCAACCTCCTTTTCAGAATATCAGGGATATTCCCCTCTTCACTTTGTCTCAGTGGGTGGCCCTTTTTAGTGGCGATCACTTCTGTTAGACGAGTATCTGAATTGGCGACCTTGTACTGCAAGTCGCCATATTTAGTCATCCATAAGGATAAGGCGGTGTTGCATCCGCGACTTCCTCTTGTCAAGGGTGATCTCGTCTTTTCACCTAAATGGGGACATTGTCCTTCCGTCCTAGTGTCCTCGCCCTTCGCATCCCAGAGTGTGCGCGGCACACTTTGGATGTGGTACGAGCCTTGCGGGTGTGCTTGTCTACTTCTTCTATTAGGAAGTCTACTCTCTGTTTGACTGTCTCTGGTCAGAAACAGGGCCAAGCGGCTTTGTCTGCCACCATTTTCTAGGTGGATCGGACAAAACCGTCTTTCAAGCCTATGCTCTCATAGGGCGGGCGCCCCCCTTCCCGGTTACGGCGCATTCCACCAGGGCAATGGTGCTTCCTGGGTTTTCCGACATCAAGCGTCAGTTGCACAAGTGTGCAAGGCGGCGACCTGGTCGTCTGTTCATACCTTTTCAAAGTTCTACAAGGTTGATGTGGCTGCATCTTCGGATGCTTCCTTTGGCCGCAAAGTGTTGCAGGCCGCTGTCTAATGTTGCAACTCCTCCGTTGAGGGGCTCAGCTGGTTTGGAGTGAAGTTTTGGTTGTTCTTTACCTTTTTTGCTCCCACCCCTTTCTTATACTGCTTTGGGACGTCCCACATGTAATCCAGTATGAGAGCTGCGTCGGTCCATGGACGATAAGAGAAAATAGGATTTTTGTACTCGCCGTAAAATCCGTTTCTCTGACGTCCCATGGACCGACGCAGCACCCACCCTTCCTTTTAAGTTTGTACTGCTTTGTTACGAACTGAGGCTGATTAGCTGCAGGTGGAAGGGTAATGTCCGGAGGGACCGCCCCCCTGGGCGGGGCTGTTCAGCTCTGGCTTGTTTTAGAATGTTTTAACCTCTAACATTCTGCCTAGGTCTTCTCCTGCGAGCAGGGACACATACCCACATGTAATCAGTATGAGAGCTGCGTCGGTCCATGGACGTCAGAGAAACAGATTTTACGGTGAGTACAAAAATCCTATTTTTTGTGCGTTTTAGGTAGAGTATAAAACGTTGGTGACCTAGGTTTAAGGGTATTGATGAATTTGAACGTATCTTCATCTGAGTCCCGACCAATAGGCTCCCACAACCAAGCATCGGAATTCCCCCGATAAATGATTGGTATTCACCGATTGACCAGTCAATGATACAATCCGTATTGTTTAACACATTAACATATTTTTGGTAAAAAAAAATCGCAATAAGCGTTTATTAATTGGTTTACGCAAAGGTTATAGCGTCTACAAAATAGGGGATAGTTTTATGGCATTTTTATTAATTATTTTTTTATTTTTATTTTTTTTACTAATAATGGCGGCGATCGGCTTTTTTTTTTATTTTTATTTTTTTTATTGTGACTGCGACATTATGGCGGACACATCGGACACTTGACACCATTTTGGGACCATTATCATTTTTACAGCGATCAGTGCTATAAAAATGCACTGATTACTGTAAAAATGACACTGGCAGTGAAGGGGTTAACCACTAGGTGGCGCTGCAGGGGTTAAGTGTGACCTAGTGAGTGATTCTTACTGTGAGGGGGCGTGGCTACACGTGACACGTCACTGATGACCGTTCCCGATCACGGGGAACGGTCATCAGTGACAGTGTCACTAGGCAGAATAGGGGAATGCCTTGTTTACAAAGGCATTCCCCTGTTCTGCCCTTGCTGACCGCAATCGCGGGACCTGCGGCCGCAGTTGCGAGGCACGCGTCAGGCGGCAGATTTAAAGGGACGTACCTGTATGCCAATCTGCCTGCCCGTGCCATCCTGCCGACGTACATCGGTGTGCGGTGGTGGGCAAGTGGCTAAGTAATCAAAGACACAGGGTAACTTGGACATAAGAGGTGCATGGGGCGCTGAAGCAAGGGTTTCCCAACCTCTCCAAGGGATACTGGGTTCTATCAATCCCCCGCCCCGCCCAAAGTGACTCCCATCACACCTCTCCCCTTTCGGCAGAAGACTAACACAGGAGGAGACCCCGGACAGCTTGACTCCGAAGTTAGTCAATAGTTCGTCCCCCAATGCCGGTATCCACACAGTACCCCCAAATAAATTGTCCCAAACAGAGCATTACTCACCCAGCCAACCTCTGCCTCTCTCTCAGAGAACATACTCGCTGCTGGGGAGAAGCATGGACTGGCCCTTCTCCCTGGAGTTCTTTTCATCCGCTGGAAAGAAGACAGGGTGGCTGGGCTCACTTCATCATGCTGTTGGAGATCTGGGCCATCTGCCCAGCATTCCTGGAGTATACAGATGGATACTGCATCTTTAGTTGAGGGCGGAGGCCAGCAGCACTCTGCTCTTTTGCCAGCTCTTCTGCTGGGTCGTGGCATCATTCTGAGGTGCCATCTGCTGGGACGACATGTCTCTGGTACTATGTCTCAGGTGCACTGATCTTTGCTGGGTCAGGAAAGATCGCTTCTTCCACCCTGGTCAACTGTTGGGAAGGGAAGACAAACACCTCCTCTCCCTTCTGCTGCTGGGGAGTGACCACCACCACCTTGTCACCCTGGGCTTTCGGGAACTGCCACAGGTGTAGGGCAGAGGTCTTTGACCCTCTGTCCAGTTGTCAGTGCTTTAGCTGGAGAAGTTTTTGGCAACTCCACAGATGCTGCTGGCAGAAAATCCCATGTCCCTGTCAGTATTGTGGGAGAAAGGCCCACGTCCTCTTCTCTCAGGCTGAAGCTGATGTTGGTGCTGGGCAGAGCTCAGTGATTGTTCCTGATGTCCGCTCTTCTGATGGAGGCTCACCAGGTTGTGTTTGCTCAGCAGAGAAGTCTTTTAAATCCCCAGTCTCTGGAAATGGTGTCTGGGGATAGAGGTTCACCATCTCCTGTCCGTAGAACCCAGAAGATGTTTGCATAATAGCAGGAGCCCCTAGTAGCAGATGGAATGTCTCCTACATTGTACAGAGGCCAATGTGATCAGCTCATATATATATATATGTATATGTATGTGTGTGTGTGTGTGTGTGTGTGTGTGTGTGTGTGTGTGTATATATATATATATATATATATATATATATATATATATATATCGGATAAATACTGTATTACTGTTTCATTCTACGTAAACCAAGCCATATTTTCTTGGTCACCCTGTGCCCCTAATAGACACAGGGTGACCTGGACAGAGGCGGTGCATGGGAAGCTGAAGCAAGGGTTTCACAACCTCTCCAAGAGATTCTGGGTTACACCAGCCCCCCACCCATAGTGACTCCCATCACATATAGTGTGTCTAATAATGAATGTTAGAAATAGAAATCAACTTTATTCAACCCCATACAATTCTGACTTTTTTATTTATTTATTTTTACAGGTGGATTAATCAACTGTTTTCGGTCATATTGGCCTTCATAAATACTACAAAGTCACATGGGAAAGCAGCCATACGAGTGTCTTAAGTGACTGAAATACTTTATTGCAGTTCACTGGAGGATTCACACAGGACACAAGTCATATTTGGTGTTGTAAATGTTTTGGATCCTTTTCAAAATTGACCCAGCCTTCGAGGACAACAGCAGAGAAGTCATTTCAAAGTTCTTTAAGTGACTATGGCTTTTATAGTAAGTCCAACCCATTCCCACGCGGAAAGTAAGAGAAGAGAAGTAATTTCAGAAGATATTTCATTTGGGATTGTGATAAAGGTTTTACCGTGAAGGGAAAGTTTATCACACGTCGGGTTGACAATGGAGGAGAAGCCATTTCAATGTTCTGAATGTGACCTATCTTTTACAAAGAAGAGATATCTCATCAAACACCGGATTGTTCACACTGAAAAGAGGCAATTTCAATGTCCTGAATGTGACAAATCTTTTACAAAAAAGAGTTATCTCATCAAACACCGGATGGTTCACACTGAAAAGAGGCCATATCAGTGTCCCGAATGTGACAAAACATTTGCACTGCAGAGTTATCTGAACTTACACATGAGCGTTCACACTGGAGCGAAGCTGCATCAGTGTTCAGATTGCGGCAAAGATTTTAGATTGAAGTCAAGTCTTATCACACACCAGAGGATTCACACTGGAGAGACACCATTTCAGTGTTCTGAATGTGACAAAGCTTACAAATCAAAGTCAGCGCTTATCAAACACCAGAGGCATCACACTGGAGAGAAGCCACATCCGTGTTCTGAATGTGACAAAGCTTTTCTAACGAGAGATCACCTTATTACACACCAGATGATTCACACCGGAGAAAGGCCATATCAATGTTCTGAATGTGACAAAGCTTTTACAACGATTGGTGCCCTTAATATACACCAGAGGATTCACACTGGAGAGAGGCCATATCAGTGTTCTGAATGTGGCAAAGCCTTTCCAACGAGGCAATACCTTATCACACACCAGATCACACACCAGATGATTCACACCGGCGAAAGGCCATATCAATGTTCTGAATGTTACAAAGCTTTTATAAAGAGTGATGACCTTACCAAACACCAGAAGGTTCACACTGGAGAGAGGCCGTATCAGTGTTCTGAATGTGGCAAAGCCTTTCCAACGAGGCGATACCTTATCAGACACCAGATGATTCACACCGGTGAAAGGCCATATCAATGTTCTGAATGTGACAAAGCTTTTATAAAGAGTGATAACCTTACCAAACACCAGAGGATTCACACTGGAGAGAGGCCGTATCAGTGTTCTGAATGTGGTAAAGCTTTTGGACGGAAGTCGGTTCTTCTCTCACACCAGTGGGTTCACAATAAAAATAGGCCTATCAGTGGTCAGAATAAGACAAAGACTTTACAACCCAGTGAGAGCTCATGATGCACCGAAATGTCCACGCTTTTGGAGAATCGTCAATGACTGAACTATGTTTCCTTGTGACTTTAATTGTTGCCCTTTTTTATGGATCTTTGGCAGCACATGTAATGCATTTGCATCATTCACCAACTGAGCTGTGTTCCCAAGTGTTTTCTTCATTACCTGGTCCCGAGCTAATACCTTAGCAACACTGCCTCAGCACCAGAGACTGGATAGTGGTCAAGTGGCATCTTGTCAAGCCTCAGTGAGGGAGTCCATTCCAGGTTCTGATGACTATTGTTATATCAGTCAATCTTGTGGGCTCCAGCTAAGCCCACCCCTTCAATTATATGTTCCACCTCTCATGATCCACACCTCCTTTCCATGATCCACCTCCTCTCATGGACGACCACTTTGCAGGAAGGTCTGTGGCTGGGACACCAGGGAGGGAGAAGTCTCTGCTTGGTGAGAAAGCAACTCCTTATGCCGCGTACACACAATCATTTTTCTCGTTGGGAAAACTGTCATGTTTTCTCTTGGATGAGAAAACCGGCTCTCCAGCAGTTTTCCAGACAAAAAAACCTCCGAGAATCACAACGAGAAAATTTAGAACATGCACTAAATTTTTCTCGTCACGAATGGCAGAGTTTTTTTTTTTCCTCTGCAGTTTTCCTATAGGGAAACACTGCTAGGGAGCCTACACATGGCCAGTTTTCTCGAACCAAGAGAAAACCTGTCGTGAAAACTGGCCGTGTGTACACGGGGGGGGGGGGGGGGGGGGGAGGGGACCAAGCCGGTCCTCGTTTTTCCCGTCAAACTTGATCGTGTGTACGCGGCATTAAACTGGATTAGGACTTCCAACAGCAAGTTGTGGGATGTGTTCAAAAGTACCACTTCCAGGCAACCCCGGGCAAAAAAATAAAAATTAAAAGCCTGGCTTTTAATAAATGGAGACTTACCTGTCTTGGTGTCCCTCGATGTCGGCACCGCAGCGGATGTTTCACATCCGCCGTCGGTGCTTCCGTCGCCATTGCGGGTAAGGGAACCCGGCAGTGAAGACTTTCGGCTTCACGCCAGGAACCCTACTGCGCATGCGCGAGGCCCCGCTCCTCTCTCCTATTAGGCCAGAGGAGGAGGAGGGAGCCTCGCGCGACTTCACTGCCGCGGACGGAATCCAGTACGTGGGTAAGGATACCTGTCTTTGACAGGTATCCTGTCCCCCCCATCCGGTGCCACAATTGGCACCTTTCGGGGGGGAGGAATCCGATGAGCGGAAGTTCCACTTTAGGGTGAAGCTCCGCTTTAAGCTGACCATTAGTGTTTCACCCACAAATCTAAGGGATTCCATCAGGTGAAGATTTAGATATCCTATTTCCAACTATTACTCATCTCCATAGATCACACGGCACAACTGCAGGAGATTTGTTGAGATGTGTTCATATTCCTACCACTTCTGTGGGACTCTGAAATTCCTCTGATTGGGGTTCTCTTTATTGACTCTCAGTGGGCAGATCTCATTTTTTGGGGTGAACTATGTTTGCGATGAACCCTGGAAACATTACAACGTTGAGTGTAACTATGGGCAAAATTACTTTAGGAGAGCTTTATTCCCCTTTCAACACTACAATGCGATGCACACAACATGTGTGTAAGTTGTTAGTGTAACAAGTTGTGATAACATGGACACAAATTTGGCACAATGGTGACTTTTTCATGGGATTGTGATTTGTGTATACACACTATGTTGTCAAAAGTGATATATTTTTTTTTATTTATTATACTCCAAAATATACAATGTACTTAACCGCTTGCCGATCAGCGCACGATGATGTACGTCAGCACGATGGCCACGGCTGCGCAAATGGGCGTACCTGTACGTCTCCTTTTAAAATGCGGGCTAGTGGGCGCCAGTGTGCCACACGCCCGCCGCATGAGTGTGCCCGTGGAACTCGATGTCTGCCGGAGGCCTGCGATCGTGACACGTAGAGGCAGAACGAGGAGATGCCTACGTAAACAAGGCATTTCCCTGTTCTGCCTAGTAACATGACAGGGATCTACTGCTCCCTGTGTCATCGGGAGCAGTGATTTCTGTCATGTTCTAGTGCAGGGGTCTCAAACTGGCAGCCCTCCATCTGTTGCGAAACTACAAGTCCCATGAGGCATTGCAAGGCTGACAGTTACAAGCATGACTCCCAGAGGCATGATGGGACTTGTAGTTTTGCAACAGCTGGAGGGCCACTAGTTTAAGACCCCTGATCTAGTGAGACCAGCCCCCCCCCCACAGTTAGAACACAGTGAGGGAACACAGTTAACGCCCTTGATTGCCCACTAGTGTTTAACCCTTTCCCTGCCTGTGTCATTTACACAGTAATCAGTGCATTTTAATAGAACCGATTGCTGTATAAATGTCACTGGTCCCTAAATAGTGTCAAGTGTCCGATTTATGTCCGCCGCAATCACGATAAAAATCGCAGATCGCCGCCATTACTAATAAAAAAATAATCTATCCCCTATTTTGTAGATGCTATAACTTTTGCGTAAATCAATATACGCTTATTGTTTGTTTTTGTTTTTTTATATATATATCCCATAGTTTGTGGACTTTATAACTTTCCTACAGATAAATAATATACACAGATTTGGGTTATTGTCACCAAAGAAATGGAGCAGAATACATTTTGACTTAAAGTTTTTTTGTAACAGAAACCAAGAATAATGTGTTTGTTTTCAAAATGTTAATTTTTGTTTTGTTTATTTGGCAAGAAAATTTAAATAAAACCCCCGTGGTCATTAAATGCCTCCAAAAGAAAGCTCTATTTGTGTTAAAAGAAAGTTTAAAAAAAAAAAAATTCATATGTGTACAATGTTCCATGACTGTGTAATTGTCATTCAAAGTGGGACAGCGCTAAAACTTGGCCTGGGCAGGAAGGGAGTGAAAGTGTCCGGCATTGAAGGGGTTAATATAAAAATTGTGGCTTCCAATTGTGAGATATCATCCTAACATATGACTTGCCTTGGTAACCTTTACGACTTGCCCTGGTAACCTTTACGACTTGCCCTGGTAACCTTTACGACTTGCCTTGGTAACCTTTACGACTTGCCCTGGTAACCTTTACGACTTGCCCTGGTAACCTTTACGACTTGGCTTGGTAACCTTTACGACTTGCCTTGGTAACCTTTACGACTTGCCCTGGTAACCTTTACGACTTGCCCTGGTAACCTTTACGACTTGGCTTGGTAACCTTTACGACTTGCCTTGGTAACCTTTACGACTTGCCCTGGTAACCTTTACGACTTGCCCTGGTAACCTTTACGACTTGGCTTGGTAACCTTTACGACTTGGCTTGGTAACCTTTACGACTTGGCTTGGTAACCTTTACGACTTGCCTTGGTAACCTTTCCGACTTGCCTTGGTAACCTTTCCGGCTTGCCTTGGTAACCTTTCCGACTTGCCCTGGTAACCTTTCCGACTTGCCCTGGTAACCTTTCCGACTTGCCCTGGTAACCTTTCCGACTTGCCCTGGTAACCTTTCCGACTTGCCTTGGTAACCTTTCCGACTTGCCCTGGTAACCTTTCCGACTTGTCCTGGTAACCTTTACGACTTGTCCTGGTAACCTTTACGACTTGCCTTGGTAACCTTTACGACTTGCCCTGGTAACCTTTACGACTTGCCCTGGTAACCTTTACGACTTGCCCTGGTAACCTTTACGACTTGCCCTGGTAACCTTTACGACTTGGCTTGGTAACCTTTCCGACTTGCCCTGGTAACCTTTCCGACTTGCCCTGGTAACCTTTCCGACTTGCCCTGGTAACCTTTCCGACTTGCCCTGGTAACCTTTCCGACTTGCCCTGGTAACCTTTCCGACTTGCCCTGGTAACCTTTCCGACTTGTCCTGGTAACCTTTCCGACTTGCCTTGGTAACCTTTACGACTTGCCCTGGTAACCTTTACGACTTGCCCTGGTAACCTTTACGACTTGGCTTGGTAACCTTTACGACTTGCCCTGGTAACCTTTACGACTTGTCCTGGTAACCTTTACGACTTGTCCTGGTAACCTTTACGACTTGCCTTGGTAACCTTTACGACTTGCCCTGGTAACCTTTACGACTTGCCCTGGTAACCTTTACGACTTGCCCTGGTAACCTTTACGACTTGGCTTGGTAACCTTTCCGACTTGCCCTGGTAACCTTTCCGACTTGCCTTGGTAACCTTTCCGACTTGCCCTGGTAACCTTTCCGACTTGCCCTGGTAACCTTTCCGACTTGTCCTGGTAACCTTTACGACTTGCCCTGGTAACCTTTACGACTTGCCCTGGTAACCTTTTACGACTTGCCCTGGTAACCTTTACGACTTGCCCTGGTAACCTTTACGACTTGGCTTGGTAACCTTTACGACTTGGCTTGGTAACCTTTACGACTTGCCCTGGTAACCTTTACGACTTGCCCTGGTAACCTTTACGACTTGCCCTGGTAACCTTTACGACTTGGCTTGGTAACCTTTACGACTTGCCCTGGTAACCTTTACGACTTGCCCTGGTAACCTTTACGACTTGCCCTGGTAACCTTTCCGACTTGCCCTGGTAACCTTTCCGACTTGCCCTGGTAACCTTTCCGACTTGCCCTGGTAACCTTTCCGACTTGCCCTGGTAACCTTTCCGACTTGTCCTGGTAACCTTTCCGGCTTGCCTTGGTAACCTTTCCGGCTTGCCTTGGTAACCTTTCCGGCTTGCCTTGGTAACCTTTCCGGCTTGCCTTGGTAACCTTTCCGGCTTGCCTTGGTAACCTTTCCGGCTTGCCTTGGTAACCTTTCCGGCTTGCCTTGGTAACCTTTGGTAACCTAGAAATTTGGAGGGAATTCCCAAGGGATAGTGCAGACAAAGAAGAGAAGGTAGGCCAGGATACATCAAGGAAAGCGTAATATAAAAATCTAACAAATTTTATTTAGTACAAAAGATGACATCCATCACTAATACGTTCAAAAACACCACCTAAAAACAATAAATAGAACATGTACCGACTAATAAACAGCTGCTAGTGTTTGGAGCACACCTAGGTTCCAGACATTGAGTCGAATCAGTGAGGTGTGTTGACCAAAATTCCCAACATGTTTTCGGAAAAGCGGGGGGGGGGGGGTTTTATGAGCGTATATAATTCCAACAATTAAACATAATTTTTTTAACATTTTACAGAAGATTGGTTTGGTATAGCATCTGAATAACATGTAATGAGATAAAAAAAAAAAAATCTAGTACTCGTGGCTCTGTGTTCTTTTCTACAGAGACTGCATGTCGGGAAGGTAGACGAAACGTCAAGGTCTCAGGGTCTGCTGGACCGCATTTTTAGGCCCATAAGATGTTATGTATATATAACTACAATTGAACTTCAAAGGGGTTCAGTCTTAAGGGATTGGATAATCTCTATATACTGGCATGAAGGCTGTATAGAGGGGGAGTAAATAAGAGGGAGCAGATCCTGTAGCTCGAAAACCGAGCGATGCATCAATGCTCACAGGGATCACCCGTCAGAAAATGGAGGCACGGATGTCTAGTATAGAAGAAATAAGGAAATATGTGTGTATTTATATGACTTGCCTTGGTAACGCCTCCATCGGCCTTTATCCCTCTCAACTATCCATTCGTGATCCCCCCCCCCTTCCTTGCAGTCCGTGTTCCCTTGTCCCTTATTGTATTTTGTTAGTTGTTGGGATCATCAGTTATTTTGTCTTTGGAGATTTTGCTCGTTGTTTGCTGTGTATGTTTGTTCACTGTTAATAAACCTCACTTTAAGGATTATGTACCTTGTTTAACCACTAGCCTACCGCCCGCCGTTATATGACGGCGGGACGATGAGGCTCTCGTTCTGGCCGGACATCATATAACGTCTTTGCCTTCCCGTGCCACTAGGGACCCGATTCACGTGCCCAGCGGCCGCGATGGCCCAGTAACTGAGCAGGACCGTGTGTGTGTGTGTGTGTGTGTGTGTGTGTGTGTGTGTGTGTGTGTGTGTGTGTGAATCCACCTTCTGTCAGGGAGAGAAGAACGATGGTGTGTCCCTTGTACATAGGGACACCGGTCGGTCACCTCCCCCCACAGTTAAGCCGCGTACACACGATCGAGTTTCACGGCGGTGAAAACACCGACGGGAAAAACGAGGACCGGCTTGGTCCCCTACACACGGCCGGTTTTCACGACATGTTTTCTCTTGGTCGAGAAAACCGGCCTTGTGTAGGCTCCCTAGCAGTGTTTCCCTATGGGAACACCGCCGCGGAAAAAAATGCCACGATTCGCGACGTTCTAATTTTTCTCGTTGTGATTCTTGTTGTTTTTCTCGTCGGGAAAAATGCTGGAATTCCTACACACACCCGTTTTTTTCTTGTCCAAGAGAAATAATTTCATTTTTACCGATGAGAAAAGGGATTGTGTGTACACGGCATTAGAATCACTCCCTAGGGAACACATTTAACCACTTGATCGCCCCCTAGTGTTAACCCCCTTCCCTGTCAGTCAAATTTATACAGTAATCCAGGCGTCTCCAAACTGTGGCCCGAGGGCCAGATGCGGCCCTTTGCTAGCCTTTATATGGCCCTTGGGGCACTATTTCTCCCACTGACACCAACAATGAGGCACTATTTCTCCCACTGACACCAACAATGGGGCACTATTTCTCCCACTGACACCAATGACGGGATACTAGCCTTCCTCCTAATAGGGGCACTACTCCTCTTCTTTGACCACCAACCCTAAGGCCATATTTATTCTCACGGATGCCAGGCCCGTGACATTTTCTGCCCCTGCTGGCCACACTCCGGCCCTTCTAAAGTCTAAAGGACAATAAACTAGCCCTTTTGTTTGAAAAATTTGGAGACCACCTGCAGTAATCAGTGCATTTTTATATAGTAGGGATCGCTGTATAAATGTGAATGGTCCCAAAATGGTGTCAAAAGTGTCCGCCCCAATATCGCAGTCACGATAAAAATCGCAGATCGCCGCCATTACTAGTAAAATAATAAAAATGCTCTACATCTATCCCCTATTTTGTAGACGCTATAACTTTTGCGCAAACCATTCAATAAACGCTTATTGCGTTTTTTGTTACCAAAAAATATATAGAAGAATACGTATCGGCCTAAACTGAGGGAAAAAAAATTTTTAGTTCTTTTTTGGGGATATTTATTATAGGAAAAAGTACAAAATATTGCATTTTTATCCTAAAATTGTCGCTCCTTTTTTTTTTTTTTTTTTGTCTATAGCGCAAAAAATAAAAACCGCAGAGGTGATCAAATACCACCAAAAGAAAGCTCTATTTGTGGGGGGGAAAAAAAGGGACATCAATTTTGTTTGGGAGCCACGTCACACGACCGCGCAATTTGTCAGTTAAAGCGACGCAGTGCCGAATCGCAGAAATCGCTCTGGTCTTTGGGCAGCCAAAATGGTCCGGGGCTGAAGTGGTTAATAATGCTGAAAAAAACAGATTTTTTTTGGAGTAAAGTTTGCAAAGAAAACTTTTTCCCTGAAACGCTAGGGGTAACTATGGTCAGAATCGATCATTACATTTAATAATGTAATCTAGGCTTGTGCAATTCGTTTCGTAACGAATCGAAATTCGTCCGAATTTAGCAACTTTCGGACATTCGGAAGCATTCGAATTTCCGAACAAAGCAATTACGATAAAACCGAATCCGAAATAAATTATATCGCAAATAGCGAGTGCCCAAATGTCTTCGGCATAATTCGTTATGAAAAAAGTTAGGAAAGACGAATCCATTGGAAGCACAATAACACTCACTCTGCTCTGCTCTCTGCTCCTCCCTCACCGTGCTGAACACCCTCTCACAATGGTGTACAGGGGGCGGAGTCTATAGCCGCATGTAAAATACGAGATTTCGAATCGTTACAAATAACCGCTATGTATTTAGAAAAGTACAAATCCACTCGAAGCACATTAGGCATAATAGGCAGCGTTGTTGTGAGAGAGACACGGAAAATTACGAATCAAACTAACCCAAAAAAAAGTTAGGAAAGTTGTGTCCAGAATCACCGAAAAACAACGTACTCTACCGAAAGTACGAATTATAAATCAACGAAAAATAAGGCTTTACATTAATACCAATCATTCCGATTCAACGAAAAATTTCGCTTGCGAAAATACGAATTAGCCCGAACACGAAAAATCCCGTCTAGCAAAATTACGAACGATTACGAATCAACAGGACCGAAAAGAAACGAACCGAAACTAAACAAATTTTCCGTTGTGCAGAAGTCTAATGTAATCTGTCTGCATTTTTGTTGTCTCCCATTGTAACATATTTTTATTGATTGTTGATCCTCCCAATAGATCTGTTTCCTCTGTCTCTCAGCTTCCCCCCCCCTCTCTGTCTCTCAGCTTCCCCCCCCCCTCTGTCTCTCAGCTTCCCCCCCCCTCTGTCTCTCAGCTTCCCCCCCCCCTCTGTCTCTCAGCTTCCCCCCCCCCCCCTCTGTCTCTCAGCTTCCCCCCCCTGTCTCTCAGCTTCCCCCCCCTGTCTCTCAGCTTCCCCCCCTCTGTCTCTCGGCTTCCCCCCCCCTCTGTCTCTCGGCCTCCCCCCCCCTCTGTCTCTCGGCTTCCCCCCCCCTCTGTCTCTCGGCTTCCCCCCCCTCTGTCTCTCGGCTTCCCCCCTCTGTCTCTCGGCTTCCCCCCCTCTGTCCTCTCGGCTTCCCCCCCCCTCTGTCTCTCGGCTTCCCCCCCCTCTGTCTCTCGGCTTCCCCCCCCCTCTTCTGTCTCTCAGCTTCCCCCCCCCTTTCTCTCAGCTCCCCCCCTCTGTCTCTCAGCTTCCCCCCTCTGTCTCTCAGCTTCCCCCCTCTGTCTCTCGGCTTCCCCCCCCCCTCTGTCTCTCGGCTTCCCCCCCTCTGTCTCTCGGCTTTCCCCCCCCCTCTGTCTCTCGGCTTCCCCCCCTCTGTCTCTCGGCTTCCCCCCCCTCTGTCTCTCGGCTTCCCCCCCCTCTGTCTCTCGGCTTCCCCCCCCTGTCTCTCGGCTTCCCCCCCCTCTGTCTCTCGGCTTCCCCCCCCTCTGTCTCTCAGCTTCCCCCCCCCTCTGTCTCTCAGCTCTTTTCTGTCTCTCAGCTCTCTTCTGTCTCTCAGCTTCCCCGCCTCTGTCTCTCAGCTTCCCCCCCTCTGTCTCTCAGCTTCCCCCCTCTGTCTCTCAGCTTCCCCCCCTCTGTCTCTCAGCTTCCCCCCCTCTGTCTCTCAGCTTCCCCCCCCCCTCTGTCTCTCAGCTTCCCCCCCTCTGTCTCTCAGCTTCCCCCCCCTCTGTCTCTCGGCTTCCCCCCCCCTGTCTCTCGGCTTCCCCCCCCCTCTGTCTCTCGGCTTCCCCCCCCTCTGTCTCTCAGCTTCCCCCCCCCTCTGTCTCTCAGCTCTTTCTGTCTCTCAGCTCTCTTCTGTCTCTCAGCTTCCCCCCCGCCTCTGTCTCTCAGCTTCCCCCCCCTCTGTCTCTCAGCTTCCCCCCCTCTGTCTCTCAGCTTCCCCCCCTCTGTCTCTCAGCTTCCCCCCCTCTGTCTCTCAGCTTCCCCCCCCTCTGTCTCTCAGCTTCCCCCCCTCTGTCTCTCAGCTTCCCCCCCCTCTGTCTCTCAGCTTCCCCCCCTCTGTCTCTCAGCTTCCCCCCCTCTGTCTCTCAGCTTCCCCCCCTCTGTCTCTCAGCTTCCCCCCTCTTCTGTCTCTCAGCTTCCCCCCTCTTCTGTCTCTCAGCTTCCCCCCCCTCTTCTGTCTCTCAGCTTCCCCCCCCCCTCTTCTGTCTCTCAGCTTCCCCCCCCCTCTTCTGTCTCTCAGCTTCCCCCCCCTCTTCTGTCTCTCAGCTTTCCCCCCCTCTTCTGTCTCTCAGCTTTCCCCCCCTCTTCTGTCTCTCAGCTTTCCCCCCCTCTTCTGTCTCTCAGCTTTCCCCCCCTCTTCTGTCTCTCAGCTTTCCCCCCCTCTTCTGTCTCTCAGCTTTCCCCCCCTCTTCTGTCTCTCAGCTTCCCCCCCCCCTCTTCTGTCTCTCAGCTTCCCCCCCCCCTCTTCTGTCTCTCAGCTTCCCCCCCCTCTTCTGTCTCTCAGCTTCCCCCGCCTCTGTCTCTCAGCTTCCCCCCCCCCTCTGTCTCTTAGACCCCCTCCCCCTCTGTCTCTCAGTCCCCCCCTTAGTTTTTTTGTTTGTTTTTTTAGTCTCCCATTGTAACATTTTTTTTTTTTATTGATTGTTGATCCTCCCAATAGATCTGTTTTCTTCTACTTCCTGTAGAAAGCCAGGTTATTTGGCAAAAATGGCAGTTGGAGGGGTTGGTAAAGACCATATAACACTTCCAGGGGTGCTTCCAACTGTCAGTTTTTATGTAACTGCTTTAGAAGCGTTATCTGAAGTTGGACTTTACTTTTTGTGTGTCTTAACCCTCATACACACGGTCGGACTTCCATCAGACTTTTCCGTGGATTTTTGTCCGAACGGAGTTGGCCGGGCACACCCATAGCATACACACCACAGGACTTTTCTGCAAACTTTCCCAAAACTTTTTCCAACATCACGTGGTTTTTCTGCTCTTTACCGCCACCCTTTGGTCAACTTCTGCTATTGTTGGTTGATTTTAACATTATTTGTTTTGTCCATCGGACAAAAGTCCGATGGGTTTTCTGTACACACGGTCGGACTTTGCTCCATCGGACTTTTGTTGGCCAAAAGTTTCTCCGTTTGCAGACCCAACTTTTGTCCGATGAAAACCAAAAAAGTTTGTCCGATGGAGCGTACACACGGTCAGATTTTTTGTCAAACTTGCTCAAAATGAAGTTTGTTGGCAAAAAGTCAGACCGTGTGTACGGGGCTTAACTTATAATCTAATGCTGCGTACACACGATCAGAATTTCCGTCAAGAAAAGTTCGATGGGAGCTTTTAGTCCGGAAATTCCGACCGTGTGTAGGCCCCACATCGGACTTTTTCTGTTGGAATTTCCGATAGCAAAAATTTGAGAGCTGGCTCTCAAATTTTCCGACGGGAAAAGCTCTTCCAATCGTCTGTATGCAATTCCGACGCACAAAAAAAACACGCATGACGCACAAAAAAAACACGCATGCTCGGAATCAAGTCGACGCATGCTCGGAAGCATTGAACTTAATTTTTTTCGGCTCGTCGTAGTGTTGTACATCACCGTGTTCTTGACGGTCAGAATTTTGTGTGACCGTGTGTATGCAACACAAGTTTGAGCCAAAATTCCGTCGGGGGGGGAAAAAAAAATCCAGTTTTCTTCTCGGAATTTCAGATCGTGAGTACGCGGCGTAAGACTTCCCTGTACAGGGTGATGACACTGCTGTGTAATGTTACTGCAGAATGATGAGGGTTGTCATCCTGTTACAGAAAGATCTACAGACAGGATAACCGGTGATAAAACGATGTTGCGGAGGGAACTCTGGGAATGATAATTATCATTCCCATTTAGACCCCTCTCACACTGGGGCGTTTTTCAAGCGCTTTAGCTATAAAAAAAAAAAGCGCCTGAAAGAAACCTCATCTGCAATCCCAATGTGAGAGCCCTTTCACACTGCCAGCGCCCGAAAAACGGCGGTAAAGCGTTGCTAAAACTAGCGACGATTAACCGGCATTTTTCGAGCGCTTGCGGGGTGCTTTTAACCCCCGCTAGTGGCTGAATAAAGGGTTAAAAGCGCCGCTGCCAAGGCGTTTAGCAGGCGCTTCCCATTGATCTCAATGGGAAGGGATATTTTAGGAGCGGTGTATTCACCGCTCCTAAAGCGCTGCAAAGAAGCTGCTTGCAGGACTTTTTTTTTTTGGACGCCCCCTGCCAGTGTAGCGCCTCCGTGTGACAGCACTTGGGCTTTCACATTGGGATTGCAGATGTGGCTTCTTTCCGGCGCTTTACAATCGCTTTTTTTTAACGCTAAAGCGCCTGAAAAACGCCCTAGTGTGAAAGGGGGTCTAAGTTGTTGGACTTCCTGCTGTTGGTCTTGTGTTTGAATTGTCTTCTGATATTTACTGTCCTGCTGTAAAAGGTGTAAATGATTGGCCGCATGTTTCCTGTAGTAGCAGGGACTACAAACTCATATTAGGATGGGTATATGATGGGGTGAGCCTCCTTAGCCAAATAGACTTCTACGAGATCTGACCAAATTGTATTGGTCCGTCTCGGCAAGCTCGGAGATACCCTGAACAGGATTGAACACGTAGGCAGTATTCTTTGCTCAGAATGGTCTGATAATAAGTTTAATTCTTACAGCTTATATGAGAAATTACAATAACAAGGAGGACGTGCAGAAATCAACCTAAACAATATTACATCTTATGTTGAGCGTGAGACTTCTCACAGAGTGTCTCATAAACAAACCTTGTTTCTGAGACTCCACACAGAGTGTTCCATAACATTCTGGGAACAGACATGAGATAAGGCGTGTATTAACGTCACTTCGAGGTCTTACATACTCTGTGAGAACTAATAACCATGAAACAATATCTGTGCGAAGGACAAGTTATACCAAGTAAGCTCATCCATCCTAAGATGGATGCTGACTACAAAATGGAGTCACATTGGTTCATATTCCTTCAGTACCTACCCAAGGGGTTAACCTTTTTGGATTCGGACGAAGCATTTTACATGGTTTCTTAATGTGGTTGTAAAGGCACAAGTGTTTTTTTTTTTTTTTTACCTTTTATGTGTAGGAGCCCCCCCAGCCCCCACTATTTCTTAGTAGAGCCCCATCTCGATCGAGCAATGTCCACAAAAGCCTTACCTCCCTTGGGGGCTCACACTCATGATTGGCTCTCGCTGCTGTCAATCACAGCCAGCGAGCCAATCAGCGGACGAAGGGGGCAGGGCTGAACTGCGGCTCCATGATGTGAATGGACACACAGAGCCGTGGGTCAGGAGCATGTCTGCTTCGGTGATCCCACAGCAAGCTTCTTCCTAGGGGGACCCAGCAGGAGGGAGGAGCCATGGCCACCAGCGAGGGACCCGAGAAGAGGAGGATCCAGGCTGCTCTGTGAAAAACCATTTCACAGAGCGGGTAAGTATAACATGTTTGTGACAGTGAGGGAAACAAGTATTTGATCGACTGCTGGTTTTGTACATTTGCCCACTGACAAAGAAATGATCAGTCTATAATTTATTTTTATCATCATACAATTTTTATTGAGTTTCGAAATGAACAATACAGAAAAGGATGTACAATGCGCAGTTCATGCGATCAAACCTTGTCAAACAAGACTGGCTCAGAAATTTATCAGTCTATAATTTTAATGGTCGGTTTATTTTAACAGTGAGAGACAAAATAACAACAAAAACATCCTGAAAAACGCATTTAAAAAAGTTTTATAAATTGATTTGCATTTTAATGAGTGAAATAAGTATGTGACCCCTTCGCAAAACATGACTTAGTAGTTGGTGGCGAAACCCTTGTTGGCAATCGCAGAGGTCAGACGTTTCTTGTAGTTGGTCACCAGGTTTGCACACATCTCAGGAGGGATTTTGTCTCACTCCTCTGCTGATCCTTTCTAAGGCCGCGTACACACGACCATTTTTCTCGTCGGGAAAAATGTAATTTTTTCTCTTTGATGGAAAAAACGACCGTCTGCGGGCTTTCCATCATTTTTCCCGACGAGAAAAACGGCAAGAATCACGGCGAGAAATATTAGAACATGCTCTAATTTTTCTCGTCGTGATTCACGGCATTATTTTCCGCAGCAGTTTTCCCCATAGGGAAACACTGCCAGGGAGCCTACACACGGTCGTTTTTCTCGACCAAGAGAAAAAATGTCATGAAAAGCGGCCGTGTGTAGGGGACCAAGCCGTTCCTCGTTTTTCCAGTTGATTTTCTCAACGGTGTTTTCACCGTCGAGAAAATCGATCGTGTGTATACGGCATGAGTCATTGTTTCGAGGCTGACGTTTTGTACCTCGAACCTTCAGCTCCCTTCACCTATTTTCTATGGGATTAAGGTCTGGAGACTGGCTAGGCCACTCCAGGACCTTAATGTGCTTCTTCTTGAGCCACTCCTTTTGTTGCTGTAACAAAATGTCCCACACTCTGCTTGAATGCTTCCGTCAGTATTCAGCCTCCTCCAGTCTGAACATCAGATATTACAGCCACATATTGTAACTAAAAACCAGACAAGACTAGCTCAGTTACAAAGCTGGCACAGGAACTGTTTATTTGAACACAGGCACACAGAGATATTCAAACTTCTCATCAGTAGACTGTCCAATCAGCAGGGAGAGCTGTTGGAGGAATTCCCCCCCCTCCCCTCTCACAGCTAATCTACATATACATCCCATAATAGGTTTGTCCCAAGGCAGACAGACACAATAGAACAATGGGATACAGCCACACCTAACAAAAACATAGCATCCCCCATCCCACCTCAAATCATCTAGCAATGGTCTCTGATGAACGGTGGACTTTATCTTCATAAATTCTTGAGGTCAGACTGGGGTTCAGGGTAACTTACACATGGGAGGGCCTGGGGAAGCTGGAAAAGGAGCTTTCAGTGCTCCACAAGGTAAGCTGTAAGTGGGCGTAGCTGGTATTATTGAGGGGCGTGTCATATGTTAATCAGTTTCTTAGCATAGAATAGATGATATAAATATATCCTTTCAATGTAAACAATCAATCTCTTTTCTTCTGTTGTTAAAGTGTCACATATATACGATTAATAAAGCTGGATTCTATTTTCACCGCACAATACCGTGGTCTGGGTTCTTCTACAACCCATCCCCCCCAAAAATGTCATCTTTCAGTTGTAGGAGTCTGGTGGAATGGGGGACAAGCTGATTGTATGTCTTAGGTCCCTTGTACATGGGGGGGGTCCAGCCCCTGTGTGTGCAATGCTGGCGTTCTAATACACCTGGTAGGCACAGGTACAGCGTCCAGCCCCGCAGCCTGTCATAGTCCACACTACAGCTGGACCGGGAGAGATGCTGCACCACGTTTACCTCGTGTTTAGGGCGCTCTGCGTTCCGGGAGAAATGATCAGACAAAAGCATAAAGAAGGAGAGGAAGTCTCTGTGTTTGTGAGAAGACTAGAAGAAGTTCTAGGAAGATTGATCACGGAAAAGGTCATCTCTCCTGCAGAGGGTGATGAATCAAGGACTGCTCAGATCATAAAGGAGCTACAGCCCCTCCCCCTATGTCCCCTATCCGAAGCATTCAGCACACCATTCACCCAACGCAGTCCTCAAAATTTCCACTTGCCTCCACGCTTTAGGCGAGAGTGGAAATAAGCTGAAGGCAAGTGTGGACAGGGCCGGTGTAATTGGGCGCCACCACATACTTTGCAGGCTGCTTACTGTATAGCCTGTGTGCCGCACCCCGCATAGGCTCGCAGTGCTGGCATTTCAATGAGGACCATACAGCCGCATCTCTCCACCTCCCTCCTGCATTTTTCCTTGGTAGTCCCAAGTGGGTAGGCTCCACCCTTCTCGGTTCGCCCTCCTTCAGTGTCCACTGATGCCTGACCTGCGGCCCCTACACAGTGGGACGATCAAAGGGTTGTATGTGTTCCTAGGGGCTGCTTGAGAACTGGGGGAGGTGCTTGTACTGTGGGAAGGCAGAGATCCGTGTTTCTGCTTAGCAGAAACACAGGCTCACTACCTCCCCTACTAACAGAACGGCAATCTGCCTTGTTTACATCTGCAGACTACCATTCTGTCTCCTTTGGGAATGATCGGCGGGTTCGCCTGACCCATTGATTGGCTCCCTGCTGTGTCCAATCACAGCAGGAGCGGGTCGCCGATGCCATGCATACACGCTTTAGACCCGGAAGCACAGAACCGCGATTCTGCACAGAGAAGCCGACTTGTCGCCATATATGTACTGTATACGGCCAGCAAGCGGTTAACCCCATGCCGACCGTCGCACGAACATTTACGTCGGCAGAATGGCACGGACAGGCAAATGGGCGTATAAGTCCCCTTTAAATTTGGGGCACGCTCGCGACCCTGCCGCAAGCTCCGTGACCGTGCCCGCGGGACCCGCAGACTCGATGTCCGCCAGTGTCCTGCAATCGTGTCACGGAGCTGAAGAACGGGGAGATGTTAGTGTAAACACAGCATTTCCCTGTTCTGCCTAGTGACATGTCACTGATCGTCTGTTCCCTGTCATCGGGAACAGCGATCAGTAAAGTGTCATATCAAGCCACACCCCCTAACAGTTAGAAGCATTCCCTAGGTCACACTTAACCCCTTTAGTGCCCCCTACAGGTTAACCCCATTCACTGCCAGTGTCATTTTTACAGTAATCAGTGTATTTTTATAGCACTGATCGCTGGAAAAATGACAATGGTGTCAAAAGTGTCCGATGTGTCCTCCATAATGTCGCAGTCATGATAAAAAACGCAGATTGCCGCCATTACTAGTAAAAAAAAAATATTACTAAAAACGCCATAAAACTATCCCCTATTTTGTAGACACTATAACTTTTGCGCAAACCAATTAATAAACGCTTATTGCGATTTTTTTTTTTTACCATAAAATATGTAGAAGAATACATTTCGGCCTAAACTGAGGGATAAAAAGTTTTTTTTATATATTTGTAGCGGCCTCAACCACTCTGACTTGTCTAGAGGTATTTCATATGTGAGAGTGAGATGCGCTACGGCCCATGTCCTCCCCATGGCAGTGGGTGAGGTGAAGGCCAGTACCAGATATTTTCCTCGGGCCTGTACGTTTCAGTTAAGGACCAAGTCTTGCTGTGCTGACACTTCCCTTTTGCTCCCATTAACCAGAGTACCACACACTGATAAAGGTCCAACTCTTGTTTTATTGTCACACTCACAATAAATAGTGCTTTAGTAGCCAACTGGTTGAGACCCAATAACAACTCAATACGGTGGGGTGAGCAGGTCGAGGCACTATCCTGATTGTCAACTAAACCACTGTGGTTTCACCAGCGGTTACTATAGCCATCGGCTAAGAGAGAAACTTAGAACTTGAGAGTCTCTACCAGCAACTCAAGAGAATGTAGATAGGAGTACCTTCGCTGCGTTGTGGCCCCTGTCAGGGGAAGATGTACCTCCAAGGGAGTTACCGGAGGCCCATCCGTCACCGGGTTGATGCTGCTCCGGACTCTCCGGACGGGTGACCTCTCCAGCTTCCTCACCTCAGACTTGGGCCCCATCCACCTCAGGGACCCTCAGACTTCTCCACCCTCGCGGGACCCAGTCGAAGTTACCGGGCCCCAGGCCTCTGATTTAGTACCTCACCCCAGGCTGAAGGTGCCTGGGATGGACGCCAACTCTGCTCCGGCCAGGCCTAAAACTCCGGACCGCCCGCACCCAGGCCTAAGGTTTTCTGGGCGCGTGATGAAGAAGATCTCTCCCGAAGACCTTGTGGCCAGGGCGTCTCCCCCTTTTATCTCCTCCTTTGACGTCACGGCAGGTTCCCCGCCCTTGCCGTACCATCTCCGGGAAGGGACAAAAAGGACAGCACTGTGGCAGCAAATCTACCTCGAGCCTGTGGGCACCCCGCCACCCACAGGCCAAGGAGAATAATACACCACCCAATCCTCCACGAATACAAATGGTCCAATTCCTCTCATAATTTACACACCTGGATCATACTACCACCCAGGTGTATCCCACCTAAATTTAGAGACCCCGCTACATATTTTTTGGGGATATTTCGCTCTATTTTTGTTTATAGCGCAAAAAATAAAAACCGCAGAGCTGATCAAATACCACCAAAAGAAAGCTCTATTTGTGAAAAAAAAAAAAAGGGACGTTAATTTTGTTTGGGAGACACGTCGCACAACCGTCAGTTAAAGCGACGCAGTGCTGAATCACAAAAAGTGGCCTGGTCTTTGGGCAGCCAAATGGTCAGGGGCTGAAGTGCTTAAAATCACTGCTCCTGTAAAATTATCTTTTTTAAAAAAAATATATAAAAAATTTGCATTGATACGCCCCCCAGGGCAGTACCTGGACCCCCATTCCCCTTTTATGACCAATTACTTTTCCATAAGCCTTCAAAATGATTTTGATTTTTCACATTCGGGGCCCATAGAATTTAATAGGGTTCAGGTCCAAACTTTTCTTGAGGAGTTCTGGTGTGATCCTAACAGGGGGGGGGGGGGGTGTTGGACCCATCCCTATTCACACATATGACATCCCCATCCTCCGGGGAAGTAGAAGAATGTGTTTTTGAGGTGCAATTGTATGTCTGTGTGAGAGAGAACTTAACATGACAACTTTATAAAACATTTTATTTACTTCCTTCATTTTTCCCAAAATTGTGGCAAAAAAAAAATAACTACAAATAAACTCATAAAACTTCTTACTAAATACAAAAAAAAAGTCGGCACATCAGGGTAGTTAAATCTCAAACATATATCCCATCGTCTGTGGACCCCATAATGTTCAGACTAAATAATTACACAGATTTGTATCTTGACCAAAGAAAATGTAGCAGAACAAATTCCGGCCTCAACATATAAAGAAAAGTTTATTTGCAAAGTTTTATAGCAGAAACTAAAGGAAGCAAAAATATATTTTTTCTAAATTTTCCGTCTTTTTTTATAATATAAAAAAAAATATCCCAGTGATATTTGAATACAGTGGCGTCACTAGGGTTGGTGTCACCCAGCGCTGAAAAACATGGTGTCAGCCCCCTCCTCCACCAACTGTAGTCCCCCTCCCTCAGTACAGACCCCCCACTAAGTCAAGACCCCCCTCCCACAGTACACCCCCCCTTCCCCAGTATAGACCTCCCCACTAATTCCAGACCCCCTCACACAGTATAGTCTCCTTCCACAGCCGAGCCCCCCCAGTATAGACCCCTCCCTCATTTCAAATCCCCCTCCCTCAGTATAGACACCCCCCTCACTAAGTACACACCCCCCTCACTAAGTACAGACCCCCTAGTATAGACCCCTCCCTTCCCTAGTATAGACCCCTCCCTCAGTACAGACCCTCCCTTCCCCAGTACAGACCCCTCTCTCAGTACAGATGCCCCCAGTATAGACCCCCCCTCCCTCAGTACAGACTCCCCTAGTACAGACCCCTCCCTAAGTACAGACCCTCCCTTCCCCAGTACAGACTCCTAGTATAGGCCCCTCCCTCAGTAGAGACCCTCCCTTCCCCAGTAGACCCTCCTCCCTCAGTACAGACCCCCCTAGTATAGACCCCTCCCCCTCAGTACAGTCTCCCCTAGTATAAACCCCTCTCCCTCAGCACAGACCCTCCCTTCCCCAGTACAGACCCCCCTCTTAGTACAGACTCCTAGTATAGACCCATCCCTCCCTCGGTACAGACCCTCTCTTCCCCAGTACAGACCCCCTCCCATAGACCCCTCCCTCAGTACAGACCCCCTAGTATAGACCCCTCCCTCAGTACAGACCCCCTAGTATAGACCCCTCCCTCAGTACAGACCCCCCTAGTACAGACCCCCCCTCCCATAGACCCCTCCCTCAGTACAGACGCCCCCCTCAGTACAGACCCCCCCTAGTATAGACCCCTCTCTCTCAGTACAGACCCTCCTCTCTCAGTACAGACTCCTGGTATAGACCCCTCCCTCTCTCAGTACAGACCCTCTCTTCCCCAGTACAGACCCCCTCCCATAGACCCCTCCCTCAGTACAGACCCTCACTTCCCCAGTACAGACCCCCTTCCATAGACCCCTCCCTCAGTACAGACCCTCCTCCCTCAGTATCGACCCCCCCATCATCTGTCCCCGCAGTACAGACCCCTCACTCAGTATAGACCCCCCCCTCCATCATAGAGACGCAGATCAGTGTAGGGGTGCGGTGTCGCTGCCCACATGTGTCACCCGGATGTGGTCCACAAACCTCTAGCAATGCCACTGTTTAAATATCAAAAGTAAGATTTGTCTGTCTAAAATATATAAAAAGGGTACTGGGGTGCTTTTATTCATTTTTTAACTATTATTTATTTTATTAAAAATTATATTTTTACGTTTTTTTTTATTTATTTAACTTTATTGCAATCAGAAGAGGGTTAACAAGCCCCCTACATGATAGCTTTGGGTAGAGGACAGGTTGTCTCTCTTTTATTAGACCCCGATGTCTCCCCTGCCTTTACAATAACTAAGCACAGATTATGCTTGATTAGCTGCTTCCCTGGCTGTAAAGCCCCGTACACACGGGTCGAATGTTAGGTGACATTGGCCGGTTCAATAAAAACCGACTGACATTCGGTCCGTATGTATATATGTATGGCAGCTCTGGTCCAACAGAAGCTGTCTGTCGAAATGAGTATGCTGGAAAACCAGCAGCCAACCGCCTCCTGGTCAGCACTCTCAGCCAATATATGAGAGCGCTGACCAGAGTGTGCGGAAAGGGGGGCGTCCGCTGTAAAAAAAACACAATAGCACAGCAGGGGAGATCGCTGTACTAACATTGGATTGTTAGTACGGTGGCTTCCGACTGGAGCCGTCAACCAATGTGTACTAGGGTTTTTGACGTAAGGGATGACAGCGCTGAAACCAGAAGGGACGTAATCCTCATTGCTTCTGGCTTCATTCCTCACAGAGCCCCATCCATGATCTTATGCCGCGTACACACGATCGAGATCCGCGGCAGTGAAAACACCGCCGTGAAAAAACGAGGAACAGCTTGTTCCCCTACACACGCCCGTTTTTCCCGTCATTTTTTCTCTTGGTCGAGAAAAACGACCGTGTGTAGGCTCCCCAGCAGTGTTTCCCTATGGGAAAACTGCCGCGAATCACAACGAGAAAAATTAGAGCATGTTCTAATTTTTCTCGTCGTGATTAATGCCGTTTTTCTCGTCGGGAAAAATGACCAAAAGCCCACACACGGTCGTTTTTCTCATCAAAGAGAAAAAATTACATTTTTCCCCGACGAGAAAAATGGTCGTGTGTACGCGGCATGAGTATAACCATTTACTGACAGGTCATATTCTGTATATACGTACGGTGGTCAGCGAATGGTTGACATGCCGGTCTTCAAGTGGTTACGTAAGAGAAAAAAAAATAAAGCCCAGGTAACACTTCTAATGCCGCGTACACACGATCGATTTTTTCGACGGTGAAAACACTGTCGAGAAAATCGACGTGAAAAACGAGTAACAGCTTTTTCCCCTACACACGGCCGTTTTAAATGAATTTTTTTTTCTTGGTCCAAAAAAATGACTGTGTGTGGGCTCCCCGGCAGTGTTTCCCTATGGGAAAACTGCCGCGGAAAAAAATGACGGGAATCACGACGAGAAAAATTAGAGCATGTTCTAATTTTTCCTGCCGTGATTAATGCCGTTTTTCCCCGTCGGGAAAAATGACAAAAAGCCCCACAGACGGTCGTTTTTCTCGTCCAAAAGAAAAAAGTAAAAATTTCCCGACGAGAAAAATGGTCGTGTGTACGCGGCATAAAGCAGTTACAGCAACAGGTGTTAAAGCATAGGAATAAAAGCCGACAGTTGTAAGCACCCCCAGCACTGTTATTTGGTTTGTCCCACTCCTTCAACTGCCATCTTTGATGGATGGCATGTCCCCCCCCCCCTACAGGAAGTAGAAAAATTATAGATCTACTGGCAGGTTCAACAGGTTTCAAAAAGGTTACAGGGGGCAGAGTCAGAAAAATAACAAACTGCTTTGGCAGTGGGGACTCAAGAGGTTAACATTTTATAAAACAGCGGCCCTCTCAGCAGCTCCTGTGGGGCCCGTTGGGTCTTTGACGGCCACTATCCAGCCCTAAACTCAGCTGAAATGATGCTAAATAAAAAAGTATAAATGTGCAGAATTGAAGCAGCACTAAAAACCCCAAAAAAGAGATTTGTCCACCGAGAGTCATTATAGAGAACCCCAATCAGAGGAATTTCAGTCCCCCAGAAGAAGTTGTAGGAATAGGACCGCACATGCGGGACTTTGTAAGTTAAGATCTCTTGTAGTTACCGTATATACTCGAGTATAAGCCGAGATTTTCAGCCCTATTTTGGGCTGAAAGTCGTCCCCCCCTCGGCTTATACTCAAGTCAGCGAAATTGAACATTGTAAATTGTACCTGAATAAAAATTGAGAGGCTGCGGCGTCCATCGTTTAAATCTCGCGGTCTCTTCCTGGTCCCTTCCGTGATAGGCGGAACGGTGTCTGCTGAGAATCGCCTATCACAAACGTTCTCTCATCCTCACCCATCCCAGCAGACACTTGTGTTCAGTGTTCCGCCAATCACGGACGTCTGCTGGGAAACTGAGGATGAGAGAACGTTCGTGATAGGCGTTTTCTAAGCAGACACAGTTCCGCCTATCACGGAAGGGAAGAGACTGCGAGTTTTAAACGATTGACGCCGCAGCCTCTCTATTTTGATTCAGGTACAATTTACAATGTTCAATTTAAATTTTAGGGGAACAGTGAGGATGGGAACAGTGAGGTGGCAATGGGCTTAGTGAAGTTGCAATGGGCATTGTTGACCCTCGGCTTATACTCGAGTCAGTAAGTTTTCCCAGTTTTTTGTGGTAACATTAGGTACCTCAGCTTATACTCAGGTATATTGTGCGATTAGTTTATGGAGAGAAGCAATAGCTGGACAAAGAAACAAGATAAAAGAACATCCAATCTTCACCTGATGGAATCCCTTAAACTTGTGGAAGAACTTGATGAAATGAAAAGGGATTAGCTGGTATCTGTGGTACTTTTAAGCACATCCCATAAAACAGCAGAAACTTGGCATTGGAAGTCCTAAGTACATTTAATGCCGCGTACACACGACCGTTTTTAATGTCATTGAAAGAAACTGCATTTTTCTCGACGTGATTTTTCGTGTTTCCTCTCAAGCCTGCCTTGCCTACACACTATCGAGGAAAAAAAAAAATGTTCGAGTAAAGCGCGGTGACGTACAACAAGTACGACGTCACTATAAAAGGGAAAGTTCCATTCGGATGGCGCCACCCTTCATGTTAGTAAAGTTTGTTGAGCGACAATTCGCACTTTTCAGTCCTTCACAGCGTGACGAATGTGATATCTCCATTACGGACACTAGTTTTACCAGAAGGAGCGCTCCCGTCTCATACTGGATTCTGAGCATGCGCATTTTTTTTCACGTCGTTAAAGCCCACACACAGCCGTTTTTCACGACGAGAAAAACGACGATGTAAAAAACGACGTGAAAAATTAGAGCATGTTCCAATTTTTTCATGGCTGTTTTTCACATCGTGAAAAATACTCTAAAGCCCATACACGGTCATTTTTAATGACCATTTAAAAAAAAAAAAAAATTCTCGTCATTAAAAACCGTTGTGTTTACACGGCATTAGAATTAGCTTTTCCATCGAGCAGAGACTTCTCCCTACATGGTGTCCAGTGGCGATCCATCCCGAAAGGGCGCAGGAGTGCCGCCCCCCTCTCCTGTCACTCTCCAATTACCATAGATTCCTACAATGCATTAATCAATCTATGGTTGCTCCTGAAACCCCCTATTCAGGTGTCCGGCCCCTTTTCGGGCACCTGAATTACAGCTGTGGGGGTGTTTTTTGGATGCACCTGATTAGAGCCATAGGCTCTAATAGGCTCCCAAAAATGTGAGAAGCAGGCGCAACGCTGTGCGTTCACTTCTCAGTCAGCTGTATGTTAGGAAAGCAAAGGAATTCGCTTTCCTAACATTGAACCTCCTCTCAGCCAATTAGGTGCACCGGGTCTGTGTTACCTGTCACCTGATTGGCTGAAGCGACAGTCGCTGTGATTGGATGCCTAGGCGTCCAACCACAGCAGGAGGAGGAGCGGCCGGGAGAAGACTTCGGGGGAAGATGGAGGACACGGGACACTGCTCGCCGTCACTCGCTGCCCACCTGAGACAAGGTAAGTGCCGGACAGATGATGGGGGGGGGGCACAGTGGGAGCACAGTGGCTGCGGTTGAAGTTCCCCCCCCCCCCCAAAATTTTTCAGTTTGTTTGCGCCCCCCAAAAATTTTGAGCACCAGCCGCCACTGCTGGTGTCCCAGATGCAGACCGGCTTGCAAAGCTGTCATCCATGAGAGGAGATGGAACATGGAAAGGAGATGTGGATTATGGGCAGGGAGGTGGAACATATAAAATGGGAAGGGTGGGCTTAGCTGGAGCACACAAGATTCAGACCCTGTAAAAGGACTCTCCCACTGAAGCTTCAGAGGCTTAGCAAGATGCCACTTAACCACTATTCCAATCTCTGGTACTAAGACAGTGTTAAGGTATTAGCTCGGGACCAGGCAATGAAGAAAACACTTGGGAACACAGCACAGTTAGTGAATAATGAAAATGCATTACATGTTCAGTCAAAGCTCCATAAAAAAGGGAGAATGATGAAAATCATAAAAAGGAAAAACACACATAGTTCAGTCATTGATGATTCTCCAAAACAAATGTCAAATTGTCTCCAGTGTGGACATTTGGGTGTATGATGAGCCCTCTCTGGGTTGTAAGATCTTTGATATATTCTGAACACCGATTGGGTCTCTTTTTAATGTGAATCCACTGGTGTGAGCTAAGATCTGACTTCTGTCTAAAAGCTTTATCACATTCAGAACACTGATACGGCCTCTCTCCAGTGTGAATCCTCTGATGTATGATAAGGTGTTCACTTGCAGTAAAAGCTTTGTCACATTCTGAACACTGATATGGTTTCTCTCCAGTGTGAATCCTCTGGTGTCTAATAAGGTCTTGCTTCGTTGTAAAAGCTTTGTCACATTCTGAACACGGATATGGCCTTTCTCCAGTGTGAATCCTCTGGTGTGTGACAAGGTGTGACTTATCTGAAAAATATTTTTTACACACAAAACACTGAAAGGGCTTCTCTTTAGTGTGGACCCTCTCGTGTAGGATAAAGTGGTCCTTCCTTGTAAAAGCTTTTTCACATTGAGAACACTGATAAAGCTTCTCCCCGGTGTGAATCCTCTGGTGTGTGGTAAGCTTGCTCTCAGTTGTAAAAGCTTTATCACATTCAGAACATGGATATGGCTTCTCTCCAGTGTGAATCCACTGGTGCGTGTTAAGCCTCATCTTGGATACAAAAGATTTGTCACATTGAGAACACGGATACGGCTTATCTCCGGTGTGAATCACCTGGTGACTGCTAAGCTGTGACCTTGATTTAAAAGCTTTATCACATTGAGGACACTGAAATGGTTTCTCTCCAGTGTGAATCCTCTGGTGTGTGATAAAATTTGCCTTCACTCTAAAATCTTTGCCGCAATCTGAACAATGATATAGCTTCGCTCCAGTGTGAATGCTCATGTGCAAGTTAAGACTACTCTTCTGTGAAAAAGCTCTGTCACATTCGGGACACTCATATGGCTTCTCTCCAGTGTGAATCCTCTGGTGGTTGACAAGATTTGACTTGGTTGAAAAAGCTTTGTCACATTCAGAACACGGAAATGGCTTCTCCTCCATTGTGAACCCCGATGTGTGATAAAGGATTTTCCAGTGAAGGGAAACAACAACCCAAAAAGAAAATATCTTCTGAAATGACTTCTCTTGCGTAGGAATAGTTTGGACTATAAAGCCGTAGTCTCTTCCAGAACATTGAAATGACTTCTCTCCTGTTGCCCTCTGAGGCAGGATCAATGTTTAAGAGGAGCCAAAACATTTACATTTAGAACACTGATATCTTGTGTTCTGCCAATGAACTGCAAAAAAAGTATTTCAATCACTTAAGACCCCCCCATATGGCTTGCATGTGACTTTGTAGTATTTATGAAGCCCAACATGACCGATAACATGGTTCGTTAATCCACCTGTTAACAAAAAAAAAAAGTCATTCAGAATTAAGTTGCTTTCTATTTCTAATTTGCATTGTTATATACAGTATATCGAAAAGGCATATGTAGAGAAAGTGACATTAGAAAAAATAAATACAAGCCGGCTGGGATTCCCCTCAACATCCATACTAGACCCTTATCCTTAATAAGGGTCTGGTATGAATTGTAAGAAGGAGCTTCTATGGATTTTGGGAGCTCTCTATCTAGGTCAGCATCCTGGTTGTACAGGAAAGGGGGATCTGCAAGTACCTCTTTATAGAGAGATCTGTGGTCAAGAAGAGCCCAAATCTCTCCTCTACCCTTTAAATACAAAAGATAAAAAAAAAAAACACAACACACTTTAACCCTAGATTGGAAGTTGACGTTACGATGTTGCTCTGCTACTCTAAGACCATAGAGGCGATCAGAGACCCTGGTCCCTGGGAACCTCTATGGCAAGCCGCACGACCCGTCGGATCGTTCCTCAGGTGTGCCAGTAAGCCAATTAGTTGCTAGAACTGCTTTCATGAGAAAGCCAGTTGGCGCCTGAAAAAAAAATATATATATCGGCAAATGGTTATGGAGACTATGTGTTTTTGTTTATGCTGAAGGAAGCTACTTTATTTTGCCTGTTTTTAAAGGTTTAAAAACGATTTGCTTTGACCACGCGGCTGGCGATCCTGGGCTCCCCCCACATCTTGCAGAGAAAGCCATTAAAATTGAAAGACTGATATTTAAAGGCCAAGTGCCTACTTTGTATGTCCTGGGTCAGAGAGACACAGGCACTGCAAAGCACTAACAGAGGGATGGAGGAGGCAATAAGAGCTCCGATTCAGGCCTCTGTGGAAGCCAACCGCCGCCACAAGAAAGCTTAGGAATGCCAAAACCAGACCTTGGCCTTAAGGATACAGGTTCAGCAGACCCAGGCAGCATAGCTGTAGGTGCAGAGGGAGTCTGTGCAGACCCAGTTTTTCACTCTAGTGGAGCATCTGAAGATTGTGGTTGCCCTAGCACTCCAGTGATGGAGAGGGCCAGTTATTTCCTGCAAAAGCTCACTCCCTGTGCTAATGTGGAAGCATTCCTGACAGTGTTCAAAACGCATGGTCAAGAGAGAGGTGGCCTCAGAACCAATGGGTCAGTCTCACCACCACATTCCTGTCAGGGGAACTGCAGAAGGCCTACTATGACCTGCCACCAGCTGGCACCAAGGATTATGCAATGCTAAACAGGAGAGATCTTGGCCCACCTTGGAGTGACTGTTGCTGTCCCGGCAGACCCAATACATTGTTGGAGGTATCGGGCCAGCCAGTCACCATGTCCCAAAAGCAACTGCAACTTGCCACAAAGTGGCTACAGCCAAAGTTTAAAAAAAAAACAAAAAAAAAAAACTCAGGATTGGGGAACCGGTCATCGTGGACCACTACTGATGACCCCTACTTGAGGGTGCCGACTAGTGAGCTTCAGCGTTGGGTCAGCCATGGGGAACCCTAGTCGATGGACCTACTGGTGGAGTTGGTGGAATGGTACACCATGGTGGAGAAACTACTTGGACCTGCCAAATCCTGAGGAGCATTGCTAGTGCAGATAACAAGGCCATCACTAAACCTGGGAACCAGCTTTCACAAGTCAGGGGGCTACCACTCCAGTGTCTCAGAGTTCTACTCTTGCATGAGAAAATGAGAACATGCTGTACTAGCGGTTTTACTCCCGGGGTCATATCCAAGCTCAGTGTCCCTGCAGGAGAAACCCATGGAATGCAGAGCAATATGGAGGGTACCCTGTGCTGCCAACCTAGTATGTGGCAATTTAAATATGATGGAGTGTCCCTCTCCATTGACCTTTTGTGACAAATAGGACATGTGGGGAGAAGTCAGAGGCAACCAGCACTGGATACCAGCCATAAGGCTGTTTGTTTTTTAAGCCCCCAAAAAGTCTCTTCAGCCTTTTCATTCCACTTGACCATGACTGACTTACTCTTTGTCAAGTCAGTCAGTGGTGCAGCAATAGTGGGCAGCACAGTGGTGTAGTGGTTAGCACTTTCACCTAGCAGCAAAAGGGTCACTGGTTCAAATCCCGACCACGACACCATCTGCCTGGAGTTTGCATGTTCTGCCTGTGTGGGTTTCCTCCGGGTACTCCGATTTCTTTCCACACTCCAAAGACATGCTGGTAGGTTAATTGGATTGTCCAAAATTGGCCCAGTATATATGTGTCCCAAGCGTGTCAAGATCCTACGGGGTAAAATGACCGCACCAGCCAGCAAGACACTGGCTGCAAAAAGCGCCTTGAGGCGATTCAGTTCGCATTGTAGCGCTATACAAGTCTTTCACTACATCCTGGCCAGTAAAAAGGAGCTAGATTAAGAAGACCAATATCTCCCTGCTCACTATGGTCATACGCATCGAGGCCCACGGGTAAGACTGTGTTTATTAACATTGTATAATAATAATAATAGTTGATGACAAATGGAGGGTAGTACCCAACTATGTCTAGGAACACTAAGACCTCTTTGTGACAGGGCAAGAACAAGCCTGACTGGCATCCAACTTGTTCACCTGAGGCACCCCCAAACCCCTACCCACAATGTACCCCATATAATTAGTCTCTTACAATACAATGGCACACTTTTCTAGATTAAATGAGAACTCCTCCTGCTTTTTTTTTTTTTTTTTTAAATACAAAAACTCTTTTATTGAGAAGTAAGAAACAATACAATCCAAAAGAGACCTCATAAAAGATATGAGTTGGGGACCTTAGAGTGTAAGCTCCTTCAGGGTAGGGACTGATGTGAATGTACAATGTATATGAAAAGTGCTGAGTAAATTGACGGCGCTATATAAGTACCTGAAATAAATGTCAAATTAGATCTGAAATGTATGTCCCTAGAACACCTGACGGTGCTCCCTGCATGTTGGGCCTCTGTATGTGGCCAGGCTGTGGAAAAGTCTCCCACATGTGGTATCGCCATACTCAGGAGTCATAGCAGAATGTGTTTTGGGGTGTGATTTTTGATATGTAGATGCCATGTGTTAGAAATATTGTATAAAAGGACAACTTTGTAAAAAAAAAAAAAAAAAAATTAAAAACTTTTATTTTATTTTCTTTCCACATTTTCCAAAAACTTGTGGGAAAAAAATGACATGTTCAAAAAATTATGCCTCATAGATTTTTACATTGGGGTGTTTTCTTTCCAAAATAGAGTCATTTTTTTGGGGGGGGGGTTTCCATTGTCCTGGTGCTCCAGGGCCTTCAAAAGTGTAAGAGGTAGTCAAAAAATGATATGTGTACAGGCAGTCCCCCGAGTTGCGAACGACTCCTACTTACAAATGGAGGCGGTGTGCCACTGCTGGCAGCTTGCGCTCCACGCTGGTCCCGGAAATCGCTGAGTAGCCATCTTACAGAACGGGACACATCTCACACTGTAGTACTACATGTACTGCACGCCCCGCATGCCCAGAAGCACCCGGAACACCCCACATTGCACAGCCAGAAGCGCCTGGCTGGAGTTACACTTAAAAGGTACCGTTCCGACTTACGAACAAATTTGACATAGGAACAAACCTACAGGCCCTAGTTCGTTCGTAACTCGGGGACTGCCTGTATTTTATGTCTCTAGAACACCCGATGGTGCTCCCTGCATGGTGGACCTCTCTATGTGGCCACGCTGTGTAAAAGTTTCACACGTGGTATCGCCATACTCAGGAGGAGTAGAATGTGTCTTGAGGTGTAATTTGTGGTATGCATATGCTGTGTGTAAAAAATAACCTGTTAATATCACAATTTTGTGAGGAGAAAAAAATAAATAAAAAAAAATCTTAAAATTTTGCAAAGAATTGTGGGAAAAATGTACAACAACTTTAAAAAAAACTCACCATGCCTCTTTCTAAATACCTTGGAATGTCTACTTTCCAAAAAGGGTTCATTTGGGGGTTATTTGTACTGTCCTGGCTTGTTAGGGTCTCAAGAAGTGAGCTCAGCCGTCAGTACATCAGAGGGGATCATTTTTCGATGATTGGCACCATAGCCTGTAGACTCTATAACTTTCACAAAGACTAAATAATATACACTGATTTGGGTTATTTTTACCAAAGATATGTAGCTGTATAACTTTTGGCCAAAATTTATAAAGAAAAATTACTAAATTTGCAAAATTTTATGACAAAGAAAAATACATTTTTTACCAATTTTTTTTTTTTTTTTTCATTCATCATGCAAAAAAATTAAAAACCCAGGGAGCTGATCGAACAACACCAAAAGAAATCTCTATTTGTGTGAAAAAAAAGGACATCATTTCATATGGGTACAGTGTTGCATTCAAAATATGAGAGCACCTCAAGCTGAAAATTGGCCTGGTTAGGAAGGGGATTTAAGTGCCCAGTGGGCAAGTGGTTAAATAATTCCCTAGCTCTTGTTTTGGAGGAGGTCTTCCTCAGGACTGCTTCTGGATGGCTTGGTGCATAATCGAGCACCACAGGATATATTAGTGACCCTTGGCAGATGTTATCACATCCATCAGAAAAAGCTCAAAACAATACTTCCACTATAGACAGAGGTACCAAGGGGTTTCTAAAACGCTGTACCACTTCACCTCAGCAGAAATTCTGCCCATTAGAACTGGTCTGTTATCTGTGCCTCTGTTTTCTCAGCCCCCCCCCCCCCCCCAGGTGACCTCTCCATGTGTCATTGTGAGCCAAGTCGAGGCTGGGAGAGCAATAACCGGTGAGACCACTTCCTCTGACTTTGGTAAATCGATATAGCAACTCACTATTGACCACAAAAGTGTGGAGACCTCCTTTCGGCTTCAGGCACCTTTGTTTTCCATTAAATCACAGTGACTTGTTCTCTGGCATATTTTTAATGTGGGGTCCTGCGTTTGGGGGGCACCAAATGCTCCCCTTGACACTTTAAAGTCAGGATGCACAGAACCAGAGGAACCTCATCCTCCTTGGACATAGCCTGTATTGGGGAAGTTTCTTCTACATCCTTTCCAATGACCTGCATAAGAGAGATACCCCCCATAATGTCCATCCCTCAATGTCCAGACCTTCAAAAGGAACAGAACGCTAACCATGTTCAGGCATGTATCTGGATACAACATGACCTCCTGGGTAACCATTCCAAAAAGGTAGTAGTGATAGTCACTGGTATCAGTGGGTATTCTTTAATGTCCCCATGTATGCATACTACCTTTAGGGTATTCGTTTGGAGTCTTTTCTCCAATTTACTCTGGTATGGATGAGGGTTACCCAATAATGCCTGGACATGGTGTTTCACCCGGATGTCATGGAAATTCTGGAAGACGGCTGAGGCATTACACAAGCCAATAAGGGCATTACAAGATATTCATAATGCCCGTCTCGGGTGTTTAAAGCTGTTTTCCTATGCATTACCCTCTCAAATCCCGATCAGATTGTATGCTCAACGGAGGTCGAACTTAGTAAAAATTTGAGCATCTCAAAGCCTGCCAAAAAGTTCTGAATTCAAGGGTAGCGGGTACCGAGTCTTAATTGTGATGGCATTGAGACCTCTATAACCACTTCAATACCATGCACTTATACACCTTCCTGCCCTAGCCAATTTTGAGCTTTCAGCGCTGTCGCAATTTGAATGACAATTGCGCGGTCATGCAACACTGTACCCAAACAATTTTTTTATCATTTTGTTCCCACAAATAGAGCTTTCTTTTGGTGGTATTAAATCTCCTCTGCGATTTTTAATTTTTTGCACAACAAATAAAAAAGGAGCGGAAATTTTGAAAAAAACTAAGTTTTTCTTTGTTTCTGTTAATTTTTTTTTTGTAAATAAGTACCTTTTCTACTTCAATGACGGGCACTGACAAGGCGACGCTGATGGGCACCAATGAGGCGGCACCGATGGGCACTGATAGGTGGGCACTTATGGGCAGAGATGGGCACTGGTAGGTGGCACTGATGACACTGGTAGGTGGCACTGATGACACTGGTAGGTGGCACTGATGACACTGGTAGGTGGCATTGCTGGGCATCACATGCCATGATGGTGCCAGTCAGTGCCCATTTGTGGGCACTGATTGGCACGTTTTGTTTGTATTTGTGCATGTGGATGGCCATGGGGGACTTACCTGGCCATCCACATGCTTGGGCCTTCCCTGGTGGTCCTGGGGGGCTTCCCTGGTGGTCCAGGGTGGGTATCTGAGGGGGGGCTGCGCTTATAAACAATCAGCGCGAACCCCCCCTGTCAGGAGAGCCGCCGATCGGCTCTCCTCTACTTGCGTCTGTCAGACGCGAGTGAGGAAGAGCCGATCAACGGCTCTTCCTGTTTACATCGTGATCAGCCGTGATTGGACACGGCTGATCACGTGGTAAAAAGCCTCCGCCGGAGGCTCTTTACCTAGATCAGTGTAGCGGCGTGTCAGACTGACACACAGCTCCACCGATCGCCGCGATGCGCGCCCCCCCGGGCGCGCGGCGGCTGTTATCCCGCAGGACGTCATATGACGTCCAGTGTGGATAACGGAACCACTTCCTGGATGTCAACTGTCTATTGACTGGGCGGGAAGTGGATAATCAATGCAGGGCCGGAGTGTACCAGGGGCGCACCTAGAGCATTTGGCACCTGGGGCGGATCCTATATCTGGCACCCCCCCTACATTAAAATGTAAAAACACCCTACTGTGCCCCCTGTATCCTTCAATATCTCTTTGTCACTACTGTGTACCCCCTTCTCCACAACTGCACCCCTTTACATTATACAGCCCCATGCACCTCTGGACCCCTTTACAGTACACTGCACCCTGCATCACTGGACCCCCCCTTTACATTACACAGCACCCTGCATCACTGGACCCCTTTACATTACACAGCACCCTGCATCTCTGGACCCCCTGCATGTTACACAGACCCCCCTTCAGTGTATCCCCTGTTCAGTGCAGACACCCCCGTTCAGTGCAGCGCCCCTTCAGTGTAGCCCTGTTGAGTGCAGACCCCCCCCTTCTGTGTAGCCCCCGTTCAGTACCTCAGGATCAACGCAGCGCCGCGGCGGCACATGCACAGCAGGTCCCCTCCCCCCGTTTACACATAAACAGAGAGGAGGGGGAGGCGGCTTCACTCTGCTGCTCGTGCTCGGCTGTGCCTGTGTGTGACATCCGGGATCGCACAAACACAGCCCGCGAGACGAGGGAATGGTAGGTGCAGCATGTCACGCTGCACCCCCCCCCCCCGCATCGCGATTCAGCACTAGTCTCTTCCTGCCTATGCCTGTCACTGCGGCTCTGCCTAAACCCACGGCGCTGCCACCACGGGTGTAGTACAATCGCGGAGGGAGATGCCGACCTGACACCCCCCCCAGTGTGTGGTACCCGGGCAGCGGCCCGCCCCCCCATATAGTATGCCTCTGGAGTGTACCATCCTTTGTCTCCATAAAGAAGACGGCAGCCCCAGCTGCAGAATTGGACTTTTGGATAAATCCTTTCTGCAGATTTTCTTGGACGTACTCGGACATGGGTTGAGTCTCAGGGATGGAGAGGGTAGAATCGACCTTGGGGTGGATTAGTCCCAGGTTGCAGGTCAATGGCACAATTGTAGGGGTGATGAGGAGGCAAACTATCAGCAGCTTTTATTAAAAAGGGGTCTTGAAAGGTTTGATAAGTCCAAGGGAGTATTGGAGAGGTGATGACCTCAGCCACAGGTACACAAGAGAGATACGTCTGATGGCATTGTGACCACCATGACAACATTTGGGCAGAGTTCCAATCTAGATAGGGCAAGTGTTGCTGCAACCATGGAAGTTCAAGAATAATGGGACTTGAAGACTTAGGAAGGAGATTCTCACGATGAAGAATGTCAACATGCATAGTTACATAGTAGGTGAGGTTGGAAAAAAATAAAAATAAAAAATACAAGTCCGTTAAGCCCAACCTATATGTGTGATTATATGTCAGTATTACATTGTATATCCCTGTATGTTGTGGTCGTTCAGGTGCTTATCTAATAGTTTTTTTGAAACTATTGATGCTCCCCGCTGAGACCACCGCCTGTTGAAGGGAATTCCACATCCTTGCCGCTCTTACAGTAAAGAACCCTCTACGTAGTTTAAGGTTAAACCTCCTTTCTTCTAATTTTATTGAGTGGCCGCGTGTCTTATTAAAATCCCTTCCATGAAAAAGTTTTATCCCTATTGTGGGGTCACCAGTACGGTATTTGTACATTTAAATCATATCCCCTCTCAAGCGTCTCTTCTCCAGAGAGAATAAGTTCAGAGCTCACAACCTTTCTTCATAACTAATATCCTCCAGACCCTTTATTAGCTTTGTTGCCCTTTTTTGTACTCACTCCATTTCCAGTACATCCTCCCTGAGGACTGGTGCCCAGAACTGGACAGCATACTCCAGGTGCGGCCGGACCAGAGTCTTGTAGAGCGGGAGAACTATCATTTTACCTCTGGAGTTATTCTCCTTTTTAATGAATGCCAATATTCTGTTTGCTTTGTTAGCAGCAGCTTGCCATTGCTGAGCCTATCATCTACTAGGACCCCCAGGTTCTTTTCCATCCTAGATTCCCCCCAGAGGTTCTCCCCCCAGTATATAGATTGCATTCATATTTTTGCCACCAAAATGCATTATTTTACATTTTTCTACATTGAACCTTATTTGCCATGTAGTTGCCCACCCCATTAATTTGTTCAGATCTTCTTGCAAGGTTTCCACATACTGCAGAGAAGTTATTCTTCTGCTTAGCTTTGTGTCGTCCGCAAATACAGAGATTGCACTGCTTACCCCATCCTCCAGGTCGTTTATGAACAAATTAAACATGATTGGTCCCAGCACAGAACCCTGGGGGACCCCACTACCCACCCCCGACCATTCCGAGTACTCCCCATTTATCACCACCCTCTGAACTCACCCTTGTAGCCAGTTATGGAGGTAGTTTGAAACCATAGGGGTTCCAAGGCCAAGGTAGAGCCATCGACTGCAGATACTAAAAAAAAAGGGCATTGTCAAGGGAATGAAAGGAATGCCTAATTCAGCAGCCAATGACTGCTTGATGAAGTTCCCAGCTGCCCCAGAGTCCACATATGCAGAAACTTTGTACAAGTTCAGGGCCCAATGATTGGATACAGGCATGAAAAAAAACAACACACACACACACACACACACACACGAGGGAATGTGGCAGAATTTAGGTTCTGATCTAGATCAACTTCCTTTCGAGCAACCTAGACCCAAGAGTTTCCCAGATGGACATGACAGGACAATTTATGACCGTTAGCCCCCCAGTAAAGACATAGGCAGAGTCTCGGGTGATGCAACTGCTCCTGTGGAGCGAGGTGAATCTGGCCAAATTGCATAGGTTCTTCAGATGCTGGGATAGGTTGTTCAGGAGCTTTATGGAAAACAGGAGCTAAGCTAAACCCTGCCAAAAGATAGCACTAAGGGCCTCATTATTAGATTTACGAAGCCAAGGTGCGAAACTGAACTGCATCTTGACCAACAGTCATCCCGCCTCGATGAAGCTGAATGAGAGCTCCAGCAGTGGATGAGGCCCTGCCTGGCACATCAAAAGGTTTTGCAGAAAGCTTGCGAGAAGTCAGAGAGACTTGAAACCCTAGAGTCTTGGCTCTCTCACGGTGACCAGGCCCAAGCCAGAGCATCTGCCGAAAGGAGTGATATCATGTGCGCCATCTTGGAACAATCATTAGGAAAATGGAAAAGGCAAAGTGAATCGAGCACCGATCGATGAAGCGCCGAAAAGCTTTAGAATCACCAGAAAAGTGAGGTGGTGAAGGCAGATGAAGTTTGAAAGGACTACCCTCTACTGGAGGGACAGCGGGAGATGGAGCATCAGAAACTGGAACAAGAGCTGAAACATAGGGTGAGGAAGTGGACACAACCTGTAGCTGATTCAAATGAAAGGAAGGTTCCTGCAGACACTGCATAATTCATTTTTGATGGGCCTGCTGGACATCAACTCTCTGCGCCAAACACTGAAGTTGCTCCAGAAGAGACTGCAGTGTCTTCCAGGAGCTCATGGCTTGAGCAAACTGTCAAGCATCTGTAGTAGTGAGCCCTTTTAGATCGCCAACTGGGGTGTGGAGTCTATTTCCGCCTTACTTTTTCACCAGAGCCCCCAGTGGTGGGAATGGATTTGCAGCAAGCTGGAACCGGGTCGTAGTCCCCAGGGACACTCAAACTGACAATGCAGAGACCCCACTCGTGTGCAGAGTACAAATAGCAGGAGACAAGAGGAACTCCAGGAGACAAGACAAGGTCAAGACAGGCATCAAACAAACATAGATGGTGAATGAAGCCAGGGTCGGTACACGGGTAGTCAAGCACAGGATACACAAGTAACAAGTGAACAGGAGCTCAGAGAAGTGTGAAGTTGCTCAGGCTACACTGGACAGGTCTTATACTGGCAAGGAAACTAGGAGGGGGCAGGAAGTGGAAGGGAAGGAAATAAAAGCCCACTACTCATAGTTGAGCACAGCCTAACCACACACATGAAGGAATCAGGGTAGAAAAAGCAATACAACCAGGAGGTAAGAATATACAGGCAGGAAACTGCAGGCTAACTTGTGACAATGTCATTTGTTTGACTATTCCTTGCCTATTAGCCAAAACTGATTTTTAACATTCAGCTCTCAGACTTTACTCAATGGGGTTCAAATTTGGCACAAAACTTTACCAACGATCTGCGGACCTGCCCTGAACTTTGTCTCACCACTTATTATATAAGAGATAACAGCCAAAAAATTCTATAGTGGCTGGACAGAATATAAGCACCTTGGTGAGGTGTGTTACTAAAGCTGGAGCACTCAGAATCTGGTGCAGCCCTGCATGGGAGCCAATCAGATTCTAAACTTCAGATTGTTCAATTAAGCTTTGGCAATGATACCTGGAAGCTGATTGGTTTCTATGCAGAGCTGCACCAGGATTTTGCACTCTCCAGTTTTAGTAAATAATGTTCTATGCAAGCTGCTCAGTTAAAGGGATACAGGAGAGGCAGGTTTTATCTTGCAATAAATTTCAGGTTGTATTATCCAAGTTATAATAGTCAGAAATATTTTATAGCGGCAGGATGGTATTGTAAGCAGAGTGCATAAGCCACAAATAAAGAGGGAGAGATGAGGCCGGTTTTATCTGGAAATATACATTGCGGTGTATTGTCTGAAATAGCAGGAAACATGTTATAGGCTGGATAAGCCACTTATTTGGGCTGTAATATAAGAGGGTGAGATGCAGTGGTTTTTTTCTTGAATACAAATTAGAGTGTATTTTCTGAGAGACAACAATCAAGGATATATTAGAATATTTGGACAGTGTGTAAGCTGCTTGGTTAAACCACAACTGCAGGAGAGGAGTGTGGAGGGTATGACAGTGGGCGGTATGTACAGGAGAGGAGTTGCAGATGGTATGACAGTGGGCAGTATGTACAGGAGAGGAGTGTGGGGGGTATGACAGTGGGCAGTATGTACAGGAGAGGAGTGTGGAAGATATGACAGTGGGCAGTATGTACAGGAGAGGAGTGTGGAGGGTATGACAGTGGGCGGTATGTACAGGAGAGGAGTGCGGAGGGTATGACAGTGGGCGGTATGTACAGGAGAGGAGTGTGGAGGGTATGACAGTGGGCGGTATGTACAGGAGAGGAGTGTGGAGGGTATGACAGTGGGCGGTATGTACAGGAGAGGAGTGTGGGGGATATGACAGTGGGCGGTATGTACAGGAGAGGAGTGTGGGGGATATGACAGTGAGCGGTATGTACAGGAGAGGAGTGTGGAGGATATGACAGTGAGCACTATGTACAGGAGAGGAGTGTGGAGGACATGACAGTGGGCGGTATGTACAGGAGAGGAGTGTGGAGGGTATGACAGTGGGCGGTATGTACAGGAGAGGAGTGTGGAGGGTATGACAGTGGGCGGTATGTACAGGAGAGGAGTGTGGGGGGTATGACAGTGAGCGGTATGTACAGGAGAGGAGTGTGGAGGGTATGACAGTGGGCGGTATGTACAGGAGAGGAGTGTGGAGGATATGACAGTGGGCGGTATGTACAGGAGAGGAGTGTGGGGGGTATGATAGTGAGCGGTATGTACAGGAGAGGAGTGTGGAGGGCATGACAGTGGGCGGTATGTGCAGGAGAGGAGTGTGGAGGGTATGACAGTGAGCGGTATGTACAGGAGAGGATTGTGGAGGATATGACAGTGGGCGGTATGTAGAGGAGTGTGGAGGGTATGACAGTGAGCAGTATGTACAGGAGAGGAGTGTGGAGGGTATGACAGTGGGCGGTATGTACAGGAGAGGAGTGTGGAGGGTATGACAGTGAGCGGTATGTACAGGAGAGGAGTGTGGAGGATATGACAGTGGGCGGTATGTACAGGAGAGGAGTGTGGAGGGTATGACAGTGGGCGGTATGTACAGGAGAGGAGTGTGGAGGATATGACAGTGGGCGGTATGTACAGGAGAGGAGTGTGGGGGGTATGATAGTGAGCGGTATGTACAGGAGAGGAGTGTGGAGGATATGACAGTGGGCGGTATGTACAGGAGAGGAGTGTGGAGGGTATGACAGTGGGCGGTATGTACAGGAGAGGAGTGTGGAGGATATGACAGTGGGCGGTATGTACAGGAGAGGAGTGTGGGGGGTATGATAGTGAGCGGTATGTACAGGAGAGGAGTGTGGAGGGTATGACAGTGAGCGGTATGTGCAGGAGAGGAGTGTGGAGGGTATGACAGTGAGCGGTATGTACAGGAGAGGATTGTGGAGGATATGACAGTGGGCGGTATGTAGAGGAGTGTGGAGGGTATGACAGTGAGCAGTATGTACAGGAGAGGAGTGTGGAGGGTATGACAGTGGGCGGTATGTACAGGAGAGGAGTGTGGAGGGTATGACAGTGAGCGGTATGTACAGGAGAGGAGTGTGGAGGATATGACAGTGGGCGGTATGTACAGGAGAGGAGTGTGGAGGGTATGACAGTGGGCGGTATGTACAGGAGAGGAGTGTGGAGGATATGACAGTGGGCGGTATGTACAGGAGAGGAGTGTGGAGGGTATGACAGTGAGCAGTATGTACAGGAGAGGAGTGTGGAGGATATGACAGTGGGCGGTATGTACAGGAGAGGAGTGTGGAGGGTATGACAGTGGGCGGTATGTACAGGAGAGGAGTGTGGAGGATATGACAGTGGGCGGTATGTACAGGAGAGGAGTGTGGGGGGTATGATAGTGAGCGGTATGTACAGGAGAGGAGTGTGGAGGGTATGACAGTGAGCGGTATGTGCAGGAGAGGAGTGTGGAGGGTATGACAGTGAGCGGTATGTACAGGAGAGGATTGTGGAGGATATGACAGTGGGCGGTATGTAGAGGAGTGTGGAGGGTATGACAGTGGGCGGTATGTACAGGAGAGGAGTGTGGAGGGTATGACAGTGAGCGGTATGTACAGGAGAGGAGTGTGGAGGATACAGGGTTCATACACATTTTTACCAATCAAATTCCATGACTTTTCCATGACTTCACGTAAATATTCATGCCCTTATGTTTCATGAAATGTCTATGTATACATGTTAAATAAGAAGAAAATCCATGTCACACCCAGCATATTTTTACTAATATAAATTAGGGCTGTTACTGATTAAAATTTTTGTGTTCGATTAATCTTTTTTTTTAATCGATTAAACGACTAATTTTGATTAATTAATTATAACGCACATACAGATGCAACTACTTTTAGCTGATTTCCTTGCATTGCAACTCTGCATTAGTCAGTGGTAAATGTGGTATAAACACTATATACAATCACCCGACACTAGTTAGTTTCCACAATCCATGACTTAACTTCACAGCTCACACAAATAAATTCAAACTATAGCACTGACGTAAGTACAGTACAGTACAGACACCCCCAGTGCAGACCTCCCAGTACAGACACCCCCAGTGCAAACCTCCCAGCACAGACACCCCCAGTAGTACAGAAACCCCCAGTGCAGACACCCCCAGTGCAGACTAGAGGTCGACCGATATATCGGCTGGCCGATATATCGGCCGATATTTAGGCATTTTTGATAAATCGGCTTTGGCCGATTAATATCAAAACTGGCCGATATTATTCACTGGCTGCACTTCCTCCCCCCTCCTCCTCCCTCCTCCACACTTCTCCACACTCAGCAGCATCAAGCGCCGTGCTGTGTGTGTGTGTGTGAAACTGAAAGTAAGAGGAGAGAGAGAGGATGTGTCAGCTTGATGTCGGGGGTGGGCGGGACCCAGCAGATATTACACCAGCCAATGGGATGGTATCTGGGCGGGCCACTACGTCTAAAGCAGCCCAATCATTGGCTGGTGTAATTTAGCTGCTGGCCCGCCCACCCCCACATCGAGCTCAATTCTAACAGCTCTCTCCCTCTCTCTCTCTCCTCTCTGTCAGTTTCACACATTACACTCGGCTTAGTGTGAAACCTGCCAGTGCCCCAAGCCAGTGCCATCTGTCAGTGCCCAAGCCAGTGCCATCTGTCAGTGCCCCCAGCCAGTGCCATCTGTCAGTGCCCCCAGCCAGTGCCACCCAAATCAGTGCCCCCAGCCAGTGCCACCCAAATCAGTGCCCCCAGCCAGTGCCATCTGTCAGTGCCCCCAGCCAGTGCCATCTGTCAGTGCCCCCAGCCAGTGCCATCTGTCAGTGCCCAAGCCAGTGCCATCTGTCAGTGCCCCAGCCAGTGCCCCCAGCCAGTGCCATCTGTCAGTGCCCCCAGCCAGTGCCCCCAGCCAGTGCCATCTGTCAGTGCCCAAGCCAGTGCCATCTGTCAGTGCCCCCAGCCAGTGCCATCTGTCAGTGCCCCCAGCCAGTGCCATCTGTCAGTGCCCCCAGCCAGTGCCATCTGTCAGTGCCCCCAGCCAGTGCCATCTGTCAGTGCCCCCAGCCAGTGTCAGTGTCACCGCCTATCGGTGCCATCTGTCAGTGCCACCAGCCAGTGTCAATCAGGGCCATCTGTCAGTGCCACCCAAATCAGTGCCACCGCCAATCGGTGCCATCTATCAGTGCCACAGCCAGTGCCATCTGTCAGTGCCCCCAGCCAGTGCCACCAGCCAGTGCCATCTGTCAGTGCCACAAGCCAGTGCCAATCGGTGCCATCTGTCAGTGCCACCGCCAATCAGTGCCATCTGTCAGTGCCACCGCCAATCAGTGCCATCTGTCAGTGCCACCAGCCAGTGCCAACCAGTGTCACACGCCAGTGCCACCCAGTTCCAATTGCAAGTGCCACTGCCAATCAGTGCCATCTGTCCCAAACTAGTGCCATCTGTCCGTTCCAAACCAGTGCCCCCTGCTGCCAATCGGTGCCATCTGTCAGTTCCGAACCAGTACCACCTGCCAGTGCCATCTGTCAGTTCCAAACCAGTGCCATCTGTCAGTTCCAAACCAGTGCCACCTGCCAGTGCCAATAGAGCCATCTGTCAGTTCCAAACCAGTACCGCCAGCCAGTGCCACATGCCAGTGCCATCTGTCAGTTCCAAACCAGTGCCATCTGTCAGTTCCAATAGTGCCACCTGCCAGTGCCATCTGTCAGTTCCAAACCAGTGCCACCTGCCAGTTCCAAACCAGTGCCATCTGTACTGAGGACATCAAGTGTGTGCTAGAGTGACAGGAGTAAGCAGGAAGGAATGGAGTGGGTGAGGGTTTTTTTTTTTTTTTTTTTAATCGGCCTAAAATATCGGCCACAAAAATCGGCATCATATATCGGCCATCGGCCGCCCCAATTTCAAAATATCGGCATCGGCCAGAGAAAAACCCATATCGGTCGACCTCTAGTGCAGACCTCCCAGTACAGACACCCCCAGTGCAGACCTCCCAGTACAGACACCCCCAGTGCAGACCTCCCAGTACAGACACCCCCAGTGCAGACCTCCCAGTAGTACAGAAACCCCCAGTGCAGACACCCCCAGTGCAGATCTCCCAGTACAGACACCCCCCAGTGCAGGCACCCCCAGTAGTACAGACCTCCCAGTACAGACACGCCCCAGTAATGCAGGCAGACACCCCCAGTAATGCAGGCACCCCCCCTTACAGACCTCAGAACAGCAATACACGGCGCGGTGTGTGTCCCTTGAGTTCTTGCTGACGTCAGCGTGCCGCTAAGCCGCCAATAGGCTGCTGCCGGGTGTACCAAGATGGCCGCGGCTCCGGAGCTAGGCCGAAGCCGCGGCCTTTCCTAATGGCCGAGGCTCCGGAGCGCTCCGCGGATCGCGCCGTGTGCCGATCAAAACAGGATGACCTGTTCGGATCACGGATCGCTTACGATCCGTTGCACGACTAGTAGTGACTAAAATATTCCATGACTTTTCCAAAACTTAGTGGGGTTCAGTCATTTTCCAAAACTTTTCCAGGCCTGGAAAGTGCCATGTCAAAATCCCATGACTTTTCCAGGAATTTAATGACCGTACGAACCCTGAGGATATGACAGTGGGCGTATGTAGAGGAGTGTGGAGGGTATGACAGTGAGCGGTATGCACAGGAGAGGAGTGTGGGGGTTATGATAGTGAGCGGTATGTACAGGAGAGGAGTGTGGAGGGCATGACAGTGGGCGGTATGTGCAGGAGAGGAGTGTGGAGGGTATGACAGTGGGCGGTATGTGCAGGAGAGGAGTGTGGAGGGTATGACAGTGAGCGGTATGTACAGGAGAGGAGTGTGGAGGATATGACAGTGGGCGGTATGTACAGGAGAGGAGTGTGGAGGATATGACAGTGGGCGGTATGTACAGGAGAGGAGTGTGGAGGATATGACAGTGGGCGGTATGTACAGGAGAGGAGTGTGGAGGATATGACAGTGGGCGGTATGTACAGGAGAGGAGTGTGGAGGGTATGACAGTGGGCGGTATGTAAAGGAGAGGAGTGTGGAGGATATGACAGTGGGCGGTATGTATAGGAGAGGAGTGTGGAGGGTATGACAGTGGGCGGTATGTACAGGAGAGGAGTGTGGAGGATATGACAGTGGGCAGTATGTACAGGAGAGGAGTGTGGAGGATATGACAGTGGGCGGTATGTAGAGGAGTGTGGAGGGTATGACAGTGAGCGGTATGTACAGGAGAGGAGTGTGGAGGATATGACAGTGAGCGGTATGTACAGGAGAGGAGTGTGAAGGATATGACAGTGGGCAGTATGTACAGGAGAGGAGTGTGGAGGGTATGACAGTGGGCGGTATGTACAGGAGAGGAGTGTGGAGGGTATGACAGTGGGCGGTATGTACAGGAGAGGAGTGTGGAGGGTATGACAGTGGGCGGTATGTACAGGAGAGGAGTGTGGAGGGTATGACAGTGAGCAGTATGTACAGGAGAGGAGTGTGGAGGGTATGACAGTGGGCGGTATGTACAGGAGAGGAGTGTGGAGGGTATGACAGTGGGCAGTATGTACAGGAGAGGAGTGTGGAGGGTATGACAGTGGGCGGTATGTACAGGAGAGGAGTGTGGAGGATATGACAGTGGGCGGTATGTACAGGAGAGGAGTGTGGGGGGTATGACAGTGAGCGGTATGTACAGGAGAGGAGTGTGGAGGGTATGACATTGAGCAGTATGTAAAGGAGAGGAGTGTGGAGGGTATGACAGTGGGCGGTATCTACAGGAGAGGAGTGTGGAGGGTATGACAGTGGGCGGTATGTACAGGAGAGGAGTGTGGAGGGTATGACAGTGGGCGGTATGTACAGGAGAGGAGTGTGGAGGGTATGACAGTGGGCGGTATGTACAGGAGAGGAGTGTGGAGGGTATGACAGTGGGCAGTATGTACAGGAGAGGAGTGTGGAGGGTATGACAGTGGGCGGTATGTACAGGAGAGGAGTGTGGGGGGTATGACAGTGAGCGGTATGTACAGGAGAGGAGTGTGGAGGGTATGACAGTGGGCGGTATGTACAGGAGAGGAGTGTGGAGGGTATGACAGTGGGCGGTATGTACAGGAGAGGAGTGTGGAGGGTATGACAGTGGGCGGTATGTACAGGAGAGGAGTGTGGAGGGTATGACAGTGAGCGGTATGTACAGGAGAGGAGTGTGGAGGGTATGACAGTGAGCGGTATGTACAGGAGAGGAGTGTGGAGGAGATGACAGTGGGCGGTATGTACAGGAGAGGAGTGTGGAGGGTATGACAGTGGGCGGTATGTACAAGAGAGGAGTGTGGAGGATATGACAGTGAGCGGTATGTACAGGAGAGGAGTGTGGGGGGTATGACAGTGGGCGGTATGTACAGGAGAGGAGTGTGGACAGTGGGCGGTATGTACAGGAGAGGAGTGTGGGGGGTATGACAGTGGGCGGTATGTACAGGAGAGGAGTGTGGGGGGTATGACAGTGGGCGGTATGTACAGGAGAGGAGTGTGGAGGAGATGACAGTGAGCGGTATGTACAGAAGAGGAGTGTGGAGGGTATGACAGTGGGCGGTATGTACAGGAGAGGAGTGTGGGGGGTATGACAGTGGGCGGTATGTACAGGAGAGGAGTGTGGGGGGTATGACAGTGAGCGGTATGTACAGGAGAGGAGTGTGGAGGGTATGACAGTGGGCGGTATGTACAGGAGAGGAGTGTGGGGGGTATGACATTGAGCAATATGTAAAGGATAGGAGTGTGGAGGATATGACAGTGAGCGGTATGTACAGGAGAGGAGTGTGGGGGGTATGACAGTGGGCGGTATGTACAGGAGAGGAGTGTGGAGGATATGACAGTGGGCAGTATGTACAGGAGAGGAGTGTGGAGGGTATGACAGTGGGCGGTATGTACAGGAGAGGAGTGTGGAGGGTATGACAGTGGGCGGTATGTATAGGAGAGGAGTGTGGAGGGTATGACAGTGGGCGGTATGTACAGGAGAGGAGTGTTGAGGGTATGACAGTGAGCAGTATGTACAGGAGAGGAGTGTGGGGGGTATGACAGGGGGCGGTATGTACAGGAGAGGAGTGTGGAGGGTATGACAGGGGGCGGTATGTACAGGAGAGGAGTGTGGAGGGTATGACATTGAGCAGTATGTAAAGGAGAGGAGTGTGGAGGATATGACAGTGAGCGGTATGTACAGGAGAGGAGTGTGGGGGGTATGACAGTGGGCGGTATGTACAGGAGAGGAGTGTGGAGGGTATGACAGTGGGCGGTATGTATAGGAGAGGAGTGTGGAGGGTATGACAGTGGGCGGTATGTACAGGAGAGGAGTGTGGAGGATATGACAGTGGGCAGTATGTACAGGAGAGGAGTGTGGGGGGTATGACAGTGAGCAGTATGTACAGGAGAGGAGTGTGGGGGGTATGACAGGGGGCGGTATGTACAGGAGAGCAGTGTGGAGGGTATGACAGGGGGCGGTATGTACAGGAGAGGAGTGTTGAGGGTATGACAGTGAGCAGTATGTACAGGAGAGGAGTGTGGGGGGTATGACAGGGGGCGGTATGTACAGGAGAGGAGTGTGGAGGGTATGACAGGGGGCGGTATGTACAGGAGAGGAGTGTGGAGGGTATGACATTGAGCAGTATGTAAAGGAGAGGAGTGTGGAGGATATGACAGTGAGCGGTATGTACAGGAGAGGAGTGTGGGGGGTATGACAGTGGGCGGTATGTACAGGAGAGGAGTGTGGAGGGTATGACAGTGGGCGGTATGTACAGGAGAGGAGTGTGGAGGGGATGACAGTGGGCGGTATGTACAGGAGAGGAGTGTGGAGGGTATGACAGTGGGCGGTATGTACAGGAGAGGAGTGTGGGGGGTATGACAGTGGGCGGTATGTACAGGAGAGGAGTGTGGGGGGTATGACAGTGGGCGGTATGTACAGGAGAGGAGTGTGGGGGGTATGTACAGGAGAGGAGTGTGGGGGGTATGACAGTGGGCGGTATGTACAGGAGAGGAGTGTGGAGGGTATGACATTGAGCAGTATGTAAAGTAGAGGAGTGTGGAGGATATGACAGTGAGCGGTATGTACAGGAGAGGAGTGTGGAGGGTATGACAGGGGGCGGTATGTACAGGAGAGGATTGTGGAGGGTATGACATTGAGCAGTATGTAAAGGAGAGGAGTGTGGAGGATATGACAGTGAGCAGTATGTAAAGGAGAGGAGTGTGGAGGATATGACAGTGGGCGGTATGTACAGGAGAGGAGTGTGGGGGGTATGACAGTGAGCGGTATGTACAGGAGAGGAGTGTGGAGGGTATGACAGTGGGCGGTATGTACAGGAGAGGAGTGTGGAGGATATGACAGTGGGCGGTATGTACAGGAGAGGAGTGTGGAGGGTATGACAGGGGGCGGTATGTACAGGAGAGGAGTGTGGAGGGTATGACATTGAGCAGTATGTAAAGGAGAGGAGTGTGGAGGATATGACAGTGAGCGGTATGTACAGGAGAGGAGTGTGGGGGGTATGACAGTGGGCGGTATGTACAGGAGAGGAGTGTGGAGGATATGACAGTGGGCGGTATGTACAGGAGAGGAGTGTGGGGGGTATGACAGTGGGCGGTATGTACAGGAGAGGAGTGTGGGGGGTATGACAGTGGGCGGTATGTACAGGAGAGGAGTGTGGAGGGTATGACATTGAGCGGTATGTAAAGGAGAGGAGTGTGGAGGATATGACAGTGGGCGGTATGTACAGGAGAGGAGTGTGGGGGGTATGACAGTGAGCGGTATGTACAGGAGAGGAGTGTGGAGGGTATGACAGTGGGCGGTATGTACAGGAGAGGAGTGTGGAGGATATGACAGTGAGCGGTATGTACAGGAGAGGAGTGTGGAGGATATGACAGTGGGCGGTATGTACAGGAGAGGAGTGTGGAGGGTATGACAGTGGGCGGTATGTACAGGAGAGGAGTGTGGAGGGTATGACAGTGGGCGGTATGTACAGGAGAGGAGTGTGGAGGATATGACAGTGAGCGGTATGTACAGGAGAGGAGTGTGGAGGATATGACAGTGGGCGGTATGTACAGGAGAGGAGTGTGGAGGGTATGACAGTGGGCGGTATGTACAGGAGAGGAGTGTGGAGGGTATGACAGTGGGCGGTATGTACAGGAGAGGAGTGTGGAGGATATGACAGTGGGCAGTATGTACAGGAGAGGAGTGTGGAGGATATGACAGTGAGCGGTATGTACAGGAGAGGAGTGTGGAGGGTATGACAGTGGGCGGTATGTATAGGAGAGGAGTGTGGAGGGTATGACAGTGAGCGGTATGTACAGGAGAGGAGTGTGGAGGGTATGACATTGAGCAGTATGTACAGGAGAGGAGTGTGGAGGGTATGACAGTGAGCGGTATGTACAGGAGAGGAGTGTGGAGGGTATGACAGTGGGCGGTATGTACAGGAGAGGAGTGTGGGGGGTATGACAGTGGGCGGTATGTACAGGAGAGGAGTGTGGAGGATATGACAGTGGGCGGTATGTACAGGAGAGGAGTGTGGGGGGTATGACAGTGAGCGGTATGTACAGGAGAGGAGTGTGGGCGGTATGTACAGGAGAGGAGTGCGGAGGGTATGACAGTGGGCGGTATGTACAGGAGAGGAGTGTGGAGGGTATGACAGTGAGCGGTATGTACAGGAGAGGAGTGTGGAGGGTATGACAGTGAGCGGTATGTACAGGAGAGGAGTGTGGAGGATATGACAGTGGGCGGTATGTACAGGAGAGGAGTGTGGGGGGTATGACAGTGGGCGGTATGTACAGGAGAGGAGTGTGGAGGATATGACAGTGGGCGGTATGTACAGGAGAGGAATGTGGAGGGTATGACAGTGAGCAGTATGTACAGGAGAGGAGTGTGGAGGGTATGACAGTGGGCATTATGTACAGGAGAGGAGTGTGGGGGGTATGACAGTGGGCGGTATGTACAGGAGAGGAGTGTGGGGGGTATGACAGTGGGCGGTATGTACAGGAGAGGAGTGTGGAGGATATGACAGTGGGCGGTATGTACAGGAGAGGAGTGTGGAGGGTATGACAGTGGGCGGTATGTACAGGAGAGGAGTGTGGGGGGTATGACAGTGGGCGGTATGTACAGGAGAGGAGTGTGGGGGGTATGACAGTGAGCGGTATGTACAGGAGAGGAGTGTGGAGGGGATGACAGTGGGCGGTATGTACAGGAGAGGAGTGTGGAGGGTAAGACAGTGGGCGGTATGTACAGGAGAGGAGTGTGGGGGGTATGACAGTGGGCGGTATGTACAGGAGAGGAGTGTGGGGGGTATGACAGTGAGCGGTATGTACAGGAGAGGAGTGTGGGGGGTATGACAGTGGGCGGTATGTACAGGAGAGGAGTGTGGGGGGTATGTACAGGAGAGGAGTGTGGGGGGTATGACAGTGGGCGGTATGTACAGGAGAGGAGTGTGGAGGGTAAGACAGTGGGCGGTATGTACAGGAGAGGAGTGTGGGGGGTATGACAGTGAGCGGTATGTACAGGAGAGGAGTGTGGAGGGGATGACAGTGGGCGGTATGTACAAGAGAGGAGTGTGGAGGGTAAGACAGTGGGCGGTATGTACAGGAGAGGAGTGTGGGGGGTATGACAGTGAGCGGTATGTACAGGAGAGGAGTGTGGGGGGTATGACAGTGGGCGGTATGTACAGGAGAGGAGTGTGGGGGGTATGACAGTGGGCGGTATGTACAGGAGAGGAGTGTGGAGGGTATGACAGTGAGCGGTATGTACAGGAGAGGAGTGTGGAGGGTATGACAGTGGGCAGTATGTACAGGAGAGGAGTGTGGAGGGTATGACAGTGGGCGGTATGTACAGGAGAGGAGTGTGGAGGGTATGACAGTGAGCGGTATGTACAGGAGAGGAGTGTGGAGGGGATGACAGTGAGCGGTATGTACAGGAGAGGAGTGTGGGGGGTATGTACAGGAGAGGAGTGTGGAGGGTATGACAGTGAGCGGTATGTACAGGAGAGGAGTGTGGAGGGGATGACAGTGAGCGGTATGTACAGGAGAGGAGTGTGGAGGGTATGACAGTGAGCGGTATGTACAGGAGAGGAGTGTGGAGGGTATGACAGTGGGCAGTATGTACAGGAGAGGAGTGTGGAGGGTATGACAGTGGGCAGTATGTACAGGAGAGGAGTGTGGAGGGTATGACAGTGGGCGGTATGTACAGGAGAGGAGTGTGGAGGGTATGACAGTGAGCGGTATGTACAGGAGAGGAGTGTGGAGGGTATGACATTGAGCAGTATGTACAGGAGAGGAGTGTGGAGGATATGACAGTGAGCGGTATGTACAGGAGAGGAGTGTGGAGGGTATGACAGTGGGCAGTATGTACAGGAGAGGAGTGTGGAGGGTATGACATTGAGCAGTATGTACAGGAGAGGAGTGTGGAGGGTATGACAGTGGGCGGTATGTACAGGAGAGGAGTGTGGAGGGTATGACAGTGAGCGGTATGTACAGGAGAGGAGTGTGGAGGGTATGACAGTGAGCGGTATGTACAGGAGAGGAGTGTGGAGGGTATGACAGTGAGCGGTATGTACAGGAGAGGAGTGTGGAGGGTATGACAGTGGGCGGTATGTACAGGAGAGGAGTGTGGAGGGGATGACAGTGAGCGGTATGTACAGGAGAGGAGTGTGGAGGGTATGACAGTGGGCGGTATGTACAGGAGAGGAGTGTGGAGGATATGACAGTGGGCGGTATGTACAGGAGAGGAGTGTGGAGGGTATGACAGTGGGCGGTATGTACAGGAGAGGAGTGTGGAGGGTATGACAGTGAGCGGTATGTACAGGAGAGGAGTGTGGGGGGTATGACAGTGGGCGGTATGTACAGGAGAGGAGTGTGGAGGGTATGACAGTGGGCGGTATGTACAGGAGAGGAGTGTGGAGGGTATGACAGTGGGCGGTATGTACAGGAGAGGAGTGTGGGGGGGTATGACAGTGGGCATTATGTACAGGAGAGGAGTGTGGAGGGTATGACAGTGGGCAGTATGTACAGGAGAGGAGTGTGGAGGGGATGACAGTGGGCGGTATGTACAGGAGAGGAGTGTGGAGGGTATGACAGTGGGCGGTATGTGCAGGAGAGGAGTGTGGAGGGTATGACAGTGGGCGGTATGTACAGGAGAGGAGTGTGGAGGGTATGACAGTGGGCAGTATGTACAGGAGAGGAGTGTGGAGGGGATGACAGTGGGCGGTATGTACAGGAGAGGAGTGTGGAGGATATGACAGTGGGCGGTATGTACAGGAGAGGAGTGTGGAGGATATGACAGTGGGCGGTATGTGCAGGAGAGGAGTGTGGAGGGTATGACAGTGGGCGGTATGTACAGGAGAGGAGTGTGGAGGGTATGACAGTGAGCAGTATGTACAGGAGAGGAGTGTGGAGGATATGACAGTGAGCGGTATGTACAGGAGAGGAGTGTGGAGGGTATGACAGTGGGCAGTATGTACAGGAGAGGAGTATGGAGGATATGACAGTGAGCGGTATGTACAGGAGAGGAGTGTGGGGGGTATGACAGTGGGCGGTATGTACAGGAGAGGAGTGTGGAGGATATGACAGTGGGCGGTATGTACAGGAGAGGAGTGTGGAGGGTATGACAGTGGGCGGTATGTACAGGAGAGGTGTGTGGAGGGTATGACAGTGGGCGGTATGTACAGGAGAGGAGTGTGGAGGGTATGACAGTGGGCAGTATGTACAGGAGAGGAGTGTGGAGGATATGACAGTGGGCAGTATGTACAGGAGAGGAGTGTGGAGGATATGACAGTGAGCGGTATGTACAGGAGAGGAGTGTGGGGGGTATGACAGTGGGCGGTATGTACAGGAGAGGAGTGTGGAGGATATGACAGTGGGCGGTATGTACAGGAGAGGTGTGTGGAGGGTATGACAGTGGGCGGTATGTACAGGAGAGGTGTGTGGAGGGTATGACAGTGGGCAGTATGTACAGGAGAGGAGTGTGGAGGGTATGACAGTGGGCGGTATGTACAGGAGAGGAGTGTAGGGGGTATGACAGTGGGCGGTATGTACAGGAGAGGTGTGTGGAGGATATGACAGTGGGCGGTATGTACAGGAGAGGAGTGTGGAGGATATGACAGTGGGCGGTATGTACAGGAGAGGAGTGTGGAGGGTATGACAGTGGGCAGTATGTACAGGAGAGGAGTGTGGGGGGTATGACAGTGAGCGGTATGTACAGGAGAGGAGTGTGGAGGGTATGACAGTGAGCGGTATGTACAGGAGAGGTGTGTGGAGGGTATGACAGTGGGCGGTATGTACAGGAGAGGTGTGTGGAGGGTATGACAGTGGGCAGTATGTACAGGAGAGGAGTGTGGAGGGTATGACAGTGGGCGGTATGTACAGGAGAGGAGTGTGGAGGGTATGACAGTGGGCAGTATGTACAGGAGAGGAGTGTGGAGGGTATGACAGTGGGCGGTATGTACAGGAGAGGAGTGTAGGGGGTATGACAGTGGGCGGTATGTACAGGAGAGGTGTGTGGAGGGTATGACAGTGGGCGGTATGTACAGGAGAGGAGTGTGGAGGATATGACAGTGGGCGGTATGTACAGGAGAGGAGTGTGGAGGGTATGACAGTGGGCGGTATGTACAGGAGAGGAGTGTGGAGGGTATGACAGTGGGCGGTATGTACAGGAGAGGTGTGTGGAGGGTATGACAGTGGGCAGTATGTACAGGAGAGGAGTGTGGAGGGTATGACAGTGGGCAGTATGTACAGGAGAGGAGTGTGGAGGGTATGACAGTGGGCGGTATGTACAGGAGAGGAGTGTGGAGGGTATGACAGTGGGCGGTATGTACAGGAGAGGAGTGTGGAGGATATGACAGTGGGCAGTATGTACAGGAGAGGAGTGTGGAGGGTATGACAGTGGGCAGTATGTACAGGAGAGGAGTGTGGAGGATATGACAGTGGGCAGTATGTACAGGAGAGGAGTGTGGGGGGTATGACAGTGGGCGGTATGTACAGGAGAGGAGTGTGGAGGATATGACAGTGGGCGGTATGTACAGGAGAGGAGTGTGGAGGGTATGACAGTGGGCGGTATGTACAGGAGAGGAGTGTGGAGGGTATGACAGTGGGCGGTATGTACAGGAGAGGAGTGTGGAGGGTATGACAGTGGGCAGTATGTACAGGAGAGGAGTGTGGAGGGTATGACAGTGGGCGGTATGTACAGGAGAGGAGTGTGGAGGGTATGACAGTGGGCGGTATGTACAGGAGAGGAGTGTGGAGGGTATGACAGTGGGCAGTATGTACAGGAGAGGAGTGTGGAGGGTATGACAGTGGGCGGTATGTACAGGAGAGGTGCATACACATGTATCATAAGGAGGAGGAGGAGTCAGTAACAGATGATTGATATCTCTATAGAGGGACAGGATTTCCGTACCATGAATAGGACACCCACCTGACTTACCTGTGGGGTGTGACATGGAGAACATCCCATGCTGTCCCTATGGTGGCCGTGTGTTCAGGATGGAGAAGCTGTTCAGCCTGCTGGAATCAGATCTAAAATGGCCGAAAACAGGAAAAGTGTTTCGGGGACAGGAAGTGACACGGGACAGGAAGTGACACGGGACAGGAAGTGACACGGGACAGGAAGTGACAGAGGACTGATTATCACAGAGGGTGCAATATGCAGAGCAGACACTAGATGGCGATGTTCCTAATCGCTGGAAAGCAGGGAGCAACACAAAAAAGCTGTAAAATAAAAAAAAAGGCGAGAAATGTGAAAAGACGAGAATAAAAAGGACAAACTGAGAATCCATGCTCTCCATACATAACTGTTGGGGAACAACCAAAACAGAAAAAGAAAGAAAAGTAAATAAGAGAAGAGATTGGTGTGTGAGGTCAGGTGACTGGAGAGGAACAGACAACATAAAATGTAATTGTGTGAATATCAGAAAGTTGTGGCCCCTCATATCAGATAATGAAGATCGGATAGTGATCGATGAGATGTCTCCCCGGACCCCTCATATCAGATAATGAAGATCGGATAGTGATCGATGAGATGTCTCCCCGGACCCCTCATATCAGATAATGAAGATCGGATAGTGATCGATGAGATGTCTCCCCTCCTCATATCAGATAATGAAGATCGGATAGTGATCGATGAGATGTCTCCCCGGACCCCACATATCAGATAATGAAGATCGGATAGTGATCGATGAGATGTCTCCCCGGACCCCTCATATCAGATAATGAAGATCGGATAGTGATCGATGAGATGTCTCCCCGGACTCCTCATATCAGATAATGAAGATCGGATAGTGATCGATGAGATGTCTCCCCTCCTCATATCAGATAATGAAGATCGGATAGTGATCGATGAGATGTCTCCCCGGCCTCCTCATATCAGATAATGAAGATCGGATAGTGATCGATGAGATGTCTCCCCGGACCCCTCATATCAGATAATGAAGATCGGATAGTGATCGATGAGATGTCTCCCCGGACTCCTCATATCAGATAATGAAGATCGGATAGTGATCGATGAGATGTCTCCCCGGACCCCTCATATCAGATAATGAAGATCGGATAGTGATCGATGAGATGTCTCCCCGGACCCCTCATATCAGATAATGAAGATCGGATAGTGATCGATGAGATGTCTCCCCGGACCCCACATATCAGATAATGAAGATCGGATAGTGATCGATGAGATGTCTCCCCGGACTCCTCATATCAGATAATGAAGATCGGATAGTGATCGATGAGATGTCTCCCCGGACCCCACATATCAGATAATGAAGATCGGATAGTGATCGATGAGATGTCTCCCCGGACCCCACATATCAGATAATGAAGATCGGATAGTGATCGATGAGATGTCTCCCCGGACCCCACATATCAGATAATGAAGATCGGATAGTGATCGATGAGATGTCTCCCCGGACCCCACATATCAGATAATGAAGATCGGATAGTGATCGATGAGATGTCTCCCCGGACCCCTCATATCAGATAATGAAGATCGGATAGTGATCGATGAGATATCTCCCCGGACCCCTCATATCAGATAATGAAGATCGGATAGTGATCGATGAGATGTCTCCCCGGCCTCCTCATATCAGATAATGAAGATCGGATAGTGATCGATGAGATGTCTCCCCGGACCCCTCATATCAGATAATGAAGATCGGATAGTGATCGATGAGATGTCTCCCCGGACCCCTCATATCAGATAATGAAGATCGGATAGTGATCGATGAGATGTCTCCCCTCCTCATATCAGATAATGAAGATCGGATAGTGATCGATGAGATGTCTCCCCGGCCTCCTCATATCAGATAATGAAGATCGGATAGTGATCGATGAGATGTCTCCCCGGACCCCTCATATCAGATAATGAAGATCGGATAGTGATCGATGAGATGTCTCCCCGGACTCCTCATATCAGATAATGAAGATCGGATAGTGATCGATGAGATGTCTCCCCTCCTCATATCAGATAATGAAGATCGGATAGTGATCGATGAGATGTCTCCCCGGCCTCCTCATATCAGATAATGAAGATCGGATAGTGATCGATGAGATGTCTCCCCGGACCCCTCATATCAGATAATGAAGATCGGATAGTGATCGATGAGATGTCTCCCCGGACCCCTCATATCAGATAATGAAGATCGGATAGTGATCGATGAGATGTCTCCCCGGACCCCTCATATCAGATAATGAAGATCGGATAGTGATCGATGAGATGTCTCCCCGGACCCCTCATATCAGATAATGAAGATCGGATAGTGATCGATGAGATGTCTCCCCGGACCCCTCATATCAGATAATGAAGATCGGATAGTGATCGATGAGATGTCTCCCCGGACCCCTCATATCAGATAATGAAGATCGGATAGTGATCGATGAGATATCTCCCCGGACCCCTCATATCAGATAATGAAGATCGGATAGTGATCGATGAGATGTCTCCCCGGACCCCTCATATCAGATAATGAAGATCGGATAGTGATCGATGAGATGTCTCCCCGGCCCCTCATATCAGATAATGAAGATCGGATAGTGATCGATGAGATGTCTCCCCGGACCCCACATATCAGATAATGAAGATCGGATAGTGATCGATGAGATGTCTCCCCGGACCCCTCATATCAGATAATGAAGATCGGATAGTGATCGATGAGATGTCTCCCCGGACCCCTCATATCAGATAATGAAGATCGGATAGTGATCGATGAGATGTCTCCCCGGACCCCTCATATCAGATAATGAAGATCGGATAGTGATCGATGAGATGTCTCCCCGGACTCCTCATATCAGATAATGAAGATCGGATAGTGATCGATGAGATGTCTCCCCGGCCTCTCATATCAGATAATGAAGATCGGATAGTGATCGATGAGATGTCTCCCCGGACTCCTCATATCAGATAATGAAGATCGGATAGTGATCGATGAGATGTCTCCCCGGACCCCTCATATCAGATAATGAAGATCGGATAGTGATCGATGAGATGTCTCCCCGGACCCCTCATATCAGATAATGAAGATCGGATAGTGATCGATGAGATGTCTCCCCGGACCTCTCATATCAGATAATGAAGATCGGATAGTGATCGATGAGATGTCTCCCCGGACCCCTCATATCAGATAATGAAGATCGGATAGTGATCGATGAGATGTCTCCCCGGACCCCTCATATCAGATAATGAAGATCGGATAGTGATCGATGAGATGTCTCCCCGGACCCCTCATATCAGATAATGAAGATCGGATAGTGATCGATGAGATGTCTCCCCGGACCCCTCATATCAGATAATGAAGATCGGATAGTGATCGATGAGATGTCTCCCCGGACTCCTCATATCAGATAATGAAGATCGGATAGTGATCGATGAGATGTCTCCCCGGACTCCTCATATCAGATAATGAAGATCGGATAGTGATCGATGAGATGTCTCCCCGGACCCCTCATATCAGATAATGAAGATCGGATAGTGATCGATGAGATGTCTCCCCGGACCCCTCATATCAGATAATGAAGATCGGATAGTGATCGATGAGATGTCTCCCCGGACCTCTCATATCAGATAATGAAGATCGGATAGTGATCGATGAGATGTCTCCCCGGACCCCTCATATCAGATAATGAAGATCGGATAGTGATCGATGAGATGTCTCCCCGGACCCCTCATATCAGATAATGAAGATCGGATAGTGATCGATGAGATGTCTCCCCGGACCCCACATATCAGATAATGAAGATCGGATAGTGATCGATGAGATGTCTCCCCGGACCCCTCATATCAGATAATGAAGATCGGATAGTGATCGATGAGATGTCTCCCCGGACCCCTCATATCAGATAATGAAGATCGGATAGTGATCGATGAGATGTCTCCCCGGACCCCTCATATCAGATAATGAAGATCGGATAGTGATCGATGAGATGTCTCCCCGGACCCCTCATATCAGATAATGAAGATCGGATAGTGATCGATGAGATGTCTCCCCTCCTCATATCAGATAATGAAGATCGGATAGTGATCGATGAGATGTCTCCCCGGACCCCTCATATCAGATAATGAAGATCGGATAGTGATCGATGAGATGTCTCCCCGGACCCCTCATATCAGATAATGAAGATCGGATAGTGATCGATGAGATGTCTCCCCGGACTCCTCATATCAGATAATGAAGATCGGATAGTGATCGATGAGATGTCTCCCCGGACCCCTCATATCAGATAATGAAGATCGGATAGTGATCGATGAGATGTCTCCCCGGACTCCTCATATCAGATAATGAAGATCGGATAGTGATCGATGAGATGTCTCCCCGGACCCCTCATATCAGATAATGAAGATCGGATAGTGATCGATGAGATGTCTCCCCGGACTCCTCATATCAGATAATGAAGATCGGATAGTGATCGATGAGATGTCTCCCTGGACCCCTCATGTCAGATAATGAAGATCGGATAGTGATCGATGAGATGTCTCCCCGGACCCCACATATCAGATAATGAAGATCGGATAGTGATCGATGAGATGTCTCCCCGGACCCCTCATGTCAGATAATGAAGATCGGATAGTGATCGATGAGATGTCTCCCCGGACTCCTCATATCAGATAATGAAGATCGGATAGTGATCGATGAGATGTCTCCCCGGACCCCACATATCAGATAATGAAGATCGGATAGTGATCGATGAGATGTCTCCCCGGACCCCTCATATCAGATAATGAAGATCGGATAGTGATCGATGAGATGTCTCCCCGGACCCCTCATATCAGATAATGAAGATCGGATAGTGATCGATGAGATGTCTCCCCGGACCCCTCATATCAGATAATGAAGATCGGATAGTGATCGATGAGATGTCTCCCCGGACCCCACATATCAGATAATGAAGATCGGATAGTGATCGATGAGATGTCTCCCCGGACCCCTCATATCAGATAATGAAGATCGGATAGTGATCGATGAGATGTCTCCCCGGCCCCCTCATATCAGATAATGAAGATCGGATAGTGATCGATGAGATGTCTCCCCGGACCCCTCATATCAGATAATGAAGATCGGATAGTGATCGATGAGATTTCTCCCCGGACCCCTCATATCAGATAATGAAGATCGGATAGTGATCGATGAGATGTCTCCCCGGACCCCACATATCAGATAATGAAGATCGGATAGTGATCGATGAGATGTCTCCCCGGACCCCTCATATCAGATAATGAAGATCGGATAGTGATCGATGAGATGTCTCCCCGGACCCCTCATATCAGATAATGAAGATCGGATAGTGATCGATGAGATGTCTCCCCGGACTCCTCATATCAGATAATGAAGATCGGATAGTGATCGATGAGATGTCTCCCCGGACCCCTCATATCAGATAATGAAGATCGGATAGTGATCGATGAGATGTCTCCCCGGCCTCCTCATATCAGATAATGAAGATCGGATAGTGATCGATGAGATGTCTCCCCGGCCTCCTCATATCAGATAATGAAGATCGGATAGTGATCGATGAGATGTCTCCCCGGACCCCTCATATCAGATAATGAAGATCGGATAGTGATCGATGAGATGTCTCCCCGGACTCCTCATATCAGATAATGAAGATCGGATAGTGATCGATGAGATGTCTCCCCAGACCTCTCATATCAGATAATGAAGATCGGATAGTGATCGATGAGATGTCTCCCCGGCCTCCTCATATCAGATAATGAAGATCGGATAGTGATCGATGAGATGTCTCCCCGGACTCCTCATATCAGATAATGAAGATCGGATAGTGATCGATGAGATTTCTCCCCGGCCTCCTCATATCAGATAATGAAGATCGGATAGTGATCGATGAGATGTCTCCCCGGACCCCTCATATCAGATAATGAAGATCGGATAGTGATCGATGAGATGTCTCCCCGGACTCCTCATATCAGATAATGAAGATCGGATAGTGATCGATGAGATGTCTCCCCGGACTCCTCATATCAGATAATGAAGATCGGATAGTGATCGATGAGATGTCTCCCCGGACCTCTCATATCAGATAATGAAGATCGGATAGTGATCGATGAGATGTCTCCCCGGACTCCTCATATCAGATAATGAAGATCGGATAGTGATCGATGAGATGTCTCCCCGGACCCCTCATATCAGATAATGAAGATCGGATAGTGATCTATGAGATGTCTCCCCGGACTCCTCATATCAGATAATGAAGATCGGATAGTGATCGATGAGATGTCTCCCCGGCCCCTCATATCAGATAATGAAGATCGGATAGTGATCGATGAGATGTCTCCCCGGACCCCTCATATCAGATAATGAAGATCGGATAGTGATCGATGAGATGTCTCCCCGGATCCCTCATATCAGATAATGAAGATCGGATAGTGATCGATGAGATGTCTCCCCGGACCCCTCATATCAGATAATGAAGATCGGATAGTGATCGATGAGATGTCTCCCCTCCTCATATCAGATAATGAAGATCGGATAGTGATCGATGAGATGTCTCCCCGGACCCCTCATATCAGATAATGAAGATCGGATAGTGATCGATGAGATGTCTCCCCGGACCCCTCATATCAGATAATGAAGATCGGATAGTGATCGATGAGATGTCTCCCCGGACCCCTCATATCAGATAATGAAGATCGGATAGTGATCGATGAGATGTCTCCCCGGACCCCTCATATCAGATAATGAAGATCGGATAGTGATCGATGAGATGTCTCCCCGGCCTCCTCATATCAGATAATGAAGATCGGATAGTGATCGATGAGATGTCTCCCCGGACCCCTCATATCAGATAATGAAGATCGGATAGTGATCGATGAGATGTCTCCCCGGCCTCCTCATATCAGATAATGAAGATCGGATAGTGATCGATGAGATGTCTCCCCGGACTCCTCATATCAGATAATGAAGATCGGATAGTGATCGATGAGATGTCTCCCCGGACTCCTCATATCAGATAATGAAGATCGGATAGTGATCGATGAGATGTCTCCCCGGACCCCTCATATCAGATAATGAAGATCGGATAGTGATCGATGAGATGTCTCCCCGGACTCCTCATATCAGATAATGAAGATCGGATAGTGATCGATGAGATGTCTCCCCGGACCCCTCATATCAGATAATGAAGATCGGATAGTGATCGATGAGATGTCTCCCCGGACTCCTCATATCAGATAATGAAGATCGGATAGTGATCGATGAGATGTCTCCCCGGACCCCTCATATCAGATAATGAAGATCGGATAGTGATCGATGAGATGTCTCCCCGGACCCCTCATATCAGATAATGAAGATCGGATAGTGATCGATGAGATGTCTCCCCGGACCCCTCATATCAGATAATGAAGATCGGATAGTGATCGATGAGAAGTCTCCCCGGACCCCTCATATCAGATAATGAAGATCGGATAGTGATCGATGAGATGTCTCCCCGGCCTCCTCATATCAGATAATGAAGATCGGATAGTGATCGATGAGATGTCTCCCCGGACCCCTCATATCAGATAATGAAGATCGGATAGTGATCGATGAGATGTCTCCCCGGACCCCTCATATCAGATAATGAAGATCGGATAGTGATCGATGAGATGTCTCCCCGGACCCCTCATATCAGATAATGAAGATCGGATAGTGATCGATGAGATGTCTCCCCGGACTCCTCATATCAGATAATGAAGATCGGATAGTGATCGATGAGATGTCTCCCCAGACCCCACATATCAGATAATGAAGATCGGATAGTGATCGATGAGATGTCTCCCCGGACCCCTCATATCAGATAATGAAGATCGGATAGTGATCGATGAGATGTCTCCCCGGACCCCTCATATCAGATAATGAAGATCGGATAGTGATCGATGAGATGTCTCCCCGGACCCCTCATATCAGATAATGAAGATCGGATAGTGATCGATGAGATGTCTCCCCGGACCCCACATATCAGATAATGAAGATCGGATAGTGATCGATGAGATGTCTCCCCGGACCCCTCATATCAGATAATGAAGATCGGATAGTGATCGATGAGATGTCTCCCCGGACTCCTCATATCAGATAATGAAGATCGGATAGTGATCGATGAGATGTCTCCCCGGACTCCTCATATCAGATAATGAAGATCGGATAGTGATCGATGAGATGTCTCCCCGGCCTCCTCATATCAGATAATGAAGATCGGATAGTGATCGATGAGATGTCTCCCCGGACCCCTCATATCAGATAATGAAGATCGGATAGTGATCGATGAGATGTCTCCCCGGACCCCACATATCAGATAATGAAGATCGGATAGTGATCGATGAGATGTCTCCCCGGACCCCTCATATCAGATAATGAAGATCGGATAGTGATCGATGAGATGTCTCCCCGGACTCCTCATATCAGATAATGAAGATCGGATAGTGATCGATGAGATGTCTCCCCGGACTCCTCATATCAGATAATGAAGATCGGATAGTGATCGATGAGATGTCTCCCCGGACCCCTCATATCAGATAATGAAGATCGGATAGTGATCGATGAGATGTCTCCCCGGCCTCCTCATATCAGATAATGAAGATCGGATAGTGATCGATGAGATGTCTCCCCGGACCCCTCATATCAGATAATGAAGATCGGATAGTGATCGATGAGATGTCTCCCCGGACTCCTCATATCAGATAATGAAGATCGGATAGTGATCGATGAGATGTCTCCCCGGACCCCTCATATCAGATAATGAAGATCGGATAGTGATCGATGAGATGTCTCCCCGGCCTCCTCATATCAGATAATGAAGATCGGATAGTGATCGATGAGATGTCTCCCCGGACCCCTCATATCAGATAATGAAGATCGGATAGTGATCGATGAGATGTCTCCCCGGACTCCTCATATCAGATAATGAAGATCGGATAGTGATCGATGAGATGTCTCCCCGGACCCCTCATATCAGATAATGAAGATCGGATAGTGATCGATGAGATGTCTCCCCGGACCCCTCATGTCAGATAATGAAGATCGGATAGTGATCGATGAGATGTCTCCCCGGACCCCTCATATCAGATAATGAAGATCGGATAGTGATCGATGAGATGTCTCCCCGGACTCCTCATATCAGATAATGAAGATCGGATAGTGATCGATGAGATGTCTCCCCGGACTCCTCATATCAGATAATGAAGATCGGATAGTGATCGATGAGATGTCTCCCCGGACTCCTCATATCAGATAATGAAGATCGGATAGTGATCGATGAGATGTCTCCCCGGACTCCTCATATCAGATAATGAAGATCGGATAGTGATCGATGAGATGTCTCCCCGGACCCCTCATATCAGATAATGAAGATCGGATAGTGATCGATGAGATGTCTCCCCGGACCCCACATATCAGATAATGAAGATCGGATAGTGATCGATGAGATGTCTCCCCGGCCTCCTCATATCAGATAATGAAGATCGGATAGTGATCGATGAGATGTCTCCCCGGACCCCTCATATCAGATAATGAAGATCGGATAGTGATCGATGAGATGTCTCCCCGGACCCCTCATATCAGATAATGAAGATCGGATAGTGATCGATGAGATGTCTCCCCGGCCCCCACATATCAGATAATGAAGATCGGATAGTGATCGATGAGATGTCTCCCCGGACCCCTCATATCAGATAATGAAGATCGGATAGTGATCGATGAGATGTCTCCCCGGACCCCTCATATCAGATAATGAAGATCGGATAGTGATCGATGAGATGTCTCCCCGGACCCCTCATATCAGATAATGAAGATCGGATAGTGATCGATGAGATGTCTCCCCGGACCCCTCATATCAGATAATGAAGATCGGATAGTGATCGATGAGATGTCTCCCCGGACCCCTCATATCAGATAATGAAGATCGGATAGTGATCGATGAGATGTCTCCCCGGACTCCTCATATCAGATAATGAAGATCGGATAGTGATCGATGAGATGTCTCCCCGGACCCCACATATCAGATAATGAAGATCGGATAGTGATCGATGAGATGTCTCCCCGGACCCCTCATATCAGATAATGAAGATCGGATAGTGATCGATGAGATGTCTCCCCGGACCCCTCATATCAGATAATGAAGATCGGATAGTGATCGATGAGATGTCTCCTCGGACCCCTCATATCAGATAATGAAGATCGGATAGTGATCGATGAGAAGTCTCCCCGGACCCCTCATATCAGATAATGAAGATCGGATAGTGATCGATGAGATGTCTCCCCGGACTCCTCATATCAGATAATGAAGATCGGATAGTGATCGATGAGATGTCTCCCCGGACCCCACATATCAGATAATGAAGATCGGATAGTGATCGATGAGATGTCTCCCCGGACCCCTCATATCAGATAATGAAGATCGGATAGTGATCGATGAGATGTCTCCCCGGACCCCTCATATCAGATAATGAAGATCGGATAGTGATCGATGAGATGTCTCCCCGGACTCCTCATATCAGATAATGAAGATCGGATAGTGATCGATGAGATGTCTCCCCGGACCCCACATATCAGATAATGAAGATCGGATAGTGATCGATGAGATGTCTCCCCGGACCCCTCATATCAGATAATGAAGATCGGATAGTGATCGATGAGATGTCTCCCCGGACCCCTCATATCAGATAATGAAGATCGGATAGTGATCGATGAGATGTCTCCCCGGACCCCTCATATCAGATAATGAAGATCGGATAGTGATCGATGAGATGTCTCCCCGGATCCCTCATATCAAATAATGAAGATCGGATAGTGATCGATGAGATGTCTCCCCGGACTCCTCATATCAGATAATGAAGATCGGATAGTGATCGATGAGATGTCTCCCCGGACTCCTCATATCAGATAATGAAGATCGGATAGTGATCGATGAGATGTCTCCCCGGACTCCTCATATCAGATAATGAAGATCGGATAGTGATCGATGAGATGTCTCCCCGGACTCCTCATATCAGATAATGAAGATCGGATAGTGATCGATGAGATGTCTCCCCGGACCCCTCATATCAGATAATGAAGATCGGATAGGGATCGATGAGATGTCTCCCCGGACCCCTCATATCAGATAATGAAGATCGGATAGTGATCGATGAGATGTCTCCCCGGACCCCACATATCAGATAATGAAGATCGGATAGTGATCGATGAGATGTCTCCCCGGACCCCTCATATCAGATAATGAAGATCGGATAGTGATCGATGAGATGTCTCCCCGGACCTCTCATATCAGATAATGAAGATCGGATAGTGATCGATGAGATGTCTCCCCGGACCCCTCATATCAGATAATGAAGATCGGATAGTGATCGATGAGATGTCTCCCCGGACCCCTCATATCAGATAATGAAGATCGGATAGTGATCGATGAGATGTCTCCCCGGACCTCTCATATCAGATAATGAAGATCGGATAGTGATCGATGAGATGTCTCCCCGGACTCCTCATATCAGATAATGAAGATCGGATAGTGATCGATGAGATGTCTCCCCGGACTCCTCATATCAGATAATGAAGATCGGATAGTGATCGATGAGATGTCTCCCCGGACTCCTCATATCAGATAATGAAGATCGGATAGTGATCGATGAGATGTCTCCCCGGACCCCTCATATCAGATAATGAAGATCGGATAGTGATCGATGAGATGTCTCCCCGGACCCCTCATATCAGATAATGAAGATCGGATAGTGATCGATGAGATGTCTCCCCGGACTCCTCATATCAGATAATGAAGATCGGATAGTGATCGATGAGATGTCTCCCCGGACTCCTCATATCAGATAATGAAGATCGGATAGGGATCGATGAGATGTCTCCCCGGCCCCCTCATATCAGATAATGAAGATCGGATAGTGATCGATGAGATGTCTCCCCGGACCCCTCATATCAGATAATGAAGATCGGATAGTGATCGATGAGATGTCTCCCCGGACCTCTCATATCAGATAATGAAGATCGGATAGTGATCGATGAGATGTCTCCCCGGACTCCTCATATCAGATAATGAAGATCGGATAGTGATCGATGAGATGTCTCCCCGGCCCCTCATATCAGATAATGAAGATCGGATAGTGATCGATGAGATGTCTCCCCGGACCCCTCATATCAGATAATGAAGATCGGATAGTGATCGATGAGATGTCTCCCCGGACCCCTCATATCAGATAATGAAGATCGGATAGTGATCGATGAGATGTCTCCCCGGACCCCACATATCAGATAATGAAGATCGGATAGTGATCGATGAGATGTCTCCCCGGACCCCTCATATCAGATAATGAAGATCGGATAGTGATCGATGAGATGTCTCCCCGGACCTCTCATATCAGATAATGAAGATCGGATAGTGATCGATGAGATGTCTCCCCGGACTCCTCATATCAGATAATGAAGATCGGATAGTGATCGATGAGATGTCTCCCCGGCCCCTCATATCAGATAATGAAGATCGGATAGTGATCGATGAGATGTCTCCCCGGACCCCTCATATCAGATAATGAAGATCGGATAGTGATCGATGAGATGTCTCCCCGGCCTCCTCATATCAGATAATGAAGATCGGATAGTGATCGATGAGATGTCTCCCCGGACCCCTCATATCAGATAATGAAGATCGGATAGTGATCGATGAGATGTCTCCCCGGACCCCTCATATCAGATAATGAAGATCGGATAGTGATCGATGAGATGTCTCCCCTCCTCATATCAGATAATGAAGATCGGATAGTGATCGATGAGATGTCTCCCCGGACTCCTCATATCAGATAATGAAGATCGGATAGTGATCGATGAGATGTCTCCCCGGACCCCTCATATCAGATAATGAAGATCGGATAGTGATCGATGAGATGTCTCCCCGGACCCCACATATCAGATAATGAAGATCGGATAGTGATCGATGAGATGTCTCCCCGGACCCCTCATATCAGATAATGAAGATCGGATAGTGATCGATGAGATGTCTCCCCGGACCCCACATATCAGATAATGAAGATCGGATAGTGATCGATGAGATGTCTCCCCGGACCCCTCATATCAGATAATGAAGATCGGATAGTGATCGATGAGATGTCTCCCCGGACCCCACATATCAGATAATGAAGATCGGATAGTGATCGATGAGATATCTCCCCGGACCCCTCATATCAGATAATGAAGATCGGATAGTGATCGATGAGATGTCTCCCCGGACCTCTCATATCAGATAATGAAGATCGGATAGTGATCGATGAGATGTCTCCCCGGACTCCTCATATCAGATAATGAAGATCGGATAGTGATCGATGAGATGTCTCCCCGGACTCCTCATATCAGATAATGAAGATCGGATAGTGATCGATGAGATGTCTCCCCGGACTCCTCATATCAGATAATGAAGATCGGATAGTGATCGATGAGATGTCTCCCCGGACCCCTCATATCAGATAATGAAGATCGGATAGTGATCGATGAGATGTCTCCCCGGACCCCTCATATCAGATAATGAAGATCGGATAGTGATCGATGAGATGTCTCCCCGGACCTCTCATATCAGATAATGAAGATCGGATAGTGATCGATGAGATGTCTCCCCGGACTCCTCATATCAGATAATGAAGATCGGATAGTGATCGATGAGATGTCTCCCCGGCCCCTCATATCAGATAATGAAGATCGGATAGTGATCGATGAGATGTCTCCCCGGACCCCTCATATCAGATAATGAAGATCGGATAGTGATCGATGAGATGTCTCCCCTCCTCATATCAGATAATGAAGATCGGATAGTGATCGATGAGATGTCTCCCCGGACCCCTCATATCAGATAATGAAGATCGGATAGTGATCGATGAGATGTCTCCCCTCCTCATATCAGATAATGAAGATCGGATAGTGATCGATGAGATGTCTCCCCGGACCCCACATATCAGATAATGAAGATCGGATAGTGATCGATGAGATGTCTCCCCGGACTCCTCATATCAGATAATGAAGATCGGATAGTGATCGATGAGATGTCTCCCCGGACCCCTCATATCAGATAATGAAGATCGGATAGTGATCGATGAGATGTCTCCCCGGACCCCTCATATCAGATAATGAAGATCGGATAGTGATCGATGAGATGTCTCCCCGGACCCCTCATATCAGATAATGAAGATCGGATAGTGATCGATGAGATGTCTCCCCGGCCCCCTCATATCAGATAATGAAGATCAGATAGTGATCGATGAGATGTCTCCCCGGACTCCTCATATCAGATAATGAAGATCGGATAGTGATCGATGAGATGTCTCCCCGGACCCCTCATATCAGATAATGAAGATCGGATAGTGATCGATGAGATGTCTCCCCGGACCCCTCATATCAGATAATGAAGATCGGATAGTGATCGATGAGATGTCTCCCCGGACTCCTCATATCAGATAATGAAGATCGGATAGTGATCGATGAGATGTCTCCCCGGACCCCTCATATCAGATAATGAAGATCGGATAGTGATCGATGAGATGTCTCCCCGGCCTCCTCATATCAGATAATGAAGATCGGATAGTGATCGATGAGATGTCTCCCCGGACCCCTCATATCAGATAATGAAGATCGGATAGTGATCGATGAGATGTCTCCCCTCCTCATATCAGATAATGAAGATCGGATAGTGATCGATGAGATGTCTCCCCGGACTCCTCATATCAGATAATGAAGATCGGATAGTGATCGATGAGATGTCTCCCCGGACCCCTCATATCAGATAATGAAGATCGGATAGTGATCGATGAGATGTCTCCCCGGACTCCTCATATCAGATAATGAAGATCGGATAGTGATCGATGAGATGTCTCCCCGGACCCCTCATATCAGATAATGAAGATCGGATAGTGATCGATGAGATGTCTCCCCGGCCCCTCATATCAGATAATGAAGATCGGATAGTGATCGATGAGATGTCTCCCCGGACCCCTCATATCAGATAATGAAGATCGGATAGTGATCGATGAGATGTCTCCCCGGACTCCTCATATCAGATAATGAAGATCGGATAGTGATCGATGAGATGTCTCCCCTCCTCATATCAGATAATGAAGATCGGATAGTGATCGATGAGATGTCTCCCCGGCCTCCTCATATCAGATAATGAAGATCGGATAGTGATCGATGAGATGTCTCCCCGGACCCCTCATATCAGATAATGAAGATCGGATAGTGATCGATGAGATGTCTCCCCGGACTCCTCATATCAGATAATGAAGATCGGATAGTGATCGATGAGATGTCTCCCCGGCCCCTCATATCAGATAATGAAGATCGGATAGTGATCGATGAGATGTCTCCCCGGACCCCTCATATCAGATAATGAAGATCGGATAGTGATCGATGAGATGTCTCCCCGGACCCCTCATATCAGATAATGAAGATCGGATAGTGATCGATGAGATGTCTCCCCGGACTCCTCATATCAGATAATGAAGATCGGATAGTGATCGATGAGATGTCTCCCCTCCTCATATCAGATAATGAAGATCGGATAGTGATCGATGAGATGTCTCCCCGGACTCCTCATATCAGATAATGAAGATCGGATAGTGATCGATGAGATGTCTCCCCGGACCCCTCATATCAGATAATGAAGATCGGATAGTGATCGATGAGATGTCTCCCCGGACCCCTCATATCAGATAATGAAGATCGGATAGTGATCGATGAGATGTCTCCCCGGCCCCTCATATCAGATAATGAAGATCGGATAGTGATCGATGAGATGTCTCCCCGGCCTCCTCATATCAGATAATGAAGATCGGATAGTGATCGATGAGATGTCTCCCCGGACCCCTCATATCAGATAATGAAGATCGGATAGTGATCGATGAGATATCTCCCCGGACTCCTCATATCAGATAATGAAGATCGGATAGTGATCGATGAGATGTCTCCCCGGGCCCCTCATATCAGATAATGAAGATCGGATAGTGATCGATGAGATGTCTCCCCGGACTCCTCATATCAGATAATGAAGATCGGATAGTGATCGATGAGATGTCTCCCCGGACCCCTCATATCAGATAATGAAGATCGGATAGTGATCGATGAGATGTCTCCCCGGACTCCTCATATCAGATAATGAAGATCGGATAGTGATCGATGAGATGTCTCCCCGGCCTCTCATATCAGATAATGAAGATCGGATAGTGATCGATGAGATGTCTCCCCGGACTCCTCATATCAGATAATGAAGATCGGATAGTGATCGATGAGATGTCTCCCCGGACCCCTCATATCAGATAATGAAGATCGGATAGTGATCGATGAGATGTCTCCCCGGACCCCTCATATCAGATAATGAAGATCGGATAGTGATCGATGAGATGTCTCCCCGGACCCCTCATATCAGATAATGAAGATCGGATAGTGATCGATGAGATGTCTCCCCTCCTCATATCAGATAATGAAGATCGGATAGTGATCGATGAGATGTCTCCCCGGACCCCTCATATCAGATAATGAAGATCGGATAGTGATCGATGAGATGTCTCCCCGGACCCCTCATATCAGATAATGAAGATCGGATAGTGATCGATGAGATGTCTCCCCGGACCCCTCATATCAGATAATGAAGATCGGATAGTGATCGATGAGATGTCTCCCCGGACCCCTCATATCAGATAATGAAGATCGGATAGTGATCGATGAGATGTCTCCCCGGACCCCTCATATCAGATAATGAAGATCGGATAGTGATCGATGAGATGTCTCCCCGGACTCCTCATATCAGATAATGAAGATCGGATAGTGATCGATGAGATGTCTCCCCGGACCCCTCATATCAGATAATGAAGATCGGATAGTGATCGATGAGATGTCTCCCCGGACCCCTCATATCAGATAATGAAGATCGGATAGTGATCGATGAGATGTCTCCCCGGACTCCTCATATCAGATAATGAAGATCGGATAGTGATCGATGAGATGTCTCCCCGGACCCCACATATCAGATAATGAAGATCGGATAGTGATCGATGAGATGTCTCCCCGGACCCCACATATCAGATAATGAAGATCGGATAGTGATCGATGAGATGTCTCCCCGGACCCCTCATATCAGATAATGAAGATCGGATAGTGATCGATGAGATATCTCCCCGGACCCCTCATATCAGATAATGAAGATCGGATAGTGATCGATGAGATGTCTCCCCGGCCCCTCATATCAGATAATGAAGATCGGATAGTGATCGATGAGATGTCTCCCCGGCCTCTCATATCAGATAATGAAGATCGGATAGTGATCGATGAGATGTCTCCCCGGCCCCCTCATATCAGATAATGAAGATCGGATAGTGATCGATGAGATGTCTCCCCGGACCCCTCATATCAGATAATGAAGATCGGATAGTGATCGATGAGATGTCTCCCCGGACTCCTCATATCAGATAATGAAGATCGGATAGTGATCGATGAGATGTCTCCCCGGACCCCTCATATCAGATAATGAAGATCGGATAGTGATCGATGAGATGTCTCCCCGGCCCCTCATATCAGATAATGAAGATCGGATAGTGATCGATGAGATGTCTCCCCGGACCCCTCATATCAGATAATGAAGATCGGATAGTGATCGATGAGATGTCTCCCCGGACCCCTCATATCAGATAATGAAGATCGGATAGGGATCGATGAGATGTCTCCCCGGACCCCTCATATCAGATAATGAAGATCGGATAGTGATCGATGAGATGTCTCCCCGGACCCCTCATATCAGATAATGAAGATCGGATAGTGATCGATGAGATGTCTCCCCGGACTCCTCATATCAGATAATGAAGATCGGATAGTGATCGATGAGATGTCTCCCCGGACCCCACATATCAGATAATGAAGATCGGATAGTGATCGATGAGATGTCTCCCCGGCCCCCTCATATCAGATAATGAAGATCGGATAGTGATCGATGAGATGTCTCCCCGGACCCCACATATCAGATAATGAAGATCGGATAGTGATCGATGAGATGTCTCCCCGGACCCCTCATATCAGATAATGAAGATCGGATAGTGATCGATGAGATGTCTCCCCGGACCCCTCATATCAGATAATGAAGATCGGATAGTGATCGATGAGATGTCTCCCCGGACCCCTCATATCAGATAATGAAGATCGGATAGTGATCGATGAGATGTCTCCCCGGACCCCTCATATCAGATAATGAAGATCGGATAGTGATCGATGAGATGTCTCCCCGGACCCCTCATATCAGATAATGAAGATCGGATAGTGATCGATGAGATGTCTCCCCGGACCCCACATATCAGATAATGAAGATCGGATAGTGATCGATGAGATGTCTCCCCGGACCCCACATATCAGATAATGAAGATCGGATAGTGATCGATGAGATGTCTCCCCGGACCCCTCATATCAGATAATGAAGATCGGATAGTGATCGATGAGATGTCTCCCCTCCTCATATCAGATAATGAAGATCGGATAGTGATCGATGAGATGTCTCCCCGGACTCCTCATATCAGATAATGAAGATCGGATAGTGATCGATGAGATGTCTCCCCGGACCCCACATATCAGATAATGAAGATCGGATAGTGATCGATGAGATGTCTCCCCGGACCCCTCATATCAGATAATGAAGATCGGATAGTGATCGATGAGATGTCTCCCCTCCTCATATCAGATAATGAAGATCGGATAGTGATCGATGAGATGTCTCCCCGGACCCCTCATATCAGATAATGAAGATCGGATAGTGATCGATGAGATGTCTCCCCGGACCCCTCATATCAGATAATGAAGATCGGATAGTGATCGATGAGATGTCTCCCCGGACCCCACATATCAGATAATGAAGATCGGATAGTGATCGATGAGATGTCTCCCCGGACCCCACATATCAGATAATGAAGATCGGATAGTGATCGATGAGATGTCTCCCCGGACCCCTCATATCAGATAATGAAGATCGGATAGTGATCGATGAGATGTCTCCCCGGACCCCACATATCAGATAATGAAGATCGGATAGTGATCGATGAGATGTCTCCCCGGACTCCTCATATCAGATAATGAAGATCGGATAGTGATCGATGAGATGTCTCCCCGGTCCCCTCATATCAGATAATGAAGATCGGATAGTGATCGATGAGATGTCTCCCCGGACCCCTCATATCAGATAATGAAGATCGGATAGTGATCGATGAGATGTCTCCCCGGACTCCTCATATCAGATAATGAAGATCGGATAGTGATCGATGAGATGTCTCCCCGGACCCCTCATATCAGATAATGAAGATCGGATAGTGATCGATGAGATGTCTCCCCGGACCCCTCATATCAGATAATGAAGATCGGATAGTGATCGATGAGATGTCTCCCCGGACCCCTCATATCAGATAATGAAGATCGGATAGTGATCGATGAGATGTCTCCCCGGACTCCTCATATCAGATAATGAAGATCGGATAGTGATCGATGAGATGTCTCCCCGGACTCCTCATATCAGATAATGAAGATCGGATAGTGATCGATGAGATGTCTCCCCGGACTCCTCATATCAGATAATGAAGATCGGATAGTGATCGATGAGATGTCTCCCCGGACCCCTCATATCAGATAATGAAGATCGGATAGTGATCGATGAGATGTCTCCCCGGACCCCTCATATCAGATAATGAAGATCGGATAGTGATCGATGAGATGTCTCCCCGGACCCCTCATATCAGATAATGAAGATCGGATAGTGATCGATGAGATGTCTCCCCGGACCCCTCATATCAGATAATGAAGATCGGATAGTGATCGATGAGATGTCTCCCCGGACCCCTCATATCAGATAATGAAGATCGGATAGTGATCGATGAGATGTCTCCCCGGACCCCTCATATCAGATAATGAAGATCGGATAGTGATCGATGAGATGTCTCCCCGGACCCCTCATATCAGATAATGAAGATCGGATAGTGATCGATGAGATGTCTCCCCGGACCCCTCATATCAGATAATGAAGATCGGATAGTGATCGATGAGATGTCTCCCCGGACCCCTCATATCAGATAATGAAGATCGGATAGTGATCGATGAGATGTCTCCCCGGACTCCTCATATCAGATAATGAAGATCGGATAGTGATCGATGAGATGTCTCCCCGGACTCCTCATATCAGATAATGAAGATCGGATAGTGATCGATGAGATGTCTCCCCGGACTCCTCATATCAGATAATGAAGATCGGATAGTGATCGATGAGATGTCTCCCCGGACCCCTCATATCAGATAATGAAGATCGGATAGTGATCGATGAGATGTCTCCCCGGACCCCTCATATCAGATAATGAAGATCGGATAGTGATCGATGAGATGTCTCCCCGGCCTCTCATATCAGATAATGAAGATCGGATAGTGATCGATGAGATGTCTCCCCGGACTCCTCATATCAGATAATGAAGATCGGATAGTGATCGATGAGATGTCTCCCCGGCCCCCTCATATCAGATAATGAAGATCGGATAGTGATCGATGAGATGTCTCCCCGGACCCCTCATATCAGATAATGAAGATCAGATAGTGATCGATGAGATGTCTCCCCGGACCCCACATATCAGATAATGAAGATCGGATAGTGATCGATGAGATGTCTCCCCGGACTCCTCATATCAGATAATGAAGATCGGATAGTGATCGATGAGATGTCTCCCCGGACCCCTCATATCAGATAATGAAGATCGGATAGTGATCGATGAGATGTCTCCCCGGACCCCTCATATCAGATAATGAAGATCGGATAGTGATCGATGAGATGTCTCCCCGGACCCCTCATATCAGATAATGAAGATCGGATAGTGATCGATGAGATGTCTCCCCGGACCCCTCATATCAGATAATGAAGATCGGATAGTGATCGATGAGATGTCTCCCCGGACCCCTCATATCAGATAATGAAGATCGGATAGTGATCGATGAGATGTCTCCCCGGACCCCTCATATCAGATAATGAAGATCGGATAGTGATCGATGAGATGTCTCCCCGGACCCCTCATATCAGATAATGAAGATCGGATAGTGATCGATGAGATGTCTCCCCGGACCCCACATATCAGATAATGAAGATCGGATAGTGATCGATGAGATGTCTCCCCGGACCCCTCATATCAGATAATGAAGATCGGATAGTGATCGATGAGATGTCTCCCCTCCTCATATCAGATAATGAAGATCGGATAGTGATCGATGAGATGTCTCCCCGGACCCCTCATATCAGATAATGAAGATCGGATAGTGATCGATGAGATGTCTCCCCGGACCCCTCATATCAGATAATGAAGATCGGATAGTGATCGATGAGATGTCTCCCCGGACCCCTCATATCAGATAATGAAGATCGGATAGTGATCGATGAGATGTCTCCCCGGACTCCTCATATCAGATAATGAAGATCGGATAGTGATCGATGAGATGTCTCCCCGGACTCCTCATATCAGATAATGAAGATCGGATAGTGATCGATGAGATGTCTCCCCGGACCCCTCATGTCAGATAATGAAGATCGGATAGTGATCGATGAGATGTCTCCCCGGACCCCTCATATCAGATAATGAAGATCGGATAGTGATCGATGAAATGTCTCCCCGGACTCCTCATATCAGATAATGAAGATCGGATAGTGATCGATGAGATGTCTCCCCGGCCCCTCATATCAGATAATGAAGATCGGATAGTGATCGATGAGATGTCTCCCCGGACCCCCCATATCAGATAATGAAGATCGGATAGTGATCGATGAGATGTCTCCCCGGACTCCTCATATCAGATAATGAAGATCGGATAGTGATCGATGAGATGTCTCCCCGGACCCCTCATATCAGATAATGAAGATCGGATAGTGATCGATGAGATGTCTCCCCGGACTCCTCATATCAGATAATGAAGATCGGATAGTGATCGATGAGATGTCTCCCCGGACTCCTCATATCAGATAATGAAGATCGGATAGTGATCGATGAGATGTCTCCCCGGACCCCTCATATCAGATAATGAAGATCGGATAGTGATCGATGAGATGTCTCCCCGGACCCCTCATGTCAGATAATGAAGATCGGATAGTGATCGATGAGATGTCTCCCCGGACTCCTCATATCAGATAATGAAGATCGGATAGTGATCGATGAGATGTCTCCCCGGACTCCTCATATCAGATAATGAAGATCGGATAGTGATCGATGAGATGTCTCCCCGGACCCCTCATATCAGATAATGAAGATCGGATAGTGATCGATGAGATGTCTCCCCGGACTCCTCATATCAGATAATGAAGATCGGATAGTGATCGATGAGATGTCTCCCCGGACCCCTCATATCAGATAATGAAGATCGGATAGTGATCGATGAGATGTCTCCCCGGACTCCTCATATCAGATAATGAAGATCGGATAGTGATCGATGAGATGTCTCCCCGGACCCCTCATATCAGATAATGAAGATCGGATAGTGATCGATGAGATGTCTCCCCGGACTCCTCATATCAGATAATGAAGATCGGATAGTGATCGATGAGATGTCTCCCCGGACCCCTCATATCAGATAATGAAGATCGGATAGTGATCGATGAGATGTCTCCCCGGCCCCTCATATCAGATAATGAAGATCGGATAGTGATCGATGAGATGTCTCCCCGGACCCCCATATCAGATAATGAAGATCGGATAGTGATCGATGAGATGTCTCCCCGGCCTCCTCATATCAGATAATGAAGATCGGATAGTGATCGATGAGATGTCTCCCCGGACCCCTCATATCAGATAATGAAGATCGGATAGTGATCGATGAGATGTCTCCCCGGACCCCACATATCAGATAATGAAGATCGGATAGTGATCGATGAGATGTCTCCCCGGACCCCTCATATCAGATAATGAAGATCGGATAGTGATCGATGAGATGTCTCCCCGGCCCCCTCATATCAGATAATGAAGATCGGATAGTGATCGATGAGATGTCTCCCCGGACCCCTCATATCAGATAATGAAGATCGGATAGTGATCGATGAGATGTCTCCCCGGACCCCTCATATCAGATAATGAAGATCGGATAGTGATCGATGAGATGTCTCCCCGGACCCCTCATATCAGATAATGAAGATCGGATAGTGATCGATGAGATGTCTCCCCTCCTCATATCAGATAATGAAGATCGGATAGTGATCGATGAGATGTCTCCCCGGACCCCTCATATCAGATAATGAAGATCGGATAGTGATCGATGAGATGTCTCCCCGGACCCCTCATATCAGATAATGAAGATCGGATAGTGATCGATGAGATGTCTCCCCGGACCCCTCATATCAGATAATGAAGATCGGATAGTGATCGATGAGATGTCTCCCCGGACCCCTCATATCAGATAATGAAGATCGGATAGTGATCGATGAGATGTCTCCCCGGACCCCTCATATCAGATAATGAAGATCGGATAGTGATCGATGAGATGTCTCCCCGGACCCCTCATATCAGATAATGAAGATCGGATAGTGATCGATGAGATATCTCCCCGGACCCCTCATATCAGATAATGAAGATCGGATAGTGATCGATGAGATGTCTCCCCGGACCCCTCATATCAGATAATGAAGATCGGATAGTGATCGATGAGATGTCTCCCCGGACCCCTCATATCAGATAATGAAGATCGGATAGTGATCGATGAGATGTCTCCCCGGACCCCTCATATCAGATAATGAAGATCGGATAGTGATCGATGAGATGTCTCCCCGGACCCCTCATATCAGATAATGAAGATCGGATAGTGATCGATGAGATGTCTCCCCGGACCCCTCATATCAGATAATGAAGATCGGATAGTGATCGATGAGATGTCTCCCCGGACTCCTCATATCAGATAATGAAGATCGGATAGTGATCGATGAGATGTCTCCCCGGACCCCACATATCAGATAATGAAGATCGGATAGTGATCGATGAGATGTCTCCCCGGACCCCTCATATCAGATAATGAAGATCGGATAGTGATCGATGAGATGTCTCCCCGGACCCCTCATATCAGATAATGAAGATCGGATAGTGATCGATGAGATGTCTCCCCGGACCCCTCATATCAGATAATGAAGATCGGATAGTGATCGATGAGATGTCTCCCCGGACCCCTCATATCAGATAATGAAGATCGGATAGTGATCGATGAGATGTCTCCCCGGACTCCTCATATCAGATAATGAAGATCGGATAGTGATCGATGAGATGTCTCCCCGGCCTCCTCATATCAGATAATGAAGATCGGATAGGGATCGATGAGATGTCTCCCCGGACTCCTCATATCAGATAATGAAGATCGGATAGTGATCGATGAGATGTCTCCCCGGACCCCTCATATCAGATAATGAAGATCGGATAGTGATCGATGAGATGTCTCCCCGGACTCCTCATATCAGATAATGAAGATCGGATAGTGATCGATGAGATTTCTCCCCGGCCTCCTCATATCAGATAATGAAGATCGGATAGTGATCGATGAGATGTCTCCCCGGACTCCTCATATCAGATAATGAAGATCGGATAGTGATCGATGAGATGTCTCCCCGGACCCCTCATATCAGATAATGAAGATCGGATAGTGATCGATGAGATGTCTCCCCGGACCCCTCATATCAGATAATGAAGATCGGATAGTGATCGATGAGATGTCTCCCCGGACTCCTCATATCAGATAATGAAGATCGGATAGTGATCGATGAGATGTCTCCCCGGCCCCTCATATCAGATAATGAAGATCGGATAGTGATCGATGAGATGTCTCCCCGGACCCCTCATATCAGATAATGAAGATCGGATAGTGATCGATGAGATGTCTCCCCGGACCCCTCATATCAGATAATGAAGATCGGATAGTGATCGATGAGATGTCTCCCCGGACTCCTCATATCAGATAATGAAGATCGGATAGTGATCGATGAGATGTCTCCCCGGACCCCTCATATCAGATAATGAAGATCGGATAGTGATCGATGAGATGTCTCCCCGGACCCCTCATATCAGATAATGAAGATCGGATAGTGATCGATGAGATGTCTCCCCGGACCCCTCATATCAGATAATGAAGATCGGATAGTGATCGATGAGATGTCTCCCCGGCCTCCTCATATCAGATAATGAAGATCGGATAGTGATCGATGAGATGTCTCCCCGGACCCCTCATATCAGATAATGAAGATCGGATAGTGATCGATGAGATGTCTCCCCGGACTCCTCATATCAGATAATGAAGATCGGATAGTGATCGATGAGATGTCTCCCCGGACTCCTCATATCAGATAATGAAGATCGGATAGTGATCGATGAGATGTCTCCCCTCCTCATATCAGATAATGAAGATCGGATAGTGATCGATGAGATGTCTCCCCGGACCCCTCATATCAGATAATGAAGATCGGATAGTGATCGATGAGATGTCTCCCCGGACCCCTCATATCAGATAATGAAGATCGGATAGTGATCGATGAGATGTCTCCCGGCCCCCTCATATCAGATAATGAAGATCGGATAGTGATCGATGAGATGTCTCCCCGGACCCCTCATATCAGATAATGAAGATCGGATAGTGATCGATGAGATGTCTCCCCGGACTCCTCATATCAGATAATGAAGATCGGATAGTGATCGATGAGATGTCTCCCCGGACCCCTCATATCAGATAATGAAGATCGGATAGTGATCGATGAGATGTCTCCCCGGCCTCCTCATATCAGATAATGAAGATCGGATAGGGATCGATGAGATGTCTCCCCGGACTCCTCATATCAGATAATGAAGATCGGATAGTGATCGATGAGATGTCTCCCCGGACTCCTCATATCAGATAATGAAGATCGGATAGTGATCGATGAGATGTCTCCCCGGACTCCTCATATCAGATAATGAAGATCGGATAGTGATCGATGAGATGTCTCCCCGGACCCCTCATATCAGATAATGAAGATCGGATAGTGATCGATGAGATGTCTCCCCGGACTCCTCATATCAGATAATGAAGATCGGATAGTGATCGATGAGATGTCTCCCCGGACCCCACATATCAGATAATGAAGATCGGATAGTGATCGATGAGATGTCTCCCCGGACCCCTCATATCAGATAATGAAGATCGGATAGTGATCGATGAGATGTCTCCCCGGCCTCCTCATATCAGATAATGAAGATCGGATAGTGATCGATGAGATGTCTCCCCGGCCTCCTCATATCAGATAATGAAGATCGGATAGTGATCGATGAGATGTCTCCCCGGACTCCTCATATCAGATAATGAAGATCGGATAGTGATCGATGAGATGTCTCCCCGGACCCCTCATATCAGATAATGAAGATCGGATAGTGATCGATGAGATGTCTCCCCGGACCCCACATATCAGATAATGAAGATCGGATAGTGATCGATGAGATGTCTCCCCGGACCCCTCATATCAGATAATGAAGATCGGATAGTGATCGATGAGATGTCTCCCCGGACCCCTCATATCAGATAATGAAGATCGGATAGTGATCGATGAGATGTCTCCCCGGACCTCACATATCAGATAATGAAGATCGGATAGTGATCGATGAGATGTCTCCCCGGACTCCTCATATCAGATAATGAAGATCGGATAGTGATCGATGAGATGTCTCCCCGGACCCCTCATATCAGATAATGAAGATCGGATAGTGATCGATGAGATGTCTCCCCGGCCCCCCTCATATCAGATAATGAAGATCGGATAGTGATCGATGAGATGTCTCCCCGGACCCCTCATATCAGATAATGAAGATCGGATAGTGATCGATGAGATGTCTCCCCGGACCTCTCATATCAGATAATGAAGATCGGATAGTGATCGATGAGATGTCTCCCCGGACTCCTCATATCAGATAATGAAGATCGGATAGTGATCGATGAGATGTCTCCCCGGACCCCTCATATCAGATAATGAAGATCGGATAGTGATCGATGAGATGTCTCCCCGGACCTCACATATCAGATAATGAAGATCGGATAGTGATCGATGAGATGTCTCCCCGGACTCCTCATATCAGATAATGAAGATCGGATAGTGATCGATGAGATGTCTCCCCGGACCCCTCATATCAGATAATGAAGATCGGATAGTGATCGATGAGATGTCTCCCCGGCCCCCCTCATATCAGATAATGAAGATCGGATAGTGATCGATGAGATGTCTCCCCGGACCCCTCATATCAGATAATGAAGATCGGATAGTGATCGATGAGATGTCTCCCCGGACTCCTCATATCAGATAATGAAGATCGGATAGTGATCGATGAGATGTCTCCCCGGACCCCTCATATCAGATAATGAAGATCGGATAGTGATCGATGAGATGTCTCCCCGGACCCCTCATATCAGATAATGAAGATCGGATAGTGATCGATGAGATGTCTCCCCGGACTCCTCATATCAGATAATGAAGATCGGATAGTGATCGATGAGATGTCTCCCCGGACTCCTCATATCAGATAATGAAGATCGGATAGTGATCGATGAGATGTCTCCCCGGACCCCCCATATCAGATAATGAAGATCGGATAGTGATCGATGAGATGTCTCCCCAGACCTCTCATATCAGATAATGAAGATCGGATAGTGATCGATGAGATGTCTCCCCGGACTCCTCATATCAGATAATGAAGATCGGATAGTGATCGATGAGATGTCTCCCCGGACCCCTCATATCAGATAATGAAGATCGGATAGTGATCGATGAGATGTCTCCCCGGACTCCTCATATCAGATAATGAAGATCGGATAGTGATCGATGAGATGTCTCCCCGGCCCTCTCATATCAGATAATGAAGATCGGATAGTGATCGATGAGATGTCTCCCCGGACCTCTCATATCAGATAATGAAGATCGGATAGTGATCGATGAGATGTCTCCCCGGACCTCTCATATCAGATAATGAAGATCGGATAGTGATCGATGAGATGTCTCCCCGGACTCCTCATATCAGATAATGAAGATCGGATAGTGATCGATGAGATATCTCCCCGGACCCCTCATATCAGATAATGAAGATCGGATAGTGATCGATGAGATGTCTCCCCGGACTCCTCATATCAGATAATGAAGATCGGATAGTGATCGATGAGATGTCTCCCCGGACCCCACATATCAGATAATGAAGATCGGATAGTGATCGATGAGATGTCTCCCCGGCCCTCTCATATCAGATAATGAAGATCGGATAGTGATCGATGAGATGTCTCCCCGGACCTCTCATATCAGATAATGAAGATCGGATAGTGATCGATGAGATGTCTCCCCGGACCTCTCATATCAGATAATGAAGATCGGATAGTGATCGATGAGATGTCTCCCCGGACCCCTCATATCAGATAATGAAGATCGGATAGTGATCGATGAGATGTCTCCCCGGACCCCACATATCAGATAATGAAGATCGGATAGTGATCGATGAGATGTCTCCCCGGCCTCCTCATATCAGATAATGAAGATCGGATAGTGATCGATGAGATGTCTCCCCGGACTCCTCATATCAGATAATGAAGATCGGATAGTGATCGATGAGATGTCTCCCCGGACCCCTCATATCAGATAATGAAGATCGGATAGTGATCGATGAGATGTCTCCCCGGACCCCTCATATCAGATAATGAAGATCGGATAGTGATCGATGAGATGTCTCCCCGGACCCCTCATATCAGATAATGAAGATCGGATAGTGATCGATGAGATGTCTCCCCGGACCCCTCATATCAGATAATGAAGATCGGATAGTGATCGATGAGATGTCTCCCCGGACCTCTCATATCAGATAATGAAGATCGGATAGTGATCGATGAGATGTCTCCCCGGCCCCCTCATATCAGATAATGAAGATCGGATAGTGATCGATGAGATGTCTCCCCGGCCCCTCATATCAGATAATGAAGATCGGATAGTGATCGATGAGATGTCTCCCCGGACCCCTCATATCAGATAATGAAGATCGGATAGTGATCGATGAGATGTCTCCCCGGACCCCACATATCAGATAATGAAGATCGGATAGTGATCGATGAGATGTCTCCCCGGACTCCTCATATCAGATAATGAAGATCGGATAGTGATCGATGAGATATCTCCCCGGACCCCTCATATCAGATAATGAAGATCGGATAGTGATCGATGAGATGTCTCCCCGGACCCCACATATCAGATAATGAAGATCGGATAGTGATCGATGAGATGTCTCCCCGGACTCCTCATATCAGATAATGAAGATCGGATAGTGATCGATGAGATATCTCCCCGGACCCCTCATATCAGATAATGAAGATCGGATAGTGATCGATGAGATGTCTCCCCGGACCCCTCATATCAGATAATGAAGATCGGATAGTGATCGATGAGATGTCTCCCCGGACCCCTCATATCAGATAATGAAGATCGGATAGTGATCGATGAGATGTCTCCCCGGACCCCACATATCAGATAATGAAGATCGGATAGTGATCGATGAGATGTCTCCCCGGACCCCTCATATCAGATAATGAAGATCAGATAGTGATCGATGAGATGTCTCCCCGGACCCCACATATCAGATAATGAAGATCGGATAGTGATCGATGAGATGTCTCCCCGGACCCCTCATATCAGATAATGAAGATCGGATAGTGATCGATGAGATGTCTCCCCGGACTCCTCATATCAGATAATGAAGATCGGATAGTGATCGATGAGATGTCTCCCCGGACTCCTCATATCAGATAATGAAGATCGGATAGTGATCGATGAGATGTCTCCCCGGACTCCTCATATCAGATAATGAAGATCGGATAGTGATCGATGAGATGTCTCCCCGGACCCCTCATATCAGATAATGAAGATCGGATAGTGATCGATGAGATGTCTCCCCGGACTCCTCATATCAGATAATGAAGATCGGATAGTGATCGATGAGATGTCTCCCCGGACCCCACATATCAGATAATGAAGATCGGATAGTGATCGATGAGATGTCTCCCCGGACCCCTCATATCAGATAATGAAGATCGGATAGTGATCGATGAGATGTCTCCCCGGACTCCTCATATCAGATAATGAAGATTGGATAGTGATCGATGAGATGTCTCCCCGGACTCCTCATATCAGATAATGAAGATCGGATAGTGATCGATGAGATGTCTCCCCGGACCCCACATATCAGATAATGAAGATCGGATAGTGATCGATGAGATGTCTCCCCGGACCCCCTCATATCAGATAATGAAGATCGGATAGTGATCGATGAGATGTCTCCCCGGACTCCTCATATCAGATAATGAAGATCGGTTAGTGATCGATGAGATGTCTCCCCGGACCCCTCATATCAGATAATGAAGATCGGATAGTGATCGATGAGATGTCTCCCCGGACCCCTCATATCAGATAATGAAGATCGGATAGTGATCGATGAGATGTCTCCCCGGACCCCACATATCAGATAATGAAGATCGGATAGTGATCGATGAGATGTCTCCCCGGCCTCCTCATATCAGATAATGAAGATCGGATAGTGATCGATGAGATGTCTCCCCGGACCCCTCATATCAGATAATGAAGATCGGATAGTGATCGATGAGATGTCTCCCCGGACTCCTCATATCAGATAATGAAGATCGGTTAGTGATCGATGAGATGTCTCCCCGGACCCCTCATATCAGATAATGAAGATCGGATAGTGATCGATGAGATGTCTCCCCGGACCCCTCATATCAGATAATGAAGATCGGATAGTGATCGATGAGATGTCTCCCCGGCCTCCTCATATCAGATAATGAAGATCGGATAGTGATCGATGAGATGTCTCCCCGGACCCCTCATATCAGATAATGAAGATCGGATAGTGATCGATGAGATGTCTCCCCGGACTCCTCATATCAGATAATGAAGATCGGATAGTGATCGATGAGATGTCTCCCCTCCTCATATCAGATAATGAAGATCGGATAGTGATCGATGAGATGTCTCCCCGGACCCCTCATATCAGATAATGAAGATCGGATAGTGATCGATGAGATGTCTCCCCGGACCCCACATATCAGATAATGAAGATCGGATAGTGATCGATGAGATGTCTCCCCGGCCTCCTCATATCAGATAATGAAGATCGGATAGTGATCGATGAGATGTCTCCCCGGACCCCTCATATCAGATAATGAAGATCGGATAGTGATCGATGAGATGTCTCCCCGGACTCCTCATATCAGATAATGAAGATCGGATAGTGATCGATGAGATGTCTCCCCGGCCTCCTCATATCAGATAATGAAGATCGGATAGTGATCGATGAGATGTCTCCCCGGACCCCTCATATCAGATAATGAAGATCGGATAGTGATCGATGAGATGTCTCCCCGGACTCCTCATATCAGATAATGAAGATCGGATAGTGATCGATGAGATGTCTCCCCTCCTCATATCAGATAATGAAGATCGGATAGTGATCGATGAGATGTCTCCCCGGACCCCACATATCAGATAATGAAGATCGGATAGTGATCGATGAGATGTCTCCCCTCCTCATATCAGATAATGAAGATCGGATAGTGATCGATGAGATGTCTCCCCGGACCCCTCATATCAGATAATGAAGATCGGATAGTGATCGATGAGATGTCTCCCCGGACCTCTCATATCAGATAATGAAGATCGGATAGTGATCGATGAGATGTCTCCCCGGACCCCTCATATCAGATAATGAAGATCGGATAGTGATCGATGAGATGTCTCCCCGGACCCCTCATATCAGATAATGAAGATCGGATAGTGATCGATGAGATGTCTCCCCGGACCCCTCATATCAGATAATGAAGATCGGATAGTGATCGATGAGATGTCTCCCCGGACTCCTCATATCAGATAATGAAGATCGGATAGTGATCGATGAGATGTCTCCCCGGACCCCTCATATCAGATAATGAAGATCGGATAGTGATCGATGAGATGTCTCCCCGGACCCCTCATATCAGATAATGAAGATCGGATAGTGATCGATGAGATGTCTCCCCGGACCCCTCATATCAGATAATGAAGATCGGATAGTGATCGATGAGATGTCTCCCCGGACCCCTCATATCAGATAATGAAGATCGGATAGTGATCGATGAGATGTCTCCCCGGACCCCTCATATCAGATAATGAAGATCGGATAGTGATCGATGAGATGTCTCCCCGGACCCCTCATATCAGATAATGAAGATCGGATAGTGATCGATGAGATGTCTCCCCGGACCCCTCATATCAGATAATGAAGATCGGATAGTGATCGATGAGATGTCTCCCCGGACCCCACATATCAGATAATGAAGATCGGATAGTGATCGATGAGATGTCTCCCCGGACCCCTCATATCAGATAATGAAGATCGGATAGTGATCGATGAGATGTCTCCCCGGACCCCACATATCAGATAATGAAGATCGGATAGTGATCGATGAGATGTCTCCCCGGACCCCTCATATCAGATAATGAAGATCGGATAGTGATCGATGAGATGTCTCCCCGGACCCCTCATATCAGATAATGAAGATCGGATAGTGATCGATGAGATGTCTCCCCGGCCTCCTCATATCAGATAATGAAGATCGGATAGTGATCGATGAGATGTCTCCCCGGCCCCTCATATCAGATAATGAAGATCGGATAGTGATCGATGAGATGTCTCCCCTCCTCATATCAGATAATGAAGATCGGATAGTGATCGATGAGATGTCTCCCCGGACCCCTCATATCAGATAATGAAGATCGGATAGTGATCGATGAGATGTCTCCCCGGACCCCTCATATCAGATAATGAAGATCGGATAGTGATCGATGAGATGTCTCCCCGGACTCCTCATATCAGATAATGAAGATCGGATAGTGATCGATGAGATGTCTCCCCGGACTCCTCATATCAGATAATGAAGATCGGATAGTGATCGATGAGATGTCTCCCCGGACCCCTCATATCAGATAATGAAGATCGGATAGTGATCGATGAGATGTCTCCCCGGACCCCTCATATCAGATAATGAAGATCGGATAGTGATCGATGAGATGTCTCCCCGGACCCCTCATATCAGATAATGAAGATCGGATAGTGATCGATGAGATGTCTCCCCGGACTCCTCATATCAGATAATGAAGATCGGATAGTGATCGATGAGATGTCTCCCCGGACCCCTCATATCAGATAATGAAGATCGGATAGTGATCGATGAGATGTCTCCCCGGACCCCTCATATCAGATAATGAAGATCGGATAGTGATCGATGAGATGTCTCCCCGGACCCCACATATCAGATAATGAAGATCGGATAGTGATCGATGAGATGTCTCCCCGGCCTCCTCATATCAGATAATGAAGATCGGATAGTGATCGATGAGATGTCTCCCCGGCCCCTCATATCAGATAATGAAGATCGGATAGTGATCGATGAGATGTCTCCCCGGACCCCTCATATCAGATAATGAAGATCGGATAGTGATCGATGAGATGTCTCCCCGGACTCCTCATATCAGATAATGAAGATCGGATAGTGATCGATGAGATGTCTCCCCGGCCCCTCATATCAGATAATGAAGATCGGATAGTGATCGATGAGATGTCTCCCCGGACCCCACATATCAGATAATGAAGATCGGATAGTGATCGATGAGATGTCTCCCCGGACCCCTCATATCAGATAATGAAGATCGGATAGTGATCGATGAGATTTCTCCCCGGCCTCCTCATATCAGATAATGAAGATCGGATAGTGATCGATGAGATGTCTCCCCGGACCCCACATATCAGATAATGAAGATCGGATAGTGATCGATGAGATGTCTCCCCGGACCCCACATATCAGATAATGAAGATCGGATAGTGATCGATGAGATGTCTCCCCGGACCCCACATATCAGATAATGAAGATCGGATAGTGATCGATGAGATGTCTCCCCGGACCCCTCATATCAGATAATGAAGATCGGATAGTGATCGATGAGATGTCTCCCCGGACCCCACATATCAGATAATGAAGATCGGATAGTGATCGATGAGATGTCTCCCCGGACCCCACATATCAGATAATGAAGATCGGATAGTGATCGATGAGATGTCTCCCCGGACCCCTCATATCAGATAATGAAGATCGGATAGTGATCGATGAGATGTCTCCCCGGACCCCTCATATCAGATAATGAAGATCGGATATCGATGAGATGTCTCCCCGGCCTCTCATATCAGATAATGAAGATCGGATAGTGATCGATGAGATGTCTCCCCGGACCCCACATATCAGATAATGAAGATCGGATAGTGATCGATGAGATGTCTCCCCGGACTCCTCATATCAGATAATGAAGATCGGATAGTGATCGATGAGATGTCTCCCCTCCTCATATCAGATAATGAAGATCGGATAGTGATCGATGAGATGTCTCCCCGGACCCCTCATATCAGATAATGAAGATCGGATAGTGATCGATGAGATGTCTCCCCGGACTCCTCATATCAGATAATGAAGATCGGATAGTGATCGATGAGATGTCTCCCCGGACCCCTCATATCAGATAATGAAGATCGGATAGTGATCGATGAGATGTCTCCCCGGACCCCACATATCAGATAATGAAGATCGGATAGTGATCGATGAGATGTCTCCCCGGACCCCTCATATCAGATAATGAAGATCGGATAGTGATCGATGAGATGTCTCCCCGGACCCCTCATATCAGATAATGAAGATCGGATAGTGATCGATGAGATGTCTCCCCGGACCCCTCATATCAGATAATGAAGATCGGATAGTGATCGATGAGATGTCTCCCCGGACCCCTCATATCAGATAATGAAGATCGGATAGTGATCGATGAGATGTCTCCCCGGACCCCTCATATCAGATAATGAAGATCGGATAGTGATCGATGAGATGTCTCCCCGGCCCCCTCATATCAGATAATGAAGATCGGATAGTGATCGATGAGATGTCTCCCCGGCCCCCTCATATCAGATAATGAAGATCGGATAGTGATCGATGACATGTCTCCCCGGACCCCACATATCAGATAATGAAGATCGGATAGTGATCGATGAGATGTCTCCCCGGACCCCACATATCAGATAATGAAGATCGGATAGTGATCGATGAGATGTCTCCCCGGACCCATCATATCAGATAATGAAGATCGGATAGTGATGGATGAGATGTCTCCCCGGACCCCTCATATCAGATAATGAAGATCGGATAGTGATCGATGAGATGTCTCCCCGGACCCCTCATATCAGATAATGAAGATCGGATAGTGATCGATGAGATGTCTCCCCGGACTCCTCATATCAGATAATGAAGATCGGATAGTGATCGATGAGATGTCTCCCCGGACCCCTCATATCAGATAATGAAGATCGGATAGTGATCGATGAGATGTCTCCCCGGCCCCTCATATCAGATAATGAAGATCGGATAGTGATCGATGAGATGTCTCCCCGGACCCCTCATATCAGATAATGAAGATCGGATAGTGATCGATGAGATGTCTCCCCGGACCCCTCATATCAGATAATGAAGATCGGATAGTGATCGATGAGATGTCTCCCCGGACCCCTCATATCAGATAATGAAGATCGGATAGTGATCGATGAGATGTCTCCCCGGACCCCTCATATCAGATAATGAAGATCGGATAGTGATCGATGAGATGTCTCCCCGGACCCCTCATATCAGATAATGAAGATCGGATAGTGATCGATGAGATGTCTCCCCGGACCCCTCATATCAGATAATGAAGATCGGATAGTGATCGATGAGATGTCTCCCCGGACTCCTCATATCAGATAATGAAGATCGGATAGTGATCGATGAGATGTCTCCCCGGACCCCACATATCAGATAATGAAGATCGGATAGTGATCGATGAGATGTCTCCCCGGACCCCTCATATCAGATAATGAAGATCGGATAGTGATCGATGAGATGTCTCCCCGGACCCCACATATCAGATAATGAAGATCGGATAGTGATCGATGAGATGTCTCCCCGGACCCCTCATATCAGATAATGAAGATCGGATAGTGATCGATGAGATGTCTCCCCGGACTCCTCATATCAGATAATGAAGATCGGATAGTGATCGATGAGATGTCTCCCCGGACCCCTCATATCAGATAATGAAGATCGGATAGTGATCGATGAGATGTCTCCCCGGACCCCTCATATCAGATAATGAAGATCGGATAGTGATCGATGAGATGTCTCCCCGGACTCCTCATATCAGATAATGAAGATCGGATAGTGATCGATGAGATGTCTCCCCAGACCCCACATATCAGATAATGAAGATCGGATAGTGATCGATGAGATGTCTCCCCGGACCCCTCATATCAGATAATGAAGATCGGATAGTGATCGATGAGATGTCTCCCCGGACCCCTCATATCAGATAATGAAGATCGGATAGTGATCGATGAGATGTCTCCCCGGACCCCACATATCAGATAATGAAGATCGGATAGTGATCGATGAGATGTCTCCCCGGACTCCTCATATCAGATAATGAAGATCGGATAGTGATCGATGAGATGTCTCCCCGGACCCCTCATATCAGATAATGAAGATCGGATAGTGATCGATGAGATGTCTCCCCGGCCTCCTCATATCAGATAATGAAGATCAGATAGTGATCGATGAGATGTCTCCCCGGACCCTCATATCAGATAATGAAGATCGGATAGTGATCGATGAGATGTCTCTCCGGACTCCTCATATCAGATAATGAAGATCGGATAGTGATCGATGAGATGTCTCCCCGGCCTCTCATATCAGATAATGAAGATCGGATAGTGATCGATGAGATGTCTCCCCGGACCCCACATATCAGATAATGAAGATCGGATAGTGATCGATGAGATGTCTCCCCGGACTCCTCATATCAGATAATGAAGATCGGATAGTGATCGATGAGATGTCTCCCCTCCTCATATCAGATAATGAAGATCGGATAGTGATCGATGAGATGTCTCCCCGGACCCCTCATATCAGATAATGAAGATCGGATAGTGATCGATGAGATGTCTCCCCGGACTCCTCATATCAGATAATGAAGATCGGATAGTGATCGATGAGATGTCTCCCCGGACCCCTCATATCAGATAATGAAGATCGGATAGTGATCGATGAGATGTCTCCCCGGACCCCACATATCAGATAATGAAGATCGGATAGTGATCGATGAGATGTCTCCCCGGACCCCTCATATCAGATAATGAAGATCGGATAGTGATCGATGAGATGTCTCCCCGGACCCCTCATATCAGATAATGAAGATCGGATAGTGATCGATGAGATGTCTCCCCGGACCCCTCATATCAGATAATGAAGATCGGATAGTGATCGATGAGATGTCTCCCCGGACCCCTCATATCAGATAATGAAGATCGGATAGTGATCGATGAGATGTCTCCCCGGACCCATCATATCAGATAATGAAGATCGGATAGTGATGGATGAGATGTCTCCCCGGACCCCTCATATCAGATAATGAAGATCGGATAGTGATCGATGAGATGTCTCCCCGGACCCCTCATATCAGATAATGAAGATCGGATAGTGATCGATGAGATGTCTCCCCGGACTCCTCATATCAGATAATGAAGATCGGATAGTGATCGATGAGATGTCTCCCCGGACCCCTCATATCAGATAATGAAGATCGGATAGTGATCGATGAGATGTCTCCCCGGCCCCTCATATCAGATAATGAAGATCGGATAGTGATCGATGAGATGTCTCCCCGGACCCCTCATATCAGATAATGAAGATCGGATAGTGATCGATGAGATGTCTCCCCGGACCCCTCATATCAGATAATGAAGATCGGATAGTGATCGATGAGATGTCTCCCCGGACCCCTCATATCAGATAATGAAGATCGGATAGTGATCGATGAGATGTCTCCCCGGACCCCTCATATCAGATAATGAAGATCGGATAGTGATCGATGAGATGTCTCCCCGGACCCCTCATATCAGATAATGAAGATCGGATAGTGATCGATGAGATGTCTCCCCGGACCCCTCATATCAGATAATGAAGATCGGATAGTGATCGATGAGATGTCTCCCCGGACTCCTCATATCAGATAATGAAGATCGGATAGTGATCGATGAGATGTCTCCCCGGACCCCACATATCAGATAATGAAGATCGGATAGTGATCGATGAGATGTCTCCCCGGACCCCTCATATCAGATAATGAAGATCGGATAGTGATCGATGAGATGTCTCCCCGGACCCCACATATCAGATAATGAAGATCGGATAGTGATCGATGAGATGTCTCCCCGGACCCCTCATATCAGATAATGAAGATCGGATAGTGATCGATGAGATGTCTCCCCGGACTCCTCATATCAGATAATGAAGATCGGATAGTGATCGATGAGATGTCTCCCCGGACCCCTCATATCAGATAATGAAGATCGGATAGTGATCGATGAGATGTCTCCCCGGACCCCTCATATCAGATAATGAAGATCGGATAGTGATCGATGAGATGTCTCCCCGGACTCCTCATATCAGATAATGAAGATCGGATAGTGATCGATGAGATGTCTCCCCAGACCCCACATATCAGATAATGAAGATCGGATAGTGATCGATGAGATGTCTCCCCGGACCCCTCATATCAGATAATGAAGATCGGATAGTGATCGATGAGATGTCTCCCCGGACCCCTCATATCAGATAATGAAGATCGGATAGTGATCGATGAGATGTCTCCCCGGACCCCACATATCAGATAATGAAGATCGGATAGTGATCGATGAGATGTCTCCCCGGACTCCTCATATCAGATAATGAAGATCGGATAGTGATCGATGAGATGTCTCCCCGGACCCCTCATATCAGATAATGAAGATCGGATAGTGATCGATGAGATGTCTCCCCGGCCTCCTCATATCAGATAATGAAGATCGGATAGTGATCGATGAGATGTCTCCCCGGACCCTCATATCAGATAATGAAGATCGGATAGTGATCGATGAGATGTCTCCCCGGACCCCACATATCAGATAATGAAGATCGGATAGTGATCGATGAGATGTCTCCCCGGACCCCTCATATCAGATAATGAAGATCGGATAGTGATCGATGAGATGTCTCCCCGGACCCCACATATCAGATAATGAAGATCGGATAGTGATCGATGAGATGTCTCCCCGGACCCCTCATATCAGATAATGAAGATCGGATAGTGATCGATGAGATGTCTCCCCGGACCCCTCATATCAGATAATGAAGATCGGATAGTGATCGATGAGATGTCTCCCCGGCCCCTCATATCAGATAATGAAGATCGGATAGTGATCGATGAGATGTCTCCCCGGACCCCTCATATCAGATAATGAAGATCGGATAGTGATCGATGAGATGTCTCCCCGGACCCCTCATATCAGATAATGAAGATCGGATAGTGATCGATGAGATGTCTCTCCGGACTCCTCATATCAGATAATGAAGATCGGATAGTGATCGATGAGATGTCTCCCCGGACCCCTCATATCAGATAATGAAGATCGGATAGTGATCGATGAGATGTCTCCCCGGACCCCTCATATCAGATAATGAAGATCGGATAGTGATCGATGAGATGTCTCCCCGGACCCCTCATATCAGATAATGAAGATCGGATAGTGATCGATGAGATATCTCCCCGGACCCCTCATATCAGATAATGAAGATCGGATAGTGATCGATGAGATGTCTCCCCGGACCCCTCATATCAGATAATGAAGATCGGATAGTGATCGATGAGATGTCTCCCCGGACCCCTCATATCAGATAATGAAGATCGGATAGTGATCGATGAGATGTCTCCCCGGACCCCTCATATCAGATAATGAAGATCGGATAGTGATCGATGAGATGTCTCCCCGGACTCCTCATATCAGATAATGAAGATCGGATAGTGATCGATGAGATGTCTCCCCGGACTCCTCATATCAGATAATGAAGATCGGATAGTGATCGATGAGATGTCTCCCCGGACCCATCATATCAGATAATGAAGATCGGATAGTGATCGATGAGATGTCTCCCCGGACCCCTCATATCAGATAATGAAGATCGGATAGTGATCGATGAGATGTCTCCCCGGACCCCACATATCAGATAATGAAGATCGGATAGTGATCGATGAGATGTCTCCCCGGACTCCTCATATCAGATAATGAAGATCGGATAGTGATCGATGAGATGTCTCCCCGGACTCCTCATATCAGATAATGAAGATCGGATAGTGATCGATGAGATGTCTCCCCGGACCCCTCATATCAGATAATGAAGATCGGATAGTGATCGATGAGATGTCTCCCCGGCCTCCTCATATCAGATAATGAAGATCGGATAGTGATCGATGAGATGTCTCCCCGGACCCCACATATCAGATAATGAAGATCGGATAGTGATCGATGAGATGTCTCCCCGGCCCCTCATATCAGATAATGAAGATCGGATAGTGATCGATGAGATGTCTCCCCGGACCCCACATATCAGATAATGAAGATCGGATAGTGATCGATGAGATGTCTCCCCGGACCCCTCATATCAGATAATGAAGATCGGATAGTGATCGATGAGATGTCTCCCCGGACCCCACATATCAGATAATGAAGATCGGATAGTGATCGATGAGATGTCTCCCCGGACCCCTCATATCAGATAATGAAGATCGGATAGTGATCGATGAGATGTCTCCCCGGCCCCCTCATATCAGATAATGAAGATCGGATAGTGATCGATGAGATGTCTCCCCGGACCCCTCATATCAGATAATGAAGATCGGATAGTGATCGATGAGATGTCTCCCCGGACTCCTCATATCAGATAATGAAGATCGGATAGTGATCGATGAGATGTCTCCCCGGACCCCACATATCAGATAATGAAGATCGGATAGTGATCGATGAGATGTCTCCCCGGACTCCTCATATCAGATAATGAAGATCGGATAGTGATCGATGAGATGTCTCCCCGGACCCCTCATATCAGATAATGAAGATCGGATAGTGATCGATGAGATGTCTCCCCGGACCCCTCATATCAGATAATGAAGATCGGATAGTGATCGATGAGATGTCTCCCCGGACCCCTCATATCAGATAATGAAGATCGGATAGTGATCGATGAGATGTCTCCCCGGACCCCTCATATCAGATAATGAAGATCGGATAGTGATCGATGAGATGTCTCCCCGGACCCCTCATATCAGATAATGAAGATCGGATAGTGATCGATGAGATGTCTCCCCGGCCCCTCATATCAGATAATGAAGATCGGATAGTGATCGATGAGATGTCTCCCCGGACTCCTCATATCAGATAATGAAGATCGGATAGTGATCGATGAGATGTCTCCCCGGACTCCTCATATCAGATAATGAAGATCGGATAGTGATCGATGAGATGTCTCCCCGGACCCCTCATATCAGATAATGAAGATCGGATAGTGATCGATGAGATGTCTCCCCGGACTCCTCATATCAGATAATGAAGATCGGATAGTGATCGATGAGATGTCTCCCCTCCTCATATCAGATAATGAAGATCGGATAGTGATCGATGAGATGTCTCCCCGGACCCCTCATATCAGATAATGAAGATCGGATAGTGATCGATGAGATGTCTCCCCGGCCCCTCATATCAGATAATGAAGATCGGATAGTGATCGATGAGATGTCTCCCCGGCCCCTCATATCAGATAATGAAGATCGGATAGGGATCGATGAGATGTCTCCCCGGCCCCTCATATCAGATAATGAAGATCGGATAGTGATCGATGAGATGTCTCCCCGGACCCCTCATATCAGATAATGAAGATCGGATAGTGATCGATGAGATGTCTCCCCGGACCCCTCATATCAGATAATGAAGATCAGATAGGGATCGATGAGATGTCTCCCCGGCCCCTCATATCAGATAATGAAGATCGGATAGTGATCGATGAGATGTCTCCCCGGACCCCTCATATCAGATAATGAAGATCGGATAGTGATCGATGAGATGTCTCCCCGGCCCCTCATATCAGATAATGAAGATCGGATAGTGATCGATGAGATGTCTCCCCGGACTCCTCATATCAGATAATGAAGATCGGATAGTGATCGATGAGATGTCTCCCCGGACCCCTCATATCAGATAATGAAGATCGGATAGTGATCGATGAGATGTCTCCCCGGCCCCTCATATCAGATAATGAAGATCGGATAGTGATCGATGAGATGTCTCCCCGGCCCCTCATATCAGATAATGAAGATCGGATAGTGATCGATGAGATGTCTCCCCGGACCCCTCATATCAGATAATGAAGATCGGATAGTGATCGATGAGATGTCTCCCCGGCCCCTCATATCAGATAATGAAGATCGGATAGTGATCGATGAGATGTCTCCCCGGACTCCTCATATCAGATAATGAAGATCGGATAGTGATCGATGAGATGTCTCCCCGGACCCCTCATATCAGATAATGAAGATCGGATAGTGATCGATGAGATGTCTCCCCGGCCCCTCATATCAGATAATGAAGATCGGATAGTGATCGATGAGATGTCTCCCCGGCCCCTCATATCAGATAATGAAGATCGGATAGTGATCGATGAGATGTCTCCCCGGACCCCTCATATCAGATAATGAAGATCGGATAGTGATCGATGAGATGTCTCCCCGGACCCCTCATATCAGATAATGAAGATCGGATAGTGATCGATGAGATGTCTCCCCGGACCCCTCATATCAGATAATGAAGATCGGATAGTGATCGATGAGATGTCTCCCCGGACTCCTCATATCAGATAATGAAGATCGGATAGTGATCGATGAGATGTCTCCCCGGACCCCTCATATCAGATAATGAAGATCGGATAGTGATCGATGAGATGTCTCCCCGGACCCCTCATATCAGATAATGAAGATCGGATAGTGATCGATGAGATGTCTCCCCGGACCCCTCATATCAGATAATGAAGATCGGATAGTGATCGATGAGATGTCTCCCCGGACCCCTCATATCAGATAATGAAGATCGGATAGTGATCGATGAGATGTCTCCCCGGACCCCTCATATCAGATAATGAAGATCGGATAGTGATCGATGAGATGTCTCCCCGGACCCCTCATATCAGATAATAAAGATCGGATAGTGATCGATGAGATGTCTCCCCGGACCCCACATATCAGATAATGAAGATCGGATAGTGATCGATGAGATGTCTCCCCGGCTGTACTGGAGGAGAGGAAATCCTCCTCGCTTCCGTCTTCATTCCTCACAGAGGAGATCGGGGACCCGATGTTCCTTCATCTGCTGTACTTACTATGGTGGGGGAGGGGAGAGGTTGGTGATTTGTGTGTGGGGGGAGAGGACAGCTAGGGGATCTAACACAGTGCAGACACTCTTTCTTTTCTATTACTATAGTGTAGCGGGTATTTAAATTTAGGGGGCGCATCTGGGTGGTAGTATGACCCGGATGTACTGATTGTTAGGGAATTTGGGACCATTTTCGTTTGTGGAGGATTCCAGTGGTGTGCAGTTCCCTGCGGCCTGTGGGTGGCGCTGTCGCCCTGGGTTGAACCATCACTGCAGTGCTGTCCCCTTTTTGTCCTGTTTCGGCAGTGGTGCGGCGGGGTGGGGAACCTGCTGTGCCTGTCGGGAGAGGAGATAAAGGGGACAGACGCCCTCAACACAGGGTCAGTCGGAGGAGGTCAGAGCCGCGCCCAGGCACCTTCAGCCTGGGTGCTGGCGTTCCGGAGTTCCGGGCCCAGGTGCCCTTGACCTGGCCGGAGCGGGAGATGGAGTCCATCCCAGGCACCTTCAGTCTGGGGTGAGGTACTACGGAGGAGGCTCGGGGCCCAGTACCTTCGACTGGGTTCCGCAGGGGTGGAAGAGTCCGAGGGGCCCTAAGGTGTTGGGCGCCCGAGTCTGAGACGAGGAGGCCAGGGAACGTAACCCCTCCAAACAGTCTGGTGCAGCATTGCTGGTGACGGCGGGGCCTCTGGTAACTCTCTTGGAAGGATGTCTTCCCTCTGACAGGGGCTGCACTTAGCGGAGGTAATTCTGTTCCTGTTCTACACAGTCGGTGGCAGCGGCTGTGCACCATAACCGTTGGTGACACCACAATGGTTGGTTCTATTTAAGGATTGTGCCTCGACCTACTCCCCACCTATACTGAACTCTTCTTTGGGTCACAACCTGTCTGCTGTTAAAGGACGATTTATTGCTGTCAGAGAATAAATAAGAGTTGGACCTTTTCAGTGGTGTGGAACTTCAGTTACTGGGAGCAAAGGGGGGTCATCTACAGAACGGACTTGGCTCTGGGTTATGCACACAACCCGAAGGTAAACAGGTGTTGGCTTTCACCTCTACACATTAGAGGACATGGGCCGTAGTGCACCGCACCCCTCCTCCCTGATCCCCTTAGAAAAGACAACAAGCCGAGAAGAAGAAGGGGTGAGAGGGGTGAGGCCGCTACACGTGGGAGCATCGTCCGGGATGTGTGTTGTACAGATGGAGCTGAGAATGTCTGCATTTGAACTTTGCTGCCCGGAGGAGTTCCGAGTAGGTCAGCCATGTTGGCCACGAGGCACACCATAGCTGCGCAGTTCGTGGGCGGGGAGAAGAGAAAGCCCGCAAACAAGTGCAGAGTATGGAAGGAGTCTGGCCATGTAGATGGACACACGTGGAGATTCCAGCGCAAATTGGTCAGTGCGCAATGGAGCAGACGACAGTCGGGATGACCTCAAGTGCCCCGTGGATTCCGGTTCCTTCAACCACGAGAATGACTTCCTTTGCTGCTCCGATCACAGACACGGGAATAAGACTAAGGCCCCGAGGACGTTTGGCTCTGTACACATGCAGAGACATAGAGGCCCTCAGTGTGATCTGTCCCGGCTGTTCAGGACTGGTGGTTCACTTGAAGCCGTTCGGGCGATGTGAGGTCTGCAAGGAGTTCCTCTTTGAGGTGGAGCCATCCACAGAAAGGCCTCGCGCCTTCCACCTCAACTGCATCACAGGCACCGCTACTCCGGAGGAGGAGATCAGAGCCTATGCGGACATTCCTGCGCGCACTGACTGGGGCAAGGAGAAGGCCCCAGTGGAGACTGAGAAAGAGAAATCTGAGGATGCTGCCTCGGTCACCACAAGCTCCCTGCTCCCACCGCCGAAGAGGAAAGTCGGCCTGGTAAAGGCATCCTGTTGCCGTGGAAGAACTTCGCTCCGTCGCTTGCCTGGCCTGGATGGATCCGGAGGGAGGAGCCCTGGACATCTCTGTTCTACTAAAGGCCCAGGTGAGCCAGGGGTTGGGACTGTGTGTGTAGTTGGAGGTGTCGGGAGTCCACAGTCGGTGGAGCCCGTTCAGGGGGGTGATTCCGTGTCCACTGGGACTTACCTACCCGCGGAGTTGTATGACACCTCCGACCTGATATCGTTATCTGATGCCGGTGATATTGACGAGATTTTCCACTGGAAAGGTTGGGACAAGATGCCGCTTCCCTCGTCCTGTGCAACAAGGGACCCATCCATGTCTATTGGGGATAGTGCATCCCGGGTGGAGGCCTCGGAGCCTGTGGAGGAATCTTGTCCCCTGTCTGCCTTTTCACCCCCTGAATCACCTGCTGTTTCTTCTGCTCCTGTTACGGGAGTGCAACGCGCATTACTGCGGGCTCCTAAGCCCAAATCTACAGAGGTAGTTAAAGTACCTTGTCACCCGGAGTCCATCGTCCTGCCTGGAGGGGGAGATCGTGCCACAATGCCACCTTTGGCCAGGCTACAGCGACTCTTGCCAGAAGGTTGCCCGTGAATATGGATGGGAATACCTGTATTTACCCCGAGATTTGCTCTATGAGGTAGAGGTCTTGCGGCAGCGGTGGTACGATGAATTCATCTGGACACAAATTAAGGTGCCCCACGCTCGCAGGTACCTCTCGTGCTCACCTACAGCTTCCAGGAGATTCAGAGACTGTAAGGCGGAGTGGATGTTGGGTCGGCACATCCATGCGGACAGGGTGCTTATCTGTCGGAAGGATGGAGAGGACATTGAGTATAATGTGGAGACCTTTGATAAGCACTTAAAGCCCCTGTTCCTGCCGCACCCAAAGTTTTACCTTTAGGAGGACAAGACTCCTTTGTTTTTTTCATTTCTGGACTTTCCAGAGTATTTGCTGGGAGACAGGGACTGTGCCCTAGTTTTTTTTTTGGGAGCTGTTACTGTTGTGTTGTTCTCCCTTTTCTCTCCTCTCACCGCAAAGGGGACAGCGACTTTGGGGTGTAGCCAGCATAGGGCCACAGCACACAGAAGTAAAGTTTTATCTGGACTTGACCAAGTGTCTTTACCGTGGCATTACCACCAGGTGGCGGTGCTGAGCAACGACTGTTTTTCTTTTTTTTTTTACACTTGCACCATACTTATTGGGGCGAATGGGTTTCTTTTCTGATAGATCCATTCATTCCAAGAAAACACACATTGTGATAGGATGTATGTTTATTTCCCCTCTGCAGGAGACTCATATGTCAAGGCTGCTGAGAATGGGGTGGTCCTTAGATAGCAGAGAGGGAGGGAATGTAAATGTGTAAAATACCTAAAGTATTTTTGATGAGAGTTCATTGTTTTATATTTCTGTTTCCCTTTCCCATTTTAGGTCCTGGCACAATTCATGACTAAATTGTTGAGTTTGGTTCTATGTGTAGTTTGGTCTCTGGGTTGAACTTATGTTACCACTCTTTGGGAGATATAGGTTTGCACCAGACACTGGGGACCAGTGTCAAATCACTAGGGGGAGAGTGTAGCGGGTATTTAAATTTAGGGGGCGCATCTGGGTGGTAGTATGACCCGGATGCACTGATTGTTAGGGAATTTGGGACCATTTTCGTTTGTGGAGGATTCCAGTGGTGTGCAGTTCCCTGCGGCCCCCAGGTGGCGCTGTCGCCCTGGGTTGAACCATCACTGCAGTGCTGTCCCCTTTTTGTCCTGTTTCGGCAGTGGTGCGGCGGGGCGGGGAACCTGCTGTGCCTGTCGGGAGAGAAGATAAAGGGGACAGATGCCCTCAACACGGGGTCAGTGGTCGGAGGTCAGAGCCGCGCCCAGGCACCTTCAGCCTGGTTGCTGGCGTTCCGGAGTTCCGGGCCCAGGTGCCCTTGACCTGGCCAGAGCAGGAGATGGAGTCCATCCCAGGCACCTTCAGTCTGGGGTGAGGTACTACGGAGGAGGCTCGGGGCCCAGTACCTTCGACTGGGTTCCGCAGGGGTGGAAGAGTCCGAGGGGCCCTAAGGTGTTGGGCGCCCGAGTCTGAGACGAGGAGGCCAGGGAGCGTAACCCCTCCGAACAGTCCGGTGCAGCATTGCCGGTGACGGTGAGGCCTCTGGTAACTCTCTTGGAAAGATGTCTTCCCTCTGACAGGGGCTGCACTTAGCGGAGGTAATTCTGTTCCTGTTCTACACAGTCGGTGGCAGCGGCTGTGCACCATAACCGTTGGTGACACCACAATGGTTGGTTCTATTTAAGGATTGTGCCTCGACCTACTCCCCACCTATACTGAACTCTTCTTTGGGTCACAACCTGTCTGCTGTTAAAGGACGATTTATTGCTGTCAGAGAATAAATAAGTGTTGGACCTTTTCAGTGGTGTGGAACTTCAGTTACTGGGAGCAAAGGGGGGTCATCTACAGAACGGACTTGGCTCTGGGTTATGCACACAACCCGAAGGTAAACAGGTGTTGGCTTTCACCTCTACACATTAGAGGACATGGGCCGTAGTGCACCGCACCCCTCCTCCCTGATCCCCTTAGACAAGACAACAAGCCGAGAAGAAGAAGGGGTGAGAGGGGTGAGGTCGCTACAATAGGATAGGACAATTACCATATGGGGGAGGGGGGGGGTGATAGGACGGAGTGTAACGTTTCTCTCTCAGGATGTTCGGTATGAAAGGTAAAAGTTCTCCATCACCTGATTGTGTTTTCAGTCCTTCCTGTTCTGCCCCCCCCCATGGTTCCTTTCTACCCTCCCCCATAGTGACCCCACATTACCCGCACCCCCATCCCAGTGTCCCCCCTGCACTCTCCCCCATCTTACCCTATCTCTCCGTAAGTTTCTTCTTCAGCTTCTTGTCTGTCTCTGACTGCAATGTCATGTGAGAGGAGGGGGAGGGGATGTTCTCCATTTTCTTGTAGCTCAGAGAGGGGGGGGAGATGTCCTCCATTTTCTTGTAGCTCAGAGAGGGGGAGGGGTGTCCTCCATTTTCTTGTAGCTCAGAGAGAGGGGGAGGGGGTATCCTTAATTTTCTTGTAGCTCAGAGAGTGAGACGGTCGTCTTCCATTTTCTTGTAGATCAGAGAGGGTGAAGGGCTCCCTCCATTTTCTCGTAGATTGGGGAGGGGGTGTCCTCCATTTTCATGTAGCTCAGCGAGGGGGAGGGGGTGTCCTCCATTTTCTTGTAGCTCACAGAGGGGGTGTCCTCCATTTTCTTGTAGCTCAGAGAGGGGAGGGGTGTCCTCCATTTTCTTGTAGCTCACAGAGGGGGTGTCCTCCATTTTCTTGTAGCTCAGGGAGGGGTGTCCTCCATTTTCTTGTAGATCAGAGAGGGGGAGGGTGTCCTCCATTATCTTGTAGCTCAGAGAGGGGGAGGGGGTGTCCTTCATTTTCTTGTAGCTTAGAGAGGGGGAGGGGGTGTCCTCCATGTTCTTGTAGCTCAAAGAGAGGGGGAGGGGCTGTCCTCCATTTTCTTGTAGCTCAGGGATTCAATCTTCCTGTAATGACTTCTCATTGTTTAGAAGAAATGTGTCCATTCATGAAGCTCTTCCCCCTTTATATACAATGGGGTTGATTCACTAAAGGCAAATATACTCTGCACTACAAGTGCACTTACAACTGCGGTTGCTGTAGATCTGAAATGAAGGGAAGCTCTGCTGATTTCTATCATCCAATCAGGTACAAGCAAAAATGCTGTTTGTTATTTTCCTCGCATGTCCCCCTCAGATCTACAGGTACTGCAATTACAAGTGCACTTGTACTAGCGAACAGTGGATTTGCCTTTAGTAAAGAAGTGTGGGACATTTTGTTACAGGTGTCCTCCATTTTCTTGTAGCTCAGAGAGGGGGAGGGAGTGTCCTCCATTTTCTTGTAGCTCAGAGAGGGCTTCCTCCATTTTCTTGTAGCTCAGAGAGGGGGAAGGGCTTCCTCCATTTTCTTGTAGCTCAGAGAGGGGGAAGGGCTTCCTCCATTTTCTTGTAGCTCAGAGAGGGGGAGGGGTGTCCTCCATTTTCTTGTAGCTCAGGGATTCAATCTTCCTGTAATGACACAGTGGGGGGTTATTTACGAAAGGCAAAGCCACTTTGCACTACAAGTGCACTTGGAAGTTCAGTCACTGTAGATCCGAGGGGGACATGCAAGAAAAATAAAAACCAGCATTTTAGGTTGCACATGATTGGATGATAAAATCAGCAGAGCTTCCCCTTATTTCAGATCTACAGCGACTGCGCCTCCAAATGGACTTTGCACTCGTAGTTTGCACTTGTAGTGCAGAGTGGATTTGCCTTTCGTAAATGACCCCCATTGACTTCTTGTTTAGAAGAAATGTGTCCATGGATGAAGAACTTCCTCCTTTATATACAATGTATCCATGGGGGAGGGGGAGTCCTGTGTCATCAGCCCCGTCCCAATGTATCCGCTAGGGTTGCCACCCGTACGGGAACGACCCGGACAGTCCGGTTTTTGACACCTGTGCCCGGGTCTCTGTACTCCTCTAACCTGGACATGGCAGCATAACTCCAGTCCCAACAGTCTCCCTCCTTTTGCTGTCTCCCCCATGGGGTGCCTGCCGTCCAACCCTCCCCCCCCCCCCCCGCCACTGCCAGCCAGTCTGCTTGTGAATCTTGTTAGTTAATGAAGCCTGCGCCGTCCTTGACACCACCCATCCCCCGCCGACATCACTGCAAGCAGGTTTCAGCAGCGTGGAGGACAGCCTGGGAGAGGAGTAGAAGCAGCAGTGACATTCAGCCCGCCAGAGCTCCATCACAGACATCGGAGCTTTACGGGGATTTCTTCCCCCTCTGCTACTGTGAGTCCCCCCTCCCTCTGCACTGTGAGTCCCCCCTCTCTCTGCACTGTGAGTCCCCCCTCTCTCTGCACTGTGAGTCACCCCTCTCTCTGCACTGTGAGTCACCCCTCTCTCTGCACTGTGAGTCACCCCTCTCTCTGCACTGTGAGTCACCCCTTCCCTCTGCACTGTGAGTCACCCCCTCCCTCTGCACTGTGAGTCACCCCCTCCCTCTGCACTGTGAGTCACCCCCTCCCCTCTGCACTGTGAGTCACCCCCTCCCCTCTGCACTGTGAGTCACCCCCTCCCTCTGCACTGTGAGTCACCCCCTCCCCTCTGCACTGTGAGTCACCCCCTCCCCTCTGCACTGTGAGTCACCCCCTCTCTCTGCACTGTGAGTCACCCCCTCCCTCTGCACTGTGAGTCCCCCCTCTCTCTGCACTGTGAGTCACCCCCTCCCCTCTGCACTGTGAGTCACCCCCTCCCTCTGCACTGTGAGTCACCCCCTCCCTCTGCACTGTGAGTCACCCCCTCCCTCTGCACTGTGAGTCACCCCCTCCCTCTGCACTGTGAGTCACCCCCTCCCCTCTGCACTGTGAGTCACCCCCTCCCCTCTGCACTGTGAGTCACCCCCTCCCCTCTGCACTGTGAGTCACCCCCTCCCCTCTGCACTGTGAGTCACCCCCTCCCTCTGCACTGTGAGTCACCCCCTCCCCTCTGCACTGTGAGTCACCCCCTCCCCTCTGCACTGTGAGTCACCCCCTCTCTCTGCACTGTGAGTCACCCCTTCCCCTCTGCACTGTGAGTCACCCCTTCCCCTCTGCACTGTGAGTCACCCCCTCCCCTCTGCACTGTGAGTCACCCCCTCCCCTCTGCACTGTGAGTCACCCCCTCCCTCTGCACTGTGAGTCACCCCCTCCCTCTGCACTGTGAGTCCCCCCTCTCTCTGCACTGTGAGTCACCCCTTCCCCTCTGCACTGTGAGTCACCCCTTCCCCTCTGCACTGTGAGTCACCCCTTCCCCTCTGCACTGTGAGTCACCCCTTCCCCTCTGCACTGTGAGTCACCCCTCCCTCTGCACTGTGAGTCACCCCTTCCCCTCTGCACTGTGAGTCACCCCTCCCCTCTGCACTGTGAGTCACCCCCTTCTCTCTGCACTGTGAGTCACCCCACTCTCTCTCTCTCTGCACTGTGAGTCCCCCCACTCTCTCTCTGCACTGTGAGTCCCCCCACTCTCTCTCTGCACTGTGAGTCCCCCCACTCTCTCTCTGCACTGTGAGTCCCCCCACTCTCTCTCTGCACTGTGAGTCCCCCCACTCTCTCTCTGCACTGTGAGTCCCCCCACTCTCTCTCTGCACTGTGAGTCCCCCCACTCTCTCTCTGCACTGTGAGTCACCCCACTCTCTCTCTGCACTGTGAGTCCCCCCTCTCTCTGCACTGTGAGTCACCCCACTCTCTCTCTGCACTGTGAGTCACCCTCTCTCTCTCTGCACTGTGACCCGAGCTGCTGTGTACGGGTCTCTGGGTGTCTTCACTCAGTCACTACACACCATTCATCTAAGAGGGAGGAGGGGGGAGCTGTCTGCAGTCTTCCTGCCCAGTGATCTTTCTACTATTTGATCACCCCCCTGTATTACTCCTAGCTGTGAGTCTTCCTTATCTACAGGGGGGAGTTCCTGTATTCCTGGGTGGAGGATACCTTCTGATCACCCCCTGCAGTCATATTATCCAAGGGTCCCTTTAACTGGAGGGAGGGGGGTTCCTGTATACCTGGATAGGGGACCCATGTCATCACTACCCTGGGTGACTGACCTGGGGGGGATTACACTGGGGGTCGGACTGACCTGGGGGGGGATAGAGTTTCCACCTCATCCCTTTAAACCCGAACACATATGAATTACACGGGTTCTGAGGCTAATTAAAGGCAGATGAGGCACCAAGTGAGTTTAATTACCACCTTAATCAGCCACAGAACCTGTGTAATTAATATGTGTTCGAGTTTAAAGGGATGAGGTGGCAACCCTAGGGGGGGATTACATTGGGGGATGGACTGAGCTGGGGGATTACACTGGGGGAGGACTGACCTGGGGGGGATTACACTGGGGGAGGACTGACCTGGGGGGATTACACTGGGGGAGGGACTGACCTGGGGGGGATTACACTGGGGGAGGGACTGACCTGGGGGGGATTACACTGGGGGAGGGACTGACCTGGGGGGGATTACACTGGGGGAGGGACTGACCTGGGGGGGATTACACTGGGGGAGGACTGACCTGGGGGGGATTACACTGGGGGACGGACTGACCTGGGGGGGATTACACTGGGGGACGGACTGACCTGGGGGGGATTACACTGGGGGACGGACTGACCTTGGGGGATTACACTGGGGGACGGACTGACCTTGGGGAATTACACTGGGGGACGGACTGACCTTGGGGGATTACACTGGGGGAGGGACTGACCTGGGGGGGATTACACTGGGGGACGGACTGACCTGACAGGGATTACACTGGGGGACGGACTGACCTGGGGGGGATTACACTGGGGGACGGACTGACCTGGGGGGGATTACACTGGGGGACGGACTGACCTGGGGGGATTACACTGGGGGATGGACTGACCTTGGGGGATTACACTGGAGGACGGACTGACCTTGGGGGATTACACTGGGGGAGGGACTGACCTGGGGGGGATTACACTGGGGGAGGGACTGACCTGGGGGGGATTACACTGGGGGACGGACTGACCTTGGGGGATTACACTGGGGGAGGGACTGACCTGGGGGGGATTACACTGGGGGAGGGACTGACCTGGGGGGATTACACTGGGGGACGGACTGACCTGGGGGGGATTACACTGGGGGACGGACTGACCTGGGGGGGATTACACTGGGGGAGGGACTGACCTGGGGGGGATTACACTGGGGGAGGGACTGACCTGGGGGGGATTACACTGGGGGACGGACTGACCTGGGGGGGATTACACTGGGGGACGGACTGACCTGGGGGGGATTACACTGGGGGACGGACTGACCTGACAGGGATTACACTGGGGGACGGACTGACCTGGGGGGATTACACTGGGGGAGGACTGACCTGGGGTGGATTACACTGGGGGAGGACTGACCTGGGGGGGATTACACTGGGGGATGGACTGATCTGGGGGGGATTACACTGGGGGCGGACTGACCGGGGGGGATTACACTGGGGGGTGGACTGACCTGGGGGATTACACTGGGGGATGGACTGACCTGGGAAATTCCACTGGGGGATGGACTGACCTGGGGGGATTACACTGGGGGACGGAATGACCTGGGGGTATTACACTGGGGGACGGAATGACCTGGGGGTATTACACTGGGGGACGGAATGACCTATGGGGATTACACTGGGCGACGGGCTGACCTGGGGGGATTACACTGGGGGATGGAATGACCTGAAGGATTACACTGGGGGACGGACTGACCTGGGGGGATTACACTGGGGGAGGACTGACCAGGGGGGGATTACACTGGGGGACGGACTGACCTTTGGGGATTACACTGGGGGATGGACTGACCTGGGGGATGGACTGACCTGGGGGGATTACACTGGGGGACGGAATGACCTGGGGGGATTACACTGGGCGACGGGCTGACCTGGGGGGATTACACTGGGGGACGGACTGACCTGGGGGATTACACTGGGGGATGGACTGACCTGGGGGGGATTACACTGGGGGATGGACTGACCTGGGGGGGATTACACTGGGGGACGGACTGACCTGGGGGGGATTACACTGGGGGACGGACTGACCAGGGGGGGATTACACTGGGGGACGGACTGACCAGGGGGGGATTACACTGGGGGACGTACTGACCTGGGGGGATTACACTGGGGGACGTACTGACCTGGGGGGGATTACACTGGGGGACGGTCTGACCTGGGGAGGATTACACTGGGGGATGGACTGACCTGGGGAGGATTACACTGGGGGACGGACTGACCTGGGGAGGATTACACTGGGGGACGGACTGACCTGGGGATTACACTGGGGGACGGACTGACCTGGGAAATTACACTCAGGGATGGACTGACCTTTGGGGATTACACTGGGGGACGGACTGACCTGGGGGGATTACACTGGGGGACAGACTGACCTGGGGGGATTACACTGGGGGATGGAATGACCTGGGGGGATTACACTGGGGGACGGACTGACCTGGGGGGATTACACTGGGGGACGGAATGACCTGGGGGGATTACACTGGGGGACGGAATGACCTGGGGGGATTACACTGGGGGACGGACTGACCTGGGGGGATTACATTGGGGGACGGACTGACCTGGGGGGATTACACTGGGGGACGGACTGACCTGGGGGGGACTACATTGGGGGACGGACTGACCTGGGGGGGACTACATTGGGGGACGGACTGACCTGGGGGATTACACTGGGGGACGGACTGACCTGGGGGATTACACTGGGGGACGGACTGACCTGGGGGGGATTACATTGGGGGACGGACTGACCTGGGGGGATTACACTGGGGGGCTGGACTGACTTGAGGGGATGTACTGGGCGACAGACTAACCTTTTGGACACCGCATTACAGCTCTTCTTGGGGCACCCAAAGGTGTCCCAATTATTTTACAAACCTATAGGGTATACTGCAAAAAAAATTTAATAAAAATTGCAGTGCGCCGCTAAAGTGTTCGGGTTTGGCTTAATGAAAAGTTGGCAACCCTAGTATCCGCCCACTTCCTCTCCTAACTCAGCTTTACCCTTTCACTGCTGGAACTCTCCAATTTCTGATTTATTTCCCATGAACATGTAGCTCCACCCACACATGATGTATTATGGGACAATAAAACAATGGCGGTGTGATTTATGACGTCTCTCGTTATTTGTAGGACTGTTTATCACCCCGATATTTCCAGTAACAGCACACAGGAGAACAGAGCTCCGGTTTCTGTCTCAGGCTTGTAGCAGGGTAGTGTGCACTCAGGAACAGCGATGTTCATACTCCGGTCCCCTGGCAGCAAGAGGAAGTTCTTTCTCTAAGCCCTGGAGAAAAACTGCTCCCTTCTCCTCCTGTTAAGAGTGTATATCTGGGAATTGCAGTCCATGACTCCTTCTACTCTTATGCAATGTCCTCTTCCCAGACTACATTTCCCAGAATTCAGTGCAGCCTGCGTTAAAGTCTCCCAAATTCTTCATACCCAATGGCTCCCTTGGATGGATGCTTAATGGCACTGAAGACAGCATAAGAGTCTTGTATAGGCACACAAAGCAGCTGCAGCACAGTGTCTAAATGACTGGGTCAGAGCAACACTAAGACTGCAGCTCTTGTAGTATGTTCCCAGTCTACAGTGGTCACTGGTCAGGACTGACCAAAAGTGGTCCATGGAAGGAAAACCGGTGAACCGCCAACAGGGTCATGGGCAGCTGAGGCTCATTGAAGGAGGTGTGATGTCAGGTCTGGCCAGTGGCATCACTAAGGTTGGTTTCACGTAGTGCAGTAAAACATGGTTTAACCCCCCCCCCCCCGCCTGGCACTAAGCAGGCTAGTGCATTGATGCGGCTCTCCCCTTTAACCTGCCACAATGGATGGAACTGAGATGGGATTTAGGGGGGGGGGTGGATGGAGCTGGAATGGGATCGGGGGATGCATGGAGCTAGGATGGGGGAATGGGTGCAGCCGGGATGGGATTGGGGTGGTGGATGGAGCCGGGATGGGATTGGGTTGGTGGATAGAGCTGGGATGGGATCGGGGTGGTGGATAGAGCTAGGATGTGATCGGGGGATGGATAGAGCTAGAATGGGATCGGGGGATGGATGGAGCCAGGATGGGATCGAGGTGGTAGATGAAACCAAGATGGGATCTAGGTGGTAGATGGAGCTGGTATTGCATCCGGGGGATGGATAGAGCTTGGATAGGATCAGGGGTGGATGGAGCCAGGATGGGATCAGGGTGGTGGATGAAGCTGGGATGGGATCGGGGTGGTGGAAAGAGCTGGGATGGGATTGGGGTGGTGAATGGACTCAGGATGGGATTGAGGGGAGGATGGAGCTGGGATGGGATTGGGGTGGTGGATGGAGCCAGAATGGGATCAGTGGAATAAATGGAGCCGGGATGGGATCAGGATGGTGGATGGAGCCGGAATGTGATCGGGGTGGTGGATGGAGCCGGGATCGGTGGGGTGGACGTAGCCGAGATGGGACGGGGGGAATAAATGGAGCCGGGATGGGATCAGTGTGGTGGATGGAGCTGGGATGGGATTTGGGTGGTGGATGGAGCCAGGTTGGGATCAGGGGGTGGATGGAGCCGAAATGGGATCGGGGGAATAAATGGAGTCAGGATGGGATTAGAGTGGTGGATGGAGCTGGGATGGAATTGGGGTGGTGAATGGAGCCGGGTTGGGATGGGGGTTGTGGATGGAGCTGGGATGGGTTCAGGGTGGTGGATAGAGCCAGGATGGGATCGGGGTGGTGGATGGAGCCGGGATGGGATCGAGGGGTGGTGGATGGAGCTCGATGGGATCCGGGGTGGACGGAGCTGAGATGGGATCGGGCGGATAAATGGAGCCGGGATGGGATCGGGGTGGTGGATGGAGCTGGGTTGGGATTGGGGGGTGGATGGAGCCAGGATGGGATCGAGGGGTGGACAGAGCTGAGATGGGATCAAGGGGGTGAATGGAGCCAGGATGGGACCGGGGTTGTAGATGGAGCCAAGATGGGATGGGGGTGGTGGATGGAGCTGGGTTGGGATTGGGGGGTGGACAGAGCTGAGATGGGATCGGGGGGTGGATGAAGCCGGGATGTGATTGTGGGGGTGAATGAAGCTGGGATGGGATCGGGGGTGGATAGAGCCAGGATGAGATCGGGGTGAATGGAGCCGGGAGGGGATCGGGGTGGTAGATGGAGCTGGGATAGGATCAGGGTGGTAGATGGAGCCGGGATGGGATAAGGGTGGTAGATGGAGCCGGGATGGGATAAGGGTGGTAGATGGAGCCGGGTTGGGATGGGAGGTGGACGAAGCTAAGATGAGATCGGGAGGTGAATGGAGCCAGGATGGGATCGGGGGCTGGATGGAGCTGAGATGTGATAGGGGGGAGATACAGTAAATGGAGTCGGGATTTGATCGGGGTGGTGGCTGGAGCTGGGTTGGGATGGGGGTGGATGGAGCCAGGATGGGATCAGGGGGGTGAATGAAGTTGGGATGGGATTTGGGGTGGATGGAGCCGGGATGGGATCAGGGGGGTAAAGGAAGCCGGGATGGGATCTGGGGGGTGGATGGAACCCCCCCGCCTGGCACTAAGCAGGCTAGTGCATTGATGCGGCTCTCCCCTTTAACCTGCCACAATGCATGGAACTGAGATGGGATTGGGGGGGTGGGTTGATGGAGCTGGAATGGGATCAGGGATGCATGGAGCTAGGATGGGGGAATGGATGCAGCCGGGATGGGATTGGGGTGGTGGATGGAGCCGGGATGGGATTGGGGTGGTGGATAGGGCTAGGATGGGATCGGGGGATGGATAGAGCTAGGATGGGATCGGGGAATGGATGGAGCCAGGATGGGATTGAGGTGGTAGATGGGGTCGAGGTGTGTGTTAGATGGAGCTAGGATGGGATCCGGGGGATGGATAGAGCTAGGATGGGATCAGGGGTGGATGGAGCCAGGATGGGATCAGGGTGGTGGATAAAGCCGGGATGGAATCAGGGTGGTGGAAAGAGCCGGGATGGGATTGGGGTGGTGAATGGACCCAGGATGGGATTGGGGGGAGGATGGAGCTGTGATGGGATCGGGGTGGTAGATGGAGCCAGAATGGGATCAGTGGAATAAATGGAGCCGGAATGGGATCAGGGTTGTGGATGGAGCTGGAATGTGATCGGGTTGGTGGATGGAGCCGGGTTGGGATCGGGGGTGGACGGAGCTGAGATGGGATTGGGGGAATAAATGGAGCCGGGATGGGATCGGTGTGGTGGATGGAGTTGGGATGGGATTTGGGTGGTGGATGGAGCCAGGTTGGGATCAGGGGGTGGATGGAGCAGAGATGGGATCGGGGGAATAAATGGAGTCAGGATGGGATCAGAGTGGTGGATGGAGCTGGGATGGAATTGGGGTGGTGAATGGAGCCGGGTTGCAATGGGGGTGGTGGATGGAGCCGGAATGGGTTCAGGGTGGTGGATGGAGCCAGGATAGGATCGGGGTGGTGGATGGAGCTGGGTTGGGATCCGGGGTGGACGAAGCTGAGATGGGATCGGGGGGAAAAATGAAGCCGGGATGGGATCGGGGTGGTGGATGGAGCTGGGTTGGGATTGGGGGGTGGATGGAGCCAGGATGGGATCAGTGGAATAAATAGAGCCGGGATGGGATCAGGGTGGTGGATGAAGCCGGAATGTGATCGAGGTGGTGGATGGAGCCGGGTTGGGATCGGGGGGTGGACGGAGCTGAGATGGGATCGGGGGAAATAAATGGAGCCGGGATGGGATCGGTGTGGTGGATGGAGCTGGGATGGGATTTGGGTGGTGAATGGAGCCAGGTTGGGATCAGGGGGTGGATGGAGCCGAGATGGTATCGGGGTAATAAATGGAGTTGGGATGGGATCAGAGTGGTGGATGGAGCTGGGATGGAATTGGGGTGGTGAGTGGAGCCGGGATGGGTTCAGGGTGGTGAATGGAGTTAGGATGGGACCGGGGTGGTGGATGGAGCCGGGATGGGATCGAGGGGTGGTGGATGGAGCTGGATGGGATCCGGGGTGGACGGAGCTGAGATGGGATCGGGGGGATAAACGGAGCCGGGATGGGATCAGGGTGGTGGATGGAGCTGGGATGGGATTTGGGTGGTGGATGGAGCCAGGTTGGGATCAGGGGGTGGATGGAGCCGAGATGGTATCGGGGAATAAATGGAGTCGGGATAGGATCAGAGTGGTGGATGGAGCTGGGATGGAATTGGGGTGGTGGGTGGAGCCGGGATGGGTTCAGGGTGGTGGATGGAGTTAGGGTGGGATCGGGGTGGTGGATGGAGCTGGGATGGGATCGAGGGGTGGTGGATGGAGCTGGAGGGAATCCGGGGTGGACGGAGCTGAGATGGGATTGGGGGGATAAATGGAGCCTGGATGGGATCAGGGTGGTGGATGATGCTGGGTTGGGATTGGGGGGTGGATGGAGCCAGGATGGGATCAGGGGTGGACGGAGCTGAGATGGGATCAAGGGGGTGAATGGAGCCAGGATGGGACCGGGGTGGTAGATGGAGCCAAGATGGGATCGGGGTGGTGGATGGAGCTGGGTTGGGATTGGGGGGTGGACAGAGCTAAGATGGGATCGGGGGGTGGATGAAGCCGGGATGTGATCGGGGGGGGTGAATGAAGCTGGGATGGGATCAGGGGTGGATAGAGCCAGGATGGGATCGAGGGGTGAATGGAGCCGGGAGGGGATCGGGGTGGTAGATGGAGACGGGATAGGATCAGGGTGGTAGATGAAGCCGAGATGGGATCGGGGTGGTGGATGAAGCCGGGTTGGGATGGGGGGTGGACGAAGCTAAGATGGGATCGGGAGGTGAATGGAGCCAGGATGGGATCGGGGGCTGGATGGAGCTGAGATGTGATGGGGGGGATACAGTAAATGGAGTCGGGATTTGATCGGGGTGGTGGTTGGAGCTGGGTTGGGATGGGGGGTGGATGGAGCCAGGATGGGATCAGGGGGGTGAATGAAGCTGGGATGGGATTAGGGATGGATGGAGCCGGGATGGGATCAGGGGGGTGGATGGAACCCCCCTGCCTGGCACTAAGCAGGCTAGTGCATTGATGCGGCTCTCCCCTTTAACCTGCCACAATGCATGGAACTGAGCTGGGATTTGGGGGGGGGGTGGATGGAGCTGGAATGGGATCAGGGATGTATGGAGCTAGGATGGGGGAATGGATGCAGCCGGGATGGGATCGGGGTGGTGGATGGAGCCGGGATGTGATTGGGGTGGTGGATGGAGCTGGGATGGGATCGGGGTGGTGGATGGAGCTGGAATGGGATTGGGGGGATGTATAGAGATAGGATGGGATCGGGGGGATGAATAGAACTAGGATGGGATCAGGGAATGGATGGAGCCAGGATGGGATCGGGGTGGTAGATGGAGCCAAGATGGGATTAGGGTGGTAGATGGAGCTGGGATGGGATCGGGGGGATGGATAGAGCTAGGATGGGATCAATCAGGGGTGGATGGAGCCAGGATGGGATCAGGGTGGTGTATGAAGCCGGGATGGGATCGGGGTGGTGGATGGAGCCGGGATGGGATTGGGGTGGTGAGTAGACCCAGGATGGGATTGGGGGAAGGATGGAGCTGGGATGGTGATCGGGGTGGTGGATGGAGCCAGAATGGGATCGGTGGAACAAATAGAGCCGGGTGGATGGAGCCGGGTTAGGATCGAGGGGTGGACAGAGCTGAGATGGAATCGGGGGGAATAAATGGAGCCGGGATGGGATCGGTGTGGTGGATGGAGCTGGGATGGGATTTGGGTGGTGGATGGAGCCAGGTTGGGATCAGGGGGTGGATGGAGCCGAGATGGGATCGGGGGGAATAAATGGAGCCGGGATGGGATCATAGTGGTAGATGGAGCTGGGATGGAATTGGGGTGGTGAATGGAGCCGGGTTGGGATGGGGGGTGGATGGAGCCGGAATGGGTTCAGGGTATTGGATGAAGCCAGGATGGGATCGGGGTGGTGAATGGACCCAGGATGGGATTGGGGGGAGGATGGAGCTGGGATATGATCGGGGTGGTGGATGGAGCCAGAATGGGATCGGTGGAATAAATGGAGCCAGGATGGGATCAGGGTGGTGGATGGAGCGGGGTTGGGATTGAGGGGTGGACGGAGGTGGGATGGAACCGGGGGGGAATAAATGGAGCCGGGATGGGATCAGAGTGGTGGATGGAGCTGGGATGGAATTGGGGTGGTGAATGGAGCCGGGTTGGGATGGGGGGGTGGATGGAGCCGGGATGGGTTCAGGGTAGTGGATGGAGCCAGGATGGGATAGGGGTGGTGGATGGAGCCGGGATGGGATTGAGGGGTGGTGGATGGAGCTGGGTTGGGGTCCGGGGTGGACAGAGCTGAGATGGGATCGGGGGGGATAAATGGAGCTGGGATGGGATCGGGGTGGTGGATGGAGCTGAGTTGGGATTGGGGGGTGGATGGAGTCGGGATGGGATCGGGGGGTGGACGGAGCTGAGATGGGATCAGGAGGCTGAATGGAGCCAGGATGGAACCAGGGTGTTAGATGGAGCCAAGATGGGATCAGGGTGGTGGATGGAGCCGGGTTGGGATTGAGGGGTGGACAGAGCCGAGATGGGATCGGGAGGTGGATGAAGCTGTGATGTGATCGGGGAGGTGAATGAAGCCAGGATGGGATCGGGGGGGTGGATAGAGCCAGGATGGGATCGGGGGGGTGGATAGAGCCGGGATGGGATCAGGGTGGTAGATGGAGCCGGGATAGGATCAGGGTGGTAGATGGAGCCGGGATGGGATCAGGGTGATAGATGGAGCCGGGATGGGATCGGGGTGGTGGATGGAGCCGGGTTGGGATGGGGGGTGGACGAAGCTAAGATGGGATTGGGGGGTGAATGGAGCCAGGATGGGATCGGGGGCTGGATGGAGCTGAGATGGGATAGGGGGGAGATACAGTAAATGGAGTCGGGATGGGGTCGGGGTGGTGGCTGGAGCTGGGTTGGGATGGGGGGGTGGATGGAGCCAGGATGGGATCAGGGGGGTGATTGAAGCTGGCATGGGATCTTTGATTTGGGGTGGCTGTATGCTCAAACGCAGCAGGAACAGATACCAGGGGTGCTTGAGCTGGTACAGCACAACCGCTAGTATCTTAACATTTTCCTGCATCTCCCTGGTCAGAAAGGGCAAGATGAGACGTATTGGGGGAAAAGCCTAAACCATCTGGGAGGTCCGCTTCGAGCTCAGAGTGTCCACTAAGGCAGCTTGGTGATGATGATGTCTCTAACAAAATTTTGATAATATTTTCATTGTCTGGAGATGCAAAAAGGTCCACCTCTGGGAGAAAGGACCAATCCGCCAACTTTTGAAACACCTGCCGAAATAGCAACCACTCTTTGTTGTCCATCGATTACCTTGTAGAGATAGTCCACCTTGAAGTTGACCCGGCTTGGTTCCTTTACCACTGACAGGGGGAAAAGGTTCTCTTGGGCCCAATCCATTATGGGCTCCATTTCCCTCAAGAAAGACTCTGCATGCCCCCCTGCTTCTTGGTGAAGGCCACCGCCATGACATTGTCAATCCTTAGGAGCCCTGATCCTTCCCATATCCTTGGACTGAATGCAAGGCTTGATGTGCCACCAACCCTCTAGTTTGTTGGAGGAAGTTCATTTCACCAAATGGGCCCACTGGCCCTGAACCCAATGACCTTTGAAGGTGGCACCCTAGCCTGTCTTTCCGGTGTCCAAGGTCACTAATAACCAGGTTACCAGTGAAGAGAGTGACATGAGATTTCTGGTCTCCAACCACCACAGAAGACTTTGTCTCAATCCCTGGGGTTGTCAGAATCTTTGAAGATCTGGGAGTCTCACTGATATACGTAGTAATTCCTTCTGAAATGAGCAAGAGTGCAAATTGGCCCAATTAATTCAACACAGTCAGGTGTAACCGGAATCGGTGGAGCACGGTACAGTATAGTCCACCAGACAACCTGGGTGTGTAGTAGGAGATGTGATAAACTTACAGCTGGACTAATATGGTGAACATTGTAAGAATACAACCAGTAACAGCTGGGATACAAAAACGGGGTAAGGATATCTGGGGGTAGTAGGATGGGATGTAGTCTGGGGAGTTGATCCTTGTGTTGTATAGAGTGGGGGGAGCTCCACGTCAAGAAAGGAGGGAGAGAGAGGAGAGAGAGTAGGAAGAAAGGAAAGGAGTCCACGGGGATGGCTCGGCCGCCAGTGCAGTGCTCAGCTGGGGGCGGTGAGGTGTTTACTACCATGGTAGAAGGACCGTCAGGTCGAAAGTTGGTGGTAGACAGTGTTTGATCCAGGCTTTCCAGATCTGGTCAAACTTGGAGATTTGATCTTTTTCCATGGCATTCATTTTGGCATGGGTCATAGAACGGGTAATGCCACGTACACACGATCGGAAATTCCGACAAGAAAAGTCCGATGTGAGCTTTTTGTCGGAAATTCCGACCGTGTGTAGGCTCCATCGGACTTGTTTGGTCTGAATTTCCGCCAACAAAAGATTGAGAGCAGGTTCTCTATTTTTCCGACGGAAAAAGTTTCTATCGGAAAATCCTCTGGTCTGTATGCAATTCCGACGCGCAAGTAAACACGAATGCTCTGAATCAAGCAGAAGAGCCGCACTGCCTATTGAACTTCATTGATCTGTGTTGTATGTGTTGTACGTCACCGCGTTCTTGGCGGTCGGAATTTCAGACAAGATTTGTGTGACCGTGTGTATGCAACACAAGTTTGAGCCAACATTCCGTCGGAAAAAAATCCACGGTTTCCTTGTCGGAATTTTCGATCGTGTGTACGCGGCATTACTCTAGGTTTGGTCTCAGCTACAACTAGCGAGGGGGTTTTCCAAGCCTTAGCTATAGTTTGTTTCCCAGCTGTGAGGAGTTCAACAAAGAGCTTAAATTGCTTACGTGATAGGGTGTCAGGGTTTAGATGAAGAAGTGCTGTAACTGGCAAAAATATCACTCCAGAAGGCTTGGACTATCAGGCGTGTCCACCAGATATGAAGGTGTGTACCTTGTTCCGAACAGCCTCTAAAACAGAGAGCTGAGTAGGAGGGTCCAAATTTGGCTATTCTAGAAGGCACTAGGTTCTCACTTTACCATTGTAGCGCACCAACCCCAAACTTTACCTGCTTTTCTTCTTCTTGGCTCCTCCCCAGGAAAGAATGAGGCACACCGCACCACAAGCCCGTACCCTCCTGGATGGGGAGGTTGAGCGGTGTTAGTTTCTTGGGCCTGCCTGCAGCCAGTGGTCAAAAACCTCCAGTGCTGACCTCCTTTCTGTGGTAGTCAGAAACAAGCCTTTAGTTCTCCCCAGTAAGCCACTGTCCACACCAACTGAAAGGTCCAACTCTTATTTATTCTTCTCAGCACAATAAACTCTCTTTAGGAGCAGACAGGTTGGGACAAACACAGGTCAGATAAGGTGGGAGGAGGTCCAGGCACAAACTTGATTTGGGTTTTCTCCTGTTCTGATTAGCATGAACATGGTCCCCGCCACAGACCATGAGGTTGGTCACTGCCACTGACCTTTTGTGCGAAGTGTCACTGCCACTGTGACATGAAGAACACGCACTTCCTTCTTTTAGTAACGTGGCCCCTTTTTAGCACAAGAACATCCCTCCGGAGAGTTACCAGAGGCCCCATCTGTCACCACGACTCTGCGCTGGGTCTTCAGAAAGGGTCACCTCCCTGGCCTCCTCAATCCTGGATACGGGTCCCCTCGCAAGGCAGATCCCTGGGAGCCTCGGTCCCTGGCGGATCCCAGCCGAAGGTTGCTGGGCTCCGGGCCTTTCTCCAAAGTACCTCACCCCAGACCGAAGGTGTCTGGGATGGAAAAGCAGCTCCGTCTCCGGGCCTAGGGCACCCGGAGACAGCCCTCACTCACCCCCAGGCCGAAGGTGCCTGGGCGTGGACCCCGAGCGGAAGATGTCTGCTCCTTTTATACCCTCTCCCAGCAGGCACAGCAGGTTCCCCGCCCCGCTGTACTACTGCCGCGAGGGGACACAAAAGGCACAGCCCTCCAATGGTGGTTCAACCCTGGCCTATGGCGACAGCGCCACCTGTAGGCCACAGGGAACTGGACACCAATGATATCCTCCACGAGCATAAAATGGTCCATGAAACCTACCAATTAGTGTATATGAGCCTGATTACCACTCAGACACCCCCCCTAAATATAGCCACCCCGCTACACCATCTTTATTATCAAAGTCATGGTTCCCAGCAGCTGCATGCAACTTCTGTCTGGAAGGTGATTGGCTAAGCCTACTTCCTCTACATAAGCCAGGATGGAGGCAATTTTGTGCTGATGGCAGAGATACCATGTTCTCCCGCATATCCAGCTTTGCTTCCTGGTAAATTAGTGTCTGGACCGGCTCCAACTGACTCTTCTAGTTTCTGAGTCATCCAAACTTTTGCAGAGTCCCCCCCCACTAATGCCGCGTATACACGATCGGAAATTCCGACCAAAAAAAACGTGGATTTTTTTCCGACTGAATTTTAGCTCAAACTTGTGTTGCGTACACACGGTCACACCAATGTTGTCTGAAATTCCGACCGTCAAGAACGCGGTGAAGTACAACACTACAACATGCCAAAAAAAAATGACGTTCAATGATTCCGAGCATGCGTTAAATGGATTCCGAGCATGCGTGTTTTTTTTTTTGTGCGTCGGAATTGCATACAGACGGATCGGAATTTCCGACAAGAACTTTTCCCGTCGGAAAATTTGAGAACCAGCTCTCAATTTTTTTGCTGTTGGTAAATTTTGACAGAAAAAGTCCGATGGGGCCTACACACGGTCGGAATTTCCGACCAAAAGCTCACATCGAACTTTTCCTGTCTGAATATTTGAGAACCAGCTCTCAATTTTTTGCTGTTGGTAAATTCCGACAGAAAAAGTCCGATGGGGCCTACACACGGTCGGAATTTCCGACCAAAAGCTCACATAGAACTTTTCTTGTCGGAAATTCCGATCGTATGTACGCGGCATTACTCGTAAAGGTTCACAAGGCGATTTCTGTCCGGGTTCAACAACAGGATATCGCCCAGGTAATGATGTATAGAGATCCATGTTTCCTCCACTGGGTGATTAGTGCCAACAGTACCCTGGAAGAGACCCTGGACGAAATTCTTATCCTGAATGGCAGGCAGATGAATTAATAATGGAGATGACCTACTGCAAACCTCAAAAACGTTTGAAAGTGTGTGGCTATATGTATGTAGAAGTACGTATCCATCAGATCTATGGAAAGGCGCCCGTCTCATCCAGTCATCTCAGTCTCACTTCCCTAGTGGCAATGTACTGGTCACATACAGCGCTTATTAACCACTTCAGCCCCGGACCATTTGGCTGGCCAAAGACCGGGCCCCTTTTTGCGATTCGGCACTGCGTCGCTTTAACTGACAATTGCGCGGTCGTGCGACGTGGCTCCCAAACAAAATTGGCGTCCTTTTTTCCCCACAAATAGAGCTTTCTTTTGGTGGTATTTGATCACCTCTGCGGTTTTTATTTTTTGCGCTATAAACAAAAATAGAGCGACAATTTTGAAAAAAATGCAATATTTTTTAACTTTTTTGCTTTAATAAATATCCCCCCTCAGTTTAGGCCGATACGTATTCTTCTACATATTTTTGGTAAAAAAAAAAAAACGCAATCAGCGTTTATTAATTGGTTTGCGCAAAAGTTAGAGCGTCTACAAAACAGGGGATAGTTTTATGGCATTTTTATTAATATATTTTTTTTTACTAGTAATGGCGGCGATCAGCGATTTTTATCGTGACTGCGACATTATGGCGGACACATCGGACACTTTTGACACCATTTTGGGACCATTGTCATTTTTACAGCGATCAGTGCTATAAAAATGCACTGTTTACTGTGAAAATGACACTGGCAGCGAAGGGGTTAACCTGTAGGGGGCGCTGAAGGGGTTAAGTGTGACCTAGGGAGTGATTCTTACTGTTAAGGGGTGTGGCTTGCCGTGACACGTCACTGATCGCTCTTCCTGATGACAGGGAACAGACGATCAGTGACATGTCACTAGGCAGAACGGGGAGATGTTGTGTTTAGACTGACATCTCCCCCCCGTTCTTCATCTCTGTGACCCGATCGCGGGACACCTGGCGGACATCGAGTCCCACGGGCACGTTCACAGAGCTTGCGACCACATGGCAGGAAAATTAAAGGGGATGTATATATACGCCCATTTGCGCAGCCGTGCCATTCTGTCGACGTAGATGATCATGCGGCGGTCGGCAAGCGGTTAATGCCAATTTTTGCCATTTCCCACGGCTGCCTCGGCTCACAGTCCAATTATTTTTCTTATTTATTATGTTATTAAATAATTATATTAAATACAATTATTTTTATTTTGTCAGCATTGTTTTGCTGTTTTGTAAGTTTCCCAACAGCTATGGATTCCCAACTGAGGATGTGCTTTGTCCTTTTACTGTGGTCTTTTCACACGTCTTTTGCCTTTTTTGTTTTTTCTGCTTTTTTGTTTTAATCTTTTCTTTGTGTTGTTTTATAGTGATCAGCTATTTGAACACAGCCCCATCTAGTGTCTGCTCTCCATACTGCACCCTCTGTATTAAATAGTCCCATTATTTTAGTGCTCCTCCCTATGAGACAATTACAGGAAATACCAGACTAAGAATGTGCGAACTGTCACTTCCTGCATTTTCTTCCTGTTTTCTCACATTTTAGACCCGGTTCCAGCAGGCTGAACAGCTTCTCAGTCTCCATTCTGAACACAGGGCCACCATGGGATGTTCTCCAAATCACACCACACAGGTAAGTCAGGTGGGTGTCCTATTCATGGTACAGACCTCCTGTCCCTCTATAGAGATATCAATCATCTGTGACCGGCTCCTCCTCCTTGTGATTAACCATCTGGTTATATAAAGTATATATATATGTAGCGGGTGTCAAATTTAGCGGGTCGTATCTGGGCTATAGATGGCCAAGATACATTGATTTTAGGGATTTATGGACACTTTGGAGTGTGGGAGGTATGAATGGTGTCGTGTTCCCTTCGGTCCCTGGGTGGCGCTGTCACCTGGGACCGAGGTTGAACTACCATTCTAGAGCCGTACCCTTTTTGTCCTCTCGCAGCGGTGGTACGGCGGGGCGGGGAACCCGCTGTGCCTGCTGGGAGAGGATATAAAAGGGGGCGGACATCTTGCGCACGAGGTCCATTCCTCAGGCACCTTCGGCCTGGGGGCTGCTGCGGTTCGTCTGTGCCCAGGCGCCCTTGGCCTGGGCGCGTGGAGTCGAGTTCCATCCCAGGCACCTTCAGCCTGGGGTGAGGTACTATACCAGGAGGCCTGGGGCCCAGTACCTTCGACTGGGTCCCGCGAGGGCGAAGCATTCCTAAGGTGCCCCCGGTATTGGGTGTCTGAATCCTGGGCGTAAGGGACCGGAGACGTGACCCTCCCCGTAGAGCCGGTGCAGCATTTGCTGGTGACGGTGGAGGCCCCTGGTGACCGTCCGGATGGATGCCTTCCTCTGACAGGGGTTGTTTGTTCTAAAGAAGGTACTTCATGGTCTGTGGCAGAGACCCAACTTTCTCAGGTCAGTGGCAGGGACCAAATTCACGGTCGGTGGCAGCGACTGTGTGCCAAGCCTGTTTGCACTAAACGGAACAGGAGGGACTTTATTCATTGTGTTGTACCTGGACCTACTCCTCCCTACACCTTGTCTGTTCTTTTAAAAGTCAACCAGCCTACCCATTGATCTAAGCAATAAAACAGTGTTGGACTTTTCTTGGTGTGGAACTTGTGTTACTGGAAGCCAAGTGTCCCTGTCAGTGACAATCATCCTCTACAGGAGAAGCTGAGGCTCCGGCCTAAAACACAGACCCGAGTGTAATGGTTTAGCTTATATCTCTGCATCCTACATCAGAGAGCCGAGCTGGTGGTGTGCATCTTCCCCCCCTTCTCCCAGATACCCTTAGATGAGTAAAACCAGCCGTGACGGGAGGGGAGAAGCTGGGGGAGGACCGCTACATGTGTGTGTGTGTATATATATGCAGCGATACCTTCAGCTAAGAGGGCCGCAGATTTAGTTTGGGCCCTGAAGACAGCTCCGCCACCCCCCGGCAATTTACTCGACCCCCCTACTGGCACAGTTAGTCTAGGGTAAATGATATATCTTATGCTCTATGGTTAAATTCAGACACCAGTGCAATGATAGAAGAATAAAGAGTTTACTTTCTACTGGCAATAAAATCAACAGTTGTAACAAATCACAGGAATCTATCTGCAGAGCCCTGCAGCAATAGTCACACTATAACCGTTAAGATATGGCGCACACGCGCCACGTGTAACAGCACTTCACTATGCGCCCTATGGCGCAGCAACTAAATAAACTATCTGGCCGGCCAGGCCTGACCCTATAACTCAGTCTCTAGGGGATGAATTCTTCGCATGCAAGTCTTTAAACGGTGGTGCACATTTCAGGAACACATTTGTAATCCAAAGGGTAAAAGTGCCAACACAGAACACTCCACTAGAGATCCGTTTGACTCAGTTCTGCTATGGATCTCCAGTGGGGACTTAAATATGAACTGGTGGGCCACGGCACTCTGTAGGCCTAACAATATTGTACAGTATATGGATTGAGCAGGTGCTCGCTCACCCCTCCGGACGCGATCCCAGTCCGGGAACTTCCACCTGCTGTGTCTCCACACACAGCGTCTGCAGCGGTCCGGTCTCTGGCTCAGCAACAGTTGAGGAAACCTAGTCAGATGCCACCCAGGCTCGCGATGGGATGGAAGGCTCTTTTGGGTAGCAGCGCAGGGCCCCAGGCTTCAGGCCTTGCACCACAGCGGATCCGCACAGGAAGATCTGTCCACTGAAGTCTCGTGTCCCAAAGAGGCCGAGCTCAGCCTCGCCTCCCCCTTATATAACCCCACCCATGAGTCTCTGGGGTGGAAACATTGCACCCTGGGTGCCGAATGGGGTTCTGGGTAAGGTAGTCCTGAGAGTCTTTAAAGGAGACCCCGCTACATATAGATTGTTTTTCAACACTCAGTCTCTGTCTGTCACCTCGGTAATGAGAGTCACCGTGCTCTCTAAGGTCCCTTTCACACGGGGCAGGTCCGTTTACTCCACTTGCTCAGCGGGGGGATCGCTCCGTTGTTCCCAGCTGAGCAGTCGGATGACCGGTCCATCTTCGCTTACTGTGCAGAGACCTGTCAGTGTCCCGCTCTCCTCTATGGGGAGATCGAATGAAAACAGAGACTGTCCATTTTCATCCGATCTCATCCGATCCGACTCGCTGGACAGATAGCAAACGTATCGGCATTTGTCTGTATTAAGCGGATTTTGTTGGATCGGATGCCAGGCGGGTGTCAACGGATACATATCCACTGATATCCGCTTCCCCATAGAGGACAATGAGTGGTCCGATCGGGTCCATCTGAAAAACGAAAAAGTGGACCCGATCGGACCTGTCATACCCTCCACAATCCTCTCCTATACATACCGCCCACTGTCATACCCTCCACACTCCTCTCCTATACATACCGCCCACTGTCATACCCTCCACACTCCTCTCCTATACATACCGCCCACTGTCATCCCCTCCACACTCCTCTCCTGTACATACTGCCCACTGTCATACCCTCCACACTCCTCTCCTATACATACCGCCCACTGTCATACCCTCCACACTCCTCTCCTATACATACCGCCCACTGTCATACCCTCCACACTCCTCTCCTGTACATACCGCCCACTGTCATACCCTCCACACTCCTCTCCTATACATACCGCCCACTGTCATACCCTCCACACTCCTCTCCTATACATACCGCCCACTGTCATATCCTCCACACTCCTCTCCTGTACATACCGCCCACTGTCATATCCTCCACACTCCTCTCCTGTACATACCGCCCACTGTCATACCCTCCACACTCCTCTCCTATACATACCGCCCACTGTCATACCCTCCACACTCCTCTCCTATACATACCGCCCACTGTCATACCCTCCACACTCCTCTCCTGTACATACCGCCCACTGTCATACCCTCCACACTCCTCTCCTGTACATACCGCCCACTGTCATACCCTCCACACTCCTCTCCTGTACATACCGCCTACTGTCATATCCTCCACACTCCTCTCCTATACATACCGCCCACTGTCATACCCTCCACACTCCTCTACATACCGCCCACTGTCATACCCTCCACACTCCTCTCCTATACATACCGCCCACTGTCATACCCTCCACACTCCTCTCCTATACATACCGCCCACTGTCATACCCTCCACACTCCTCTCCTATACATACCGCCCACTGTCATACCCTCCACACTCCTCTCCTATACATACCGCCCACTGTCATACCCTCCACACTCCTCTCCTATACATACCGCCCACTGTCATACCCCCCACACTCCTCTCCTGTACATACCGCCCACTGTCATACCCTCCACACTCCTCTCCTATACATACCGCCCACTGTCATACCCTCCACACTCCTCTCCTATACATACCGCCCACTGTCATACCCTCCACACTCCTCTCCTATACATACCGCCCACTGTCATACCCTCCACACTCCTCTCCTATACATACCGCCCACTGTCATACCCTCCACACTCCTCTCCTGTACATACCGCCCACTGTCATACCCTCCACACTCCTCTCCCTGTACATACTGATCACTGTCATACCCTCCACAATCCTCTCCTGTACATACCGCTCACTGTCATACCCTCCACACTCCTCTACATACCGCCCACTGTCATACCCTCCACACTCCTCTCCTGTACATACTGCCCACTGTCATACCCCCCACACTCCTCTCCTGTACATAATGCTCACTGTCATACCCTCCACACTCCTCTCCTGTACATACCGCCCACTGTCATATCCTCCACACTCCTCTCCTGTACATACCGCTCACTGTCATACCCTCCACACTCCTCTCCTGTACATACCGCCCACTGTCATACCCTCCACACTCCTCTCCCTGTACATACTGATCACTGTCATACCCTCCACAATCCTCTCCTGTACATACCGCTCACTGTCATACCCTCCACACTCCTCTACATACCGCCCACTGTCATACCCTCCACACTCCTCTCCTGTACATACTGCCCACTGTCATACCCTCCACACTCCTCTCCTGTACATACTACCCACTGTCATACCCTCCACAATCCTCTCCTGTACATACCGCTCACTGTCATACCCTCCACACTCCTCTACATACCGCTCACTGTCATACCCTCCACACTCCTCTACATACCGCCCACTGTCATACCCTCCACACTCCTCTCCTGTACATACCGCCCACTGTCATACCCTCCACACTCCTCTCCTGTACATACCGCCCACTGTCATACCCTCCACACTCCTCTCCTGTACATACCGCCCACTGTCATACCCTTCACACTCCTCTCCTGTACATACCGCTCACTGTCATACCCTCCACACTCCTCTCCTGTACATACCGCTCACTGTCATACCCTCCACACTCCTCTCCTGTACATACCGCCCACTGTCATATCCTCCACACTCCTCTCCTGTACATACCGCCCACTGTCATATCCTCCACACTCCTCTCCTGTACATACCGCCCACTGTCATATCCTCCACACTCCTCTCCTGTACATACCGCCCACTGTCATATCCTCCACACTCCTCTCCTGTACATACCGCTCACTGTCATATCCTCCACACTCCTCTCCTGTACATACCGCCCACTGTCATATCCTCCACACTCCTCTCCTGTACATACCGCCCACTGTCATACCCCCCACACTCCTCTCCTGTACATACCGCTCACTGTCATACCCTCCACACTCCTCTCCTGTACATACTGCCCACTGTCACATCCTCCACACTCCTTTCCTGTACATACTGCCCACTGTCATACCCTCCACACTCCTCTCCTGTACATACCGCCCACTGTCATATCCTCCACACTCCTCTCCTGTACATACCGCTCACTGTCATACCTTCCACACTCCTCTCCTGTACATACCGCCCACTGTCATACCCTCCACACTCCTCTCCTGTACATACTGCCCACTATCATACCCTCCACACTCCTCTCCTGTACATACCGCTCACTGTCATACCCTCCACACTCCTCTCCTGTACATACTGCTCACTGTCATATCCTCCACACTCCTCTCCTGTACATACTGCCCACTGTCATACCCTCCACACACCTCTCCTGTACATACCGCTCACTGTCATACCCTCCACACTCCTCTCCTGTATATACCGCCCACTGTCATATCCTCCACACTCCTCTCCTGTACATACCGCCCACTGTCATATCCTCCACACTCCTCTCCTATACATACCGCCCACTGTCATATCCTCCACACTCCTCTCCTGTACATACCGCTCACTGTCATACCCTCCACACTCCTCTCCTGTACATACCGCCCACTGTCATACCCTCCACACTCCTCTCCTGTACATACCGCCCACTGTCATATCCTCCACACTCCTCTCCTGTACATACCGCTCACTGTCATACCCTCCACACTCCTCTCCTGTACATACCGCCCACTGTCATACCCTCCACACTCCTCTCCTGTACATACCGCCCACTGTCATACCCTCCACACTCCTCTCCTGTACATACCGCCCACTGTCATATCCTCCACACTCCTCTCCTGTACATACCGCCCACTGTCATATCCTCCACACTCCTCTCCTGTACATACCGCCCACTGTCATATCCTCCACACTCCTCTCCTGTACATACCGCCCACTGTCATACCCTCCACACTCCTCTCCTGTACATACCGCCCACTGTCATACCCTCCACACTCCTCTCCTGTACATACCGCCCACTGTCATACCCTCCACACTCCTCTCCTGTACATACCGCCTACTGTCATATCCTCCACACTCCTCTCCTGTACATACCGCTCACTGTCATACCCTCCACACTCCTCTCCTGTACATACTGCCCACTGTCATACCCTCCACTCAGTGATAAGTGGTTAACTTCTCAGTGATAAGTCAGTCCATCCTGCTCACCCTTCTTTGTCCTGCTCAACTCCAACTCACAGACATCTGTTGACTGCTTCCCGCTCCCCTTTCAAGCCCCTCCTGCAGGCAAGTTAACCCTTTCAGGACCACAATCCCTGTAGTCAGGATTGATAGCGTTTTCCCAATTTAAAGTCTCTCCAAGTCTCCAAATTCCAGATTCCAAATGAGGACTTACTAATCCTCAGAGAACTGTAACTCAGTTCTCTGCTCTACAAACAGACCACTCTGAATTTCCTCACCCTGCATAGCTGAGGATCCCCAGAGTACTCCAAAATATCAGTTATTTCCCCCCTTAAAGGGACCACAACCCAAATAAAGGGCACACATATATTCTGTGCAGGACCCATTCTCGGCATCCTGTACACATCACCCTTTGTCTTTACTCAGAGGTGTTAGAGGCACTGGACGCCCTATAGCAGGGATCTCAAACTGGCGGCCCTCCAGCTGTTGCGAAACTACAAGTCCCATCATGCCTCTGGGAGCCATGCTTGTAACTGTCAGCCTTGCAATGCCTCATGGGACTTGTAGTTTGGTAACAGCTGGAGGGCCGCCAGTTTGAGACCCCTGCCCTATAGTGTACCCTAGAAAAGGCATATGCAATGTGGTGTTTAACAGGTCTGTGTTCCACCATAAATTTAAACTCTCAAAAAGCCAAGAACCATCTGGTTACCCAAGCATTTGTGTGTTTGCTCTTTATCATCTAGGCCAGTAGGATATGGTCCGACACCAGAAGAAACCTCCTGCCAAGGAGAAAATAGCATAGGGAGCCTAAAGCCCACTGGGCCAGATGCTGGTGTTTTCCTTGGTTCATACTGGGATAGAGGCTAATATTACCATTGGTTCATTCTGGGATGGTAGATAATGTTTCTATTGGTTCAGACTGGTCCAGCAGATGGTGTTTCCCTTGGTTCAAACTAGACCAGGAGCTGGTGTTTCCATTGGCTCAATCTGGGCCAAGATTGGTTCAGACTGGGCCAAGAGTTCACGTTTCCCTTGGTCCTACAGCTGATGTTACTCTTGGTTTTCCCCTCCAGGGAAAGGTGAATAGTGACGCTAATTTACAAATGGAGAGCAAAGGAAGAATCAGACTAATTATTCACTAGATGTACAAGGTTCTCCAGCATGAAGTAACTATTTACTGTCTCTGCCATAATTTGGACAGAGGCTGATATTACCTTTGTTTCAGACTGGGCCACAAGTTGTTGTTTCCCTTTTGTTCAAGCTGAGTCAGGAGCTGGTGTTTCCTTTGGTTTATACTGGGACAGAGGCCGATGTTACCCTTGGCTCAGACTGGGCCAGGAGCTGGTGTTTTCCCTTTTTCAGGCTGAGCCAGAAGCTGCTGTTTCCCTTGAATCAGACTGGGCCAGAAGCGTGCGTTTCTCTTGGTTCAGACTAAACCAGGAGCTGGTATTTCCCTTGATTCAGACTGAGCCAGGAACTAGTGTTTCTCTTGGTTCAGACTGAGCCAAGAGCTGGTGTTTCCCTTGGTTCATACTGAGATAGAGGCTGATATTACCCTTGGCTCACACTAGGCGAGGAGATCGTGTCTCTCTTGGTTCGAACTGGGCCAGGAGCTGGTGTTTCTTTTGGTTGAGACTGGGCCAAGAGCTGGTTTCTCTCTTGGTTGAGACTGGGCCAAGAGCTGGTTTCTCTCTTGGTTGAGACTGGGCCAAGAGCTGGTTTCTCTCTTGGTTGAGACTGGGCCAAGAGCTGGTTTCTCTCTTGGTTGAGACTGGGCCAAGAGCTGGTTTCTCTCTTGGTTGAGACTGGGCCAAGAGCTGGTTTCTCTCTTGGTTGAGACTGGGCCAAGAGCTGGTTTCTCTCTTGGTTGAGACTGGGCCAAGAGCTGGTTTCTCTCTTGGTTGAGACTGGGCCAAGAGCTGGTTTCTCTCTTGGTTGAGACTGGGCCAAGAGCTGGTTTCTCTCTTGGTTGAGACTGGGCCAAGAGCTGGTTTCTCTCTTGGTTGAGACTGGGCCAAGAGCTGGTTTCTCTCTTGGTTGAGACTGGGCCAAGAGCTGGTTTCTCTCTTGGTTGAGACTGGGCCAAGAGCTGGTTTCTCTCTTGGTTGAGACTGGGCCAAGAGCTGGTTTCTCTCTTGGTTGAGACTGGGCCAAGAGCTGGTTTCTCTCTTGGTTGAGACTGGGCCAAGAGCTGGTTTCTCTCTTGGTTGAGACTGGGCCAAGAGCTGGTTTCTCTCTTGGTTGAGACTGGGCCAAGAGCTGGTTTCTCTCTTGGTTGAGACTGGGCCAAGAGCTGGTTTCTCTCTTGGTTGAGACTGGGCCAAGAGCTGGTTTCTCTCTTGGTTGAGACTGGGCCAAGAGCTGGTTTCTCTCTTGGTTGAGACTGGGCCAAGAGCTGGTTTCTCTCTTGGTTGAGACTGGGCCAAGAGCTGGTTTCTCTCTTGGTTGAGACTGGGCCAGGAGCTGGTTTCTCGCTTGGTTCAGACTGGGCCAGGAGCTGGTTTCTCGCTTGGTTCAGACTGGGCCAGGAGCTGGTTTCTCGCTTGGTTCAGACTGGGCCAGGAGCTGGTTTCTCGCTTGGTTCAGACTGGGCCAGGAGCTGGTTTCTCGCTTGGTTCAGACTGGGCCAGGAGCTGGTTTCTCGCTTGGTTCAGACTGGGCCAGGAGCTGGTTTCTCGCTTGGTTCAGACTGGGCCAGGAACTGGTTTCTCGCTTGGTTCAGACTGGGCCAGGAACTAGTGTTTCCCTAGGTTCAGACTGGGCCAGGAGCTTCTGTTTCCCTTGGTTCATACTACGATGGTGTTATTCCTGGTTCAGCCTGGACCAGGAGCTCATGTTTCCCTTGATTCAGCCTGGACCAGGAGCTGGTGTTTCTCTTGGTTCAGACTGGGCCAGGAGCTGGTGTTTCTCTTGGTTCAGACTGGGCCAGGAGCTGGTGTTTCTCTTGGTTCAGACTGGGCCAGGAGCTGGTGTTTCTCTTGGTTCAGACTGGGCCAGGAGCTGGTTTTTCTCTTGGTTCAGACTGGGCCAAGAGCTGGTGTTTCCCTTGGTTCATACTGAGATAGAGGCTGATATTACCATTGGCTCAGACTAGGCCAGGAGCTGGTGTCTCTCTTGGTTCAGACTAGGCCAGGAGCTGGTGTCTCTCTTGGTTCAGACTGGGCCAAGAGCTGGTTTCTCTCTTGGTTGAGACTGGGCCAGGAGCTGGTTTCTCTCTTGGTTCAGACTGGGCCAGGAGCTGGTTTCTCTCTTGGTTCAGACTGGGCCAGGAGCTGGTTTCTCGCTTGGTTCAGACTGGGCCAGGAGCTGGTTTCTCGCTTGGTTCAGACTGGGCCAGGAGCTGGTTTCTCGCTTGGTTCAGACTGGGCCAGGAGCTGGTTTCTCGCTTGGTTCAGACTGGGCCAGGAGCTGGTTTCTCGCTTGGTTCAGACTGGGCCAGGAGCTGGTTTCTCGCTTGGTTCAGACTGGGCCAGGAGCTGGTTTCTCGCTTGGTTCAGACTGGGCCAGGAGCTGGTTTCTCGCTTGGTTCAGACTGGGCCAGGAACTGGTTTCTCGCTTGGTTCAGACTGGGCCAGGAACTAGTGTTTCCCTAGGTTCAGACTGGGCCAGGAGCTTCTGTTTCCCTTGGTTCATACTACGATGGTGTTATTCCTGGTTCAGCCTGGACCAGGAGCTCATGTTTCCCTTGATTCAGCCTGGACCAGGAGCTGGTGTTTCTCTTGGTTCAGACTGGGCCAGGAGCTGGTGTTTCTCTTGGTTCAGACTGGGCCAGGAGCTGGTGTTTCTCTTGGTTCAGACTGGGCCAGGAGCTGGTTTTTCTCTTGGTTCAGACTGGGCCAAGAGCTGGTGTTTCCCTTGGTTCATACTGAGATAGAGGCTGATATTACCATTGGCTCAGACTAGGCCAGGAGCTGGTGTCTCTCTTGGTTCAGACTGGGCCAGGAGCTGGTGTTACTCTTGGTTCGAACTGGGCCAGGAGCTGGTGTTTCTTTTGGTTCAGACTGGGCCAGGAGCTGGTTTCTTGCTTGGTTCAGACTGGGCCAGGAACTAGTGCTTCCCTTGGTTCAGACTGGGCCAGGAACTAGTGTTTCCCTAGGTTCAGACTGGGCCAGGAGCTGCTGTATCCCTTGGTTCATACTAAGATGGTGTTTTTTTCCTGGTTCAGCCTGAACCAGGAGCTGGTGTTTCTCTTGATTCAGACTGGACCAGGAGCTGGTGTTTCCCTTGATTCAGACTGGGCCAGGAGTTGGTGTTTCCTTTGATTCAGACTGGGCCCCGAGTTGGTGTTTCCTTAGTTTTCACCTCCCAGGGAAAGGTGAATAGTGAAGCTAGTGGACATATAGAGAGCGTAGGAAGAATCAGACTAATTGTTCACTAGACATACAAGGTTCTCCAGCTTGAAGTAACTATTTACGATCTCAGCCATGAGTTGGGCAGTTACTCCCTATGCCAATTTATGGATTGTTATGTATCAACTACTATTTGAGATCAGGGGCGAACTGACAACTCATGCGTCCCCCGGGCAATAGGAGATTATGGGGCCCCCAGGCAATAGATTATAGGGCCACACAGTATACACACACACACACACATACAGTATACATACACTCTTGACCACAGTTGATCCAGAGGACTTCAATGGGAAAACTCGCTTTGATAAGGTTGGAATCGGATTATGCTCGTAATCCGAGGTTTAACTGTATCTGCTTTAATCGGATAGAAACAAGGATATTTCTGAATTTCTAGGGGACAAGGGAGGGGGTGGGAGGAGTTTACTAAGCTTATACGTGTTATACGGAAAGAAATGGGTTCAGTTAATATTTTCCTATTAGCTGGTGTCATAAGACAAAAACTTGCATCATTATGTGGACTTCACTGCAAGGATATATATATATATATATATATATTTTTTTTCTGTGCTGGAGAAAGGTACTTGGCTTATCTAAAATAAACACGAGCTAGGACAAAGTTCTATAGATTAGGTAAATATACAGAAATAACCATGAAAAGATTTCTATAGATAAAAGAACAACTTAAACTTATGTGTGAGTTTTAACTTTTCTTTAAACTATGAAATGGCGTCTTGAACTAAAATAATGTCTCTCATGCTATAGATCTTTACACTGTATTATACACAGGAGGACTACAAGTCCCAGCATGTCCTGTATACATTGTATATTATACACCGGAGGACTACAAGTCCCAGCATGTCCTGTATACATTGTATATTATACACAGGAGGACTACAAGTCCCAGCATGTCCTGTATACATTGTATATTATAGAGTGGAGGTGAGTCTTGTCTGTGTCCCTCCCCCCCTGTGTGTATGAAGGTGCCCCTCCCCTATGGAGGGTGTTATCTGGAGAGGGCGCTGTCCTAGGAGAAGCTTTTCCTTATCTCGGGGAGTCAGACTTCCCTTTGAAATGTAGAAGAAGTTGGAGGACTCTTCCTGATTGGTGTGTTGGTCGGGGGGTGTGTCCAGTGGTGGGGGGATGGGGGGTCTCTTGGTGATGTGCAGACAGCAGTGGAGGGAGGATTTCCCCTCTGAACACAAAGATGTCACTTTCCAGGAACACCCAATAAAACTGCCGCCAGGTAAGTGTAAAATATCGGAAGATACAATTCATATTTCAGTATCTTTAGACGTTTCCGGAGGATTGGTTTGATAGTTGAAGAGTCCGGCTGACTTACACCAAAGTGTGATTTTATTGTCACACAATTGTCACCATAGAAACAATGTAACAAGTAGAACAGTTCAGTGGAGGGAAAAACAAATATAAGAAATACGTTGTTATGAAGATGTGATAAGCTGATGGAAGAGAGTGTCCTCATGTCTATGGAGAGTCTTCCATGTCTCGTGTGTCCTCATGTCTATGGAGAGTCTTCCATGTCTCATCTCTATGGAGAGTCTTCCATGTCTCATGTCTATGTAGAGTCATCCATGTCTCGTGTGTCCTCATGTCTATGTAGAGTCTTCCATGTCTCGTGTGTCCTCATGTCTATGTAGAGTCTTCCATGTCTCGTGTGTCCTCATGTCTATGTAGAGTCTTCCATGTTTTGTGTGTGTCCTCATGTCTATGTAGAGTCTTCCATGTCTCACGTGTCCTCATGTCTATGTAGAGTCTTCCATGTCTCGTGTGTCCTCATGTCTATGTAGAGTCTTCCATGTCTCACGTGTCCTCATGTCTATGGAGAGTCTTCCATGTCTCGTGTGTCCTCATGTCTATGGAGAGTCTTCCATGTCTCGTGTGTCCTCATGTCTATGGAGAGTCTTCCATGTCTCGTGTGTCCTCATGTCTATGGAGAGTCTTCCATGTCTCATGTCTATGGAGAGTCTTCCATGTCTCGTGTGTCCTCATGTCTATGGAGAGTCGTCCATGTCTCGTGTGTCCTCATGTCTATGTAGAGTCATCCATGTCTCGTGTGTCCTCATGTCTATGTAGAGTCATCCATGTCTCGTGTGTCCTCATGTCTATGTAGAGTCATCCATGTCTCGTGTGTCCTCATGTCTATGTAGAGTCATCCATGTCTCGTGTGTCCTCATGTCTATGTAGAGTCTTCCATGTCTCGTGTGTCCTCATGTCTATGGAGAGTCTTCCATGTCTCGTGTGTCCTCATGTCTATGGAGAGTCTTCCATGTCTCGTGTGTCCTCATGTCTATGGAGAGTCTTCCATGTCTCGTGTGTCCTCATGTCTATGGAGAGTCTTCCATGTCCCATGTCTCATGTCTTTGGAGAGTCTTCCGTGTCTCGTGTGTCCTCATGTCTCCATACTTCCTAGTGTGAGTGAGAAGAATCTGACACAATGATTTGTTCGGGTCATTCACACATATTAATATTATGATTAAAGGGGTTGTAAAGGTAAATGTTTTTTCATCTTAATGCATCCTATGCCCACTTCCCACAGCACAGCTGTCTGGGCCTTTTTTTGGACATGTGCAGCCGATCGCACTGTTGCTATTTGCAAACTTTGTCTCAAGCACATCAAAAGTGGCAAAAACACCAACCATTTGGGTACCACATGCTTGACGAGGAATTTACCCTCCCACCACTCCGCCTGTTGGCAAGAGCACCTAAAAGCCACACAAAAGAAGCACAAATCTGTCCCACCTCCTCCTTACTCACCTCAGTCTGTCCCCACTATACCTCATGACCTCTCAGCAGCCTCCACTGACAGGGATGATAGTATAGCACAGGGTGTCCCAGGTTCTTGCAGCACATCTGCCAGCAGCACACTACTAGCTGTAGACTATAGTCGGCAAATTTCTCTGCCCCATCTGCTGCAGCAGGAAAAAAACATACAGACCCAGCCACCCACATGCCCAGCGTCTAAATAAAAGCTTGTCAAAGCTGCTGGCTTTCCAACTTCTGCCTTTCCGTCTGGTGAATTCTGCCCTCTTCTGTAAATTTGCAGAATGTGCTGTACCACAATGGCAGGTTCCCAGTCGCTATTTCTTTTCACATAGGGTAATTTCATCTCTCTACCACCACGTGGAAAGCTATGTTGTGGCACCGTTGGGCAAGGCAGTCAGCCGCAAAGTCCATGTTACGGCTGACACGTGGTCCAGCAAGCATGGTCAGGGACAATGTATTTTGTTCACAACACACTGAGTAACTCTGCTTGCAACTCAGAAGGATGCAGGACAGGGCTCAGTGCTGCAGCTTGTTGTGCCCCCACGTCTCCATACAGCTGGTGATAATGCCAGATTTGTCTGCTCTACCCCATCCGCCTCCTCCTCCATGCCCTCCTCTTCCGAATTGTCCTATGAACCACAAGTCCCACCTAAGCATTCAAAGGGCTATTCAATGAGTCAGGTTAAAAGTTAACATGCAGTGTTTCAGCTGGTGTGTCTAGATGACAGGAACCACACTGGAGCAGAGATTCTTGCAGCTTTGTAGGGACAGGCCCAGAGGTGGTTTACGCTATGCCAGCTGGAGCCAGGAATGGTGGTTTGCGATAATGGCTCAAACCTCCTGTCTGACCTTTAGACAGGGAAAGTTGACACATGTGCCATGCCTGTCACATGTCCTCAATTTGGTGGTGCAGCGTTTCCTAAATAGGTACCCGGGGTTGGAAGATCTGCTAAAACAGGCCAGAAGAGTCTGTAGCCATTTCAGGTGGTCATACACAGCCAGTGCTCGGTTGGCTGCTGCACTTTTGATTTTTCATGTTCGGGTCCTAAAGACTTAATAGGGTTCATTATTCGATTCCAAACTTTCCTGATGTTTAAAAGTTCTGGTGCGAACCGAACAGGAGGTAATTCGGTCCATCCCTAGTCCTGAATTTGGTGCAGCGTTTTTTTTTTTGACTAGGTACCCAGGCTTACAAGATCTCCTGAGGCAGGCCAGAAAAGTCTGTGGGAATTTCCAGCGGTCATACAATGCCAGTGCTCGGCTGGCTGACATTCAAAGGGAATGCAACCTGCCCACCAACCGCCTCATTTGTGACGTGCCCACCAGGTGGAACTCAACATTTGAAATGCTGCAGCGGCTGCACACACAGTAGAGGGCCATCAATAAGTACCTGTGTGAGTATGGCACCAGGACAGGCTCAAGGGAGCTTGGTTTCTTTTTGCCATGCCAGTGCCTACTGATAAAGGATGCATGCACTGTCCTCTCACCATTTGAGAAGGCCACAAGGATGGTGAGCCGCGACAATGCATGCATCAGTGACACTGTCCCTCTAGTCTTCCTGTTAGAGCACACACTTCATGGAATCATGGACAGGGCACTGGAGGCAGTACAGCGGGAGGAAGAGGAGGACTTCCTTTCCTCTCAAGGCCCCTTTATGCAGATACCATTCCTGTGGGGCCGCCAAACACACAGGAGGAGGAGGATTGTGTCAGCATGGATGTCGAGGATAACATGCAGCAGTCTTCACGGGATGGTTTTCAGTCCCCAGAAACCCAAGGAGTTGTACGTGGCTGGGAGGCGGTAGTTCCTGTCATCCTTTGAGACTCAGAAGACTCCCATGCCTCCTCAAACTTATGCTGCATGGGCTCCATGATTCTGCAAAGCCTATGAAAGGACCCGAGGATTTGTGGTATCAAGTAGAGGGGTAATTACTGGCTGGCAACCCTTCTTGATCTACACTAAAAGGGTAAAGTTTCAGAGCTCATCCTGCCTTCGCAGAGGATAAAACATCGTCAGGACGCCTTGAAGAAAAATTTGTGTAATGCCTTTTCAGACACTGGGAGGTTACCATTTTCTGGCCAACGTGTTCCTGAGGCTTTATTCGGTCAGAGGAAGAGCAGTGTAGAGGGCGGCCGGCTGACCGATGCCTTTAAACAATTATTTAGTCCTCAGCACCCAGGGCTGTTAAGTTTAAGCAACCATCGGCAGCGTCTGCATTATATAGTGCAGGATTTTCTAGGAGCAAAAGCTGACTTGGAGACCTTTCCAACTAAGCATCCACTGGGTTACTGGGTCTTAAAGGATGGACCACTGGCCAGAACTTGCTCAATATGCGATCAAGCTACTGGCCTGTTCTGCATCCAGCGTGCTTTCTGAACAGACATCCAGTGCTGCTGGAGGGTTTAGCGTGGATTAAAGTGTGTGCCTGTCCACAGACTCAGTTGATAGGCTGACATTTATCAAAATGAATCTGTCCTGAATCAGCAGCTATCAAACCCCTGATACTGATGTAACTGATTGAATTTTCTAGGAATCTGGGATCCCTTGAAGACTTCCTATGCTGCCTATCCTATTTCTGAATCTTGATTATGCTAGCTTCCCACAATATTTTTGGTTTAGGGTACCACCAACACCTAAGGCCCGGTTATCAATTGACAGATTCGGCTCCTATTAATCTCAGTGGGTCTGGGTTTGTCATCCAAACTTCTTTGGTGTTTGCAAAATCCTGCCAAACCGAACCCAGGGCAGCTCCCCTTACTAATCACTAATATCAACAACACGATCACTGATCACTATGTGGGGGCAAATCATCCAATCCACATGGTCATTGATGACATTCCTGATCCCCATAGAGGAGGAGACAGAGAGAGATTTCTACTTCCTCATCACTCCTTCTGGATCCACACATTCCATACGGGGGAACCCCGGGGGGGCTTCATACCGATCTGTCACTATCGTTCTTCTTACCAGAACCTCATTTCCTTCATTTCTGCTTCTACCTTCATTGTTTAATTTCATTTCTTGATGCACTTAACTGTTGAGATTCACACAGTTATGTGTTATGAAGTCTAACTTCTCTAGTTGCAATATGCTGATCACACACATTGCTTGTCAATGCCATTTTTGCATTCGACCCCCCCCCCCCCCCCAGGCACCTGAGCTCACTACCGATTATTTTTTAATATTATTCTATTACCAATTATTTTTTTCTAATTTAGTTTGTTTGCTATTATTATTTAATTATTTTGTCACCATTATTTTAGTTGTTCCTCAAAAAATAAATGCACGTGTTTTTGCAGGTAAAAAAAAAGTACATTTATTATTTTTGTTTCTGGAGCCTGTAAAGCATTGAACTAGTGATCATCAGATCACTGGTGCCATGCAGGTCTTCTGCAGATCTGTCAGTGTATCAGCTTGCTCGTACCTCGAATGAGGAGGCCAATACATTCTGACAGGAAGATTCAATGAACTGACATAGAGCTCACATCCCCGGGGTAGTTCATTGAAAACTACAAACTGACAGCCGCAAAGGCTGCCTGATCTTGTAGTTTTCCATTCACAGAGGAGAGTGATGAGTGATATGGCTGGGTGGGTGCAGCCCTGCACGGCCACATTTTTTGTGAATTGTGGCAGCAGACATGGGGAGAAGATCCCGGGTCTGCTATCACAGAGGGAATCGGGGGGGGGGGGGGGGCATTCATAACATGTTGCATGTTATGAAAGGTGAACGTATCCTATGGATGGACAGCATGGACTCACTTTGTCCTTTTTTACTGTGCACTTTTCACCCTTTTTTGTCTTTTTAACCTCTTTTTTGTTTTTCATACTTTTCATCTAGTGTCTGCTTTCTATACTGCACCCTCTGTATTAATCCCGTGTCACTTCCTGTCCATGGAACACTTTTTCTGTTTTCGCCCATTTTAGAGATGGTTCTAACAAACAGACAATTAAATACTTTTATATCGCATGTGTACTTAAAGGAGCATGTTGTCATTTATTTAACCACATCAATACTGGGCACTTTTGCCCCCTTCCTTCCCAGACTAATTTTCAGCTTTCAGCGCTCTCGCACTTTCAATGACAATTGCGCGGTCATGCTACACTGTACCCAAATGACATTTTTATAATTTTGTTCGCTCAAATAGAGCTTTTTTTTGGTGGTATTTATTCACGACTCTGTGTTTTTTTTTTTTTTTTTTTTTTTTTTTGCGATATAAGCGAAAAGAGAGCAGAAATTTGGAAAAAAACACTATTTTCTTCTTTCTATTTTAAATGAAATACAATAAAATCTAGTTTTGTCATAAATTTTAAGCCAAAATGTATTCCGCTACATCTCTTTGGTAAAAAAAATCCTGTTAAGTGTGTAATAATTGGTTTGTGTGATCACCGACAGATGTATGAATGAATGAATGAGTAACTTGTATAGCGCTACAAACGCAAGCTAAATCACCTCAAGGCGCTTTTGCAGCCAGTGTCTGCCTGTGTCTTCAGAAGAGATGGGTCTTAAGCTTCTTCCTGAAGGCCAGATGGTTTTCTTCCAAGCGGATGTCCGCGGGTAGAGTGTTCCATAGCCCGGGTCCTTGGACTGCGAATCTTCATTCACCTTTTGATTTGTAGCAGGTCTTGGGGATGTGGAGGAGGTTCTGGTTAGTTGACCAGAGGGGGCGACTTGGGGTGTAGTGCTTTATTTTTTCGCAGAGGTATTGCAGGGCTTTTCCTTGTGTACATTTGTGAGTGAGGCAAAGGGTCTTAAATGTAACCCGATCCTTCACAGCTAGCCAATGGAGGGTCTTCAGGGCCGGGGTGATTGATTCCCAGTTTTTTTTCCCAGTTACCAGTCTGGCAGCTGTGTTCTGGACAACTTGTATTATGTGACATTTGGTATTTGGGAAGTCCTATGTAGAGGGAGTTTGCATAGTCAAGTCGGGAATTAATGATTGCTCCAACTATTGCTGCTATGTCTCCTTCCGAGATGAAGGGGATGAGTCTACGCAAGAGGCAAAGAAGGTGGTGAGATCCGCTGACTACTGATCCTATTTGTGCGTCCATTGTCATGTCTGAGTCAAAGATAACTCAGAGGCTTTTGGCTTTAGTGCTTGGGGTGATGGTTTGTCCGAGGATGGTGGGTGGTGTGAAAGTCGTGCTAGGGTTTTTGTTTGTTTGCATGGAGGAAGAGGAGTTCTGTTTTGGGTCCATTAAGTTTGAGGGAGCTCTCCGTCATCCAATCGTCGATCAATGAGAGGCAGTTTTCCAGTCCGCTGTATTGGTCTTTTTTGTTGGTGATGCATAGGTAAAGTTGGGTGTCATCAGCGTAGGAGTGATAGAGCAGGTCCTGGTTGCTGATGATTTTGAGGAGTGGACAGAGGTAGATGTTGAAGAACATGGGCGACAGGGATGATCCTTGAGGGACTCCGCATGTAATTGTACGTGCTTCTGAAGTGAAAGCTCCTAGTTTCACTTTCTGGGATCGGTTCTCTAGGAAACATGCGAACCAGAGTAGATCTGAGTCTGCGACTCCGGCTACTTCTGCGAGACGAGTGAGCAGGGTTTTGTGGTCTACAGTGTCGAAAGCTGCGCTGAGGTCCAGCAGCACCAGGAGACATGATTCTCCCTCATCTGCTGCTTCGAGGGCGTCATCTCAGATTTTGAGAAGTGCAGTTTCTGTCCCGTGGCCCGGGCGGAAACCTGATTGTAGTGGGTCCAAGAGTTTGTGGGTGTCCAAATGGGGTTGTAGCTGTTGTACTACTGCTTTCTCAATAATCTTGGAGATGGTGTTAAGGCTTGTGACAGGTCTGCGGTAGTTTGGGTCTTTGGGGTCGAGGTTCGCAGATGATCATGTACAGATGTGCGCAGGTGATCACGGACATATGTGTGCAGATGATCATTGGGACATGTGATTTTACTGTTACATATGTGGGGGACAGGTGTTTTTACTATGTGGGGACATGTGTTTTGGGGGACATTGTGTGGGAACTTTGTGTGTTTACACTAGGCTGGTAAACGGTGTGTAAAAAGCTGTAAAAAACAGCTCACACTGATCACCAGCCCGCTGCAGCGATCCGCTCTCCTTTCCTCAATGACAACTTCTGTGTGAGGAGAGGAGAGCCGATCGCCTAGAAACCAGCTCTGTATTTACATAACATGACGGCTGTGATTGGACACGGGTGTCATGTGATCAGAAGGGTCAATCACAGAGCTTTCCTGCCAATCTGAGATGCGCCGTGTCCGGGTTACACAACCGCATCAGCAACGTGCCGCAGCACGGGCACGCGCGCGATCCCCCTCCTTCTGAGGGTTGTTCCTGAACGTCCACTCAGGAGAGAGCACCCACCCAGCCGTATATGTACAGTGGCCAGGTGGGAAGTGGTTAAGCTTTATGGAACAATATTAGCACTATTTGGTTAATGTATCTCTTTATTGATTAGGAAATGGCATTTGATAGAGTGCATTACTTCACTACTTTCCCCATTCACTTACATAGCTGGGAATTCCTAACCATTAAAGTAAAGGAGCGGGGGAGTTCCCCCAATTCATACCAGTCCCTTTTTTGAACATGCAGCCTGGCAGGCCAGGAAAGGGGCGATGACCATCCCCCACTTCTGAACCATAGCAGGCCACATGTCCTCAGTATGGGGAGTATCTTGCCAAGGGGGGTCCTCCTGGAAAAGCACTTTGTCCCCATGTTGATGAGGACAAGGTCCCCTTCTCCACAACCCTTGCTCAACGGTTGTGGAGATCGGTGGGGAGGGACTTATCAGAATGTGGAAGCCCCCTTTAAGAATGAGAACAAAAAAGCCCACCAACTAGTGGTGCAATGGATCGTCACCGATCCGTGATCCGAATGGGTCAACCTGTTCGGATCGGCACACCACGAGATCCGTGGAGTGCTCCGCTGCCTCGGCCATAGGAAAGGCCATGGCTTCGGCCTAGCTTCGGAGCGGCGGCCATCTTGGTCCACACGGCGGTGGCCTTGGTGAGCAATAGCATGCAATGTATGGTGGCTGTGATGGGGGATTCTGATGTATGGGGGCTCTGATGGGGGAATCTGATGTGTACATTTATGAATAATTTTTTTTTTTTGTTGCTGATCCGAAAAATTATCCGATCCGTGACTCTGATCCGAGGATCGATCCGATCCGTGAGTTTTTTGATTCGTTACACCCCTACCACCAACCCATTCTTACTCCAACAACTGTCTGCCTTCTTCTGGCTGCTATGGTTGATGACTGCTTATATAAATCAATGGTGGGGGTCTCCTGGGTGATGTCATTGACCACCTATGGTAAATAACCTAAATCTTTTTTGTGGCAGAGGAACCCTCTTATAATTCATACCAGACCCTCATCAAGGATCAATATCTGGTATGAATGTTGAATAGAATTTTTTGAAACAAAACAAAGTTTCCAGGAAATGTCATTTAGTGGCAATTTAAAATGGTATTTTTCTTTCCTAAATGCTACTTTTTCTTTACTGCACTCTATTCTGCATGCCATTTCTCGGGCAGGTATCCCCCAAGCATGGTATTCTATGCCTTTTTAGTTGACAAATCACTCACCTATTCAACTTTACAATGGAGAGAATTGATTTCCAAGAGTCGCCTCCTATTGACTTCAATGGAGTTTGCATTTGAGCCTGCAGTTTTTGGACTTTAACCACTTCAGCCCCGGACCATTTGGCTACCCAAAGACCAGAGCACTTTTTGCGATTCGGCACTGCGTCGCTTTAACTGACAATTGTGCGGTCGTGCGACGTGGCTTCCAAACAAAATTGACGTCCTTTTTTCCCCACAAATAGAGCTTCCTTTTGGTGGTATTTGATCACCTCTGCGGTTTTTATTTTTTGCGCTATAAACAAAAATAAAGCGACAATTGAAAAAAACAAAAAACATTTTTACTTTTTGCTATAAATATCCCCAAAAAATATATAAATATTTCTTTTTCCTCAGTTTAGGCCGATACGTATTCTTCTACATATTTTTGGTAAAAAAAATCGCAATAAGCGTTTATTGATTGGTTTGCGCAAAAGTTATAGCGTTTACAAAATAGGGGATAGTTTTATGGCATTTTTATTAATAATTTTTTTTTTTTGCTAGTAATGGCGGCAATCAGTGATATTTTTTTTTTATCATGACTGCGACATTATGGCGGACACATCGGACACTTTTGGTGTTATTTTGGGACCATTCACATTTATACAGCTATCAGTGCTATAAAAATGCACTGATTACTGTGTAAATGTGATTGGCAGTGAAGGGTATAATCACTAGGGGGCTAGGAAGGGGTTAAGTGTGTCCTAAGAAGCGATTCTAACTGTTAGGGGCGTGGCTTACTTTGACACAACAGTGATCGCTGCTCCCGATGAGAGGGAGCAGACGATCAGTGTCCTGTCACTAGGCAGAACAGGTAGATGCTTGTTTACACAGGCCTCTCCCCATTCTGCAGCTCCGTGACACACGATCACAGGACACTGGCGGACACCGAGTCTGCGGGTCCCGCGGGCACGATCACGGAGCAGGCGTGCGCCCACATGGTGGAAAATTTAAAGGGACGTATATTTACGTTGATTTGCCTGTCCGTGCCATTCTGCCGACGTATATGTACAGGAGACGGTCCTTAAAGAGGAAGTAAACCCTCTCCGAAAAAAATAATAATAATTTACCCTGCAAGACAAAGGCATAATGAGCTAGTATGCATAGTATACTAGCTCATTATAAATTACTTACCTGAGATCAAAGCCCCCGCAGCAGTCCTCGTTCGCCTCCTCCCAACGCCGCCATCTCTCCCGGAGTGACTTCTGGGATATCGCGGCTCCAGCGCTGTGACTGACCGAAGCCGCAATGACATCACTCCCACTCATGCGCGTGGGTGCCGCCACTAACAGCATGATCGCCGTTAGAAGCGGCACACTCAGTGCGCCTGCGCCCGA